>JAIOKQ010000230.1:7500000-8750000 GCA_020654165.1 Oryctes rhinoceros | reverse complement strand
GTTGCGATTAGTACTACACGTACCCCCACGTATCCCCTGGCTACGCTGACATACCTGAGCAAGACTGAGCAACTGCAGGAATTTCTGACAAAGCCCAACGAAAACGTCTTCGTGAAGACGCGAACTAACGAAAATTCCGCGATGAAGAACGCCACCATCCGAAGAATCCCTTCAGGAGGGAGGGACGTGACCACCTACGATTGCCTTAATAGGCTAGCATAAGTATCACCATTCATAACGGATATACCATACTGACGCATATCTTTGTGTTTAAGGAGTCCAGCAGAGGACAGAGTCCAGGACGAAGACTCCGAGATCCGAACGCCAAGAACTGAAGACGCCCCGAAGGTCATCAACCTGATGGAATTAGGGAACTGCAAGAAGATGTACACAGCTTCGGACAACCAACGACAAGAGCTTTACATAATACACATCACAGGAATTATTAGTTAGTTAAAGGTTACACAAAACAATAACAATTTATGAAGATATGTTTGAAAGAATTTGTTAATATCATGTCTCTGCTCGTTGCTGGCATTTTGAGAAGCGTTTTATAACGACAAAGAGGTTAAAAGAAATCCATAAGAAATAAGTTCTCCTATCCAATAACATTGAGAGTGATTTGTACAAATAGGTTATGCAATATTTAGACTGCGAATGTTTGTATTCGACACAATTTTTACGATCTCGTTATCTATAATTTACTTTTTATTTTAAAATTAACACCACACGTCGCTTTTACAAAGAATGGTTTTACGTATCCTGTAGTAGCAATGATTTGCAATACAGACAATTCTCTTACAAGTTATTATAATTAATATGATTATTAAATAAGAACAATTTGCAATATCGATCGACGTAATAAATTAATTTAGGATATAAGATTAATTTTAGAATATGCTTCTATTTTCGAAGATATTTTTCTGATTTTATCATTTAGCCTTTTTTTAATATTGTGATGCATCAATCGCTTTTAGCAACGCCACGTGCAACGTTTCGTGTTTTTAAAATGCGGTGATAAATATTTTCGATATAGTGTTACGAATGTTACACGATCTATTTTGTGCTACATCCATACGTAAATATATGGATATTATGTACCTATAATACATAGCTTTGAACTAATTAGTTTACCTAGTGCTAAATTCCTTTGCGTTTCGCATTGTTAAATGATCGCTTTACCTAATAGTAGATTTAGTGCATCGACCATTTGAATAAATCAAATAAAATAAATTGTGGGTAAATATTTCTTTGTTCTTTGATATTCTATGTAGGATACCTTAAACGCACTTATTTTTGGGTGAAATTGCTGCTGTACCCTTAAGTTTATTTTTCAATACGTGTTTTTCTTTTTGTTCTTGGACTACAAACATGGATAAAAATTTCGGAAAAAACAAGCCCACACAAATATATATATATAGTATATTTAAGTATATACATGGCTAACAGGTAGCTTGTTATCAGCAAATACAAACAAAGAAAAGTACACTGTTGTGACTGCTGTAATGAGAATAGTTGGGATTTCGTAGTTGGCGATAAGCAAATAATTTGAAAGCTGGTGAAGTCTTAAAAATATGCTGCAATGCTGAGGATTGGCTCATTGTATGAACAAAGAGTTCATAGACTTTTTAAATTCAAATATTAAATTATATTTTCGGTTCGGCTGAGAAATGCAAAATTTAGGCATTTTAGTAAACCTGAAGTAGCCTCATTTGCAAAAATATATCAGTTAATATTACAGTTAGAGTTATTTACAATCACACTTTAAACAAATATCATCTTGTAGTGAGAGGAAAGTTGGTGTTACTTTTTCGAAACATAATTGCTTACAACATGCTGCATGTTGCTGCAGTTGCATGCAACATAGACGTGAGTAGTTTGCAAACTAAATTTTTTCAGAAAAGTTTATGGCCATAATAACTCTTAAATAGTTTAGATAAATGTAATACAAGTACGATAAAATGTACGCTTTTGCTGATTCAAAATACTTTTTCAAATAAAATCACAAAGTTGCTTCGAAAATTTGGCTTCCCATAGGATTCGTTTGTATTGCGTCACTTCTGGTGAAATAGATAGTGAGGCTTTCCGGCGTAATTTCGTTTCCTAACTACGCGCACAACTGTGTATTCGGTAAAAAGATAAAGGATAGTAGTATTTTTTAATGCGTTTTCCTTGAAAATTGATATTTATGCACAAAAAGAGATTATAAATAACTTTGGTTGCAATAATATATATTATATATATATATATATATATATATATATATCCTATATATATACATATATATATATATATATATATCATATATATATATATATATATACATATATATATATAGTACTTTTGCTAAAGCCAAAGTTTAACTTTTTTAATTTTCAAAAAAAGCATTTGCATTTGGTGGATGCAACTTTTATGAATTGTTTTTAATGAAATTATTTTTTTTATCCAATGTAATAGAAATGCACGAACATTATTTATTTTACAAATTCATTTTAGTAAATAGATAGCTATATTTTGTTTTCCGGCTAAATAGGTAGATTTGTTTGTGATTATGCTGTGATGTCGTATTGAATACCGATAGCTAAAAAATTATATTCTAGCTAGTGTCCATTTATTACAAGAGTAATTATACGGCAGGGTATATCTTTAAATTTTCCATTGTTGTTTTGTTAACATAATGAACTATAATAATTTGCAATGTTTTTAAGGAATGAATTTAGATAAACTTTTAAAATGTCCTAAATTTACTAAAAATTGTAAAATCGATGGTTGTGAATACGGGAATGTCTCTAGATACTCCTTCGGCAAATGAACATTTATTTGATAATAGTTTTAAAAGGAAAAACGAGAAGTGAAACACCTACTAACCTTAAATTTTTTTGGCACCTTCTACCATATAAACACAAAGTTTATGTTCCTCAATGATCGCTTTTTCAACACTATATTCTTCAATACACTGTCGAAAAAAATTTTAAATTTTAATTTTTGTATCAAAACTATTAAATTTGAGGAATTCTTAATAGAATATGCTTGAACGACAGCTAGTCATAAAGTCACAAAGAAAATTGGCGTTGTTTTTAACCATTGTTGGTTTTCGTTGGCAACCTTGTTGATATTAATTTTTATTTTTATTTTTATAAATAATTTTGATTATTTTGGACTTCTTACAATTAGTAACGATTTTCTGAAATATCGAGAATAAAGAAAAATTCCACTGTTTATTACTGCTTTAAAAAAGAGGAACCACCCATAAGCATAAAAATTATGCGAAAATAGTTCAAATTAATTTGTATTTACTTCATATGGGTCACAATAATTTACGTGGAATTTTCTTAACCACAAAAATTTTAAGCAAAGCCGTTTTAAAACTTTTCGTATCGCCAAATTTGCAAGTTATTTATAAATAATGCAAATTTCAACGTCAATAACTGACATGGTTTTTGTTACATATTTCATAAATTTATAAACATGTTTAAGTTATGTTTACAAAATTGGAGTATTTCTGTAAATCAGTTATTCATATTACGTATGTATGTACACATACGAATCATGTAACAGAGTGAAGGTGACAACAGAATACGTCTGTAATCAGTAGCGGCGCTAGACGGTAAACGAGGTAAGCATTACAAGGCAGAGGATCATGTAAAGAGCGCTGCAACTAACACCGAAAGCTTAATATTTATCAAATGTTAGTAACACATAGTAGGTATCCTTAGATTTCTCGATAATTTAAATAAGTTATCAGATTTAAACGATGAAACGCTCTACAAAAAATGCCATAATTTGGAAACGTATTTAAAAGATCAGGCGAAGAAGATTAGACTTAAATAATGTTGAAAATACCTTTAAAATCTTTAAATCATATTTATGGAAATAACTTAGAAACATGAGATGTAAACATATGTATAGCACAACAGTTTTATTAACACAACCAACGACAATTGCCAGTAGAGAAGGATCTTTTTCGAAATTAAAGCTTACAAAAAAATATTCGATGAAGATTGTTACATGGATATCTAGATGGTCTATCAATAATTACGATTGAAAATATTATTTGCGATTAAATAAACATTAAAAAGTTAATGAATTTGTCACCACCAAAGCAAGAAGAATAGTATTTCAATGTCTATATTTATTTTTTAATAAAAGCACAAACATATGTTAAATTTCCTATTTTATTTTAATTTAGACGTTTCAAATATTATATATTAATGTATCTATGTTTTTCATATTTTTGGTATGGTTCTATAGCTTCAACGAAGGATGAGGTCAAGAGTGCTGTATGTAGTACATAAATAATAAAAAGAAATTGTTTAAGTCAAATAATGTGGGAGATCTATTTTTATGTTTTATATGGTTACTAAAAAGATAAGTAAAATTGGAATGCGTTAGTGATAACTAACAAAAATAATTTTCAAATAACAAGAAAAATATTGTTTTCTGTAGAAATTTGTAATACCTGTAAACACAAATACTCAAAATATTCAAAATTATCAAACCTTTCGTTGATACATTTGACGTCTGGCATTCATTTGACGGAATTACATATACATTTACCAATAATAAAAACATTTCTTTTAATAAAGTGACGAAAACTCACAGCATATACTGTAAGTTTTTCTTGTTCTTACGAAAGCGTATGCGCACAATAAATTTTAGTGATTTTAAGAACTTACGAACATTTCAAAGATGGTCCTTTGTCGTCTTGAAGCACGAAAACTGTGTATTCTAGGTATTATTTGCTAATATACCAAGGAAATATCGATAATTATTGATTCCACCGCTTTATTATCTCGTGATCGGGCAATGTTCCAACTTATTAGTAGAATCAGTATAAAAGAAGGCGCTTCCGCTATTAATTATCACAGTTTCTTAAGCTGATAACGTCGCTAATATTAAAATTCGGTTTTATCAGAAAGACGAGAATTATTACTAACGTAGTTTATTCAGATTCAATAAATATTTTTGTAATATTCTGCGGTATGCTTATTTAATTATGTGCGAAATATAACTAACTACGACACGTTTTATATTCACAATGCCAATACCCGCTTTCGCACAAGCAACGAATGAACCGACTGCCTTCACCGTGCAGGTGAAACTAAATTATATTTTCTCAAAGTGATACAAATATATAGTTGTTTGTTAAGTAACTAAAAAAAAAAAATAACTGCGCGCGTATCTGATGGGTTTACCTTAGCGATAGTGTGATTTTAAATCAACTACTTAACTCTGGAAATGTTGACATTTTAGATAATGAAATTTCTATAATTCCATGTAAACTCATTAACATGTGAATTACGTAAAGTTACATTCAATTATTTATTTTAAATCATAGTTTTTAATTGGTAGTATTTACTTGAATACTTGACTATTACAGTAATGTACTAACCACATAATGCCCATCTATAGCCATATTGAGATACTGAGAGGTTGTACAGGATGACAAAGAATTACCGTACAAATTTAACCATTGATGCAATTGATATCCTCATCCTTCGTCCTAAAGCCATTGTTTTAATAGGCTAGTATTTCTCCTTTTCTGATTTACAGCAAGGGCTGTGAGTGCATAAGGCCGCAAGTCAGTTGAATTTATAAAGAAAATGGTTCAAATTTATATCACATAACTTTAGCGAAGATACGTTTCAAATATTCGGCGACTTCCTACTTATTCCGTGGTCAACACGGTCAAATGAACATACCTCGTCCTTCATACTTACGACGTAGAATTGAAATGAAACATTCGGGCCGCAATGAAATGGCGGCTCTGGTTACTATAGCAACAGTACAACTCTTGGCTAAACAACCAATCGCAGTCTAACCAGTGTATATGCATTTGGACCGCACGGTTTCCGCGTTCAGTTTTATTTTAGGTGTGAAAATGAGTTGTTAACATTAATAATTATAAATAGCTTCAAAAGTGACTAACAGACTTCCTTTGGAAGTAAAAATTAAAACGAAAGGATTAGGTTGGCCATAACGTCAACTAAAATTGGAACAAATAACGGAAAGATGAACAAGAATAAAAATGAATAAGAATAGAACGTCCGCACGACGATTTTTCACTGAAATTAAAGAAAACATAAAGGAATAGTAAAAGTGAGCTTAGAGCTAGTGTGAAAGATTTATGTTATTTAATTACTAAAATAAAGAAATACGATGAATCTTATGGCATTTGCTTTAGTTGGAAAGAACAATATTTTGATAAAGCTCAGTGCCCCTTATCGACAACATATTTTTTATTATAACCAGAATTAGGAGAAGTAATTATTAAAGAGGACAAAATCGAATTAAATCATACTTTTTTTGCAGCGACTAGACGGACTCGTGTCTATTCGTCTCATAAGAGAGAGGGCTCGTGTTCCCTTCTGGTTTCCCCGAGAATCGACAAAACACGAGTCTGTCTAGTCGATGCAAAACAGGTATGATCTTACTCGCTTTTGTTCTCTCTAGTAATTACACCATACGGGGATAAACGACTCGATTGGATACATGTATGTATTTGTTTTGTAATTGTAGGAAACAAATTAGTCTCGTAGAAATTAGTAAAAATTCCATTTCGGTCAATCATTAGTTGGAATATTACCTCTTTCTTACATGAGATACTCTCGCAGCCTGGCCTTCAACCGCAGCGTTTCAGTTGTTTCTGACCGGTCGGTACAATAAAACGTTTAATATGTTATATTAAGATTTGTTATGTTTTGAACTCATTCTTAGAGATCATGATAGCAGCGAAAAATTCGAATTTCGTGGCATATTTAGGGGCTTCGTCAACATATAAATAGTAGTTAAATCACGTTTACTTGTTTAAATAATACTAGTTTTTTAAAGGAAAATGTTTGCTGCTTGCAGAATAGAAATTTCAATTCAAATTATAAATTTCGATTTATGGTGTTTCATGGTAATTTTATTTACATATATCTTTAATTGCAGGATTTATAAGCAATTTTTGGAAATATACATAAAAAATAAATATCGATATATGCATTATATTCATTGCAATGCCTATCAGTATAGTGAGCGTATTTTTTTAATAATTTGTCAGCAATTCCTGCTTTTATTCAAAGATTATTATCCGATCATATCTTCTACAATCACATTCAATCTTAACAAAAGGTCACGCACCGCCACCATTACATTTGGAAGATTGTTTTGAACAACATGTTCACCTATTGCGTGGGTGGAAGATAATTACTTCCTTCAGTAATTTCGAGGAAGTTTTCAATAAAAAAAAAAATATGCAGTAACAAGTACTGGGTAACTTGAAGATTATATTCAACTGTGCAAGATATTCAGTTTCCGCACCACACGATGGAAGCTTGGCTTTTCAAGGGAAACAGCCTTTTGTATTGTTACGTTTTTTGACGGGCCTTTTAAATTTGTATCAATTTTCGTGAATATTTCCTATTCCTGTTTATCATAGTTTTTGAAATAATCGACTCGATTTAAAATTGTTATGAAAATCCAATCGTTTCTTTAACAACTAATATCTAGAGAAGCCCACATTTTAGGTGACCTTGCATCGAGTAGGCGATATCAGTGCCGTTATCAATGCAAATGTATTTAGTTTAGTTTTTATAATTTCGATATATACCCAACCTTGTGAAGCATTTATCGTTACCAACACAGCGTTTAGAAGACACCAGAAAATCAGAAAAAGCCTTGGTTAATCTATTCCAAATGAAATTACTTTGCATAGGTATGTCATGGAAACTTACGATAAAGTAATGGTGTCTATAAAAAATAAAGTTTATGTATTCGGGTAAGTATTGAATGTTCTAAAATTCCCAAGTTGTAAATGCAGAGGCTATTGCGAAGACTCTAGTTATAAAGATCGTATTTTGCTCAAAGACGGCCAACCCTCGTATTTCAAAATAACAAATTTATTTAATCTGACAAAATATGTAGTTGCCCTAATAAAAATTATAGTCGAATTTAAGATAAAGTATTGCTGTTATAAATTTTATCAATCAATTTTACACAACAATTCAGCATCCAGCAAGACTGGACCTTTCAACGCTTGTGCAATTGTTACCAAAATATATTCGATGAATAACGTCATCTCCATGTTGTGGCTTCAAATTGTTCAGACTACCGTCGTAGGATGTCAAAATATTTACCTCAAGACACCTGTATATCCCAAAAGTAATTTTAACAAAGAATCCAATGAAGTAAAAGTTGTTTTGTGTCAAAGAAGAAATACACTCCGCCAAAAAAGTATCGCATAAACTAAAAAAGGGCATTTATAAACCAAGATATTTTTATACGTTCACAAAAAGTTTGCCTCGTGTATGTGAACTATAAAGACACTAACAAAATCATGGAACATAGCTTTTTTACTTTTTTTTTCTAAAAGACCACATTTAGAAAAATGCATATGTGTAAGGTTTGTTCAGTTGTTTATTGAAAGTCTTCCTATACGGACAAATTTTAAAGTGCGAAGTCAGAGTTCTGTACCAACGCTTTTAAAACTAAAATGAGCAATTTAACTTCAGAACAAGTGGCTGCTATAGCTGCTTTAATCGAAGATGGACGATCTCAAGCATACGTTGCTAATTTGATGAACATCAATCAGTCAAGTGTTTCTAGAGCCGTAGCCAGATATAGGGAAACGGGCAATTACAGTAGAAGACCTGTACCAGGTCGTCCAAGATGTTCTACACGCCAAGATGACCGTTATTTACTACTACAAGCATTACGTCGAAGACATGTAACTGCGAGACAATTGCAGAACGACTTGGCTAGAGTCAGAAATACTCGTGTGAGTACTCAAACTATTCGGAATAGGTTACGACAGAGTGGATTAAGAGCTAGAGTAGCTGTAACAGCCCCTCGTCTCACTAGGAACCACCGAATGGCTCGCTTAAGGTTTGCCAGAGAACATGTAAATTGGAACATTAATGACTGGGCCAATATACTCTTCACAGATGAATCAAGATTTGGTCTTTACACCTCAGATAGGCGTATCTCAGTGTACAGACGAGACGGTGAGCGTTATTCGCAGTGTAATATCAGACCTAGACCTAATTTCGCTGGTGGCTCTATTATGGTTTGGGGAGGCATCTGTTTAACAGGTCGTACAAAATGTTGCCCCAGCGGACCTGCATGGACTAGAAAATCCTCTCCGTGACGAGCGGGAGAATTTGGATCAGGCTTATATACGGAGGTTAATCGAATCTCTGCCAAACCGTATGCGAGCGGTCATAGGAGCCAGAGGTGGCAATACTCAGTATTAAAAGCTACTGTTTTTCTTTCTAAAATTATAATTTCTTGTTTTAATAAAAATCTCAAGTATGAGTTCTTGTTTTTATTTGGCCTGTATTTTATTTAAACAATCACAGAAATTATATCTTAGAGCGCATTAAAGTATATTTACAACTTTATGCTACAAACAAAGATTATGCTATACTTTTATGATTCAAAACTAAATTATGCGATACTTTTTTGGCGGAGTGTATATAATGAAACTCTGTATTAACCTTGGCAACGATTTCAAATTGATTTAGTAGCCAACTTTTTTTTTTAGTTAGAAATCGATATTTTCTCCTTATACATCTTGAATTGAGTGGATAACTTGTATCTGAAAATTCTTTTATACGGTTTTTTGTATGGTGAATAAACAATTTTCAAATGTTATTTACATAACTAGCTGTATGCTAACTGCATGTTTAAATTCCCTCTGACATTTTCCGTTTCTAAAATATGCCTTCTAGAACCAACAGCCATCTCCGCAAAGAACGGTTTTATATATTTGACATTTCAAGAACCGGAAAAATATTTTCGATGGTACTTTTGAAAGAGTTGTGTTTTTAATACTGAAGCTATCATAACAAATAATCAATTTAATTGTCTGGTTTCCTAAATTTAAGCTAATTTTCGTATTTCCCAATTTTATCAAATTAATAGACGTAGAAGATCCTAATTACGGACATATCTACAAATGCGTTGGCATTTCCACTATTATCCACAAATTTACATAAACTTACCACTTTATTTTCCTCTTCTCGATTCAGTATCTTGCGGTCATTCCAACTTGCAAGTAATGGAGCGAAGACTTGCTTCAACAATTAATTATTAAATAATAAATATAATATTGAAACAATAGCTTATAGTGCTTACCTGTAATTATCAATTTAAATGCAATTCCTCCAAGCAGCGGTATGTATCGGGAATTATGTATGCAAGTAAATCGACTTACTGGATTAAAATATGGAAATGGCTTACTGCTGGGCTTATATACCACAAATTTTTATGTGATTTTAATGTTAGGCGACCGTGATAATTCATTCCACAAATTGGTCATTGGTTTGTGTTAGATAATTATAGATCCTGTTGTGTATATTCCACCTAAGGTATATAATTTGACAACTATTATCCATACATTTTATATGTAGGGTTCAATTTTAACGTTTTGTTGTTAAATTTTGCGTAAATATTCGTTTATGAGGAAGTACCGGATCTAAGGTTATTGGTTTAATACAGGATACGGTATGAATTTTATGATAAAAGTAAACACTGAGTTTACGATTTGTTTAACATGAACATTGTATAGAGTTAGTGTCGAATTTTGAGAAATAATCATCATTAAAATTTGAAAACATCTACGAATTAAATGAAAGAATTACAGGAGGGGTATAGAGCTCCTCAGAAATGTTCCATCTAAAAGAACTGTGGTGGGTGACTTTAGCAACATCAACTGCCACAAAATTTAATCCCAGAAACAAACAACATTAGTGTAATATGAATGAAGCATTTACAACGGAGATTCTTACAATGAGGGGCTAGAAGGGGTTAGACCATAACGTGTATCGTAGGTCGTAGGTCGATCAGAAGAACATATGGGAATTATTTCCTTTTTTCTTTGAGTAATGTCCTAACCTTCAATGGGTGGGTTAACGTTTTGAAGGAATCTGTAGAAATACTTCAAATCTCACTCTCCTTAGGTTTTTCGTAATGATCTTTGCAAAAACAATATATTTGGGTATAGAAAACAGTAATAATATAGCGGGTGTTCCCTTCAAGATAACTGATTATTGGGCTTCCTGTTTTATTGCACCGGTCAAACTAATAAAAAGAAGAGCAAACTGGCTTCCACTAGAATTAAGAAGCAGAAAATGATTTAATGAGAAATGGCAAGTAGATCTGGAGAATGACGAGCTGTTAACTAATACAAAGTTCTGGAGGACAACAACCGGAAACAGAAGAATAGAAGAAACTCTAAAATCAGACCAGAGGAAGTGATCAACTCCATAAGGTAATGCAAAAAGCTTGAACAACGAAGTTGATAATGACAATCTACAAGAAATCGGTCATCGAAATCGATCCTAAATTTGGTTCGTCTTATTTAGATTTTTTTAATAGCATATTTTTCCAGATTCTGATGACGCTTTGTTATGTTTTCTTTTTTAGTAATTGTGCAGACAAGGTCTTTATTGGGTAAGCTGAATGCTTCTTCCTGTATTATCCAGAATTAAGGATTATATCGTGATAATCGCCATTCTAGCAGAAAAGGGATTTAATTTTTTGGTTAAAATGAATTGTTCCAAACTGTTAAGAGTGCATCAAATTTTACTTAAAAATGAAAGCACGCTTCTATTTGCACATGTTTTTTTTTTTATAAATCAGGCTTCTTTAAAATAAGGTGTCGTTTATTTATCTGGAACTATTAAAAAGAAACCTTAACAACCATTCCATAATAAAAATTTACTAGTATTTTCCTAAGTGATTACAAGGAAAATCTTAAATAACGTCTTTCTTAACATGGCAGACAGAATAAACGTAAATAATATGCGTGTTTTAAAATGGAAATGAAACGAAAGAGCTTCTTCTAATGTTTACACACACCGCTTACAATGACTGTCTTTAACTTTACATTCTAATTTGTATAATATCTATTTATAAAATCTAAAACTACACCATTAGTCCAACCGAAACCCTTCTGCACCTTATATTCACCACCATGACCGTATTGACCAGGGTATTGTGCATGATACTTCTCAAACATTACTCCATGAGCTTTATGGCCAATCATATTTACTTCAACCCATTTTTCTGCTAACCTTCGAGCAAGAAGCTGCGCTTTCTTATAATCACTTTTTTCTAAACCTTGAACGATGATGGATTGGACAGGAGGAAAGCAATTGGGAAAATCCCACTGTTCACCGGTGGAAGTTTTTGTAGCTGGTATACCACCGGGATAATCCATAACGCCTTCTTTCTCCAGGTATCGAACAACTTTCCGTACCTGTTTCTCTTTTTTCTTGTGATATGCCTGTACCCAGAGAGGGGCCAAGTTGCTGGCGGCGAAAAATTTTCGTTGTTTCTTTAACTCGATGTCGAAATCGTACCATGTACCGTCGTCGTCGTTCCAAAATATGTATTGAAACGCTGTTAGCAGTTTGGCAGCTTTCGATTTCCAATAGCGTCTTTTCTTATTGTTCCCTAAAGCCGAATAGAATTCTTCTATATTGCGGAAGGCTCCGTAGAGATATGAGTTCAGGTCCACCGCAGCTACTCGTGTCGTTTCAGTAAATGATAGGTTGGCTTTTGTGCCTCCGGTTTCATTGAATATCCATCTGAAATTTTAAAAAGTTGACGAAGTGGTATCACTAAAGGTGTTTTCAAATAGCGAGAAGGCATAAAATTTAAAATGTCCAAACAACTTGGAATAAAGTCCACCCTTAACTTTTAACCTTCTACGTCCTAACGACCTTTGAAATTTTAAATTGCAACTCACTTCGAGAACATTAGGAAAACACAAGAATATATTGGCTTGGTTCCTTGGCTTGGTGAAGGATTACGCTAACGCATAGAATATCTGTTCTCTCAACAGTTCAAAGACTGGTATGCTTATGAGCAACTGCAGCCTTCAATAGCTGCTGTGGAAATTATGCAAAAATAAGAGCATTATTGAAAGCTATATAACATGCTTCAATAAAGCTCCAAAGCTTTATTGAAACAGTTTAAACGGAATAAATTTGAGTTTTGGCATCAATTAATGACGCCACCGATGAAACCAGATTGTGAAGGGTGACTCAGTGTTCCATCAGCAGGAAAGCGATAGTGACTAGTTTTTTAGATAATCATTGGGTTGTTCAGTTTTGTTTCACCAAGACGAGAGTTACAAGGAGACTATGTTGTGAAATAGAACTAACTTTGGGCAGAGAATATTTTTTGGTATGTTAAGCTGGAAATTTCAGACAACCCTCGTATTCCTAACGAAGCAACGAAGAGTGGAGAAGATTAGAAAACAGCTTTAAAAATAAGCACGATAATTGAAAAGAATCTTATAAAAAAATTGTCTACAAAAAAAGAAACACTTTCTCGAACAAATTGACGCTTAATCAGAACGTTTACTTCGTTTTATGCAAGGTGATTTTATATTAGTTCAATTGCAATATTTGAATCTTACCTCGAACTGAAATCCCATCCGCTTTGGGCTGCCGATTTCAATTCATTATACAACCTTTGCCTATCGTCTTGGTTAGTAAATCTGCTTGCCGTTGCAATATCTTCTCGATATGATTCAGGTCTCGGTCCTTCGCTGCTAGAAGTATATATGGCAACATCATAGTCTTGCTCTCCAACTCTGATTTTCTTCATTTTTTGCTTAATCCAGAATTTCACTTCTTTAGATAAGTATTGGACGTTGTTCCTTAGCCATGTCAAGTTTTTACTGACATCGAAATAATTTTTTGCCATGAAAGTTAGCATCGGCGGTTGAGATCTCCTGGTATAGTAAACCCTTCCTCCGTTTGGTATAAATCCATACCTTTTGATGATAGTTACAAAATTATCTATTATCCCTCTGACAGTCTCGCTCATTTCGCAGACAATCAATCCTTCCAGGATCCAATAATAGTCCCAGTAATAGTATTCGCTGAATCTACCTCCTGGTATTATGAATCCGTTCGGGATCGGTATGAGGGAATGCAAGTCCGGATTTTGAAAGACTTCCGTTTTTACTTTTCTACCTAAATCCTTCCAGATCATTACAATATTCTCCGCAAATTGGGCAACTCTCGAATCGGTTATTCTTGCGAGGAAAGCTGGCTTCGGATTGAAATCCGTAGGGACCCATTCTTCTAATTCTGTACCACCTTCGAAGTTATCATCAACGAAATCCTTAACCTGAACTCTGGTCGGCTCATTACCTGCAATAGAAAAAAAGCTTGTCTGGATAAAATCAATATTTGCATTGTAAGCAATAAAAGAAAAACAAAAGCTTTACTTGTTATATATTTATTTATAGATTCTTTAGCATCTTCGCTCATTTGCCCAATTGGTTGTAACAATGAAATTATTAGCTTAGTGCCATAAGTTAGAATTTCATCCACTGAAATTTTACTAAATTGATACTATTACCGCTCGAAATTGTTTGCGATATTGTATGAAGCGGTTTAATTAATTCTTCATCGAGACTATTATGGAAGCAGATAGGCTATAATTTTCAAAGAACCGCCTAGCAGTGTTTCCATCGTTGGTACTACCAAAACCAGATTTTAGCTGATCGAAGTTAAGTCCTATTTACAAACGAACATTTCTCCATAGTGTTATTTTGAATTTCAGTTCTTATTACTTTCAGCACTCCGTAGTTATCACTTTTTATTTTTTTCATAAAAAACGGAAACTTCTGAAAATTTCAGCTTTATTTTTAGATTTCGTCGAGGCTCTCGAGATTTGGAACTAACGCGGCAGATCTCAGATCAATACGTTCCTAGCACAAAAAGTATCATTCCTATTCCATTGATTCCAAATGAGAGGATGATATTGCCACCATTTTATATCAAATTAGGTACTGTTATATAGAAGCATTGAGTAAAAATAGTGAAGGATTTCCGCATCTAACAATCATGTTTCCAGGAATAAGTGATCAAGAATTTAAGGGAAGTATTACTTTTTTCAAAACTTAGAGCTAATTGGCTCCCATGTAAGGATCTTAATGTTCGATAACACCTTTGAGGGTAAATTAACTAAAGAAGAAGTTCTTGGGGAACAGAAGAGCACCCAACTATAAGAAATCAGTGAAAAAATATGATTGGCTTCTTTATGGAAATTAAGACTTTATGGTTTTAAAGCTATATGTGTTACATAATTATATAGACTCCTAGAAATTACATTAACAGTTATCTATGACATAAAACGGAAAGCTTGCTGAATATGTTTGACGAATACTGCTGGGTATTTTAAGAAATACTCTAGAATAAGTGGCAAATCTAAGAAAATAAATAAAGCTTTTGTAGCGTATAGTTACGAAAATATCGCTAGTACTTCGTTGAAAACACGGCTTTTGTTATCTGGATATTAGATTCTTTCATGTTATACGTCAAACATTAAATTTACAGCTACAGTAGTATTGTTTCAGGCAAGGATTTAGATATACATCTAAATCCTTTCATAATTTTTAGAACACTTTCATAATTTTTATCCACTACAGCACATAGTTGAGCATAGTACATCACGATTTGCACTGATTCATCTAACCATACCGACGGATTTTCCAATTTTATTATTGCCTCCTCTAGTCCCAAGCAATTTTTACAAATCTGCTTTAATCAGATCAGTTTGAAATTTTTTCTGGCTTGTATTAAGAGCAGCACGTTGTTTCGGATCGAATAATAAAACCGCATTGTTTATTTTTTCAAAATATTTACGATAGTAAAATGCCGCTTGTAATTATGTTCCCCAACGTATCAGGATCGACGGTGGTGGTAGACAGTTCCTGAAACACGTTTTGGATATTTGAGCAATACTGCCTTTGTACTTGTTATTAAAGCATCTAACTCCCTTTTCAGACCATATCGAAAGGTATCAGTAAAGTTCTACGTTCAGGATATGAACGAATGTTTCAGTTCGCGTCAGCAGTAGACTCTAGGAGCACATCAGATCTTATTGATTCGGTAGATTCGAATCGTTAAGTTAATCGTTAATTCTAATCGTTAAGTTAAGTGTAGCACAGCAACACCTAAACGAAACCGGTCATAATATTAAATTAGGGAACTTAAAATTGATTAAAAACATAACTTCGTTGAAGGAAACTATTTATGTACTTAAAAGGCAACACAAATTTGATGAATGGTATGTATGGATGAATGGCTTTTGTCCATCTTTTCGTACCTTTTCGCATGTCTTAGTTTTAGGGATGTTGACGGTAAAAGAAGGTGCTAGTATATAATATTATTCTCGATTTGATTTAGGATGCTCTCACATCACGGGCTGAGAATGGGGATCCCAAACACCCTCGAGACGATCGCCCCAATTAATTAATTAAACTTGTGTGGTGCGGAGTATGCCGGCACTATGAGTTGTTTGCTGTATGAACCATGTTTAATGTGCAAAAATCTTTGTAAAACAGCCGACATATCAAAATTATCGAAATGACTGTGGTGCGCTGGTATAAATAAGCACGAATATTCAAACGTTCTAGGGTTTGTTTGTTGAAATTTTTGTTACGGATTGCTTCTAGTTACTGAATTTGTATGTAAAGCGGTAAAATGGGTAATGATCCCAATAGCTTATTAAAAAAAATATTCAAACATTCAGACGTAATGCTTTTACTGATAAGATAAAAGTATATTAGAAATATTTTGCATAAATTTTCAAATACTTTTTGTAGCACAGATAATATTAATACAAGTTCATAACAAACATATTACAAACTTGTTATTACTCTATCTTCTAAAAGTACGCATTTGTTACATGCGCGTACGATCGGGCAATTAATTTGCGGACGAAAAGAGAAAAGAGAAGATATCGATGTCCATCCTCACAATGTACCGATGTTCTCTCTTACTCGTCCCACCTTGTTTCGTTCGGAAATCCCCGACCCTGTGCAAAAGGAAATATATCAATTAAGTGTGTTGACTTTAGTGAGTAGAAATATAAATAAAACCATTTTTCTGTGTAATATAACGTGTTGAATATTGACCTTTTATTCGGTCTTATAAATAGGTATTATAATCATCATTATTATGTTTTCAGTCTGTCTGGGATCTTTTGCAATATATTACTATGAACAATAATATATGAGTTGTTTATATATATTTACTTTAATAGCTTTTAAGAACATTGATGTCTGGTATAATTTCTCATGACTCCGACATGTTGCGTGATAATACTACTGCAGTTGTATATCCTACGAATCAGCTACAATATCATTTACTTTAGAAAATAACGTTGAATATGTAAGTTCAATATTCGACGTATAACATGGAAGAATCTAATATCCAGATAACAAAAACCGTGTTTTCAACGATGTACTTGCGGTATTTTGGTAACTACGCGCTACAAAAGCTTTACTTATTTTCTTAGATTTGCCACTTATTCTAGAGTATTTCTTAAAATACCCAGCAGTATTCGTCAAACATATTCAGCAAGCTTTCCGTTTTATATCATAGATAACTGTTAATGTAATTTCTAGGAGTCTATATAATTATGTAACACATGTAGCTTTAAAACCATAAAGTATTAATTTCCATAAAGAAGCCAATCATATTTTTTCACTGATTTCTTATAGTTGGGTGCTCTTCTGTTCCCCAAGAACTTCTTCTTTAGTTAATTTACCCTCAAAGGTGTTATCGAACATTAAGATCCTTACATGGGAGCTAATTAACTCTAAGTTTTGAAAAAAGTAATACTTCCCTTAAATTCTTGATAATTTATTCCTGAAAACATGATTGTTAGATGCAGAAATCCTTCACTATTTCTGCTCAATGCTTCTATATAACAGTACCTAATTTGATATAAAATGGTGGCAATATCATCCTTTCATTTGGAATCAATGGAATAGGAATGATACTTTTTGTGCTAGGAACGTATTGATCTGAGATCTGCCACGTTAGTTCCAAATCTCGAGAGGCTCGACGAAATCTAAAAATAAAGCTGAAATTTTCAGAAGAAGTTTCCGTTTTTTATGAAAAAAATAAAAAGTGATAACTAATTCAAAATAACACAATGGAGAAATGTTCGTTTGTAAATAGGACTTAACTTCGATCAGCTAAAATCTGGTTTTGGTAGTACCAACGATGGAAACACTGCTAGGCGATTCTTTGAAAATTATAGCCTATCTGGTTCCATAATATTTGTACGTAAACGTTGTTATAATTATGCAAATATAGCGTCACTAGATGTAGAACGCTCGTTTTCTGAACAAAAGCGCGAACACGTTTCGTAGAAATGACCGTGGAAATGCACCTGATGTTGAAAACAAATAACCGAGTTTCTCCAGTATGTCAACTGACGGAAGACGTTTAAACGGTAAGTGCTTTTTTCTCTGTCGTGTACTTCAGCTCAACTGGCACCGTAACTCTGAAACCACTTATTTCATATATTACCGATTTTATTTATACTTTATATTGTATGATATATTCTTATTATTCGTATGTTCATGCATATTGCTTTAATGGCGGAAAACCGAATGAACATTTCATTCCTCCAACCATCGGTAACAAGGTCGTCTCGCGTCCCCACTCCATCGCATAAGTCTGATATGTGAATCATGAATTTACGCATATATTACGAATCATACATCCGAACGACTACTCCCATATCGACGCTTGTGAAGCGCACGGAAAGTGGCGAACTTTAGTCATCAGTATGGCATTGTGCGAATATGAATACTGACAATCGCAATCAGTTATATTGTATATCATTTATACATATATGTATATACATGTACATAGTTTTGCCAAATATCGAATATCGTTTTGCAACAAGCCAACAGAAATGGTGAGTCTATTCTTTACATTACATATGTGATAAAAACTTGAATTGTAAATATACAGAAATTATTCTATACACGGCCTACAGATTTCTTTATAAAATCTACTCGTACTCATGTCACTGTCATCTGCACATGTCAAGAGGACTGACCTTATTACCTGTCTTTTTCATTAAGTCCTCGAATTTTTGCAAGATTTCCGCTGGTGATCTTCTCATACTCATATCGACGAAGGTCTTCGAATCCTCGAATATCCTGGACATTTGAACAGTTCGCAATAGTTCACCTTGACAGTAAATTTGGCTGTCACAGGTTGGGGGTATTTGCCGCGAAAAAGTTATAGACGTCTTTACACTTAAACACATGCACGTTAATAGGTAATAGAAGATACAATTGTACCACCATATCGAAGACATTGTTGTGGTTACTAACTATCGTCCGTGAATTTCTACATTAACGCTTTCAAGTAAACATCTAGTTTAGTCGTTTGAAAATTCGCGCAACTGACGCTAACACTTATGCACCAAAGATTACTACAGTGAAAAAGAGATCGTATTCACCAATTCATTGCCTATAGAATCGTATTAATCAGATGCTGTGTTAAAATTATTTTCTTTATATTCACATAAACAATTTATAACCTATTCACTTCACAATTTATGGCTTTCCTCGTACATCATAAGAATTCTTTACCCGAGATAATAATAAAAAGCCACATATTAATACCGCGGGAGTACTTTTGTTTAAATTTAATGTTTCTGAACGCTACCATTTTTTCGTCATGCACATAGATACCGACTTGCCACCAACTATTGCTGTTCAACATGTGTAACTGCAGAGAAAATGCATTTTTTAATGATAATTTTATCAAATAAATATGCATTCTTACGAATTACTCATTAAGGTGCATGCATATTGCTAAATTACATTAATGGCAGCTGTAAGATAAAAATTACCAAATGCACTATTAGATTAGATAAAGCTGCGTAAATGTTGAAAAGTTAACATTTAAATCACTTACACTAATACGGACAAAACGTAAAATAATAAAAAATAAAATACAAGTTGCCGCAATAACGCCTTGTACAGATTGCCCTTTTATGTTTTATTATTCCAATAAACATTATGTTTGATTTCCTTGGGCGGTTCATTATAATAAAACAGGTATTGTGGGATTTTAAGCGGATTTAAGTGGAACACGGGACAGGTCCCATGGAATGAATTTAGTATTTCGGTTTGCTATGTCGAGTACCAATCTTCTAATGAAGTGTTGATGTTTTCTTATCACCTTGATATCCTTTTTAACCGCATCCCAAACGTTAGTACGACATAACTAACTTCATTGTTACGTTCATAGTAACTAAGATATAAATTCCTTTTCTGTAATATGATGTAATGTTTAGTGCCGATATAATATTAAAACGTAGATGATATAATACTAAAACAGGTGGCTTTTTCTTGAATGCATGCTTTCATTTGCTTCATTTTTTTTATTATTTTTTTTAAGTGACGATGCCCCAAGGGGCTGTATATATTTGTTAAAGCTTGTCATAACTCATAACCTCAGCAGCTTTTGTGTACAAAAGTGTTCCAAGTATCCAAGGCTTTCTTTCTATCATCTCCTCACCGTGAAAAATGAAAGCAGCCGTTTATTGCTCAGCTACGAATGATGATTCTGGAATGTACTCGACGCACTAAAAAATTTTAACCCAAAATTAAGATTTCTTTTTTAATTTTAACTGTAATATTTAATATTTATACGTAAGTGACTATATTTTGATTATACTGTAACATTGTTTATTAATAATAATCGGAAAAATATTTTAACAATTAAAAACAATATAACAAATTGCAAAGATACAGGAAAATTAAAATTGTTTTAAAGTGATTAATACCTCTTACTACGATAGAAGTTTTCAGTTTGTAAGGCATGCTTTGCATTGGAGTTTCTACCTCTTCTTCCTGATTTTGGCACCATATTTTATGAAGTCACCCCTACTATTCTCTAAATGGTCAATATGATTTAAATACGGACTTTGAGCTAACCAGTTTAAATCATTGGTGTTCGCAGCAACAAATTCATCTGTTACGATATTCACTAAGTGCGGACCAGCGTTATCGAGCATTAAAATGAACTCTGGTCCATGAAGTGCTGCAAAAGATTTCACGTTATTGATTCATAATTAGAGATGACGAAGCCGGGTGGAACTATTACTTTTTTGAAGAGACTATACAGACTCGTTTCTTGTCGACGTCCGGGGACACCAGTAGACAACACGAATCCATTCTCATGAGGCGAATGGACACGAGTCTGTCTAGTCGCTGCAAGAAACTTATAATTTCATCCGCCTTTGTCCTTTCTATTCATAATACTATCACGGAGCCTCGGTTTACTACTATAAGTCGATCACTGATGAAGATGCAAAACTTAGAATCGCTAATAAATAAGACACGTCTTAATTCCTCTATTAACTTGTTACCGAGCAAGTACGAATCTAACAGTCTTGTGAGCTCCAATCAAAGTAAGAGCTGTAATAGATTTATAGGACTTTCATCTATTTCTCGCTGACGACATTACACAGTAACAATGACTGACATTACCAGCGGCAATGACGCAATGACTTGTTTTAATTTCCTTGCAGGGCGAAACTTGGCATTTGTTTAATTTTTTTTCGGTCAGATCTTCTACAATAATTTCAGGTACCTTGTTACCTAGCTCATGTCCTGCACATTATGACTCATTAAATCTTGCAGCAACTTCATCCTCATCAACAAAAATCACTAATTTTAATTTGATAAACGATTATGTAATCCATAATGATTGTGCGTTAGTTGAAGTTAATGAAGAGCAGAAACGAGACAGAAACTTATTGATCACAAAATACTGCTTATTATCAGGCGACCGGTTTCGCGCTTAGAAACGCGTCTACAGTTGATGATTTTTAGTTAAAAAAGCAGCATATACAATGCGTTAATTAATCGAGACAAGGGGAAACGTTGCCACTGCTTGTATAAGTAGCATAATTAATAAAAAAAAACATTACTTTTTCGTATTAAGTTTTTTACGATCTTATTGTGGAAACTAAACATGTTTCAGAAAATTTTATGGTTTCTTATGTCGCCTATAATTGTTACACTTGGTCCGAAAACGAATTAATTAATAGAAACAATCAGAAATAGTAGTTCGCTCTGAGTTTTATTTGTTAATTTAAGCTGTAACTGTACAACTGCTTTTCCAGATAAGTTACGGTTAAAAGTTGTTCGACTTTAATAGACGTGGGAAAAAATATAAGAAAGAGCAAACCCTTTACGATTTAGATTTAACCCAATAATAAAGACCTAATCCCCAGGTTTACAATTCCATTTAGCTGGCTGTAGCTAAATCGTAAACATGGACGATAATTCTTTTAACCGTACTATACTAATTTCATTACATTGCATTTTTGAATCGATACACAACGCGATAATTTAAAATTACATTCACCTAGGGTTTATGTAATTGATAATTGCTATGCACCGAGGTGTGAAGCACGCACATTTTGCGCCGGGAACCTTATTTATGTGCAGTTTACATCGTTTTCTCAGAAGTCTGGAATTGAACTTGGAGTTGGTATGCGCCTTTCATTTGATTAATTTGTTCTATACGGCTAGCGTGCTCGCAGGCACATGCGTTTATGATATGAATCGAAGATTACTTAGCACAATGTTATTTCCCACGGATTCTAGCTATTTTCTTTTTTTTTTTACATAAAGAGTATGTAGTAAATGGAATATTTAATGTAAGATAGTGCAAAAGCAAGAGGGCCTTGATAAAATTATTTCTCTTAAACACTAGCGTCCTACCATCTTGCGTATTTGGATGTATTTATGCGGTAGTAACCAGTAATGTGTAAAAAAGACGCCTGAGGTCAAAAAGAAACGTGCAGCATTCCTCTTCTTTTTTTCTAATCATGAATATTCATCAGAATTTGTGAGATTTATTCGTCATTGTCAGTTGTTGTCACGTGATATTTTCTCGCTAAAGTGTCATATACAAACAGACAATAGACAAGGTAAGAATTGTTAAACAGTTGGGAATCGAATAGGATTGTGGAATTGCAGTTAGAGAATTTGGACTTGCTCGCAACATAACTCCGAGAAAGATGAAGGATTTGCTTCAAGGAGCCCTGATTCTCACAGTAAAATTGTTTATAATAATGAAGAATAGTTAAATTATATGTATAAATGAAAATCCATTTGCCGGATACATTAAAGCAGTGATAGAATTCAATTGCTTCGGCTAAGTTACGACTGCTGAAGAGTCTGTAAATGAAGGACTTTAAAGGAAATTATATTGCTACACACACAGCGAACATTTTTAACCGTGGAACATAGAAGACAAAGAATTGAATCATTTTATTACTCATAATGGAGGAATACGTTGTTGTAGGGGTGCGCCGTCAATGTTTTCTTTTAAAGAATTTAGGTTTCCGGGTAGAAACTGCGTCGCAATGCACAACAATGTCGACGTTTCGCTCTCAATTTCATAGAGCTTATTTTGGTCTGCGGCATTTTGACTCGCTGTTGTAGGAAGGGTGACCGGAGTTGCTCCAGGTTTGGTTTTGAGATTTGGATAAGAGAGATTTTCACTGAACATGTGATGGGTAACCGTCAACTCTGTTAAAATTGTTGGAATGTTTGTGAATTTGTATAGCTTCTCGAATTTTCCTAGGATATTAGTAGGTTTCACAGGACAAAAGTTTTGTATCTTTAAATAAAATCTGGCGGCCGGTTTCCAGCTTGTGCTCGGCGAATGTAGGATCGGGCATCCGCAGCAATCTAGCGCAACACTCGTGTTCCGCCACATGTCATTTCTCAATCCGATGCACTCGCCCAAGAACAGAAACATGTGATCGACTCCTTCATCGAAAACAGTTCCAGCAAGCGAGATATCCGAAAAACAATCCAACGCCATCATATTCCCAAACGTTTCTTACGTTTTTTTTTTACGTTATATTCAAGGTGTTACCCACCAAATACGCAAGCTACTGGTCGGTTAACACGTGTGTGGCGAAACACGATGGTTACACTTGATTGCTAAGGACGCTAGATTATGCATTGGCTAAGCACGAACACTGATCATCAGATTTTATTTAATGATACGAGCTAGCAGCCCAGAATATGCTTCTCGCAACTGAGAGCGAAACGTTGGCATTCTCATGCAATTGCGACGAGGTTTCAATTCGTCTTCAACTTTTTAAAAGAATTCTGGAGAAATGTTATACATTTAGCCGCGAAGATATTTCAGTCCTTTAATGTTGGTAGATAAAAAGGATTTGATTAACACATAAGACAGAGTGGAAGTTTTTCAATTAATAATTATTATTTACAGCTGAATTGTTTGACATGAACGCGGTTTTCACTACAAAAAGGACGATTAAACGGATCCAACTATAGGCAACGTCGTCTGTAATTGCCAGACATAGGATTCGAAAAGCTTTGATCGAATAATAACTGCGTTATTATTCGATCGAGCGAGAGAGAAAAGGCGAGTGAAATCATACCTTTTTTGCAGCGACTAGGCAGATTCGATCTATTCGTCTCATAAGAAAGGATTCGTGTTACCTACTGGGTTCTCCCAGAGAGAGTCGACAAAACACGAGCCTGTCTAATCGCTGCAAAAAAAGGTATGATTTCATTCGCTTTTGTCCTCTCTAATAATCACTCTTATATAGGAAAATCCATTTATAAAAATAATTTTGTAGTACAAAATGTAGAACTGTACCAAGCGGCGCAGATTGCACGGGAAAAAGTGATAACACAACATTACATTTGTTTATTTGTGGTGCTTGCTTCTTTTAATTGTTCATTAGTCCGCTATTACTGTTATTTATATATAATTTTGTTCATCGTTTGCGAATATGAGCGAATAAATCCTTCAAAATAGCAAGAAACTACATGGTTTTTATATCTTTGTGCTTATTGTTATTAAATTGTATCTTATGTACATGTAAAAATATCCTATAATTCCATAACATTAAATGGTACAAAATTGTTGTACAGCGAATAGTGCGTGATAACACGTTTAGTACTCCAAGATCTTCGCCGTAACAATCTATATTGACACCACTGAGTCACAAAAGGAATGTTGCGACGGAGAAAAAAACGAATTGAAGAAGTTACTTTAGAATTATAAACGTTCATTTTTATTCTACATTGCATTTACTATCTTCACTATGAAGTTTATTTACCACTTATATTTTTGAAGCGTTTGAAACTCATTTCGTCTCTTGATTAGTAAATGGGTATGATGCTTACTTATTAAGAAATGATAATGGCGTCGAATTTACAATGGACAATTTACGCGGATGGATTTTAAGGTCGCGTCCTTGCGTTAATATTTTATTAGAGAAAGCTTTATGAAATGATAATTAGGTCCGCTTTCACATTTTCCTAATTTAAATTGATCGCTGACAGGTGGGATATCAGTAGTCCAGGACAAAAAAAATAGGCTTTTAAAATTTACATTCGATGCTTCTGAGATACGGAACAAGTTTACTGCTTTTCATTTTGTTTTATTTTCATTTCATACTTATTCCTCATAAGCAAACAAAATAATTTCTCATTATTGATCACTGTTATAACAAGTTATTGCATGGAATAGCTCCTATTTTTTTCTTCATTTTTTAATTCTTTAGGCCAGCTATTTTAGAATTATTATTATAGATGATTTATTGATATAGATTAGCAAATGTCATTTATTCAGATGATTTAATTTTTTAAAGTCCCGTTTTAATTTTGAATACATTGTTGGAAATATCTAGCTGTCTTAAAAATACGTTAATGTTCTGAATACGCGAAGAAAATTGCCTGAGTTTTTTAACATTAATTATATGCCAAGTAAGTCAACCATTCAGCACGTAATGAATAACTTTTCGAAAGTTTCCATATACCGGCATGAAGAAAAATCTAAGTGAAAACGTACCTTATGCACATCAGAAAATATTGATGCAGTAAAGCAGCTTATGCGTGAACGTTAAGGGCGAAGGGAGGCGGCGATATTTCATTGAAGATCCTAGAGTTGATGCTCTAAGTTACTGGTAATAGTTATCGTGATATGCAAGAAATTTCTTTTGTTCCCAAATTCAGTTACTTGGGACTATGGCATATGTGAACGGTGCCACATTATATACACCTCGTGTTAAGATGCCAATTTTACGAGAAACTTTTCTGGCCTAATAATGTGAAAACATTTTAATATAGACTGGCCCTTACTATGGCCTTGCTCGCCCTCGATTATTTGCTATTAGAATAGTTGATGTACACTCCCGATGCTTAAAAATCTCTCTTAACATTCGAAACAAAATTACCGAAATAATACCAAACGTCTGCCAAGTTGAAAAACATGCTTAAAAGAGGTCGCACTTACCCCATGGCCGTTGGTGGCCATCATTTCTTCTGAATAAGCTTCAAGGCCATGTAATTGATAAATAAAATATAAATATTTTTTGATTTAAACGTTATTTAAGAAGAAAACGTCGGTTGGAAACATAACATAAGCGCACCCTATAAATGCATTGCGTTACTATTGATCTTGTCACAATTTGATGTACAACAAGTTATCTTCGTATTTAGAATAATGCAAACAATTCAAAAGAATTCGAAATTAAACAAGACGATTTGGCAACCGGGAAACTAAATGAAGTACAATACAGGCGGAAAGTATGTATATACGTACATACTTAGTGATGAAAAACTGATTGATGATACTCAGCTTTATTTATTATGTAGGATGGCCAGAAATTCAGTAAAACTCATCAGGTAAAGCGATTCTGTGATTAAATCTCCTAATTCAGAAGAGATGCTCACTTAAATAAAATGTAAATTTTGCAACCCCGTATAAAGCCAGTGATGAAGCATTGGGAATAACGTGACACGACACGAGTTGTATAATAATAAAGTCTAATAGTAATGATAATTGTTAGTTAACGTAAATGCTCAATAATTTGAATTGAAATATCATGTTCATTGTCTGGAGCATTAGGAAGCATGAAACGAAAAGGTCAGTGGAATTCATTTCTGGAGATCTCCCTAGATGATATTGCTTTATTTTACCCGATGGACGTATTTGAAAAAGGTTTGTTCAATCGTGTGCTCGAAATTCTTGCATTAGAAGCTAGTGCACCACCGGGTATGTAAAAACATGTTGGCTGTAATATCTAACGGAACATTATCCAATTCTTCATTCAAACCTTTTAATTATTCAACTACATTCACTTTATTTGGCAGAAATATTTGTCCTACAATGTCAAGACAACTAACGCACTGAAAATGTTTCAAATTGCCCAAACTCTAACGCTGGGATTTTCATTCGCCCAAAAATTGAAATTAAAACTATTGAAGAAGCTATTCCTTGTGAACACGCTTCTGTCACTTCACAAAATAAGTGATAAAAAGTATGTCTCTTCTTAAATTCAGCTTCAAATTAGATTACAAAGCATTCTTCTTTGAATAGTGTAATAGTTGCATTTTGTCTCATCAAACGGCTTTTTGTTTTCTGTTAGCACTGAAAGAGCTATTACCTCACTTGGAATGTTCATTTCCGGGGCTATTTGTCTAATGCTGCAAGAACGATACCAAAAAATATATTTTTCTATTTGGGTCATAAGACGATGCCTTGCCCTACTTGCCTCTTAATAATTGAAAACGAATTTGCCTGATTCAAGAAGTGTCTAATGTAATCTTCGAACAGTGTTATTACAAGGGTGCGGAAACATACCAGTCTATTCGTTGAAAGTGTATATATCACAAAATGTTAGAGATTGCACAATAACGAGATAAGTAATGAAAGGAAAAAATTAATGTTTTACTAACAAATTCGACAATTAACTACTTTTAAACTAAGTATACCAAACATTTTTCTAGTTCAAAGTTGTCGGTTCAAAAAAAAATTTAGAAAACGAGAAATTAGGCATAAAACAATTAAGTACACTACCGTAGTGTTGCATATTTGAGTATAAAAAGTATGTGTTAGAAGTGATCGAAAGATTTGAATTAAATCTTAGTCGCACGGTCGGCTTTCATGGACTTATGTGCCATAATGAGTAACCATGTGACTTTTCTTAATTAGGATTGTCGATTCAGGGCTCTAACCTGACTACCTGAGACAAGAGGCAGCCAGCGCGGTGGATGAAGTAGTTGAATCTGGCTAAAGGAAAATAAACGAAATGTTAAGATAATACAGCAGTGATAATTGAGGTCGTTACGGTATGTATGCGAATTACTTAAGGACAAATTGGCAAGAAATGTATTTAAGGTAACAGACTTAAGAAAAAAGCAAAAAAAAAATGAAGGCCAAGAAGAGCGCAGATTGAGAAAAGCCTAGTTGCTGAAGAGAAAAAGGACATAAAAAAACATGTGCATAGACAGGATGGTTTGTAGAAAATTAGGAAAAAAGCATCCAACTTCAACTCTCTTCTTAACCTGACATAGAAGTCGAGATAATTTGAGTTTCTTTGTAATTTTTACACATTTAAGTACCACGCAGAATCGAAAAGGCTATGAGTACGTGATTATTAAGATTGAAGCCGGTTTGCAGTGTTGAACTAAATTTATTTTTCAAAAACAAATGAGCTTTATAGAGTAGCGACAAAACAATAAGAAAGAGTCATGATTTTGTTTAAAAGAAACTCCCGTATTAGAAATAAACACAAATAATCTGTTTACAGTTGCTATGTACCATATCGTCGTTACTAATCTCTCTTTAAGAAATCTGTATATCCACGCTCGCATATAAAACTGGTCGCGTATACGAATTAATATCCTATTAGCTGGCGACAGATTTTTTAACATTCCGTACCTACAATTTTAAAAAGCCATCACATGATTTTAGAAGGAAAAAAGCATATATGGCAACCACGTACCTACACTAACGTCATGTGATTCAAACCAAACCCGCATGTTGTTTACTCTTAAAGGCTATTTCGTGAAAGTGTTTCCAGAACATTTATTTCTGCGAAAATACGTATGCAAATACAAAATAACCATTCTTAGGGGAAAGCCGTTAATAAAATTGCGGTTGCATTGCACGACGCACTCTTGATATTCATAGACAGGTATTCCTTTAATTTACTTTTTACGTTGGTACATAAAAAGCACGTAGTTGAAGGAACGAATGAAGGTAGCAGAAGAGCAAAAATCCCCGTTGCCTTTATGATAATAAATAAAAAACAAAGTTACATAATATATAAGCAGGATTATTATTAACTTCAGTCAAGCTAATTGTGCAAGATGTGTGGTCAGAGAAAATTAGATAATCTAAACAACGAGATCATTATTTCTTGCAATTTTAAATTTTTCAAAACTTCATTGCTTGAGTCCAAAGTGCTCAATCAAAAATTGAATTGAAGGAGATAACAAAATTGGAATTTCCCTATTTGTAGATTACGAAAACGTTTAGACCTAGTTTTCCAGTCACGGTTTAAGGAAATGTGCCACTGAACCTTAAACTAGAACTTAAGCCATGAGCGCTGCATATGCGTTTGTGCGGGTGAAATGAAATAAAGTATAAACACGAACAAGTTGGCGTTGCCAGAAATACAAATGGGCGGATAAATTTTTTGCATTTTAAGTATTAAATCGACGCAATCGAGCAATATTTATAAAAAAAAGAAATATGAAAAAAAGAAAGAAACGAAAGTTTGCAGGAAATAGTAATTGTGTTGAAATGTAACAAGTATAGGAAAATAGTATTAGTCAGCACACGAGGAGGTAGGCACATTAAAACTGTTACCGTAAGCGCAATCCGATTTCTCAAACATCTGAAGCATTAGGAACGTTTCCACAGTCGTTTCTTTCAAGGATGTTCGTCGTTCTGAAAAAATGTTTTTATATCTTGAAAATGAACGCTCGGCGTCTAATGATGTAATACACGCGTAATTAAAATAATCTTTGAATTTAGTCACCGGATCAGTAGAGTTACCTTCCCAAACTTGTCTTAACCTGCTAAAATTTGTATCTTTCTTCATAACACTTTCAAAATTTCTTGTAACGATATCATTTTTTTGTTATTTATACAGTGTAGGAGTGTATTAACGTCATCTAATATTTATACTGACTCCGTCAGGGACTGTGCACTATTTTGTAATTTATTTATTGCCTCAAGTACTTCTCTATAATTGTTGTAAACGGTTTGTAAATCTGCTTCAACGGAAATATCTTGGAATTTATCCTGGCTTTCCTTAATAGCCGCAGATTCGTTGGGATTGAATTGTAAGACGACTGATTTTATTTGCCGGAAGTATTTAAAATAATAAAACGCTGCCTTCAGCCATGTCCCCCAACGCGTAAGAATCGGCTCTGGTGGTTCGGCAATACCGGGACACTGTTTATGAAATTCACTGGTACGTTTGGGAGATTTGAGAAACACTCGTTTCGTATTTGTTATTAATGCATTTACCTCAGGGAAATTTGCACGAATAGTTTCAGCCACAATATGCAGAGCATGAAGTTTACAAGTAATATGTAACATCATCCCATAATGTTCTTGAAGAGAACGGCCTACACAACGCATTGTCGCGGCACCATCGGTCATGAAAATTAATACTTGAGTAGTGGCAATTTCAAATGTTTGTAAAGTATCAACGACTACGCTCTCGATAGCGTCGGCAGTACGCGATTTTAGTCTTTTACTAGCTAATAAAATTCCCTTTGTAAGTTGACGAGGTTCCAGTATACGTACAATCACATTCAAAATAGAATGTTTTTTACGGTCTGTCGTTTCGTCAATACATAACCACAGTAGTTTATTTTTTATTGCAGATCTGATCCTGTTTTCAATTTCGGTACGTACACTTGGCACACATCTCCTTAAGCTTGTTTCCGACGGTAACTCAAAGTCTGGATTATATTTATTCCAAAATTCACGGAATGGTTTTTTCCTGAGTAAGGAAAACGGTAAATTACACGCAGTCAGCATATTATCCATCATCCAGCCAGCTATCATATATTAAGTTAGGAAATTCTCCACAGAACTTTTTCACTTTGTCGGCCTGTGGGCGTTTCTTACTACGCGCGTCCGCCATACCGTCACAACCCGATCGCATACGGTAATAAACTACCGAAATGCGATGCGAGTTATTTGCTTATATATTCCATTACATATCCCCCCGGCCACGCCCGGCGGTACGCCTTCTGACTTGCCACGCACTTTGGGGAGCTCTAGTAATAAGTACTGACGGGGATTAGCTACAACTATCGACATAATTTCCGATGATGAGGCCAACGGAATTATTAGGACCTTGGTTGGAAGGTTCTGAAAATAACTGCGACAATTTCTTTATTTGTACTTTCATTTTGGATGTTGTTATTTAATAATAATAATTTATATTTATAGGATTTTTAAGAAAAACAAGACAACGAAGAAATAATAACTGTCCAAGGTGAGCATTAAAGAGAAAGATGAAGTAAAAGGACAATATTGGGAGACAAACCCAAAAAGTTTCTTTTTTTAGACGATAATTAACAAAAAGGTCATAATCATTCCATATCTCAAAATTATTCAAGCGATTATGAATAATGTTGGGTTTTCTGTTAAGTCTGTGATGTTGAACAAAGTTAATAACGTCAGAAAACTTGATAACAAGCTGTTTACGTATAATTTATGGGTTTAACTCAACGCCGAAATTCACTTTAAATCTGAACATGAGCCTACTTTTTGGTTTAAGTGAACATCGAAAAACTGGGCGTTACTAGTAGCGAATATAAGAAAATTATGTTCGTCTCTAAGTATGCAGTTCTAGTCCGTCAAATTTCTTCGAGCGGATGGGGAAAATTATTGTGCAGACTGAAATGCTTTTCAAAGTGCAATTAGTAAGTCAATAACTTTAAGAAAGCGAACTTTTCAATCAAATAAAAACATCAATTTGAACCTAATTAATTATAACTAGAGATGATAAAGGCAGGTGGAATTTTTTATTTTTTGCAGCGACTAGATAGACTTCTATCTATTCGCCTCATAGGAATGTATTCGTGTTGCCTACTGGCGTCCCCGAGAACCAGTCTGTCTAGTCTCTGCAAAAAAGTAATAATTTCATCTGCCTTTGTCCTCTCTAGTTATAACTGACGTAATTCAACAAACAATTCAATTTACTTACATTTTAATGTACAGAACCTAATAATTCACGATTAGGTATTTTAATTCTAACAGAGCGAGGTTAATATAATGTTATTATTCCGTATATTCCCTTGTACGTTTCATTTTTCTTACGTTAAATTTATGCTCTCGCTTCGCGCAAGAATAACCGAGTTAATGCTTGCACGTTTTCGATTAATTTATAACCATCATAAAGCTGTTATTGGAAGTGAACCCGAAGGCTATTTGTTGGATTATTTGCTCACCGATGATTATATCTGTCTATTGTGCGTTTGTTTGCCTTAACGATATGAACCTAATAAATGTTTAGAAGCTAAATAGAGACGGGTTATTTAGATCTATTGGATGGTCAACATGCTCATAAATAGAACTATAAATTGTTATATTTATATCCCGTTCTAATTTGTACATGTAATGTATCTACCATCAATTGATGACATTATTAATTTCGTATTAAAATTAGTTAAGTCTAGAACTTCCAGTATACAAATGGGTGCGATAATTTTGTACAGCAACGACCAGATTCTAAAATAGAAAAAGGGAAAGTCTTTTTTTATAATAGTTTCTAATATCTAAATTTTGTCATGCTTGTATATGAATTTATTTTTTTTGTGCAACGTTTATACGTAGCTTTCATTTAAAATATTTAGGCTTCATGGCTCCTGCAATCCTGTAATAGGACCCTTTTAAAGCGTATTACGTTATGATGTTACAAGAAATTTCGTTGTTTGTACTTTTTTTTTTTCATTTAGGTTGTTACGAGTAGAAAGGATACATTATTCCAGGTGGGATTATTCCTTTTTTGCAGCGACTAGATAGACTCGTGTCTATTTGCTTCATGAGAACGGATTAGTGTTGGCTACTGGTGTTCCTGTGAGTCGACAAAACACGAGTCCATCTAATCTCTGCAAAAAAGTAATAATTTCATCCACCTTTGTCCTCTCTATTTATCAACAATGTTTGGTTAAAGACGTTCTAAAACTTTAAATATATTTCTGAAAATATTAAATTCAAAAAAATTTGTAATTTAGCAAAAAAGTAATAATTTCATCCACCTTTGTCTTCTCTAGTTATGAGGCTCTTGTCTTAGTAAAATTGATTCTTCGAGGTTTCTTTCTTAATTAATAAAATGTGAGAGAATAGTGGGATTGGCTGCGAATACGTATTGTATTGCTGTTAAGGTAAAATTCTTATCTGAGGAAAATTAAAGGGAAGAGGTTATCAACATTGCTTTGCCTTTCTACAAAATTAAATCGGAAGGTAAACAGGTGTCAAACAATATATTATTATTTTATTTCTTATTTAATTTGAAACTTTTTCAAACGAATTTTTCTCCTAGTTTCATTAATTTTTACATCACAAATTTTATATGCACACTGTAAGTACTAAGTTCAATTAAACTTTTGCTCTCAACAGCTTCTTTATTATGCTGTAACACTGAAGAAGAGCATGGAAATGAATATCACAGTTAAACCTGCCTGTTGAGCTATTTCATGTTTTGTTACAACAATCGAGATATGGAAGAATTTAAAAATTGACAAAATCTGAATATTATCTTGGCATGACCTGGTAGATCGAATCACGTAACTGATACTAAAAAGTGTTAAATTCTGGTGTAAGAACCACGAATATCCATCAGGTTAATAATGGTATGATGTAAGAATAAGGAAAAGAAGCAAAGTGAAAACACTTCACTTATTAAATACTTTCGTGAAGTGTATTGTCTACGGAAATGTCTCAAATTGTCGATGAAATGGATAAAGGAGAATGAAGTCCGAAGAAACTCTGGCAGAATGCTTGCAAAGGATTTCATATCCTTTATCATTAACTTCCTATGTATATTAACTGGTATGTTTCTAAGTAGATAGAAAAGAGCCAAGATTGTTTCAGCTCATAATATATTAAACTTTGCAAAAGTCTATAAAAAGGTAATACATGCAAGCATTCATACCAGTAATCGTTCGTTGGTTCCTATCAGACAACGCGGTTTCATCTTTGGACACTCTTCCTAATTTAGCCACAATAACACAGCATACTTGTGAGGGTGCGGATAGGACGCGGTCACGCTGAAGGAATTTACACTGACTTTTCTAAAGTCTTTGATCTAATTGAGCATACATTAGTAGCTTTTGGTTTGACCTTTTTCTTTCTTGAGCTGATACTCTGATACTTGCATCAATGCAAGTAGGTCCGACGGGGGGTTTAACTTACCTCCATTCTTGTTTCTATTATTTATTAACGACTTGCTCCTCTAGGTGGGCTGCTCCATTCCGAGTTATGCCGATGACATTCTAAAATGGCCACCCCTGACGATTCTCCTATAATTCGTTCCACCTGAATATCGTAGCTGAATGGTGTGAGAAATATAAGCTTACTCTGAACATCGATGAATGTCGTTTTTAAGTGCCTCTCGTCCTACCTTACCATATTGAACGTAGTGATCTCATGCACAATATCGAGTTTGTGCTTCCTTAATTTGGTATCCATTGTGCATTTGTGACACTTTGGATTTGAAGCGCATTCATGTCAATCTTTTACAATTCAGATGCATCACAAGATGATATGTTGTCTCGATTTGGTATATCTAGTCCCTTTGGGTAAGCGTCTTCTACATCAACAGTGGTTCGAGATATAATTCAATAATCATAGTTCAATTCTTAATATAACCAAAGGGCCTCAACTTATTTACTGAACTTGAAGATTTTTTCACGAAAGATCCACAGCTACTGGGTGAAGCAACAAATGGAATCACTTTGTATTGTTATTACGTTTGGTATCCAGCTATGTTTACGTAGCTTTGTTGCCTGATGATAAACCTGAAGGCTATTCTTGCGAGAAATGTGTTAAGCTATGGTAGACATTTGTTATCTGTTATAGTTTCCGGGATACCTTATAAAAATATCAAAAATTAAATATTTTGTATATAACAGCATATAGGCAACTTCATACAAAGATTATATTATTACGAAATGTTTTTATATTTTACAAGTGTTGTATTAGTCCAAGTCTAAACGTGTCAAATCCTAGCATAAAGTAACTAAAGATTAACGTACATAGAAAACTAAATAATATTGTTAAAAGGTGACTGGTACTTCACGTACGCACAATTAATTGATTCCTGGAACAATTTTTCACAAGGTTTTTGAACGTGCATTTATTTCATAACTGAAGGTTATAAGAGTAATCCGCAAATTATATGTATGAATATAGATCTCTTTTACAATAATAAATATACCATATTCGCTAAGTTTACAATTAAACAAACAGAATGGCCGAAAAAAATTAAGGCCGTATTTCTGTTTACTGCTCACTGTTGTAATCTTCAAGATACCTCGCAATATATGGAAATGAAAGGGAACGATTTCCTTTTGTTAAACATATCAATGTTTGGAAGGTTTGTGTTGATAACAAACATTTTTTTATGGCGATTGGTTATACATTATGTATTATAAAAGCTAGAAATATAAAATGTCGAAAAGTTATAAATTGATTTAAATTTCTACACCCTAAGTCGTAAAATCTTCGGCGATGCGAGTTGTGTTCATATTTGTACATTGTTTTTGTACATTTAGAACGTTTTGGAGGTTGGATTTAGCACGTCGTAAAGAAGTACGGTTGTTGAAACACCAAACAATAAAATTTGATTTTTAAAGTCTGCCCAATGTTGTGTCATGCAGCAAAATAAAATGCCACGTAAAAAAACGTAGAAAATTATTTCTGTTTTTCAAAATAACTCAATAAGCTGAAATGTAACCTTAATTATATATTTATGCTTTTAAAAATATATAACCATATACCCACACAAGTTGTCCCAACCTTGTGCGAAGTTGCAGCTATTATGTAAAATGTAGGAGGTTAAACTAGACATCTCTTAAAAAATATTTTCCTATATTGAGGATGATCAGCAAGTAATCTGCTTTATTGCTCTAAATAAAATGACCTGTGTATTGTTACGTTTTCATTTATTGTTAAGTCCCCATTCAAAAATGAGTCGATAGGAGTTTCATGTGTTTATTTCTAGCAAAATATAGTTTTATCCTTAATCGCCATATATCAAAATGCAAATTATTTTTGTTTAGTTTTCCTTGAAGGAATGCATTGTTTTATAGTACAGTACTTTCAATTAATGCATGTACATATTTTTTTTTGTGTTTAATAGAGTTAATGTGGCTTGGCTCTGCGATGGTGGCCAGTCCTTGTTAGGATGTTCTAGCTTCGTGAAGTGTAGTTCCACCTTGCAGAGATGTCATAGCTTTGCGGAGCGGTCTGGCCTCGTACAGATGGTTTGGTTTTGGGGGGTGCTACGGCTTCGCGACACGATATTTGCTTCGTAGGATTGCTGTGTTCTGTGGCGCATTGTAGTTTCGAGATTGTGATGACTTTGCGAGGGTAGCGTGCCTCAGCGAGAGCGGCGTGGCTCCGTGGAAGTGATTTGCTTTCACGGTGCGGCGTGGCTTATTGGAAATCCGTTGACTTCGCGGAAATAATCTGTATCTACGTGATTAGCGTGGCAACGCGAAGGTGTAGCGACTCAACTTTTTTGGGCTACAACGGCTTCTGGGAGTTAGCGTTATATTACGCGATAATCAGCCTTTGCGTGTGGTCTTCCTTAATACGGTATTTTGGTTTTGTGGGTGATGAAAATATTGTGTATGTGGCTGTTTGGTCTAGAAAAACTGTATATTTTGATTAAAACAAATTTAAGCGAAATACTGTTAAAAGTTGTAAGTGTATGCACGTATTAAAATAAATGAATCTGTAAAATCAAATTTGTAATAAACGTTCGTGTCTGTTGAGATATCAAAGGTAATTAATAATATTTCTAGAAAAAGTAAAAGAGTACTTTAGCAAACAATTATACTCAAACTGATGTTCCTTGATTTCAATACAAATTCTTACCAGTCGCTTTATGTTGTTAAATGTGCTAACAAGTTATTCAAGCGTTATCGTATCAGGAACGTTTAAAATTTCTTCCGTAAGTTCTTGGCGGCAAAGTGCCGTACAATTCAAAATAGATCAGGAGGACGTTGAGGAAAATCTACTACACGCTTATTAAAATATTCATGTAAGAAGTGCATTGTTTCTAATGTTTCATGATTCGTAACGTTGTATTTTTTGAAAATATCCATCATGCATTTGGTTGGGCACTAACCTTTTTAGATTGCAATGGTTTCTGTGTCATGACACAAGGGTTTTCACTGAACTACATACGTATGCTTTGTTTGTTGATAAAACCATTAAAGTAGAGCCAAGCTTCCTCTGGATCGTCGTTAAGGGTTTTATCATCATTCATGTGATTTTCAAACCAATCAATGGGCTTGGGTTCTTACACCATAGATATCTTCTATCGTGGAGATTTTTATTAAGAATATACAGGTACCATAGAATAAATTACTTTCCTACAATAGTTCTGTAATTGGCTTTTTAGATAAATACATCCCCTCGCATCCGCAGTAGCTTTTATAGTGTTTTTTTTTTCTATCATTACCAGTTTGCGACTTACTTCACTAGTTTCGCGAAATTTAGCAACGCTACAAACAATTTGCTGATATAAATCAAGATATGAGACTGCAAAGTGTAGAGAGAAGAATAAGTTATAAGATCATCCCTTATTTTATTGTTTTTGTCGATTTTCAAAAACGAATGTTTGGCGATTTATAGGAAACATGCTTTAAACAGGATTAACATCAAATGTGATTGGAATTGTTAAAATTGCTGATAAGTATCAAATGAAATTTGAAGTTTCAATCTCAGCTTTTACTCTCAAATGTAGTTAGAGCCAACATAAAAATAATCCAAAGAAAAACATGATCCTCTCGATGACGTTTCTTTGTGATCATTATTTTATATGCGTCTACCATTGCAATCTCTGTATTCGAAGATATTATACTGCATATCATTAAGTTTCCTTGACCGCAAAAAAGCATTCGTTGTGTTACGTATAAAATTTGAACCTTGACTGCTTTCCCACGAGCAAGGTTATATTTGCGTGAAGTAATGTACACGAAAGAATTGTAGATATCTTTTTATCAATAAATTGGGGATCTTAAAGGAGATAACAGAAAATTAATTATTTAAATGCATGAACTAAATTTTTCTCGGATTAGGCCACTAACAGATCAAAGTAAAAATTGTATTTTCTGATTTTCTAGCGAATGATCTGTTCATAATGGAACTATTTTCTTCTTGGGCACGCAATTGTCTCAAGAGATTTGAAGATGGAGTGAATTTCGATTAATGCCTTTAATTTTTGAACGCAGTCAATACATCGAAGCCCGTCTTACTCGTAGCTTTAAGTCTTTTTTACTTCATTTTGTCAGTCTTTTTCAACAAATTGCTTGTGTACATTAAAACTTTACGTATCACATTCTTGGCTGTTGACAATCAATTAACTTAAGTTATTAATGAATTATCCGAATCCTGCAATTTAAAAATTTGGTTTTTCTTTTTGGAAATATATCTCTATTACTCTGCATCTTTTGGAAAAGCAGATGTTTTCCACGCGAAACTACTTGATTTAGTGGTTAATGTGTGATAAGCTGCCAAATGATGTTAACGTATCTATCTTCAGCTAACTACGTACACAAATACTGCCGAGAATCTACACAAGAGAGAACTAAAAACGAAATCGTAATTACAGCATATTTAATAAATTCTTGAATAAAAACAATTAGACTTTATTTAAATATCTCTTTTTTCGAAATAAAGATAAAAATTCATCCAGAACAAAGCATACGTATTAAGTGCATTCGAGCAGATGTTTGCTATTATCGATTATTCTTTCTTATTACTTCTACAAATGTAGCGAGGGTCAAACACAAACGAGCTGTAGACCTAATGTGCTCATGGTCGGCCAATACTTTTTTGTAAGCAGTGAAAGTTATTGCAACTGCAAAAACGTTGGCAATTTCGCTTACTTCTTCACTCAATCATTATAATTATAGGAACTCTGCTATACTGAATGTTTTAAGTATTAAGATTGTTGCAATGTACACGTAAGTAGTAATTGTTAAAATAAAATAAATTTCGATAAGTATGATACATGAACATGCATAATTGTTAAAAACCCTAAGCTTATTGTAGCACACGTTGCAAGTTCTAACTTTATTTTCTGTGTGGCGATTTATGTTTCAGCTAATTTTTAGCACTATTACTTATATTATTGTGTAGATTACTCCTAAGAAATATAGGTTGAACCTATTGCTAGCAATTAAATTGCAAAAGAATTGTAATATCCTTGGTTCCCAGATTACCGCTAATGTTAAAGGGAGAATCCGCCCTGAAATCCTTCTGAAATTTTCTATAAAATTTAATCAACATTAACAACGTACATTAAATTGTTAATTTGAATCTAATCGGACTCCCTCAGCTTCAACAACTTAAAATTAAAAATCTTAAAGTTAAAAATATCAAGCGAAGTATGAGCGTAACAAAATAATTGACTTCTTCTAACAACGAAAAATGATGGAGTTCTTGTAGATATGCGTATGAAGAGATAAAGTGAAAGTCCTTTACTCTAGTCTCAGCAATGTCATTAAATCGCTATTTATTTTGCACACTATGTTACGTAAGGAAATTCGTTCCATGATTAAATCAAACATTCCAAAAACAAACCGGTTTCGATTCTATAGCGTAGCACTCTGATCTATTTTTAACATTATTGAGATGTTATGCAATTTAACCTTGAGTGATTAGATATAGCTGTAGCTGGAATTAGCGGTTACCAGTTATTTCAAATATTCTTCTAAAAATGCGGCTCCGTAGACATCAGTAGTACTTGGCAGAGCGATAGAGATGACGCAGTTTTTAGTAGAGTCTGATTAGTAGCATCAGTTGGTAGAACAGCGACACGCGCGTAGGTACATTCAACCTCGGGATGTTTAAACTTCTGGTGTCATAAAATTTAGTTGGGGCTTTTAATGATTGTTAAATATTTGCCAATTATTAATTTTCCACATACATATGCATGATAAATATACAGATTACATATCATACATATAAAAGACGACAGAGTACTTCAATATTATGACATAAATTAGCATACATAACCCACCTATCGTCTTTATAGTTGTCAACAGACTGTATTACCCTGGTTACCATGAACTTTAAATCGCTTCGCGAAATTTTAAGAGAGATAATTATCCAACTTCGTTTTCAATAAGATACTACATTACCCTCGTGGATCTAACAGTAATATCGTGATTAGCCCTAATTCTGAAACTACCTCACTATATGTTAGCCTCGCCCCAGTTAAACTAGTTTTTCGACAAATTCAAGATGCACCTACAATAATTTAAAAATTATAACATATCCTTTAAAAAGCTCAATATATTTTCATCTAATGTTAAAGATAGATCGAAGCATTTGGAGAAACTTACTTAAAATTAATTGCTTATTATATACGTCCCAAGAAAATTTTCGAAGTGCGAAAAAAATTTCGCACTTCGAGGCTCAGGAGTGATGTCCATAATAGTCTACATTCTATTGCTTAAGGCAATCACTCCTTGCAATATGGTTATAATTTTTAACATTGAATAAAGCTATTTTAAACGCCTTTTAGAAACATGATACATTAGTAAGCGTCCTGATTCCTATCGTTAGCTATAGGAAAGAGATGGAAAATGTAAGTTGTATTTATGCAGATTTATTATTTTCGTAATTTTCTTTCAAAAAACCCTCTATATTAAGTATAATATTTATACAATTTTCCTTTTACTTCATTTTCAATATAGCTTTCTTCCTAATATATAACTTTTTAAAATATATTTACTTAATATTTATAAATCTCGATGTTAGTCATTCAATCATTTTTATGTCTGTCTGTTATTATAGAAATATAATTATCTACGGCGCTATATTTTTAATAGTGTCACGCTGATGAAGAATGAAAAGCTCTTCTTGCATCCAATTGGTTTATTGGACTAATTGCCGGTGAACTGCTAGGAGGTTACAAAAAATAAAATCAGAGTCAAATTGATACATATATTTAAAAAAACACATAAAAAATACATTTATTCCTATATAATAACAAAATAAAATAGTCTTCTTTTTCCAAGCTAGTCTCTTTCTCTCTATATATATTTACATGTATGGCTTTCCGTCGGAGATTTTGTAATCTTAGTTCTATTTACTAGCACCACCCTTTGTCTCCGGCGGAGTTTTGTTTTTTTAATGTATATGCGGTCTCTTTGCTTTTCTGTATTTTGTGCTTGCTTCAAATCTGCTTGTTATTCTTTCATTAGAGCCAAAAGAATATTTTATTCGTATGTCATTGCATACGGTTATTCGAATATACCGTATATACATACATTCGTATATACATAATATATGCGAATAGATATACCTTTTATTCGTTCGTATAAGTATAAAAGTATTTACTACGTTATGCTCACATTTTCGTTTGAGTAACCCAACTAATACTTATTTAGGAGCTGGAAGACCCGATAGCGTGACTTTTTAATAGTCGATCAACATGTATCGTAAATACGACTTGACTGCCGACTACCCAGGTCCTCCTAGTGTCTTTCGTGCTGGTATACGCCCGTAGACTTCGCTTCGCTTGCTGCTTGTTACATCTTCTTAATATACTAAAACACATATTGTGCGAGAAGCCTATAGATTGTCCGGCCACAAGCACCGAAAACATCTCGTTAGCCGATGCCTAGCTCCGCTCCTATCCGTAGCCGGCGCGTGCGTAGCGTCAGTCGTACGTTAGCGGAGTTCGATAGATGACCGTCGAAGGGATGATATGTTTGATCCATTGCCGTATCGGAATCCAAAGTGCTGAAATGAATCTGCAATTTTAGCAAATTCAAACTGAAATGGTAAATCATTTCAAACTGAAATGGTAAATCATCAGTGTGTAGATAAGATAATAAGATGGCGCAGGAACTGGACCAGCGTAATATTCAAGAACGACGTTGAGCTTATTAACATCCGGTAAAACATTTATATTCGCAAAATTAACTTCTTTGATGCGACGATATATGTGCTGATTGCAATGGTTTCTTTGGCAATTGGATTAAGCGTTTCAGTTGTCCTAAGTGATTTTCAAAATGAAATGCCGACAATTTATCTAAAAGACCATATTTATTAACATCGTCAGTTAAATCAGACAATATATGCACGCTATAAATTAAATATTGGACATCATGTACTTCTCCCCAGTGTTTAGTGAATGTAGTTAAAGCTCATATGCGTGTGCGTATTTAAAGTTTTCTATATGTCTTTCACAACAAGAAATAGTAATAGCATAATGCAAAAGCAGAAAATTTTCATAAAGTGCTTCAGGTACATTTGTCAAGGCCACAAAGCCAAGATTCTGTAACTTTCCATTGTGACAGCGTACTTAATACACGAGGTTTCCCATTAAATTCAACATCTGAATCGATTTCCTAGTCAAGCGTACGTTCGATTCACCTCCCACCCAACTATTCATCATATCTCTCATCGCTTCTAGAAACACAGTATGCAAGCAGTCAACTGGGAAGTTACTGACTAAACCAGTAAATATTCTCACAACAGAAGATGTGTGTGTGTAAATGATGAGCTTCACGCACCTGCACTGAGCGAAACAAGTATCATTCAATACGAGCATGTTGCTTTCTACCAAAGAATTTTTTATTTTTAATAAAACTTAATATTTGAAATAACAAAATTGATATGCCTCAATTAAAGAAATTGATATCGATGAAATCATGGAAACACAAATCTAAATATTTCAACTTAGAACTGATTACTTTTATCATAATTTTTGTTTAAAAAAAATGTTTAAGAATGCATAACCAAAACGATGTTGCTAATACAGCTGCTTTAGCAATACAGCAGCGGAAAAAGCAATGTTACGAGAGAGAACTCTAATCAGAGAACGTGTTTCGGTCTACTAAGTGCCATAAATGTGGTTAGGAGCGTATTTTTGCCCATGTCCTAGTTTGATTCTCGGCTTATATAATCCTCCTTCAAGAACGATAAGTTAGGCGCATCTCTTGGTGACATTTAGTGCTAAGCGCCTGCCGTCCAGAGGAGATACACCTGGCTCGTCATACTTGAAGGAGGGGGTACACAAGAAACGCATTTCCTTGACCTGAAGAAATCATTTTTTTGTATCTGACGCCAAACTTATTTATTTTTGACACGAAAAGAATATTTTAAAGAATACTATTTTATGTTGACACAATTATCTTTATATCAAATAAATATTGCTTTCACTTAATGAATTAACAACAAAAAAAATTTATTCCTTTCATTCAACCAATTTTTTTCTTCTGTTGTAAATTAAAATGTAAATCTGTTCTTCTTGGAGCTGAAGCCCTGCGCTACGAATATATTCACCACTCTGGGTACACTTATCGTAATGATGAGCATCCACGTTGATTCTTGACTCATTTTATGAATGGTCTTGCAGGGGGGTCACATACTTTGGACTTTGACAAAATACTTCTTATCATTATATTTAAATCCATTTTCTAACGAACTCGATAATTCAAACAAAAACTTTTCTAAGACGGAAAGGTTTGGAGTTTCGCAAAAAAAGGTTTCAATTTCAGATTTTTTTCTAGAACCCAATATAAGCCTCAACTGAATATTTGAACAGTGAAAGAGATGCAAACCAATCGATATAGAAGCCATTTTTATTATGTCATTGGATTCTCTAGAAAATTGCGCACCCACTTTTGCTTTAGATGATCCAACATCTCAAAATAACAGAGCTTTCCATTTTCCAACTGCTTATTTGTCATACTTTTTGGCATTTCCAGAGAGATTCAACTATCTAGTGATTACTCTGAATAAAGTGGGCAAGTATCCTTAATAGGCTGTTAAGTACTGAATGAGGAATTCGATATATAAGAAAACGGACTCAGGATCAAGGTTTCCTGAGTTAAATTCAAATAGTTCCTTCCTTTATTTTGTATGTTTAGGAAACGCGCCCGCCGAAGTCTTATCCTTTTTACATTTAGTTTTAAATTTGTTTATCATGATCTTATTATTAGCTAATAAACACGTATATAACATTTCTGCATGATTTTTCTGCATTCACTACAAAAGAAATTATTTACAGATAATTTAATATTATTATACGATAATAATAGCCAAAAATTATCTAAGAATCACCTCAATTTCGCCCTACATCTACCGATAATTTTGCTCTATTTATTTTCTTTATTCAATAAATTATTTTCATCAATTGTACACTTTTAACTCATTTTCAATTTTTTTTCAATTTTATTCATTTTGTAATAAATTTCTGGATGATGCATTTTTATTTGGAAACAGTGTACAATTTGTGGAATCGCAAATTTCTTAGTTTATTATATTTGTTTCAGCTTTCCTTATTGCAATCAAATTAGACAAATCAGAAATTAAATCTGACATTTACTGCCGTGACAAAATTCTGAGGAAACTCACTGACATTTCATTTTATTGACTTATTATTTTACTAATTGCATTAAATAACGGATATTTTTTGTTGATTTTTCGTTGACCAAATTAGTTTAGGTGCGATTGTGATGGCAACATATATACGGTAAGAGCAAGTTGATAGCGTTATTTAAGTAAACCGTTTATAGCCTATTACAAGGAACACATAACACTAGTTAACTGGACACATTTATAAAGTATTACGTTTTAATAGTTTCTAGTTTTTAACAAAACAGTTGATTAATGTATTTTCGCACTTTTCAGGAAATTGCTACTTGCCTGCAATGGTATAATAAAACCTTCCTTTAAAAATTACTCAATAGCAGCAGGTTGCGAGAGTCCGATTTATTGCAATGGGAAACTACTGAGTACGATCCAAAGTTCTGGTATGTTCGGCGATTCCAAGACATTCGTCGACATGAAGATGAAGAAAACTGTTTTCGAGACGGTCGGAAATTTCCATACTTTAATGGCGCAATATGATGACGAACCGTCCAGAGAGGTGTTGGAAAGTTTCGTCAGGGACCATTTCGAGGCGGAAGGCGAACTGGAAGATTGGTTTCCTCCAGATTTTAATCCCGAGCCGCGATTTCTCAAGAAAATCAAAGATCCGGAAATTAAGAATTTTGCGAAGCGGTTAGTGTGGTTATGGCCGAAATTAGGAAGGAAATTAAAGTACGAAGTGACCAAGAATCCGGACAGATATTCTATGATCCCTTTACGATACGGTATCATCATTCCTGGAGGAAGGTTCAGGGAAGTTTATTACTGGGACACCTATTGGATAATAAATGGTCTGCTTATAAGTGAAATGTACGAAACTGCTAGAGGCATGATAGATAATTTTATTTATATGGTCAAGATCTATGGTTTTGTGCCCAATGGTGGTCGAATTTATTATGCGCAGAGATCCCAGCCTCCCTTGCTTACACCTATGGCAGCTAATTATATTAGGTATAATATTCCGTTAAGTATAATATGATCACAAAAGACGTAATCGAGAAAGCCAAGCTTTTTTTGAATTATTTTTTATGTTAGTTACAACCTCGTTGCAAGCAGGTCAACAACAAGCGCATTGCTCTTGTTATATAAAATAGTAAAATGTGTCTGTTTAAAGCGCGAATTACCAATGTGATAGCCTAAAAGGCTAACAGAGTAAAATAACTATCTCCCGATCAGAGCAAACAGTTGAGCAAGCAATTATAGTAAAAGCTCAAACTGATCTTCGGATTCAATACGAATCCTTACACATCGTTTCAAATTGTTAAAGCAAATTTAATTGAGCGAAAATAATTTTCTGTCAGTGTGGGCGACATACTCGCAAGGTTTATTTCATGCAGTTTGTCTCAGTTTACTTTTGTCTTGAAATGAACTTATTTCGTATTTTACGTAGTATAAATTCTTCACCATAACTTTTCTGATTGTGTTTAGATATACCAACGATCTCAAGTGGTTAGAAAAGAATATAATCTACTTAAAGCGAGAAATAAAATTCTGGAGACGCAAGAGAATTTTAACTGTGGAAAAATATGACCAGGAATATCAACTAGCTTACTACGCCGTAGAAGGCTATGGGCCACGGCCAGAATCGTACCACGAAGATGTAGACTTAACTACCCATTTAGATACGGAGAAGGAGAAAGAAGAAATATTCAGCAACATAAAAAGCGCGGTACAAAGCGGCTGGGACTTCTCTTCTCGATGGATTTATGACGACAAAGGAGATTCCAGGGCTAACTTGTCTTTCACACAGGCGAAATATATCGTACCAGTAGATTTAAATTCCTTCCTGCATATGGCGTATATGAGTATGTCTTATTTGTACGGAAAATTGGGTAACCACGAGAGGAGAGTGTATTGGATACAAAAGGCGCAGCAACTTTCGATAGCAATTAAAGAAATCTTATGGAACGAAGAGGATAATATGTGGTATGATTTTAATATTAAGCTAAAAGAGCACAGAAGAAAATATTATGCTAGCAATGCTACTCCTCTATGGACCGGAGCTCATCATCCGAGTGAAGGTCGGAAATACGGAAAAATGGTTTCTGATTATTTGAAGAGGCACGGTATTTTGGACTACAAAGGAGGTATCCCTACTTCTTTGGAGTATAGCGGGCAACAGTGGGACTTTCCAAATGCTTGGCCGCCACTACAGGCGATCGTGGTGCAGGGATTAGAGAATTCCGGTCACCCAGAAGCGAAAGCGTTAGCTAGGGAGTTGTCTAGGAGATGGGTTACAGCTAACCTGCAAGGATTTAAAGAAAGCGGCGAAATGTTTGAAAAATACAATAGTGTCGAAGTTGGCAAATATGGAGCGGGTGGAGAATATACAACTCAAACTGGGTTTGGTTGGACTAATGGTGTCAATTTAGAATTCATAGTAACTTATTTCAGCACATTCTAATACGATAATCACAGCGAAATTTTTAAGTGATACTTGTATAGTTTTATATACATGTTTAATATGCGACTATGTACAGTATATGTATCTATATAATAAAGTCAGGCGACAATAATCTAGGTATTCAACTTTGCCGCATTATTACGAATTAACATACTTAATTCCGATCAAACTACTTTTACTGGTGATAAAATTAATGAAGTGAGTGTGATGCTAAAATATCTATATATTTGCATTCATAACGTTGCCTCAAAAAATTTCTTCAATTTCTTATCTTATGTATTAAAAGGAAAATATAAATGTCCACTTAGGGCACTAATGTTTCAAAGACTAACTCTTTGAAACATTAGTGCCCTAAGTGCCCTAACTCTTACATTTTTAAGGAAATGAGGGAAATAATTGTTATATATTTGATACTAGAGTAGCAAATATATCATCAACTATAAAAGCAAACGATCTATTTAACTACGTACATTTTAATAGCAAAAGTAATAATAATAATAATACCTTTACTTGAGCCAAGTCATGTCATCCAATAATCAAAAAGGAAAGAAAATGCAATGCCAAGTCTAAAGGAGGAATTCACATCACCAGTAAACTATCATCTGCTTTTAAATTCAACCCTTAACAAGTTGCATATAAAATAATAAGCAAACGCTCACATACATATTAATCTAGATTCTGTCATGGAAACGTCAGCGAGCTCATGCAAGATACAAATTACTTAAATTGAAACTACTAAAGGCATCGGCGCGCAAATATATAAGTCCAAACGAACACCAAATAAAGAATCATAAAAACGATACACATTGTAAGAAAAATAGTACGAGGAGTGCTGTCATGCGACCCTTGTATATGACATTAACATTAACGTATTACAAGAATTCTGCAACATCTGAATCCGGTACTTTTCATTAGTGTCCAGGCACAGTCTACAGGCAGTTAATCCAATAGTTAAAAGAAGATGACGAAGCATGAATCAGTGATTAACATTGTAATGGCACTACATAAATTTTCCACGTAGAAGCTTGCATAATTTTATATCGCCTGCGACATTTTTATCATTGCATGGTTAATAGACTTATTCACTTGACTAACATGTACTAGGAAGAACATAGGTCCGAAATTAGAATCTTGAGGCATACCCCTGAATATAGGCAAGTAGTTGGATTTTTAATATCCCGAATAGCTCAAAGTAACGAGTGTAAGTAACTCAAATACGAAAACGATTAAAGCAATTAATTGCTTTCTATCTCTGCTTACCAGTTACCTTTGAAAGCGTAATTTTACAACTAAAATTATATCTGAAAGCGGGCTGATAAGGAAAGAACATTAAAAGTATTTAGCGTTCCGAACGTTGCATATAAATAATCAAATGTCGTGGATGGTAAGATAAAAAATGTCATGCAAGGCTGAAGCAAATGAGATACAAGCAAACACTCTCATTGAAAACGGCAAAAATGATTTGGAAATTGGTAAAAGTGGTCACGTTAATCCTACTAGTAGTACTTCCGCTGGGTAAGTTTGCACAAACGTGGTTGTATCGGAAGTTGAGGGGTGAAAGATTCACTAATGCCTACTACGAGGGATATAGTTTTTACAAAAGCTGAAAGAAAAAAATGGTACATCGTATTCGTTTAGTTTTCGAAATATTTGCTATTAAGCTTTATTCACTCTTGCACGCGTTAACATCCAATCTCGAACCTTTTTTTACTTCGAAAATGGTATCTCCAAAGCGTGGTTTTTAGAGGCTTCAACAGCTTCTTGAGATGATAATAATCATTGTCCACTCATTCCTTGTTTGACATTCGGGAATAAAAAGAAATTATGATTAACGATGACATGACGTTTTCGATTATCCTTGCATCCTTCGAGCAATGTTTGTTACAGTACGACAAGATATTCAACCAATCATTTTCTGGGAAATGCTTGATAAATGAACCACTTCTGTTTGATTCGATCATTTTCCATCATCTTTTAAGATGTTACATACGGATATTGAAATTTCTAATTGCCTAAGGATGCTTTTATTTCACGGTAAGTGGCATGCTGATCCTCTTCAATCAATCAAGTGTTACTTGCGGCATTTTGGAATAACAACCGCTTTTGGTTTTTCTAATGGTATCTCATTACTAAAAGTTAAATCAAGTAATTCAAGGCATTGTTGTGCTAGGTCTTTTTAAAGATTCAATTTAATTAAACTACGTGGCCGATTTTTGTGCTGTCATCACTTCAACAATAAGAGATGTCTGGTTCTACGAAAATAGTAATTTTAAATCTCTATAGCATCGTCTCGTTATCATTTGTAAAAATTAAGACGCTACGATATAGCCAAAGTAACTATTTTAACTATTATAAATTTAAAAATCCGATTTCAAATTTTTTTTGTGTATCTAGTACTAAAAAAACAGCTCCTCAAAAACTAGAAATCGAATTTTATTTTTATCGAATATTGGTTTCTTTTATCGTAGAAAAATTAGCTCGGGAAGGCAGCACATACTTTAAACTAGCAATTAATACGTTATTGATAGCCGTCGTTTATAGTGCCATAAATATAAAATCATATAAAGAAACATGTCTAGCAATCTGCACCAGTGTGGAATTCTTCCACGGTATTCCGTTGACAATTTTTCGAATGCTTTCTATTGATTTACGAGTCTTTACTCAGGGACAACTGAATTCTTTTCTTTTAAAAACCTCGTTAAAATTCCATCCAACCATAGCATAATTTTCCTAAAGGCCGTGTTTTTCAGAAGTAGCAATTATATGTATAATAAAAAAATATTTTGTAATTAAGTAAATGTTTTTATAGAGGACACGACATGGAAACTATGCAAAAATTAGTCACGAGTAAGTTTTATACAAGTACATATTTTTTGAATTTCGAAACTTTTATGAAAGAAAATGTATATAACACATTGAAAAGGTTTAAAGAGAACATTTTTGAGAAATCGCCGCCCAACTTATATCGAAGCCAATGATGCGTTGTCGTGTTCTTCTACTTTTTCTTCTTTTTGTTTAACAAGGAAATTTGCTGGTTTTTGTTTTTCGCTCGGAGCACATAATAATGATAGCAAGGACTGTGGCGTAGTATGGTAAACAACACATATGTATCGGCAACCTCCGCGCATAATTTATGGTCCACATGGAATGGTCCTGATCATCAACTGGTAACCGAATGATGTGAAAAACTTCTAAAACTAAACATCCAGAGAGAACGCATCGCCGTCGCACGCTGTCCTTCTTGACTTTTCGCAGTAGATTTATATTTTGTGTTATGAAAGACCTTCCCGTCTATCTGTCCGTGCTTTTCGCATGTCGCGTGTAAGGGGGTAAAATAGGTACTTGTAAACAATATTTTTTTCTCGGAAAAAGAGATAGTACATGCGTGTAATTTTTTCGCATGCCCTAGATTCAAGGCGTGCAGGGGGTAGAAACAGACACTTTTAAAGATTTTTTTAGGAAGTAGAAGGGGTAGTACATGCATGTTTCATTTTAGAAGTTTCTCACATCATTCGGTTACGGATTGATAATGAGGACCGTTCGTGTCCTCGAAACGTCTGTGAAAGAAAGCGAAATGGCATTACACATGCGTGAAAAGCGAACTACAATCATGCATGTACATGCCCCAAAAGCAATGAAATCTATGTATGGAACATGAACATACAATGATTTATTACCACTAATGTTAAAGAAATGCATTTTTAAATCTACTAAATTTGAATGGGTATGTCTATATCTTGAAGTTATAAGTATTAAGGCAACGTTGAGGTTCCAAGTAAGTTCATGTGACTGCGCTCCTAATTCCTGCATTCGAAGAGTAGATCCTTCCACTCGAAAATCCTCGCATAGCGAAAAGTCTACTCCAATGCGATAAAGATGTTCTTTCAACCTTCACAAACCTTCTTAATATCCAGGGAAAACGTTAATGTGAATGAATGAATTCAAGCTGATAAATGTAAAGATTAAATCCTTTCAAAGCCGCTGAAATATCCCACTGTGTATGCCACATTAGTTTTTTTTTTTTGAGAAAGCAAATAAAATAGAGAAAAGTTAAGTTTAAATTTAAATTTAAATTTGGAAATAGGAAGAATACAAATCTTTCTGTGATTAAGCATCCAACGTAAAAGGAAAGAATTGTCCGTTGATATATAGGATGTGAGTAATTTTTCTAATTTGCCATTCTCGTTTTTGCCGAGTTGGTGTTAGAAGCACGCATTTGGAATCAGTGGTTATTCATGGACTTCGGGATATTTTCCATTTCGATCTTCTTAAATGAGAATTGAATTATCGTTAATTCACAGCTTAAAATGGAGGCATAAAAAGGCTCCCGATATATTGATGCGAACGAAGGAAGAACAAAGTACACCAAACGAAGATTGTTAACGATTGCTCATAATTAAACCGTCGATAAGAGAAGAGGCGTGATCCGGCTAACTGATGGTTGAACTCTATAAAGCGATCATTTACAATGCTGCTTGTAGGCAATGGACTTAATATTACAATTCCGCTGAATATTAAAATTCATAGAAGAGCTGTTTGATTGTTTACATCAATATTTGCAGGGTAAGAGAGATATTGTCTACGCTTGCGGAAAAAGTTTACAAAAGTCGGGGAAGTTTCATGTGCATTCTTCAAGGTATTTAATAAGAGTTTGTATATTTTCAATTGTAAGACCTCTCTCAATTGGAGGTTTCCTGATAAGATATCTGTTGGCTAAAAGATTTGCTCTAATTTAAAATGGCATTTCTCCTTTCTGGTGCCGCATTTATTGACGTGGATCTCATTATAGTAGAGATGGTACGAACAGATTATGGACTATGGTAAATTCTTACACATTAATCGAAGTCTTTCTGCATTTAGTTTACTGGAAATACTTAATACCTAGACCATGTAAGAGTCTCCATTTTCACGTTATTACAAGCACCTTAAACATTAACGAAAGCTCCCCTATGAGACGTAAACGTGTATTTGTGGAATAGTGAATGATGTTCTCATTACCAATCTAAACGATCTTTAATGAAAGTTTTAAAGGTTTTCCTTGTGTTACAAATTTCCAGAGTATTCTTTAAATAATTATTGCTTTGTTTTTTACTATAAATACTCTGCTATTATCAACCTAAAAATTAGTGAACTAAAAAATACGAAAGCTGCATATCATTAATTACACAATATAATACAAGACAGTTTTTCATTAGCCTGCTTCCTACGAAGTCGATACCTGAGTGGATCCTGAAACTAGCATTAGTTTTTCTCGAGTCAGGTGTAACAATACAATTTGTTTACTATTTTTGGTGTTGAAGAAGATAACTGTTATTTTTCTGTAGCGGATGTAACAACATGTGAATCTTCTGAAGGAGATAATTGCACTCGTGTGTATTTGTTAAATAGAAAGAAATTAAATGATTAATTCACTTTTTATAACTAAGTCAAACAAAATCAGAAATGTTGGTCTCACAACTTAATAATTTTAATTCAACGTTCAACAGCAAAAGCGAATATCCACAATTCAAACGATCCTCAACAGGAAAAATGTTGAAAAAAGAAAAATATCATCCATCTTCCGCAAAAATTTTCTGTTATGCAGATTTGCTAACGTGATCTTAATATTTGCAGTAAACCTTGCTCTTTCTATTGAAGCAAAAATTTAAATGGTACCGTTTGTCATAATAACTGTTGCTATTGTTCCTAAAATAACCGACATAGGATGTAAGAAGCCCGCATTCAACACCGAAAAAAATTAAATGCTTTACAGGAACGGTATATTTATTAACAGGGAAAATCTCTTAAAGATGCAAATAATCCCTGCCCTAATGGAAGAACGGGAGTACCCCGTTGGTGCATGATTTCATCAAGGTGGGCTCCACCCCTTTATACATTACAAGTACGATAACTATAAGTCTCAAAAATGGATTGGACCAAGTAGTAGTTACCCCGTTGGCTCTCTGGAACTTAATTCATTGGGTTATTTCTTGCGAGACTATCTAAAATCAAAAATGTATTCCAAGTTACTTAATCCTGTAAATAATTTAAGAGCTATAATCTCTGAAGAATTCCACCACGTTAGACATTAGACCAGCGTAGTGCCAAGACAGGTCGTCAGTTTAAACCGCTGACACATTCATTTTATTTTTTCGTTTACATACTGTACTGTAACGTTCTTCTATATATAAAAAATTATCGTGTTATTTCCGTCGCGGCTGCTTGAGCTTATTTTTTTTACTTGTTGTTTCAGTTTAAGGAAACCTGTGTATTTAAGAAAGAAGAAAAAAGTGAATTTTGTACTGCAAAAAAATAGCATAATGGAAATGCGTTTTTACGATTTCCGGTTCAATCTTAGAAAAACATATGACTACAAATGGTTTTCTAGACTTAAAAAATGAATTTTTCAATTTCATCGAAGAAACCGGTTTATGAAAAGCTAGAAACCCTAACTACAATCATATTACAGCATCAAATAATATTTAGCTTCTTTAAAAAAAATTTCTTTTTCCCCAATTTGCTTTTTATATAGCACAAGAGAGAATATATGCAGTAATCACAATTTATATACATTCCACTTACCCAGGGAGTAATATTGAAGTATTGTCTTCAGCTCACTTTGCATAGATGTCTATCTAAAATACGAAATGCGAAAAAATATCATTTTAAAAATAAAGGAACTGTCGTACCATTATACGGTTATTATTATTGCTACGGTTCCTGTGTGCATTCATCATGTGTTGATCGCGAACGGTGATGAGATGGGCTAGTCCAAAGGCGTATTTTTCTCGTAAAATGTAAATAACAGACGCATATAGGGACGGAAGGAGCGATATGGTGACGATTCTTTAAAATGGCATGGCTCCACAGGGAACCTGTTAGATTATTGGCCGCCATACAGAGCAAGCAGGCGGTGTGCAGTTTGTGTTTTATGCTCTATACGGTTTCGAGATGTTTTCGTTAGCGGCATTCGCAAAATCTACGATACAGATTGGCTCGTTTGTGCGGATTTTGCTATGGAATAAACGTAATAACACGTTCAACGGTAAACATGTGCGATTAGATGTTTGATAAGGAATAAAATATTGAGTTTGAGTATAAATTATATTAATGCAACTCTACTTCCGGTGCCAGTGATGCTAAATTACATTAAACAGAATGCTTGTATACTTTTACGTCTTAAATAGGATAATGAAAGGACGAATTCAGCGATACCACGTTAATTTCATACAAAGACTTTTAGGCATTACTTTTATTATTATTACAAATACAAAAAGCATTAAAATTGACAATAAAAGACATAAGATTGATACTAAACAACTGTTGCTTACTGTGTAAAAACTTTCAGTTACATTATTTATAGCAGTTTACAAATTACTGACGGTCTACTGCCTTACCGAATTGGTCAATCCTGGATAATTTCTTATGTATAATCTTAAAAATGAGCTAAACTTGTCTCTACATAGAGATAAATTGTTTCATCGTTTTTAGGCGTACTTTTGGATCTAATCTACTTAATTGAAAATAGCAACGCATATATTTCAACAATTCGACGGATGATACGTTGTAGAAGCCGAATTTTTGCAATTTAATGATATGCAACTAAAAATACAGTAGTGTAAACTGCTGTAAGAAGAAAGGTTAAACATAACAAAATATTGCCAGAGTTCCATCTCTGGTAATATTGAACAGTTCACCGTTACACAACTTATTTATTTATTTTTTGGACAAGGAAGGTGTTCATTCTAAAAAATAATTTTTGTAATCACTCTTGCTTACGTTATATATTTAAAGAGAAGAAACTATTATTGAATAATTTTTTCTCTTAACAATTCTATCAAATTGAGTTAAATGCATTTATTTTTATTATTTTTTTTAAAGTTAATGTTAATAAATAACTAAAACACAACGAATTGTGGAAAGTGCGATACGTGACGTTAGACTGTTCCTGTATATTATTTCGAGAATTATTCCGAAATGGAGAACTATTTGCTAACTACCCTTGTAGCACGTAGCTTATAGTTGATTTTATACCTCTAGGAGGAGTTGATAATCAAGGCACACAAGTTAGTCTATGAAATTAATTTATGTTATTAAGTAGCAAAAAGCTCGGAGTATCTGGACCGATGCTGATAAAGAAATTTAATGGTGGTTGGTTCAGAGGGCGGGCGTATAATGTTCAGATAGCTAAGGGCGTGCGTGAAAACGCGCCCCTATTTCATTTTCGGGAGTAGTTGAAACCTCGCAGAACTTCTCCGTTGAATGTGTTCAGCCAAAAATTATGATTAATACTTGGGTTAATTTAGCTGTTGCCATTTTGATGCGATTTTCTTAATTAATGCTTGAAATAAATTATTTCGCAAATAATTTTTTTTGTCTGACGTGTCCATAACAAATTAGTGGTACTTTTTTTAACAGGAATTTTGTTACAAGATAAATTGTGTAGATGCCCGTGGACGTTTACGTGCAAACGCTTACAGAGAAAAATCGATTTTACAAAGATTATTCAATAGATCAAGGAATAGTTTACTTGAGTATTTGTTAACATGAAAATACCGGCATCTCGAAAATTTATATTCTGATGAAGCTATTGAAGTACTTTGATATAAGAACAGCAAGAATCCATCACTCAAAGTTCCTACGATTTGCAACGCTCTACATCTATTTTCACGGTGTTGGCTATCTAACGTTAAACTTATTTGCGACCGTGATGAGGCTTTAAAATAAAAGCGAAACATTATGTGGTGGGTGGAGTTTTAAAGAGTTTAAACATTTTTTAGAAACATCCCGACAGCATTAACCACGTGTTAGTTCCCAATAATCGGCGAACTCTTGGGATTGTATATAGGTAGTAGGTCATTGGCATACATAACAAACAGTATTGGGCTCAAAACTGATCATTGCGGTACACCATTGTGAACCTCGATTTCGTCATCGTCTAATACTACATTGGATTGCCTCTCGAGGTGGGTCACTAAGCCAAGCGAATAAACCGAAAGATGAAGGAAACTCCAAATTTGAATGAACCTGTGTGCATTATTTAATTGTCTCATTTCAGCTACCAAATGGATTACGTAGATGCTCATAGATTTTTACAATTTTATAGGAATTTTTCAATAGTGAACAGCGGCGGTGGGTGATCTCGTAAAGGGAACGCCACGAACAGTGATCCGATTCCCTCGTAGATTTTTGTTGCATATTGGGTACATCGTATTATGTAACGGAAATACTCGAGGAAGTCGAATCACTGCGTTTTACGTCATTACCGAAGCTGTCTTGGAAAAGGAATGTTTATTTCGCTATTTGTCGAAATACATACATTAAATCACAAAATGTTATTTAAGAACAATAAATTATCTTCAAAATACAAAGCGTAACTTGTCTATTTGAACTTTCTGAAGAGTATTACGCTAATACTCCTAATTTCATAGCAAATTTTACAGAAAAAGGAAGATGTTCGACACCATTATTAATGCATGTAGTTTTTCACCTTCAGCTGTTTTACGCAGTCAGTTTTGTAAGCAATACATACATAAATGTATGTATATCACAGAAATGTGAAAATTGAAATAAAAATATTCCATAATTTACAGATGCATCTGTTATCGTCCATTTTCAAGCAAAAGGTTGCACTGTATTGATTTCAAACTAATCAGATATTTCGACCCTGCTTTGATCTTAATAAAAAAATAATTGATTCGTATATACGGCCATAAATTACGTAACTGATACGAACGTAATATAACTTTTTGCTCGTGGAATATAGCTGAGTCTGAGATAAAGTTGTGTAATCTTCCAATGCACAATAAATTATTTTAATTAATTAGTTGTCACTGGAACTGTATAATATCATTTATATACACTGTCATTACGTTATCAAAATGTAGAGCATTAATGTATTAATTTATACACAGAAGTATAAATTGTTTCTCATAACGGCATTTGCGTTTATACATTTATTTGCATCACGAGATGAAGATATTAATAGCTGAGTAGACATATTCCTTCCATAAACAAAAATTCCAAAGATTGTCAATTTGTTACTGTTAATGTAATTGAAGACAATATATAGAATCCTAGCCTTCTGGAATTATGAGATCCATATATCTGTTCCGTACAAAATGCGAAGCCAAAATTTTCAGATATCGTAATAGACATCATAGAGTACCACCTTTCAAATATATTTTCATATATACAGGTTGATCAATAACTAGCGAACCGACCAACAACTTCGCTATTTTTAGAATTTGTAGAAATAAACTAATATCACTGTCCCAAAGAATTTATTTTATTTTACAAAGTAACTAAAAGAATTTTTTTTTTCCTGAAAAAATAGAAGCGTATGCCACGCAAGGGAACTGCACGGGTATCTAAGGTACTCAATGTACGTGTATTGTTAATGAAATGCATACGTGAAAGTCTGGCGTAGAAGAACAGTTTGCGATTTCTTAGCACTTTATCGCCTCAACATGAATCATTGTAACTGATGGGTTATCCTCGGCTGTCTTAGATCGAGTAGGATTGCATGGGTAACGTTCTGAGCATTGAACATAGAGATTTGGTTAAATAGATAATGTTTTGCAGCAGAAGTTATTTGAATAGAACTAAAAGCATTTTTCTTAAATTAAGTGAACATCATTTGGGATTTTAAGTTACTGAGTAAAATTTTTTATTCTTTTTCCAATGATGTTAAGATAACATACGATTCATCAAAGAATACCAGTTAAATTAATTGTTTTTACATTTGAATTAACTAGGCTAACATAAATCCAAATAAAATAAGGTAAAATTTCTTTTAGCAAACCTTAGCATGCAACTCCTGTAATACTTGCTAATATATTAACTCAATACTAAGTATTAAGTACTTGTTTCACAAAATACATCGTCCAGTCAGTCTAGTAAGTATGTAGCTACGATGAAAAGCAATAACAAAATTTATCACGATCCGCCAAAAAACAGGAACCTTGGCTAAAAAAAGTGTTATCTGCAGTTATTTGTATTACAAACTTCAGAAATTCTAGCAAATTTTTCAATCATTGAACGCTACATATGATCTGCACATTCACCACAAGTGTTATAAAAATTTGAATCCTGTTGCCTAAACTTATTTGTTCTACCATCCGGAAAGAAGACAACCAAATATCAAAACGTATAAAAGACTTACCTACACAAGAGTATGCAGCGGAATGGAAATTTAACAAAACCTATTAACTAGGAAAAACGATTTGTTAGTGTAAGCGTGTTGCGTTTTAACTCGAGAAATATGAGCATCGAAATCAGAAGAACTTTACTCTTTATCCCTGCAAGCTGTGTATTGCCTAAATTTTACGACAAGGAGGTTATGATCGCCAAGAAGCATTTCGTAAGTGGTTTATCCGCAAGAGCGATGGAAACAATAATTTTACGAGTTTAGTATTACGGACGGAGGAATCTTATATATTTTTTTTACGGCGCACATCGTGTCTAATCGACACGATGTGCGCTGTTGGTGGCAGGAAAAACAGCCTGTTGTGTTGTTCTACGCCGAGATTAAATTCGATGCGTATTTAATGAATCGTTCAGCATAATTGGAAGTATTTAATTCGACCTCCTATGTTTTAAATGTTGTCCTCAATCACCCTTTAGATAAATATTTATGATAATAAATATAATATAAATATCTTTAAACCGGGGCGTTAGAGAAAACCACAACAAAGGTATACAAGGTCCGTCCATAGAACCTTTTACAGTGAACCATGCAGAATTAGGCCTTAGATATATGAACCTGACTTGATATGTGAATACACACAACGAACAATGAACAGAAGAACAGCAAAAATATAAAAAATATGAAAACGCAAATCGGAGCAAAATTAAAAGGTCTCGTGTTGGCAAAACATACCGTGACAAAATCAGATGAAAGCATCCATATCCGGCTAGCCAAAGGCAGTAAAGGCGATGCTATTTTTTAACAAAGAATACCGGGAAGTTTACTGACAGATCGCGTAGCCTTAAAATATCACTTCTAAATTAGAAAAAGACTGAAAAGCAACTTTGCCGTGTATGCCCCGGAGATATGGAGATGGCAGAACGCATGTTATATAAGTTATATGGAAGCTGGGAAACTCTCCGATAACAATTCACCGAAGGAAAATTCCGCGATTAAAAATTGTGAAATTTCTCGGTAAACAATTCAATTATTATTATTACTATTATTATTATTATAGATTGTTTTTAATAAATTAGGTTGTGATCTATATTTCGCTGTAATGGAGCTTTTAGCTCCTACTAACTATCAAAAGCTGTTGTAGTCTCCTTTTCCGTCATATATCTTTTACAAACTTGACCTATACCGAAACTTGCTTTTCAAATTATCGATGCTTTTCTTTGTAAGCTTTACTATCACCGTTCATTAGAAATTTCACAAAATTTTGAGTGCTTCTCGAATTTTTCTAAAGTAATAGAAAAGTTTACGGGGTTTCCAGAAGGTTTCCATCGTGTGCTCGGTTAATGCAGAATCGGATATCCCCAACATTCTATGCAATGCACATGTTCCGCCGCAGGTATACTTACCGATCGCTTTGTTTTCCCAACATATACACTACCATAAAAATAAACGATCAGGTAAACAACTTGTGTGTAAGGGGAGAAATATATTCTTTGACTGAGACTAAATCAAAGATCTCATATGGGATTTTAAAAATTGCTTTGGTAATCTGTTTGCTACGGCCTGTTTTTTGTGCCGGATGATGGTGAGATAAGGCGTCCAAATAGCGACCCGGGTGGATCGTCTTCCGATATACTGTGTGTCATGGTCAAACGTATGTCCGGATGTTGGGTGCTTAACAAAGTTAGAACTTCGGACAGGAGCTCCCGTCAATGCATTCAGGCGACGAAGATGTCACCAGCGTCTCTTTTTTCTCTTTTTCTTTTGTTAAACTGTAGACTGTACGTAGAACGTCAAGCTTCTTACATGATGATCATGCATTATGTTATTAATGTAATTTAAATGGACAATAAATCTTCGAATTGTGAGGAAATCATGCCGAGCAACGATGTGAGGGTCTTTGCGAATATCCGATCTAGATGTACTCGAAATAGTTCACAAGTGGATGGATGTGCTCGGGTAGCAAAAGGTCTTAAACGCAACAATTAAGTTTGTTCTGGATCATAATGTCTAATCTTTTCTTTGAATAAGGTAATTAAAACGAAATAAATAATTTAAAGAAGTTGAGGGTGATTACGCCCAATAACACCATTGCTACTTACAATGAATTATGTTCCTAGTTCTGGGACGAGATAACATGAAAGGAAGTTTCTTGTCGAAAAATTGTCCATTCTCTAAATTGTGTGTTTAATAATTCTAACATCCGGGAATCTTTCAGTTGAGGGGATATTTTCTCGACGAAGTGCTGTCGGACAATCTGTCGGGGTGGTATCATTTACTCATGATGTAACAGTGCTATAAACAAAATACACTCGCCAAAAAAGTATCGCATAAACTAAAAAAGGGCACTTATAAACCAAGATATTTTTATACGTTCACAAAAAGTTTGCCTCGTGTATGTGAACTATAAAAACACTAACAAAATCATGGAACATAGCTTTTTTATTGTTTTTTTTCTAAAAGAACACATTTAGAAAAATGCATATGTGTAAGGTTTGTTCAGTTGTTTATTGAAAGTCTTCCTATACGGACAAATTTTAAAGTGCGAAGTCAGAGTTCTGTACCAACGCTTTTAAAACTAAAATGAGCAATTTAACTTCAGAACAAGTGGCTGCTATAGTTGCTTTAATCGAAGATGGACGATCTCAAGCATACGTTGCTAATTTGATGAACATCAATCAGTCAAGTGTTTCTAGAGCCGTAGCCAGATATAGGGAAATGGGCAATTACAGTAGAAGACCTGTACCAGGTCGTCCAAGATGTTCTACTCGCCAAGATGACCGCTATTTACTACTACAAGCATTACGTCGAAGACATGTAACTGCGAGACAATTACAGAACGACTTGGCTAGAGTCAGAAATACGCGTGTGAGTACTCAAACTATTCGGAATAGGTTACGACAGAGTGGATTAAGAGCTAGAGTAGCTGTAACAGCTCCTCGTTTCACTAGGAACCACCGAGTGGCTCGCTTAAGGTTTGCCAGAGAACATGTAAATTGGAACATTAATGACTGGGCCAATATACTCTTCACAAATGAGTCAAGATTTGGTCTTTACACCTCAGATAGGCGTATCTCATTGTACAGACGAGACGGTGAGCGCTATTCGCAGTGTAATATCAGACCTAGACCTAATTTCGCCGGTGACTCTATTATGGTTTGGGGAGGCATCTGTTTAACAGGTCGTACAGAGTTAGTACCAGTAGACAGAGGTACACTGACTGCCCACAGGTATATAACGGACATTTTAGAAGAACATGTAGTACCATATGCGCCAATTATAGGAAACGAATTCATGTTAATGCACGATAATGCACGACCGCATGTTGCAATAATCGTCCAGGAATACCTTAACGATGTTGGTATTCCAGTTTTAGATTGGCCTGCGGTAAGTGCGGACATGAACCCTATCGAGCACGTGTGGGACCTCCTTCACAGACGGATACTAACCCAAAATGTTGCCCCAGCGGACCTGCATGGAGTGGGAGAATTTGGATCAGGCTTATATACGGAGGTTAATCGAATCTCTGCCGAACCGTATGCGAGCGGTCATAAGAGCCAGAGGTGGCAATACTCAGTATTAAAAGCTACTGTTATGACATTTTTCTTTCCAAAATTATAATTTCTTGTTTTAATAAAAATCTCAAGTATGAGTTCTTGTTTTTATTTGGCCTGTATTTTATTTAAACAATCATAGAAATTATATCTTAGAGCGCATTAAAGTATATTTACAACTTTATGCTACAAACAAAGATTGTGCGATACTTTTATGATTCAAAACTAAATTATGCGATACTTTTTTGGCGGAGTGTATATACCGCATATGCGTTTATTTTTTGTTTAATTTTACTCAAACCATACTTTCCATGAACAACACTTTCACACACTTTCCTGAAAGTTCTAAAAGCGCCAATGATAACAATATACAACAAGATATATTTCCGAGAGATATCATTTCAAGGCACCAGACTCGGACATAGGAAACCCGTCATTTTTTATGGATTCAGTTTCATGCAAGCTCTCGTATGAAAATAAATCAGAATCGAACACCGCTTCCATTCAGTGGTTGTTAACGGAATCTCATGTGTCCGGACACTCGCACGCCTGCTTGAAACTGTTATAATGAAAAAAAAAAAGAAAACTTGAACGATTTGCCGTACGATAATGTCGGGCCATGAAATATAACGCTGACGAAAATACTATTGAAATCGAAGCGGACAACTTCTCTTTTTTTTGTAATGGCTCCGTACTACGAAAATATTGTGTCGAGACACAATTGAATCAGACGAGGTGTGTGTTTGGAGAATTTACAAAATTCCGTCATGTGGTAGCAGTATTTGATGAAATAAACATGTTTAATCGGCGATTATTTTACTTCTTTTAATTAATGATTTATTTTGTATATTAGTACGTATATACTGAAACACTTTACAATATAAATGCTATTATATTGTACAGTGTCAACATGTTATGTATATGTATATGTTATGTAGTATAAGAAAGTTCAAGGACTTCATGAGAGACGTTTGAAGATTTGTTATCTAAAACCTCAGATTATTTCAATGGGAAAACCCTGGAATTCAAATTTTTGGATACGTGCGTGGCCATGTTGTTAGCGGCATTCATATTGTTATCAGTTACCTATATTTATATGCTTGCTTCAGTAGTTCGCGATTTTAATGGATGGTACCTTAAACCGTAAGTGGATAAACCTTAAACCTTGAAGAGTTAAACAAGACAGCGCAATTTTTTCGCATTTAGTAAGCTTAGCTCCATGCATTTCATGCGCCGATGTTCCAATTTTTCCAAATTAACCAAATAATAGGATTTGTCGAACTCAAAATAAAAGAAAAGGGAAAGAAGTTACAGGGACCAAATCCATTTTCCCATCCAAAAAAGGAAACCGGATCACTGGCCGGTATTGTTCTTTTCCTATAAATCTTCACATATGTACTTATTCACTTTCAACAGCTTTTGAAAGAACCCTATTAAATTTCACACAAGTTTCAATAGAAATTGATCATAAAATTAATATATACTTGCAGCGGTAATGCATGGTTTGATGCAAGCCGCCATCTATCTGCAAACATATCTTCTAATCACTTATTTTATTCAGCTCTTCTATTCGCTGCTTCTCTAACCAACTTGTCTGCCTTTTCGTTACTTTCGATTCCTTGGTGATTTGAGATCCCTCGCCAAGTAGCGTGGTTTTTATGTCCCAATTTCCTTAAATTTTGTATACATCCGCGAACCAGACCAGATCCGTATGAGTGGGCTTTGATAGCCTTTACAATTAACTGTCACTAAATGCTTGCGTGTCGTATTCCCAGTACGAAGTTCTTTCATGACTAGAGATGACAAAGGTAGGTAAAGTTATTACTTTTTTGCAGAGACTAGACAGACTCGTGTTTTGTCGACTCTCGGGGAAACCTGTAGGCAACACGAACAAGAAGCTTTCAATTTTAATATTAAAACAAATATTAATATAAATTTATTTTTTCTGTAGCACAATTGTCCAGTATCCGCAAAAATATGAGTTCATTTGTTTTTGACACTTACTAGATTTAACAGAATCCAGAACTAAACATTACAAAGATGCTCACAAGAAATACTATCCACCTCCAAATAAGTATCTTACAAATCAACGGACGATCAAGGCAAATTGGGAAGGAGCTGTGGCTACTATGAACTAAAAGCTTAAGAAGGGATGGATTATGTTAAGAGACTATTTACATTTATTACAATAAAATAATGACACAACCTCCAGAGCTTTCTCCATTAAGATTTTGTGGGATGAGCCAAGCAATAGTAATCGCAAGATGCCCAGCAATTCTGAAATTATTCGCTGGAAGTACGGCAACAAATTGGTATTGACTATTTAAAGGTCCTGCTGAAGGGAACGTATCAAATATGTAACATATATTTTCTTAAATAATGACATAATTCATTTGAGAAACTTATGATTCGCATATTGATAATTCTTGTAAAGAGCAAATACTGTGAACGTAATCTAATGAACACGTTAGAACATCCTGTTTTGCGAATTTCTACTCTAGAATGGTTTTGGTATTGCTGCAGATAAAGTTTCCACCTTTCTAAAGGAAAGAAGTAAAGCGATGGATACTGTATCGATAGGTTGCATAAGTTACTTGTGGTCATGATGTCCGGCACTTAAAAGTGCAATGTGCACTACGTAATCAGGCAAAAACAACAGTATCAAATTGAACTGAATTGCTAAGTAATACATTTTTAAATTCTTAATAGTGCCTTGTTCACTTGAAACACTCTGTATAAATACGTATATGATGTATAAACGATGTCCGAGACTTCGCTACAGAAATTCACAAAACGTTTGAAGTTGCATATCAAACTGGACCACGAACGTAGGAGAGACAACAACCATTATGGCAAATAACCGTAAATTTTTATTTCATTTGAAACAGTCACAAAACGGACTTATAAAGAGGAGGATGTGAGCTGAGCAGCTTTCTCTATATGTACTTACTTTGTAGGTAGAATTTTATTTGTCATCTCATTTACCTTTTATGACTTAGCTGTTCTGTCTCTGCTATCTGGACAACGAAATTTAACGAACAAAGTTGCAACATTGTTGTAATTATTACATTACATTTATGTATTTATTCTGTTTTAGACAGGTTGAGATGTTCTTGTAGATCCCACGTTTGCTTTGTGTCTTTGTGCCTTTGTGTTTACTTCATTCGGTTTTCCAATGAAAAACCATTATTCTTATATTCACAAGTACGTGTAAAAATTCAATTTGCTTCAGGAACCTTTTAATTCAGTGGCGTTATTTTCAGGGGGTACTTACTTAATAAAATACAAACATTCTGCATTCAAAAGCATACATGGGACAATCCCAAACTCAAAAAATTACGAAACGTTGGGATAATGTAGATCACATAGAAGTATGTATTACGCATTTCTTTTTTTGCTGAAAAGTACTGTGAGTGGTAAAAATGATTTTTTCTTTTTAAATCAGGAAGTTCCCATTCTGCCTAGGCGCGTAACTCACTAACGGTAAGAGGTAAAGAAAAGGATCTAAGACAACAACCTTTGTTTGAATATAAGATTCATTAAACAGCCAAGAAAAACAAGTTAAATATGTCAACATTTTTACATATATTTTTAAGCTAAAGTGGATAACTCAATTAATGTTAGGCAGAATAATCTTGGGATCTTGTTAAGATTCATTGGATTAGATAGTTGGTTACCAAAGACATACAGACTATAGCAAGGAGCGACATTCGATGGGTAAACCGTAAACATGTTTCCGTAAAAAAATAAAGTGAATGAGATAAGCAATCATCACACTTATGGTTAATAATATTTATTGGTTGGTCGTGTAGCAGACGCATATCTTTTCCTGGACCATTGTTCATCTATGCAATGATTTTACAAGTAAATAGTGAAGTAATATAGTAACAAGCCACGATTTGTTTCTACTAGTATTATTCCATATTAGCAGCATTATTAATTAATAATGCTGCCTTTATTTTTTCTAGATGGGAAGAAGCAATAAACAAAGTTGGTATGCGACGAGGAAGATTTCTAAAAATGTCCCTATTCATATATAATGAATTTGTAAGTAGTATTGACTTAGATGCCATTATTCGATATCCCGCAGTGGGGATTACAGGCTAACGCAGTCATTGGTTTAGGGAATTTTAAAGCATCACGATATTGGGCTATGGAATTTTAAGGAAGCTTACAAAATAGTTTCAGAAGAGGAATAAATAACTTTGTTACACGATCCTATGGCACGCTCCGAGTAATTTGAAGAAAACTGCCTCAGCTTTCGTTAATAGAGAAAAGAACCTATAGGGCAGGTCTCTATGGATAATATATTCAATGCCGATGAGATTGGCTTTAATCTAGAAGTACATTCTAGCCGCACTTTAACTATGCGAGGAACAACTGCAGCACTTGAGCTACACAGAGTTCTACCAAAATCTCTACAATATCAGTTTCCGGAAAACTGCTCTATTCATTGTCCTCAAAGACCAAAGTGGTAATTTCGTTTGTTTCGATCGCGAATGTTTATTTAACAACATTTAGATCGTTAACAAAAGAACTATTTCAGCAATGGTTAACCGATGTACATTTACCTAATGTTGGAGCTCACAGCATTTTGTTCCTGAAATACTGATGATGATTATCAACTATGCCCAAGAAAACCACATCAATGATACAAGTTCTTGATGTATATAGTTTTCGCATATTAACAAATTTTGCAAGAAAATTTTGCCTTCTTTTCATCTACTTCTATATGGTTACGATTATCGTATTACATGAACGCCCTAACAGAGTCTCTTGTTTATAATCAACTCTGTGCCAAAATATCACGACGTATTTGCTTACGCTTGGTATAAAACAGGTTGACCAAAGACCGAATAAATTTGAATTTTTCATACAACAAGATTTTGTGCATACATCATTCCAAAATTTCATAATTTTTTGAATATACAGATTCGAGAAATTAATGAAAACGTAAATGAAAAACAATATACCGTCAATAAAAACTATTCGTGTTTTAAACTTAAATTTTAAAGTTGCTTTGAAGCAAGTAACATATTTTTTAATGTCATTTTGCTCCTTTTCTTGCTGTAACATAGAATTGTATCATGTAACCGTCATTTACGATATTAAATCAATACGTCGTTAAAAGCAAGACTAATCCGGCGGTTAGAATCATAACAGTTTGAAACATAGTTGTGACTATGAAGCGCCTGTCCGTTATGTAAATAGTTTAACTGAAGTTCTGAAAATTACGTACCAGTGATATTAGTTCCATTTCAAGCTGTCAGAAGCAGCAGTATCGGCAAACATTGGGGATATATACAAACAAAACTAAATTACATAGAAAATTCTTGATTTAGATAAATGCAATGTTCGAGATACAAATCTGTTTCAGGATCTTTCAATATCAAACAGCGAAATATCCTTTCGTAAGTACACTGGCCGCAATTCAAAATGCATCACCAAAGGATGTTTTTATTAGTGTTAAGAATGTTCTTACTACCTTTAAACATGCAAACGAAACAAAATTCAACAAAAGAAAAGTAAACAAGATTCACCTAGAGCGTCTATGTTATGGGAGTTAAAGATACTCGCAAAAAAAGGCCGGTAGCTGGGCTAGGTGTGCTAAAGAAGTCACAGGCTGAAACCAATGTTACATAACCAACTGTGTTTGCAATCGACACAAAGGGTTCCAATACAAATAAAGTCAAATGATTAAAGTTAAGTTAGCGCGCCATTTTCCGGTAACTAACACCGCCTTCATGTAGCCCAATAATCCAGCAAAAATAACAAACTAGGCCAACGCAATATGATGAACAAGCGTTTAAGTTGAGATTAATAAATATGTTTAAAAAACCTTAAAGAAATACGACAACTTAGAGGCGGTGCATTTTTAATTCCAGCCAGTGTAGTTCCGGGAAGTAATATCATTCGTAGCGTTTGTCAATCTCTTTTTTTGTCTCTTAAGGGTAAATGTCTCTTTATGTTTTTAGATTACTAAATAGGTATAAACTCAAACAGATTTAAAAAATATATTATTTGACCAATGATTTGTTATTTTCTTAGCAGTTCTAGTTCTACTAAGACACAAAGAGAGTCCTAAAAAATTGGGAATTTCTGAGAAAGACGACACCTGTTAAACGAAAAAAAAAATAAAAAAAAACTAGAAAATAAGATATCTCTAAATCAATACTTTAACACTAAATAGAAGGGAAGATAAGAGTTGAACATGTAATTGTGTACTTACTGAATATGGGCACGTCCTTCAACGATTCGATTTTCTATTTTAGGATGTGTACTTTTACAAGTATGTAGTTTTTTTATTAACCATTGAGGTGACTAGGGACGATATAATCCGATAAGATGATGGCTGGAGAATAGAGAGATTGCTAATATGGTAAGTATCTCAACTGAACGTGTGCAAAACATCCCTTACGAAAGATTCAGTATAAGAAAGCTATCCGTGAGATGAGTGTCGCGATTGCTAACGATTGATTAGAAACAGAAACGTAATGTATGGACACGTTTAAGCGTAATAAGAGTGAGTTTTTGCGGCATTGGCGAGATGCGAATACATAACTACAAGCTAGAAACCAAAGCTCAGTCAGCAAAACAGTTTTCTCCAGTGAACGTTCATTAAAGAAGGCGAAGACGATTCCATGAGGCGAGTTATGACGACAATTTTCTGGGATTGGAACTAATCGAGATCTTTTCAACAAGCCCATATACCACCCGGTATATGGGCTTGTTGATAAATAAAAATCTAAAGAAGCATGGGAAAAATCAAAGAGAAATTCAAACCTTTACGTTGCTAATTACAGCTTGTCACGCTTCAATTGTAACGGTTGACGATTCGTAAAGAGTTACTTTGAACATCATTTAAATTGGAAAAAAAAGGTGATATTATAATGTAGTTACTACGTAAATTTGCGGTGTGAAAATTCTTACGTTTCGAACCGTTTACAACTTCCCACTACAATTGTTCGCCCTCTTATTGCCCAGGAAAGGTGCAAGGCTGAAAGGAGAGAAGGAAACGTGCTGAACGTGACGCGGTTTTGAATACCAATAAGTCTATTGCGCGCGCTAAGGTACCGTCGAGTTACAGGCGTTAGCAGGTGGCGGGCGCCACTTTTTGAGTGTCGTTAAAATTTACAGGGGCACGCCATGTTGATTTTAGAAATTTTCGCAGCTCTATTTATTTAAGTTCTCCCTAGTGTTGTCTCACGTGTTCTCGTTTAGTCCTTGTCAATTCTTCGTACGCCTACACACGTACATCCTGTTTTGTTTGAGTGTTTGTAACTCGGAGCGACTTCGCAGCCTAGCTATAATGTTATGCATGTATCCCGATAGAAATGGAAAAGAGGGTGAAAATAAGAACTTTGTATGAGATGTCACGATTCTTCGTCATTTAAAATCTATCGAATGGGAATTTTATATAATTATTTCTAGCGGAGGAAAATTTTACAGAAATCCAAATACAATTTTATTACGTAATAACATGAGGAGAAATTTTTATATAATTTACCTAGACACGTGAAATTAATGGGCAGTGTCTATAAGTATTCGAACCGAGTAGTGCTAGAATTTTAATTTTGATAATTTACATAGTGAAAAGTAAATTAAACTAAAGAGGTATATATCTTAAAAAGCGAATGATTGCTACAGATGGTGAGTTTTCTATTTATGAAGATTTAGAGACCAAAAGATCAGGAAAATTATTATTTTTTTCATTATTACTAACGATATCCATTAGAACTTTCCACCGAAACAAAGATCCATATGCAGTGGGGACACAGAAAGTTTGCGCCATGTGGCAACAATGCTGTGTACGATAGGAAAATTAATAGAAACCCCAGGTATTATATTGTTTAGGTGCACAGCCATTAAAACTCTTAAAACTGTTGTCTGACTGGAAGAGACCTCAAATTGTTCTTGAAAAGACAACTTCTCTACACGCAAGATTTCCAAATTTCACGAATTTATTGTGTAATATCATGCCTTCCAAGGGTTGAAACATCCACTTTATAGTCTCGGTGTAGCATCCAGCGATTGCTGTATTTCCGTTAAGTAGAAAAGTCAACTTAGTGCTTTAGTTCAGGTTTACTTCTGAATATGCTAGCTTAGCTATTAAAACATGCATCCAGAGTGAAGTGTTATGATAACGGTAAGAATGCAGCATTTCAGTGTGTTTAAGTACGCGATTTGGCTAGATCAGTTTAGCGAAATTACTTTATTTTAAGCAATATCGACTTTGTTTCTTAGTCTAGACTTTTGAGCATCAACTATTGAATGGCTTAGTGTTAAGAGCACAAACTCATTGTAGAGATACCTCATTTTGCCCAAAATAACTTAACAGCAAAACACGATAGCTTAATAAACACTAAAGTCGCTGGATTTGACGCCAAATGATTTTTACATGTAGAAATTTGTGAAGACTCACTTTACGTTGCAAGAGCCAACACTCAGTTTATGAAAAATATTCAATATGTCGTCGCTAAAACAACACGTCTTCTTTTGGACGTATCCTTTCCAAATGTAGATGTGGAAAAACTGTAGCAGAAATTTCTTTCTGGTGTTGCCGTTTAATTAATACTTTACTTGACGTTTCGCTTATCATGCTATCAGCTTCTTCAGAAGATTTCTAAAGACTTTAGAGTAGCAAAAATTGCGCATGCGACTGGCATCGAATCACCTTAGATGATTTTTTTGCTATTTTAGTAACACCTTAATATAACAATAACACATCGAATCGCTTTGTTTATCTTTGGTGACGAAGCACCATCAAATAGGATCCTTTATAACTAGTTTGTTAATTTTTGTATTGATGGTGCTTCTGGCCATTATGAATGCCATGCAAGTCGACCACAATCGGCTGTTGTTTCAAAAAACATTGATGCAATGTGCAACACGATTGAACAGGCATGGAGCGGTCCTTAACAAAATCGAAGACTACGGTACATTTGAGTTTGGATAAATAGTTTAAAAGATCTCCTTTTTAGGTGCATCCACGTAAAGCAAATCAAACAAAAGCAGCTTTCGTTGTACTGGATATATTGTAAGCACTGTTTTAGGATCGAAGAATAGTTAATGATTGTATATAATCAGAAATGAACTATGAAATCAGGAAAAAATAATCAATCCTGAATAACAAACAAATGCTAGCTCACAGCACATCAAAGAGTTGATTATTTGAAGGTGCAAAACATTGCCCGTATTTTTCGGATTTATCGCCTAACTACTGTTTTGCCCAATGTTAAACACATACAAGTACAACAACCAATTTTGGTCGACTTTCAAGAAACTTATCAATGACGGACGCACTACAACGACAAAATTCTATAATTTTTTTGCGGTGCTTCATGATTGAAAGTTGAATAAAGCGAATCGAGATATTAAGTATTTACTAAAATCATAAAATAATCATCCAAGGAAAGCCTTCATGCCTTCCGCCGCATTAATAATTTGAATTTTGTAGCTTCTTTTTTTTTACTATAATTTAGTAAAATCATCATGATCATGAACATTTTAGCATTAGTTGTTCTGGAACAACCTGTTCGGATCGGATGCTGTGCATGTATTTTTTTTTATTTTATTTTTTTTTATTTATGAATTTTGAGAAATTTCGTCTTTTTCGTCCAAATTGTTATAATTTAATTTACATTTATGATTTTAATAGATCGCTCTAATGAAGAATCCAACTATATTAGAAAAATTCTGCTAATTTCTAATTGATGGTTCTAATTTCATCGTTAACATTCACAAGATGCTAGTTTTTCAAGTACCGTTAAGGTACTCCAGGCAGTTTCACTGTTACTTCTAGTTTTCATAATGTGCTATTGATTGTAATTAACATAAATAAAAGACAATTTAATTTTAAAATCTTTATTTACCCATTATTTGTGTGTGTACGTAATGGTAATTTCGCTTTGGTATATGTCGATATACAAGTCTTTTATACATTTAATGAAGTTCTTAAATTTGGAACGCAAAGAAATATATATTTGTTTTTTACTTTACAATAAAAGTCAACAACATACGTCCGTATCGATTTACAACTTTAGTAGTCGAATAAATATTCTCATAACATGGACAACCTTCACAAATATTTTCCGATTTTTATACACTATGGTACATTTACTTATATACATGTTGTGATAAAATGAAAATGAACATGAAAAATTTTACTATCATCTTTAAAAGTAGTCCAGTAGAATACTTTTATTTATAAAATATAATTTTAAGAAGAAATTATGATAAACTATAATAAAACGTATGTTTAAGATTACTAACCTTATTAATAGGAAACCATGTTTATTACATATAGTGTACATTATGAAGAAATACACACATAAAAATAAGAAAGATGCTTCAACCGAACTCTAATGCTTCTACAATTCTGCAGCACCGTAAAACGATTAAAAATGAACGAAGTTAAATTATTTAGCTCCCATTTTAATTGATTGAATAACAGTATCACCGTATTTTGTTATAATTTCGGATATTTATAAGATCTATATTGGAAAATTCCAACTTCTAAATTTTTTAATTGTCGGTGTGCTCCAGTACATAAGAATTCACAACTTTCTTTCTGAATTAAATTTCATTTTAATTTTAATTAATGATTAATTATCTTTACATATTTATTCGTTTCAATTCACTTTGATCCACATTACTTCGCGATTCTTTTATGTGTGTATGCGTATAACCTATTTTGAGGAACCTTCTCAGTCTCATTATTAACTGAAGAAGTAACAATAAAGAAATACATAATTGATTTAATTAAATAAATAAATTTACGTAAGGTAAATTGGGGTAATGTATGAAAGTGTTATTGAAGTATTAAAGCCCATCTGATGTCCGCGCATGAACATACCATCTGCTAAATTGTGTATGTTTGTAGCCAATTTTTTTTTTACGATATCGTTTATTATCAAAACGCCTTATACAGACAGTTTAAACAGAACAAGATTTGTTGCAAAATTGCAACATTTAATGAAGTTATGGAACTTTAGCTGGAGTTACTCACAGCACAGTTTTCAGAATCATAACAAAATGGAAGAGTGAAGGATTGGTTACAAAGGTTTAGGCAAAACGAGGATTGCGAGTGATGCAAAAGATTTAAATTTAATAAGTCATGTAAATGGAAATCCTTTTGTCGCTCGCATTAAGGCAGGAATAGAATCCAGCTTGTGGTGGTACTAAAACTGGCGACCACTGAAGAGATAATGGACTAGAAACTAGAATGCAGCATAAGAAATAATGGATATACACGAAAGGGAAAATGTTGAATTTGTTAATTATTCTACTGTGCATAACGAAATATCTATCTACGCTGATGTTTTTATATGAGAAAATATTCTAGTCCTCTAACGATGCTCAAATAAGGGTACGTAGACTCCACAACTATTAATATAAGGAACAACACGTTCAGCCATAGACAGAGCGACTGTTCTTCTATTAACAATTACTATTTACCGTCGAGCTGGTTGGCATGAATGTGGTCTTTGCCACAGCGTAGAAAGAAAACCAAGTAGACCTTGAACATATTCTACAAATATTACAAATACAAATATTCTACAAAATGTTAGGTTGCCTTCATAACTACCAGATACAAAATTAATTTTGTATTGCAACAAAATCATCGAGCTCAGTCTCCGAACATGCAGATCGGCAAAAGAATGGTTGGACCATAGGCTTCCACCAACCCAGATCTCAACCTGTGCACTGCGGATTTCGACGAAACTATACAGACTGAAACAGATTCATCGTATAAAAACGACATAATTATTTTTAAGCGGCTAAATTTCCCGATTTCGAGATACATTTTGGAGTACAGCGTCTCCATAAATCCCGGAAACTATAACACTTTTTTTGTTTAAAAGATAATTTCAGATATTTGAAGAAATCAAGGGTGCGGCAAATGATAGAGATCGAAAACAACAAGTAACCATGGGCGAGGGTATTCTATATCTCTCATGTATTTTTTTTTCGGTATTAAGATAATTTGGAGTATATGATATAGTTAGATAGATAGACAGATAGCTTATTTTGTTAATTGAACTAAATTGCACATAGCAAGTCAAAAAAAGAGGGAAGATTTGCAAATATTCATCAATTAAATAAAATGAAAACTTTAAGAGAAATCTTTTAAGGTTGTTTTTAAAATGAAACGTTAAAGGCGATACAAATTATTTTTGGAAAAAAATAAGCAACGCGGGAGCCGCATTTTTTTAAATATTCCTTATTTGCAAAAAAAATGAAGTGACTTTTACCTGCAAAGCGATGTTGCATACGAAATTTAAATTGTCAAGAGATGATTATTGTTATAAATGATATTGTGCCACGTTATATATATACGATATTTATTGATTAAATGTTAAACTGTGTAAATTTGTTTTTGATAAAATATGCAAGTGTGAGGGGTCCCAGCCTCATTGTTCATTTTTTCCGAAAATAATTCTTGCAATTAAACTTACAAGTTATTGTAAAAAAAGTGGAGAGGTTATAGGGTGCTTCACCCTCCCGTTACCTATTCTTTTCCGAAAATCATTTGCGTCATCCTTGACTATATATATATTGCTTCAAATTATATATCTTCTAAACAAAAAAAATGTCTGTTATAGTCTCCGAGATATTTATAAAAATCTAAAAATTACGCAAACTTTTGGGCGTGCTGTACCTCGAAGTCGGGGTATTCATCCACTAAAGAAAATTGTGCTGTTACCGTGATACCATTTCAATATCCACAGTTTCATCGAAATCTAAATTTACCGGTTGCCAATGTTCCTTATTAACAAAATCCGTTTATAAAAATAATTTTATTGTACGAAAACAGAAGAATTATATGAGCAGTACACGTCGCAACAATACACGAGTATCGGCAAAATCCGCGCCACATAAGTTTAATTAATCATTATATAATTAATTAAACTTGTGTGGTTTACAATATACTCAATAGCCAGTCTCATCTATACTTCGACGCCTCGCAGGGATAATTGCCGATATGGATGGAATTAATTAGAAAGTTTTAAAATTGTTTGTTTGTTGTATTTGTTCCTGTTAGCTTTTAAGTGTCCGCTATTGTTGTTTTTTATACAAAATTTTGGGAATATTACCAAATAAATCCTTTAAAAATAACAAAGTTTGAATGAAGTATTTATGAGCGAATAATGAAATTTAAAAGTATATTTTTGTACAGTCCAATTCGCAGACAATAAAATTCATCGAAAAATGCATGTTTCCATAATCTATCATGTCCAACGCGTTGAATAAGAATACATTTTTATTAACTTCCATGTCAACAATGTGCCGTTTTCTTTAGTGATTACAGTTAAGAGTAAAATAATCAGATTTTACTAAATATTATCCTTGTTTAATTTTCGTTTTGGTGGCACACTTACTCTCGAACCTACTTAGAAAGTTTCTTATTGCAAAAACTACTAATAAATATATGACGTTTGAATGTGTAATCCCATGCATTGCAAAGGAAATTACTAATACCAACAAATAAATGTAAATTAAGCAATGGCGAAACAAATTATTGGTGTCGGTTGTTAAATTCATACATTAATTTGAAACTATCCCTAGTGAACGCAACCTTACAACTGAATTTGTTGCTTTTGTCCAAGTTAATCATTGTCAATTTTAGATATTTTTTTGTTAAAAGATCATTTTCATTAGAAGATTGCTCTTTATTAGATTATCCCGTTTTAACTTAACACAATGTGTATAAATTATGCGGTTTAATAATAAGACATCCGAGAGAATTTCTCAAAAGAGTTTGAAGTCAATTTTTAGATTTGACTTTTATTATTGACGATCGACTAATGTAAGCCAGTTTAGGGGAGCCGTTACTCCAACTTACCTTACTGCATTTTCAAGAAGTATGTTCCAATTTACAACCTATGCCATGCTAGATACAAAAAAACCGTAAAGAGCAAATATATTTACGGAATGGACTGTTTATCGGATCTATAAAACAATTTAGTTATCCTTGCTACACTATTTCAATTGATTCCGCTGTAATTAATGTAATTATAAATAAAATAAGTTTACACTATAACTTAAAGTCTAAGTTCACTCTGTACACTATCTTAAGAGAAAAAAATGTTTTATCTTAAAATTAAAGATATTTTTGGCATAATAATCACTGTATTACAATTACTAAGTTTTATATTTACAATTATATCATATATACAATTCTTATTGTTTATATAATGTATTGTATAGCTATAACATATTTTTATTACGTTCTGTTTAACGTAATATTGTATAGATAAGATATTAATAACAATATTTGCTAAATATGAAAATATAAAATAAATTTATTTTCGAAGAGAGCAATTCTGCTAAAAATTTGTATTTCGGACGTTTATAGTATGCTCTTAATAATTTACTCTATCTAGAATGTTCTGGTATTATTCCATTCATGTAAACAGCAGGTTGACGAACCTAGATTTGGAACAATATATCTCAAACACTCAAATTTGTGGGTGTTTCTTCTATTTTGATCTCTGGGGGAAGCATTGCCCTGTGTATAAGATTCAATTTGAGTCAATTCTAGTACATTGCTAATTAATTTCACAAGGTATACCCAACCTCTTCTTTTGCCCTATTATATACAGGGTCCCAGCGATCGGTAATTGTAAAGATACGCCTCCTACCGTGTAAACAATACGTAACGAAAATAATATCTCTCATGCAATTCCCTTGGAAAAATATTTATGTATACACAGGGCGATGTAAAAGTTACGAACCAGGCACCTGCTGTATTTTAAATGGATAGGTGTATAGGCTAACATAACATACATATTTCTCACAAATTTCGAGGTACTTACAATTTATAGATATTTAAAATATATCTATTTCCTTCCAAAAATTCGATATGCGTTAATTTTGCAAGACTAAATTACATATTTGAAATATTTTTGGAGATTTATCAATTGAGGATAAAATTATAAATGTCTCGAAGTCTGTTAGAAATGGGTAGATGGATTTATTTGTATGCAGTGAAACAAAATACGTAATATACAAAATGTTTATTTTAAAATTACTAGGTAAATGAGTTGTGTTTGTTACTTATAGATCGCCTTGTATATATATATATATAAATATTTGTAAATGTACTCTATATTGTTTATTACATTACGATAAAATTTTAGTTTCTTATTATTTACATAATAGGCCCAACTTTACAATTCGACAAGATTGGGACAACCCCTAGGTAAATATACAGCTAAAGTAGATGTGGAAATTGACTTTGTATGTAATAAAATAATTAAGGTTATCGCATTTGATTTTGTGTGTAAAACGTAAGATTGTAGTGAACAAACTAGCAATTACAACTAGGTAATTATAAATGACTCTAAAATTTAGCCCGTATTGTTTGCCCTAACCAAATAAGATCTTCCATTTGATGAGACATCCTGTCAAAAAAGTAAAATTTTAAGTAACATACTATAAATTACAACAACAATTAAAAATTAAATCAATTAAAAATACAAAAAGAAATCTTATCATATTTTACGCGAGTCAAAAGCTCGCACAAAATACGCCGTTATTTCATAATTTACCAAGTCAAAGAAAATTCACTAACTAAGTTAAAATTCGTCTAATTAAAGAGGCCCGTTGACGTATTAAAAGAAATCATTTGGAATATTACATATTAACAGAAAAGCAAACGAAATGAACGAGGTTACGTATCTTCATCTTCGTCGACATCGTTTTCGGAATTGGCAACGTCTTCGCCTTTACCTAAACAGTCTCTTACACCCCTGAGGATTATCTCGACTCTTCTGTCGAGAGCCTCCAGATGTGGTTCCCAGAGAATCGGAGCTACTGGATCGCTCGCCATGCTCTTCCTAAGAGCGGCGCTCAATTTAACAGGTCCATTGTGAAATCTGAAATGATAGGCGCCAATTAGCTTATTTATATTATTTCTTCTGCACTTGTAAGTACACTCAGCTATAGTGGAATCCGGTTGCGGTGAAGCGCAAGGATCCGACAAGTTTACTTCGTTGTAACCGAATTTCGCTCAATGCGAAGTTGCAATAATAATGTTAAGTGTATATGTATATGAGTATAATATTTCTATCAAGAGTATTAAATAAGGAAGCCAAAATGTATCATTTATTAAACATAAAGTACAATGATTGGCCCACTATTGTTGGTATATATGTTGGAACTACCTTGTTGCTGCAACCAATTAAGGAAAACATCTTTAAACGCTGTAGTTTTCAGTCTCTTACGTTCTTTCGCATTGTATGCGGAAATTTTTATCAGCTTTTCCTTATTCTTTAATATGGTAATAAGCGACGAAGGTGGTAAATATTTACGACATACCATACGACGATTACTTGCTTGTTCTATTACGGACATTTTGCCGCCCATATTCAATTATTTCCGCTTTACCGTGTTATTGGACATCTTGCACGCCAAGTTGTTATTTTATTATGTACCTAATTCATGACGTCGTAGAAAAAATTCGTTGATTCCGCGAGTAAACGAGGGAAAAGTGATTAGTTGAAAGCGAAATTTTGTTGTAAACGAATTCGCTGAAATCATACCTGCTTTGTAACGGCTAGACAGATTTGTGTTTTGTCGACTTTCCGGGAAACAGTAGGCAACATGAACCCTTTCTTATGAGACGAATAGACACGAATCACTCAAGTCGCTGCAAAAACTTTTTCACTCGCTTTTGTCCTCTCTATTTATCAATAGAGATGATAAAGGCAAGTGGAGTTATTCCTCTTTTGCAGCGACTAGATAGATTTGTGTCTATTCGCCTCATGGGAACGAATTCGTATTGGCTACTGGTGTCCCCGAGAGTCGACAAAATACGAGTCTGTCTAATCTCTGCAAAAAAATAATAATTTCATCCACCTTTGTCTTCTCTGTTTATCAACAATGTTTTACTCCATTAAGGAGATTTAAGTGGGTTAAAGACGTTCTAAAACTTTAAATATATTTCTGAAAATATTTCATTCATGGTCGGCACACAACTAAAAACAAAGACTATAAGAAATTAAGAAGTTTCTTGTTCAATTAACTGTTTCTTGTTCAAGTGACTTCATTAAAACCTACACCTTTAGTCATATCTCTTCATAGCAAGTCTTTGATGATACGAATATTAGCCTTCTCGTTGCCCTTTGGATCACTTACAACTGAATATTGAGGTTGAATCATTATAATCAATAACAATTAATATTTCCTTAACCACTGAAATCGTTTATAAGAAAAGATAGAGGTAGATGGAAGAAGAGCCGCTGCCGTATGAATGTTCAAAACCAAGATTATATAGTTCGTCATTTGGTATAAAATAACAGCAATTTTTTTATTAAGTTACTGCATTAAGATTACGTTCACATAGAGCAATGAGAAATTAGTAAAATGATTACTGCGGAAATTAGTGTAACATTACACAGAAACATTATATAGCATGTCTATTAGGAGTGTCTGCGGTAATCATAATATTAAAATTCGAAAACAAATGTAGAAAGTATTGATGCAATGCCGTGGTAATGCCAATGCTTGATATGTGTATGCTTTCGCGCTGCACTAATTCTTAATTTTTCATGAACGACGGGATGAATTTACATTTTGCAGCGGTCATTATTTCGAATGAATTTAGAATAGATTCATCTACATATGAATACTACCTCAATTTGATGATTTCATTTTGTGCATGCCATTCTTGTTTAGTTCAGAAAATTACCGCCGTACCTACTCCAAGTACTACCAATAATCTACGAACTACAGTAATTTTTAAATACGAACACAAAAAAAATGCCCTATCTTTTCGGAATAGCTAATTTAACCTTAGAACTTGTGAATAATTACAATTTATTTTCCATTATCTTATATAGACTGTGTCGAAAGTATGGGAATACCATCTTTTTATCGTTGTTATATATTTGACAAAAAAAATAAGCAAAGATTGTGGAGGAAATTCATAATGACATAACTGGCATAAAAAATGACATCACGTGATCCTCTTTTAAATACGAACTTATCAAAATAAAAATATTCTCGGAGGAAGATAAGTAGACATCGAACGATGTTAGGTGATTGAAATCCAAATCCATTAAGAAAAGTAAATCTAGCGAATTGTTGCAAAATGTTCAAATAGTTCCTCATTTACGGGTTGACAATAACCCAATAGCTCTACAGAGCCATGTAGAATATTTCTTAAAAATTAAGAGGAATCTTCATCCACTTTATCTTATCTCTTCATTCACCTTGGACTTGGACCCCACAAAAAAATCTAACGGCTTTATATCTGGAGGTTGGCCTGGTCATTTTATGTGTCTTTGTCTCTCAATCCACCTGCTTGGAATTATATGCTCTAAGAATTCACGCACGTTTGCGCAACAATGTATCCGTTCTGAAACCAGAAATTATTCTTAGATAAGCTTGTATCCATTTTTTTAGGAAAAAGGGTACCGTTGGAAGGTATTTGAATTTGCAATAATTGCATGTATGCGTTTGTATCTAAATTCCCGGTATCCAATCGTAAGATTTTGAATTCGTTCACGTATTGTTTTAGGTTTTAAAAAGTATCTTATCGAAGCAATTGTTATGTAGCCCCGTAATATTTTTATTTGGCCATAAAGAGGGCCTAATATCCTAATAAACAATTGAAAAAAGTGTATGGTTGCTTAATATTTCAAAAAATGTAGGGCGATGTCGTAGTTAACAAACAATTGGAAAAATAACATCTTACATCGGTTATGCTGATAAAAGTTCCCCCTTAAATTGTTTTGCAAAATTAATAACAACAACAATAAAAATGTGATTCCATACTTTTAACTCACTCTGTATATTGAAAGGCACATATGGTTTGATTTTGATAACGAAATAATGTATGTAAATTGCGAATTTGGCGCCAGAAATATTACAGACTAAGAAGGAAAGTACGGTGAAACTTCTGAATTAGTTAACGGGTGTTGAAAATCGCCCTTTTTGCGCATCTTCTCCGTCGTCGTTTAACAAGCCGGTTTTGATAAGCTAATTATAAAAGTCTTCTCATCTTTTCTCTTCTGTCGTATAAGAAATTGGATAGGTACACGGTTAAGAAATAACAAAGTGTTAATGTTTAAAGGAATAAAGAACGAGGGTATAATTACGTTTTAGGATTAAATAAAGCATCAACCTCGTTTAAAAGAGGACGTGATGAAAATCTAAACGTATCTTCTGCGTGTCACTGACCAAAAGATTAGAAGTCAGGCAGCAACAACGAGCTTTTGAGAAAAACTTTTACGTTTCAATCTCAAATTTTTAATCATTTTTGTTTCTCTATTAAGCTTTCTTATCGTTAAAAGTATTTGTATTTTCCCATAAAAAGGTTATGGCTATATTACAAATTCGTTAAAAAAATCTAACGGGACCACCCACTGCAGAAATTGCTAGTTTGACGCTGTGGATGACCACAATCAAAACGTTATCCGAACTCTTCAACCATTCATCGATTTTCCATAGATTTTCACGGGAAATCCATTAATTCATCGTGAAGATCAAACAAAAAATAAACAAATTTACAGTTCTTAGTGGTTTTGTATCTTTGATTTTGCTAAGCTATTCCGGTTCAGGGCTAAATTTCATAAGCTAATCAAGGAGCTCTTCTAGCTGAGCAAATTGCTGAATAGCTTAAACAATTCCCTGAGGAACATTGAGGAAATTGAATAGTTTTTTGAACACCTTGAGCAGCTCCCATTTCAAATTTCCCACTAAAAGACAAGCCATATAGCGTAACAAAGTCATGTAACATACCTGCGAAAGGAGTGGCGGAGATAAAAAGAGTTTTTGGGACTGTATGTTACATTTTATGAGATTTTGGCCACGAACTGGCATAGCGACGTATTACTGTCTTTTTATATTAAATTTGTTAAAGAGAAGAATAATAAACGTAGGCTTCCACAGCCGGAGTCAGTTGAAACTAAACATGTTCCAGGTTTGAATCATGTCATGTCGTTGGTTAAAATAAAAACTTGACGTTTCGCCTACAATCCTATGGGACATCTTCAGGAGAGCGATAAACCACAGTTAGCACGGTTACTCAACGTGTAAACCACGTCAGAGGCCAAATTCCACTGAGCGGGAAGCATTTGATCACTGTAGTTCAGCATGTGAACCATGCCAGATGCTAAAACCGACTTCGAAGAACGCGGAAAGGAGCACGCGTTTATGCCGGGGGTGGGTGGGACCTATCGCTGATTGGTCAGGTAGGTCACGGTTGGGCGAAGATGAGTCGTTACGGATGACGAGTTTCCATGTCTACCAGGAGGTAACCTGTGTCCCTATTGACATTCTAAAGATATTTGAAGATCTCTATGGACTCCATAATTTTCCGATTGTAATAGCGAGAAGAATTACAAAGTAATAAAGTTGCACTGAAAAATATCCGGTAGCCAACGTGTAGATGATGTTCAACGATAGCCGAATTCGTTCGAAGCTCTGTTCTAACGCAACATTCGTGCCCTGTTAGACGAGTTGTGATAGAGCGTCCGGTTTAGCCGATATACACCAAACGAACCACACGAACGAGGGATTTTATAAACACCCTCGCTAAGGGGGAAATATGTCTTTGAGAGACGGAAAAATTCCCACACGAGCATAGGTGAAACATCAAGTTTTTATTTTAACCAACATGACACGGTTCAAACCCGGAACACGTTTAGTTTCAGTAAACTTATTTTTATTGTAAAACATTTAAGGGTGAGAACTTGGAGAATATAACGGCCACAACAGAATTTTAGATTTGTGAAAGAAGAGGAAACAATATTCGATTGATTTAATATTAACCATATATTTATTGATTCTTTTAGGTCAAAAAAACTGTGGATGATCCCGAGTAAGCAATGCCATACTTCAGTTTTGAGTATACCTCGTTGTAATGAAAAGGAAAATCCGCAATATACTTTCTAAATTTCTAGTTTTAGCAAGATAAATGCCACGAAATTTCACTTCACATTGACATTTATTTAAAAATTTAAATTATATAACATCGGAGGTTGGCAATGTTATTGGGCAAATAAATAATAATAACTGGAGGTATCGTTTGCTATCTAGACTCTAAATTATCCAAATCTTCCAAGTTGGCGCCAGATTTATAAAAAGCCATCACGATACCGATCTAATTTTTCTCGCCGCCTCCGTGAAATAACACCTACCTGAAATCATGTAGGTCTTGGCTGCTGTTATACGGTGTGATGTCCGTTGCCGATTGAATGATTGATGGTATTGATTTTTTAAAGACATCATAATTTCCTGAGGTTTTCTTTTCAAAGCTGTTTACGTGCTTTGTTGCTAAACAGGAGCGCAATTTAGGTGACCTAGCATCGAACGGAGATGAGTAATCGATATCAATGCCATCACCATTGTAAACACATCACGTGAAGAACTCATATATACGTAAGGTATAAATTTATTTGTTTATTTAGAGGTTAACTTGCATGCCAACATTCATCTTCGCTACCAGCGATTCAGATTTCTCGAGTACAATTTCTACATTTTTTCCTTTTGTTTGATGATAAAAAAGCTACCTATTCGCAGAACTCATCCTTTTACCGAGTATTAGCTCCACCCAAAGAAGATCTCTCAATTAAGTAGATACTTTATTGACGTTATAAATAAACAAGAAGTTTATTGCCATCAAATAAATTTTCTTAATTTTTTACAAGATTTATTAAAAAGTTGCATTTGAGAAGTAGGAATTTACGCAAGTTCTAGCCAATTGTTTTCTCATACACTGAAAAACAATAGAAGAGCGATAAATAATCAATGGCAATAATACTGCCAAAATATGTATTCATTCTAATCGTTTTTCTTCGTTTACCATATAAGAAATATGACACGTCGATATTGCGGAGATTCGCGTAAACGAGTTCCGTTCGAAGAATTAGATTATTAGAACTATTTACTTTTCTATCTTGTTCGTTGAATTTGAGAGAGGAAAAAAGCTACGCCCTGCAAAGCACGCGTTTTTTTTTTAGGTGACGACAGCGAAAGCTATCTGGAAACTCGCAGCAGTCTCCACCAAGTCTAAATGTTTTTCAACATCAAGCAAACTGCCGAACGCTCGCACGCAATCCTTCCCGTCTTCCCTAATTATTTTCTAGCCCCTTTTTACGTGACAAACAAGCATAAGAACGGAAACGTAGAGGGATGTACATACCGCACAATCTGCACCCACCACCTAATAATAATGTGATATTTCGGCCCTTCTGGCGCCCGAAGTGCACACGTGACGATATGCTCCGAGATATCTGTATTTACACTACGGTTATTTTGAAGGGTTAATTTTGCTAACGGCTGTGACATTGTCACGTCATCTCATACAGATAGAAATTAATTATATAATGGGTGCGTTGAAGGAGATAGCGGATACTGTCGCATTATTAATTACTTTAAGTTTAGATTTCCGTTGATACACTAGTCAAGAGTTGACATGGATTTACTTATTAATTTTCCGTTGGAATTACTAATTTTAGGCAGGGCGTATGTTAGAAGTTCCTTGTTCGAGACGGAAGGGCACACAAAAAAGGTCATCTGGAATAGGACTAAATAAGAAGTAATTCTGGTCTAAAGAAGCCGTAGTAATTTAAAAGATGCAGTCTTATTCCTAATGATAGCATAAATGGATATTCTTGAATGTGCTGCATTGATATTTAGCAGGTACCAAATAAATTTATAAAAAAAAGAAACAGTATAAACAGTTAGTAAAAGAGTCACACAAGTTAACAGGATCTCTCCTCAATTTTGAGGAGTGCCCTCCTCTTCGTTGCGTCCTCTACAAACTTGTTTAGATATGTCTTAAGTATTCACATCATTCTATCAGCGTGTCAAAACCATTAACGATATTTCTGAGATGTTAATATCGTCTGCGTAGGCAAGATTCGGAAGATTGGTTAATTGGCATTAGGTACGCAGTAAAAGCAAATTAATCTAGGCACATGCTGATCTACTGCCAATTGCTTAAAAGAAAAAAGCAAAAGGGAAGTAAGAACCAAATAACAGAAAGGAAGATACGTAAGAAAAAATAGGCAAAGAGAAGCATGGTTGTTACTGTATATAATTAAAGTGAACGCTAAATCCTGACGTACACAGTTACAGCAGCTATAATTCCTGCATTTCCAAATATATATCTAATAAACAAAAGTTTCCAAAAACTAAAAGGAAGCTTCTAAAAATGTGACCAACGGTTATATGTAATATGCACTATTTACACATAAAATGCGAAAAATGACTAAAATCGAAGTTAAACTCAAAAACTCAAACAAGGTACAACCAAAAAGAAAAATAACAAAAAAATAATGATCGAAGGGAAGGAAATACATGAAAAATAAATGCACGTCCATTAGAAAGTATCTTGATAAGAACCGACGAGACGACTTCGACCAAGAATTCCTACAGTCAAAAGCATAAGAGCAAGCTAGCGCTGTTGGAAAGGCAGATAACTCCAGTCATGAGAGCTTGCAGAGAATACGAACGATATCTAAAAAAAAAATTTAGCGCTCATTTAATGTTTAAAAGAAGTGAAGATGTGTATTTCATTTTATACAAATCCCTAATTTCCCATTTATCCTTTTGAACAGTCTTCAAAGTAGCAAAAAGCTTAACGAAACAAAGCAATTAATTTACTAATGGAGAAAGCTTTTCTTTTCGAGAGTTTCCGTTCAAATTTGTTAGAAGAAAAAGAGAAGCAAATTGGGGTTTATCATCGTTCGTTTTGTTTGCCAGCATGAGTGTTTACTAAGTACTAAGTTTTCAAAAGTCAAAAAGAAAAAAAATTATGCTGGTACGAAAAATAGGATACATTGTACAGGACTCGTTTACCATCGACGGAGTTTTGGGAATGGCGGAGGATTACCATGAAACTTTTCTTACTGTTAAATTTCGCAAAACTTAATTGGTTTCTGAACCACCATATATTATATTCCATTATATTCTATATCTGTGGTTACATATAGAAAGAGTCGAGACATAGTCATCAGCTTATTATGATTATAATTAAACATTTCCTTTATGAATTACGATGGTAACAAGAACTTTCATCGGCGATAATACGTGGGCGATTCATTCTTTCGTGAATGCGTAGGTTTAGCTACGTGCTATATCACGTTAATGGATCATTAGCTATATGTATACTACCCACCTAGTTCTGGAACATATAAATAGGTTGAGTTTTTCTCTAAAGTTTAAATACTGAAAGAAGGCTTTTCACAGTCCATCGGCTTTTCGAATGGAACGCTAATGGAAGAGAAATGTGACTGTCTAAAGGAGAGCGGAGAGCGCAAGTGCGATTCTCGTTGAAACCGATCCTCGAACGGTGGTCGCCTTCCGTTTGAAGTTTCTCTTCGAGACACTCGAAAGAGTAAAAATAGAGAATATCCGCCGCCCTTACGAACCACCCAATAAAGAGCGATGTATCGAAACCTTGGCGGCAATTTTACCTTATACGTACTTTCCGCACGCCGATGAAAAGTTTAATTTCGCCATTCCGTAATAAAACTTTTGAGGAGATTAATAAGTTTTTAAGGAATGGATATGAATGAAATGAGTTTCTAGCGTCACAAATATATATTTTATTTAGACATCTTTGAGCTTAAATAGAAAACGAATACGGGAATTTCAGATTCGAAGCAAACTTCTTGTTGCTACTAGATTAGTTTTAGGATGTTAATTTACTAGAATATTAGGGCCGATAATGAAATCAGCGTTGAAAAGAAAAACGAGTTAAAACCACGTAGAACAGCTTAACTACTTTTTTTTTTCAATATTAACTAATGCCCGTGTCGAAGCGTTTACCCACTTACTTTGTATGCGGTCATGTAGCCATACTTATTTTCCAAAAAGAATTTTGCTCATAATAAATCAAAATTGAAAATTTAATATTTTGTGATTTAATTTTTATTTAAACTTTTGTTGTAAATAAATAAATAAATACATACATTTTATTTGCTGTACAAATCGACACACATATTTATGTTAATTCATGCCCATGTCAGTGTTACATTGCTTCCCGTTCTCGTCTTCATTTCGAGATGAAGAGATTTGCGTCTCGCCTCGGACTGTCGGGATCGAAGCTGATTTGGTTTTCGCTCCTACCTTACTTTTATTATATTCTTTGTTGTTAAATAACTTGTTTAATTTTGTTTTCAATCCAAGTTTTTGTTGTAGAAAGTCTTTTCAATTCTGATGTAAGATTTCCTAGACCTATGCTTGGTGCTTGCAAGTTGCTTTTTTTCTAATTGTTTGGACATTGGCGCCTATAGAAACTATTAGAGTTCTACCCCATTTTCACTTTCAATACCTTCTTTACTTATGTTACCAACATTATATCCTCCAAAAGTCCTAGCAAAACTTTCCATTTTTTAAATATTCAAGTATTTCCATTTTCTTTATGTCTTTCGTCAAAACCATGTTCAGGATATTCAAAAGTAGTTCACCTATAATGTGCACATTGCTTAGATGACCTTTCTTTATTAGTCCTCAAGCTTTAGTTAAACAAATGAAACCGTAACAAACCACCCGATTACTAGAGAAGAAACACACTCTACATCAATTAATCAGGTGTATAATTAAATGCCCATCAGTCAAGTAAGCTATCCAGCGTACCGTCTTTTAATAGAATAGAGATCGAAAGGAAAAGGGAAAAAGAACTAGAGCATCGTTAACTCCTAATTGCCCTAAGGTCAGTACATAGTTAACTTCCTGTACATATACATATGCATGCATATGTAGCGGTAGCTGCTGACCGTTACCGTATAGTCCGGAATAAAGTATTAATATTGATGATCTGATAAATATTCTAGTAGGCAGTCTGAACTGTTGAGTAATGCATTGCCTGTCGAGACGGTCGTCTGTTGTACAAATTTGCTTCTTTTTTCGTCCCCTATCGTATCCCCTCGCCCTAGCGGCGTTTTCGCGTTTCTCGATCAACGTCTCACCCCAATACGGTCGCTCTTCTGCCATCCATTTAATTCACCCGCCAGACGACTATCACAGCCGGCGTGAATCCTTCCTTTTTATGGCGTTTTGCCTCATTTTGTATAAGAAATCGTGGCGTTGTCGGCACGAAATAGGAAGGGGATGATTAGCGACGTACAGACAACCGGAGCAGATTGCCAATGAAGTCTTGAAAGAATATGGGTATTTTAGTGTGCTACATCATTTTTAGTTTCTACGATTTTATAACTTGATTTGGTACTTACGTTACCTTTATGTTAATATGTTTTGCAGTTTTCAAGTTGGCGCGCTGTAGCAATTTACTCTTGCAAATGCAAACTTTGATTAACTTTGATTAACTTTGATTAACTTTGATTAACTTTGATTAACTTTGATTAACTTTGATTAACTTTGATTAACTTTGATTAACTTTGACTAACTTTGACTAACTTTGAATATCTTTGATTATCTTTGATTAACTTTTATTAACTTTGACTAACTTTGATTAACTTTGATTAACTTTGACTAACTTTGACTAACTTTGACTAACTTTGATTATCTTTAATTAACTTTGATTAACTTTGATTAACTTTTATTAACTTTGATTAACTTTGATTAGCTTTGATTAACTTTGATTAACTTTGATTAACTTTGATTAACTTTGATTAACTGCAAGCTTCCAAGGTATATACGCAAGATAGTGACAGAGTGATGTGCCTTTTAAAATATAACAAAGAGGTGAAGTACTACCGCCTTCTGTGATAGAAAAATTTGCAGATCGTCCACCGACGTTCACTATTAAAGCGAAATCAGACATCAGGGATAGATAATTGTGATTTTACACATCTGAATCCAAAGACTCTTGAATGAATCTTCTTCGCCAAGTTTGTGGGTTTCTAAGGAGCTGATTATTCTTTTTAGGTCCTTTTCGAAAGCAGGCAAATGTATCTATTTGTTCCGTAATACAAATGTTCAAGATTCATTCAGAAAAGCGACATTTTCAAAAATGAGAAAATGTATAAAGTACATCAATCGTCGTATCGTGATTTTCCGCGATATACAGGTGGTTGTCTAATTTCCTCTTAATTTATCGCCATTTCAAACCGATACGATCCGTCTCGAATGAATTGCGAACTGGGAGAGCGAACGAGCGTAGCTCTTCCTCCTTTGGTAGTCTTTTCGTATTATACCGTGACTTGGCGCTATTCACAGTAGCGCGGCGGATTAAACGCGGCCGCGGCAAACGAAAAGCAATCTGGGAACTGCTCATTTCGGATGCAGTTACACGATATGGACGACTGAACTAAAGGGAAAAGATTGTTATCGCGTGCGGCACGAACAAATCCCTATACCTACCGGTCTAAACCTCCTTTTTACCGATTTACGTGTTCATCATTCAATTTAGTGTAACGGTGTGAGGTTTAGTTTCGTCCGTTCGTGATTTTTTTTTTTACTTATTAATGGATTTTATTTTGTAAACTGTCGGGGTAAATCGTTCTTAAATATACATAGAGTAACAACGCGTCAGGCTTTAAATGTTTTTAAGCAAAACTTCGTTTGAAGCGTTTTTGATGTTGGAGATTAACATTCTCGTAAATTTAAATTAATCCAACAATATATTAAATTACAAAAAAAATGTTTTTTTTTATCAAATAAATAAATGGAAGTTGTTTATGTAGGGTCGTAAAAACGTGATCTCAAGCGTGGCAGCACAAGCGCTCGTTGAGAAACGTTGAGCGTTCTGCAAAACCAAAATAATAATAATTCATATCTATGCATTTTCTAACAGATTACAGGAGGTATGAGTTAGTTATTACGCTTGCTTTCGTGAGCGTCTTAAAATGAGCGTCATCATCAACATTCGCAAAATTTGGAGCAACGAAAACTAAGAGAAAACCTTATTTTGAGAACGACCAACCCGAGATTCGAACGCGGTATCCCGAGACTACTAGCTCAAGGCACAAGACTGCGTCATCAATGCCTTAAAATTCGTCACTATTAAATGAATTATCAAAAGAGGCAACATGAATATTATGAATGAAGCTGACGATGGCTAACGCCGGCCCAAAAAGTGCACCGCATGCTCGTATAGCTACAGTGTTTGGTTCTGTACGAATCCAAGCTAACAGACTTTTTACAAGGCTGGACCCATCACTATATTCTCGAAACCAAACAGCAATCAAGGACCAACTAGACCAACCAAGGACAAGGACCAGCTAGAACAGAAAAGCACATCATGGCTACCGCTGTTTGGCTAAAATCAAGAAAATTCATCAACAGAAGCTCAAAGCCATGTATCATCTAGCTTATTGATCCAAAGCCTCTTCCCACACCTGAAAAAATTCCTTGCTGTCAAATAGAAAATTGATTTAAGTACTGTGGCATTGTTATCGCAAATACATATCTTTATAAGAAGGTTGTTTATATAAATAAAGTATGTTTGTATCATATTCTTTGATTTTTCCTGGACGTGACTGGAAACTTTTCCAGCCTCGTAGATTTGTAGATTTTAACAACGTATTTGCCGCATTTGAAGATTCCCTTCAAATAAACGATTTGTTGATTGCATAAATAGACAGTAACAGATGCTTTAAGTAGCCTTTAAATTGTCTCAAGACTTTTGCGCACAAAATATCAAGACCGCTGGAATGTTTAAGTCTAATTTGAGATATTGCACCTGAAACTTCCAAATAGATGACGGAATAAAGAAAATAGCATTCACATTGTTACGCATTGTCATCAGAAGAGCTGCAAATGGCATTAAGATCCGCCGATTGATTACAGAATTTTCGATGAAGTAAGTGAAGGAGTTCAAAACGATTTATAGCGTGCGCTTCCCCGTTTGAAATTGGAAAAAATTGCGAAAACGTTCTTTTCGAAATCTTGAACGCGTGAAAATTAACAACTCTAAATGGATGTTTGTCTTCTGCGTTAGAAGAAAATATGACATCTTTCTATTTTCAAAATTAGTTTTCATTTTACGAATACGCTGGTCACAAGACGGTAAAATAAAGCAAGTACGATTATTTTCACAAATCAGAAGTGATGATTTGAATAGTTTCTAATTATTTAGAAACTATTCAATTTTTTTTTGTTTTTAATTTGTTTGTTTTAACAAAACAAACAAATTAAAAAGTGACGTTTAGTCTTATCCTTCATTCTTCTTGCAGCACGGATTAAATCTTGCTTTCCGTAAAACTTAAGTAATAATGAGAGTGGGACTGCTTTCCTTTTCTATGGAAAGAGGAATGCCACTTTAGGGAAGCACATTTATCTGAAAAGTTTTGCCGTGAATCTGTTCAAGGCCTAATTTATTAAAATTAAACTTCAAACTAGAGGGCGCAAAACGGAAGTGGAAGATCAACAAAACAGCGAGGGTGTACGGTATTTCGTAGCAACAGAGCAACAAACGGAAAATGTCATTAAATCATTATCAGTAGCAATTTTCGCAGGAAAATTGTCGATTTTTCCAATATTTGTTAAAGATACTTTTACATAACATATTTTATAGGTAGAAATCGTTATATATTGCTAACTAGGATTTGAATACGATTTATACGAACTTGATTTATATTTCAAGCAAATTAAACTTATTTTCAGAGGAACATCAGAAACTAATAGCAGCTTGAGCATAAGGTTTCTGAATCCGTGTTTTTTGGAATAAAGTAATCGGTAGCACTACAATACTAAATCCAAAGTTTGATTAAAGAATATTATAAAGCAGACTCCGTTTTTAGAAATAAATACTTATACGTGTTTCCTTTTTATGGAACTTCTTAGACTTGTGTAAATTTGGGTGAATATCAGGATGGATATGTGCAGATCTTATCGGATATACGCGAACCTTCTATCAATTCAGTTATAAAAAGAAATACAAATGAAGAACCTTAACTCGAAAAGAAGAACTAAATTATCAAAATTTGAAGGATTGTTTCTTTGAAGCCTTGTTTTTAAAAATAAATAAATTAAAAAAAAACAAAATTTATTTATTTAAAATTAAATCTTGGGTTTGGTTTTAATATTTCATGTCTTCGATACTCTGCCACTCTGTTTTCTTAAGTTATTCAATTTTATTCAATTCGAATGCAGCCGAAAATATCCACTGAAAATTGAAAGACAACTAAAAACTATCAGAATATATACACTTAAAAAGAAGACAAAACGTCACAAAATATTACAAAACATTCAATAAACTAAAGGTGAATACTGCAAGTCTATCTCCCTGCAATCGCATTGTTCTTCGTTTCCACTTTCTTCTTTTGTCTTCATCAATCATCATCAACTAAAGAGTTTTTTTGCAGAAAATCAATTTGCGTTCTTCTTGCAGTTACCGTCTTTGTTGACTAGTTTTTTTTGTATGCAGATTCTAGGACAAATGCGTTTTTCGTTCACATGCTTAAAAACTGAAAGATTAGTTTCTCGTACCAGCGTTACAATTGTGTATATTAAGTTGCCTATATAACGATATTCTGGAGTGACAACAGAAAAATTAAGTAATCTATCGTGATAAGAAATTCCGTAATTTAGTGGCTACTAAAATAATAATAAAGGAACATTATTGCAAAATTTGAGCGCCAGAAAAATGCGTTGCCGTAACCGCGATACATTACGACGGGTATAATGGCGAATAAGTCGTAATAAACTAGTTTAGTTTTTTTTTTTTTTAGTTAGTTAGTAATAAAGTTAGTAATAAATAGAGACGAATGAAGTTATTACTTTTTGGGGAGACTAGATAGACACCAGTAGGCAACACGAATATATTCTCATGATGCGAATAGACACGAGTCTGTCTAGTCGCCGCAAAAAAGGAATAATTCCATCTGGCTTTGTCATCTCTAGTAATAAATAATCTAACAGTTGCGTTGCCGTAAGAAGTTACGGCGTAAGAAGTTACGGTATAGCCCACGCTTATCTCTTTAATGTCTCTCTTGATCTTTTGCTCCTTTGTTGTTTTTGACTTATCTTTTTCACATCTTGTAGTTAATAGCCTTTTGTTTGCTTCAATATTCTTATATACCAGGAAATATATCTACAGGTTCAGTTGAATTTTTCTTCATAGTGATATGTGAGAAACGCATCATTTACGGCGATATTTTTGTTGGGATTAAAAATATGATGCGATCTTGGCGATATTTTGTTCAATCTACCGGCAAGTATGCGATTTTCGGTATCTACACTAAACATGTGAGCACGTGGTACATATGCAGTCGTAGGTGTTCCTGAATTGCCAATAAGATGCCCAATATTGAACCAATTAATTCAGCCATATTATTGAATTTTTAAATATTCGCCGTAGTTCTTCAAGATACAACGATGTAGTTCACTGGATAATGCGAATATCCTGCTTCGGATAACACCCAACTCAAATCTAACCCGTATTTGTTCTTCAAATCCCTTTTTTACAATCACACAATTTTAAAATTAACAGATCCAAGTTGGCTTTGTTGATATATTTTTACGTTTTTGTTTTAATTTCCAATTGGTGAATTTTGTTTTACGTTTAAATTGTTTCTTACATGACTGTTTTTTTAATAAATATGGGTCTTATTCTCACGTAAGTTGTGTAAGTGTAAAATAAGGGCAAAGTATTTATTTGGAAGAAATAAATATGCAATTGAAAACGTAAAGAATTTTACTTTCAAATATAAGGAATAAATAACAAATGCACATTTGATATATTTGCAAACAATTATTTAATTGAATCTTCTTAATTAATAATCCGATCAAGATATCAAAGCCCATGTGCTTCTAGGATGAACCTTTTTTATAATTATCATCTATTTTTGACGCGGTAAAGATGCAACTCAAAATTTTTCGCGTTTGGCTGCCATTTCGAAAAATATTGGTTGGCGTTTCTCGTGTTTCGCGAATAAAAGTAGAAATAAAAATGAAAATGACGTCGAAAACGAAAACACATAAAGAAAGATACAAAGAAATGTCGATCGCATTCTTAAGAAAGTCTAACAGGCATAATGTAAGAAATTGTACGACCTTAATCCCGACAGAAACCCGCGATAAGATTTCCCTTCCACAGCATATCGAGGGTATTGGTATGGTTTTTAAGGGCCAAGATATAAACGCGTGTATGTTTCAGCAAGTGGGATACGCTCAAAAACCTTGCTGGCAATCTAAACGATAAGCCGAACATGAAGAATTTATAAAATTGGATGTAGTGACTGTGATAAAGCAAACGAAAAGAATGATAGGCGCCATATTCAATGAGCACATTAGCTAATACAGACAGAAGAGGGTATAATCGTCAAATTCAGCACAACACATAAAGGGAGTCGGGCATGATATTAAACTAGAAAACCTGAAGTTTAATAACGACGTAACTTCGCCGCGGGAATTAGAAGATTCCAAAGCTATTTACATAAAAAGGAACACAACGTTTTGTGCTACAATGATGATACCCTTTCGTTTATTTTTCCGTATTTCTCGTATGTCTTAGTTTTAGCGTGTGTATCAGGTAAAAGTTGATACTTTTAAATAAGCATTTGCCTTGAAAACAGCAAAACAGATGCATTAGAATTAGAGATCTTTTCTCAAATCATCCAGTCATACGGTTGATATTAGGGATCAACGAATCCTCGAAACAACTGTTCTAATTTAATTACTCAAGCTTGTATCGTACGGAGGGTGCCAATGCTTTGGTGTCGGTTGCTATATTACCCCAGAATCTTTGCTATTGTTACCTAATTACGTTATGTGACAATGATGAAGGAATACTAAAAACATAACATTTTAAAAGACTGTTTCAACATATCATATAGTACGCTTCATCCACTCAAAGACAATTTAATTAGCAAAGTATAGAGTCGATGAACTAAAAGGCAGAGGGATGCATATGTTATCTTGCAATGACTGCCGATATAAAGGTGTTAGCAGAACTTACTGCTATTAATTAAGCTTTGATATTGCATTTTGTTAATCACATTTCGATATTAATCAGAATTTTAAGGTCTAGCTAACAGAGGAAATATATTGAATAATCTTGAGACGCTAGATATTCTTAATCCCGATGACAATATTAAAGATTATATCCTTGACACTCCGCTAACTTTAAAAGCGGCATGTACCCTTCAATATCTTGTTTAGAGTTAGACGATCACTTTCAACAACATTTCTTCGTCGATATTAAAAGGTTTTCTGTATAATTTGGAAGATTATATAAAAAAATGCAAGTTTATTCGAATTTTATGGTATTGTGAAGTACTGCGTGCCTTCCTAATTTCATAAAAATATTATTTTTAGCAAAAATTTTGTGTATTCACGGGTTTTGTTAATTACACGACTCAATGTGGTTTAATTTTAATTTGTGACAATTTTTTACATTCTTTCTATTAAAATTAGTTAATGGATTCATTAGATTACTTACATCTCAAGTAAAAGTCATTTAATTCTTAGAAGTAATACCTAGATTCTAAATGTTTATAAAAAGCTCTTTTCGAAATTGAAAGCTTTTTAATTTAATTTTACAAAATAATTGCTCGTGACTTTGATGGTAGCCTTTCTGCTCGAAGATGTGTCCTGAATGACACGAAACCAATAACAAACTTTTTACACGAATAAGGAATTATGAAATTTATACAAACTTTTTCGTCGAACTCGCTTAATACCAAAAACAGCTGTGTTGGATATTCGATATCATAAAGATCTCTGAATTAATATATAAAGAGAAGGATCGATAGCAACAAAGAACTTCAGCAGCGGTTAATGAATAAGTGAAAAACAAACCGAGGCATTCAATCAACTTTATGAACATGCTTCGACATTCGCAGAGAAGTTTATACGCTCAGTAGGTTCTGCGTGTATATATTTCAGCCTACTTTTATCCTTTTATTGAAATCTTCCGTTAGGCAAAAATAAATTACTAGTATTATAATTATTTTTAAAAATGCATGCATCTTATGAACTTTAATTATTATTGAAAGACTCATCAAACAACCGTCTCGAAAGCAAATAGATCTAAAAATGTTGGACGCAAATGGTCTCATCCTTATCTTATTTGCGCATTTAACTCGATTAACTAAATACACCAAAATGCGATACTTTATTAGAAAGTGACATAATTTATTTTCCTGTAAGAATACTGAAAAGGAGCATTAGCATAATCGCATGCAAGTTATTCCGAACATTCAACACTTAAATAAATTTGAACTTCCGAAACTAGCCAACTATTATTCTTAAGAACCTTGGATAAGTTAACTACTAGCTGTTAACGCGATCCAATATAATTACTTCGTCGACAAAAAGTTTTTGCCCCCCCCGCGTTTCTTCCTTCTCTTTCGCAGTTTAACAACACGTTTTTGGTTTCCGAAGTACGAGTTGTCGCGACGGTCAAATCGTTCGAGAATCGCAATTACGCGGAACATAAAGGGCCGGAATTTCTTCCTTCTATAAGTGTTAATTAAGGAGGGCGACCGAATTCATAAAGTTGCGTTAATTAGAATGAAGACTGTGCCGGTCGGATCGTTTCGAAAACTTCGGGAAAGTTTTAGTAAAACCGCTTCGAAGGTTGCGGCGGCGCTGAAAGAGAATGATTTTCTTGTGGGGGAAAAATCGACGGGTTATAAAACAATTACGGACTTCCGCGTAAGTTTCTAAAAGAGAAGAGACTGCGAGCGCGAAAAAGAATGTTTTTAGATTCTGATGGAACTTACAAAGTATGCCGAGCATAATTGCCGTTCTTCTAAAGCCAATTCTACTGAAAATGTCTTGAGAAACTAAAACTATTCTACGTTATTTTCTACTCCTCCCTTAAACAGTCTCTATAAATTTCATCTCGAAAATGACCCAATTCAAATTTCGGGGATGTAGAGTGGCGTGCTTTAGAGATGCAAGAGGGCGATTTCTTTAAATGTTTAAGCTGCTACAGATAATTCAGGGATAGGGATGCTTAAGCCGCCTTAATTGCAAGTTTGATGCAATAAAGAGTGTCTCTTATTTCTTCACCTAGATTACTGTCGGGAGATACCGTTAGTATTGCTAGTAGGGTTGCTATTGTCAGCACAATTGGCTGAAATCAGTATATTTAATCCTCCGGCAGGAGCAATATTCGTAGTAACGAGTTTAGGTGCAACGCGCCTGGGAGCCTCCAGCAATTGATAGCCATTATTTTTAATTTTAATATTCTAGAGATAATTACTAACCTGATGAAGATGTCCAAAGAAAACAATAAAATTGTATTTTTCAGAAAATTTCAGAAGAAAACGTATCAGTAAACTAACTTAAATTTCATTGAGCTGAAGTTCAGTGGAATAGGGGCCTTGGTAAACCGTACAGTACGTTCTGCAGACATCCATCTGTGATGCAGATTGAGCAAATACATTTTTAGGATGATTTCCTTATGTCATCAGCAATAGGACGAAACCTTTTCAGGCTCATTTCTTCTCAGGAGATTGTTGAAATTCCAACTGCCTTCATATTTTTTCGATTTAGTTCTCCAAGTAACCAATTGATGGATCTACATTTTGAAGAAAACTGTTTCTCGGAGTGATTCCAGTTAATTATCGACGTAAGTCATGAGAATTAATATGATTCATATTCAACATTATGAGAAATATGAACATTTCGCCTAACGCCATAAGTAGCATATATATATATATATATATATATGATATACAGTATCACCGCGCTTGGTGGAATTGTGAAAAGCGATCAATTCAAGGTTCTTCTGCACTCCAGACTCAGAACGGATTCAGGCGTTGTCGTCATGAAGCGAAGGTACGAAGATCGTGTTCCTCTTCACATGCTGAGCGTTCCGTCAATGAAGCCAAATATGTTGGTGTATCGTTCCTTTCCTCGATCGAAACAAATTAAAGGGTCAAGTGCACACAGCTTCAACATATAAGAGCTTTCTCGGATCCTCAATCAGATTCATATTGGTAAACCAATTGTCGACTGCGATAGTAAAATAGAGGCTTAACCCTGCTGTTCATGACTTCACTTGACTTATTGGTGATACAGCAAGCACTGTCAAGTTGTTTCTCGGCGTAAATACCCATGTACTGCATATAATTCATCTTTGCATCATATTTATATCGAATTTCAAATGGAAAGTTGGTACCATTGCGTCGATTGGGACGTTCTCTTTCTCTCGGCCCAATTCCTTTTGCTTTGCCCTAATAATAAAATCGCCAAAAGGAAGGCAATGTATCAAGATTATGAGCCGTGTGTTACTTATTACGAGACCAAATTTTTCAACACCGTTGCCTTGTTTCTCTAAATCCTGCACCGCGTGCTATTTGTCCAATATGTGATTTGCCAAAGGTACTGATTCTCCTTCATGCCGTCATATCATGAATATGTTGTTCTCATGGCAATGTAAACGGGTCCTATTCCAGCTACCATTGTCTCTATTTCAAACATTTCCATCAAAATGATAGTTCACTAGTGAAGAGGGTGGACCAATTGTAACGTGACTCTTCTGTCTGTAAAAATCACCATTCCACAGAAAGTAAGTGGTAGTTAGAGTTTTCTTAGATCAGGTAAAAGTGCTTATAGTTCTTGTGATACTTGTCATTATTATATCTTTTTCTACCGATAGATCGACGAATACTGATTCAACGTCAAAGCTTACATTATCTATGTATTTAATCTGAGAGAATTCTTTAAAATTCGCTTGCACATTTTACGTGCAGATAGCTCAAAATAATATTAACTATATTTGCAATTATTTTCAACAATGAAGCATATCCCTCCCATTGATCTCCAACCACGCTTCCGCCCAAAAATCCAGCATTATCAATTCTCTCCTCCGAAAAATTATTTCCATATCTAAACTCAATCCGCTTCTTTAAGAACTGAACCACATCACCGAATCTCTGATAAGCAAAATTATTCAAATTGCTATTAACGGCTACGCCAATTCTTCTCCACAATAAATCCCCTCGTCTAACCCTAATTTCCATGAGGGTTCAGATATCACCGATCCCATGTGCAAGATTCTTTTCAAGAACAACATAAAACAGATTTCATATTCGTGCACTAAGTTCCATATTCGTGTATATAGGTGAAACAAAGCAACTGGTCAGCAATCGTGTTGCTGAGCATGAGCGATGTAAGCGACTGATACGTCTAGCCGGATCCGCTCTGGCTAAGTATAGACGGAAAACTGATCACTAAATCAATGCTTATTATAACAGAAAAATCCGCGAATCTACACTCCGCCAAAAAAGTATCGCATAAACTAGAAAAGGGCGTTTATAAACCAAGATATTTTTATACGTTCACAAAAAGTTTGCCTCGTGTATGTGAACTATAAAAACACTAACAAAATCATGGAACATAGCTTTTTTACTTTTTTTTCTAAAAGAGCACATTTAGAAAAATGCATATGTGTAAGGTTTGTTCAGTTGTTTATTGAAAGTCTTCCTATACGGACAAATTTTAAAGTGCGAAGTCAGAGTTCTGCACCAACGCTTTTAAAACTAAAATGAGCAATTTAACTTCAGAATAAGTGGCTGCTATAGTTGCTTTAATCGAAGATGGACGATCTCAAGCATACGTTGCTAATTTGATGAACATCAATCAGTCAAGTGTTTCTAGAGCCGTAGCCAGATATAGGGAAACAGGCAATTACAGTAGAAGACCTGTACCAGGTCGTCCAAGATGTTCTACTCGCCAAGATGACCGCTATTTACTACTACAAGCATTACGTCGAAGACATGTAACTGCGAGACAATTGCAGAACGACTTGGCTAGAGTCAGAAATACTCGTGTGAGTACTCAAACTATTCGGAATAGGTTACGACAGAGTGGATCAAGAGCTAGAGTAGCTGTAACAGCCCCTCGTCTCCCTAGGAACCACCGAGTGGCTCGCTTAAGGTTTGCCAGAGAACATGTAAATTGGAACATTAATGACTGCGCCAATATACTCTTCACAGATGGGTCGAGATTTGATCTTTACACCTCAGATAGGCGTATCTCATTGTACAGACGAGACGGTGAGCGCTATTCGCAGTATAATATCACACCTAGACCTAATTTCGCTGGTGGCTCTATTATGGTTTGGGGAGGCATCTGTTTAACAGGTCGTACAGATTTAGTACCAGTAGACAGAGGTACACTGACTGCCCACAGGTATATAACGGACATTCTAGAAGAACATGTAGTACCATATGCGCCAATTATAGGAAACGAATTCATGTTAATGCACTATAATGCACGACCGCATGTTGCAATAATCGTCCAGGAATACCTTAACGATGTTGGTATTCCAGTTTTAGATTGGCCTGCGGTAAGTCCGGACATGAACCCTATCGAGCACGTGTGGTACCTCCTTCACAGACGGATACGAACCCAAAATGTTGCCCCAGCGGACCTGCATGGACTAGAAAATGCTCTCCGTGACGAGTGGGAGAATTTGGATCAGGCTTATATACGGAGGTTAATCGAATCTCTGCCAAACCGTATGCGAGCGGTCATAAGAGCCAGAGGTGGCAATACTCAGTATTAAAAGCTACTGTTATGACATTTTTCTTTCCAAAATTATAATTTCTTGTTTTAATAAAAATCTCAAGTATGAGTTCTTGTTTTTATTTGGCCTGTATTTTATTTAAACAATCATAGAAATTATATCTTAGAGCGCATTAAAGTATATTTACAACTTTATGCTACAAACAAAGATTTTGCGATACTTTTAGGATTCAAAACTAAATTATGCGATACTTTTTTGGCGGAGTGTATAAAGATCTTCAAATATCCCAATAATACCGTGAAAATCCCATCTAATTAAGCCTCCTGGTAACCGCCATACTTTGTTGATCCATAACTTTTCCGCTCCATCGGCCCAGAACAAGCCAGTCAGTAAGCAGTCTTGAAGATGTTCCATGAGAGTGAGGACGAAACGACGAAGACGCTACGCGGATCCAGACCGGAAAACAAGAGTCTGATGCAAAATATTTTTTAGGAAATGATTGTTAATAACTAATTAAAATGGAAAACTGTATTATCTCTCTAAAAGTAAACGTAATTTGAAGTAATTCCCTAGTTAAAGATTATAGCTTCGTAAGTATTGTAGATTTCGTTTATATATGCTACACGTATACATAAATCGATAGAAGCAAACACAATATTACCATATTTATAGCATGTGTCCTAATATCAAACGCATCAATGCAAAATTCTTAGCTACATGGAAAAGAGTATTCAATATAAAAGTTAGCGGAAGGAAGTTATTTGTCAACGCTCGGTTCTACTCAGGAAGTTTATTACCTCCTTCCTTCCATGTTTACTTATGTAAATAAAATATATAGCTTGTGTACCTTCATAAAACTTTCCTGATAGAATAATATCTTCATAGTATTCCCTTCGGTGGTTTTGTTTACCGTATGTAGGTATACCTTATGAGTATTGAGATCACATTAATAAGCTTTTGTTGACATTATAGAGCGGAAAGTGTGGTATCGAAAGTTTCCAGTTAGCTAATGGAGAAGTGCAAGTTTCTGTACGCTTAAAATTGCGTTACTTTCAAAACATTCAATATACAACGTGAGACATTTGTGCAGGCTCATACAATCGCGCCCTTGTGAATTTCTTGAAGAGCTAATCGAAAATATTGTCAAATCGTAAGTTAGTAGTTATATCATTTCATTTTGACATTCTCGACAGATTGCGAGCCTTGAAACTAGGAATTCTCGGAATTATTAGATGTTCTTTTGACAAGCTATTATTTCTGGGGAAATGTGTAAAAGACAATTTGGGGTACGTGGACTAAGCGTGATACATCCACATCCGTCTATAATTTTTCACAAACATCGACAAAATATCACACGACGTCAAATCAACTAAGGGTGTGGCGACAAAAAATTCGTACAATTTTTTTATGAGGATAACATAAATAAGGGAACACCGACATAAATAAGGGGACGCCGACGCTCAAAAGCTTGGTCGTAAACATCACATCGATGAAGTATATATTCTTTGAGAACGTAGATAACATTCTCAAAGAGCTAGTGTCGCTTCTTACAAAAAAATCAGCCCCAAAATGTTCCAAAAAGGAATAACTAGATCAAACACGTAAGTTAAGACAACTTGCTGAAATAAATATTCGCCTTCAAATAGTATCGATGTTATTATGGACGATGGGCCATTTTTTGCACTCGATGGAGGTGATCTTGCAAATGACAAACATTATTACTGCAAAAAAGCAATGAAATTTGCGAAAAATATGCCATAAGAATGACACTAAAGACAAAAACCATTCTGATGGGAATGATGTATTTTGGCCAGATATGGCAATTTCACATTATGCTGGCAGTGCCGTTGCCAAGATTCATGAGACCAATTGCCAATCAATACCAATATAGTGGGGGCTGAGAGATTCCAAATTTGGACGAATTGAAACAATGCAATTTGTAAAAACAAAAATTCGATAAGCCAGCTGTATTATTGTATGTGTTAATCTTATTATTCTTTTTATTAGCGATAACGTTGACTAGTATTTGCTTCTGTAAGTAAAATCCATTCAGGCAATGCATTTATTAAGTTTCAACGTCTGGAATGCTTTATGAATCAATCTGAATGCTACAGTCTATGCTTATTTTTCATAATTTCCTTTACAACAATGACAAATTTCTTCATATCTAACGGCAAGGTCGTTTCTTATCGACAACCACAAAGAATCACGTTAATAACATCGTTTTTGCGTGCAAAGTATTAACAAATACGCTGCGTGTATAATGAAAGGAATAAAGTTCTTGATCTACGCTAGAAAGGAATTTCGCATCCAATTTTCTGGGAACTATTTTTAATGTAACATTCTGTATATTTTAACGGATATTGACAGACCGAATTTCGGAGCACTTTATCGACTATTATCCGTATTTCGAAACTTATTGAAACATTGCGCTTAAAATAACCAAGTTAATTCATTTCGGAAGTGGAACTGTCCTATAGTATACAAGGTACCCAAAAAGGTCGGCGTTATTGTGCAGTAGTTTATATTTGTTCCATGCTAAAGACGCTGTTGAAGAGCGTATAGAGATTATTCCGTTATGGAGGAGGGGAACACTTCCAAAGAGAAGTTGCAGCATAATTCAATGAGATGCATTCTGAACGAGAGCGTCGCAAAAAACCGTTTGTCGATTGTTTGAAAAATTCAAGAAGAAAATGCGATAGATACTCAGACCTGGACGCTTAAACATATCTACATCTCATTTAATTCTAAGAGATCTTCATCAATTTAAACATAATATCGGTAACTTTCGTTAAAATGTTGCGCATTGCTGAAATTAGAAGAAAAGACTCCTTCTGAGGTTGTCAAAGTCCAATATAGCATTGATAAGATATACATATAAAGTAATTGATGACTAGCAAGAACCCAAGCGTTACGCGTGAATACATCATCAGATAGAACAGAGATTCCTACCTGGTGATCCATGGATCACAGGTGGTCGTTGGCTATCTACTAGGTAATCCACGAGACATTAAATGCAAGAATAGCTAGGAGTACTATAGATGAACCCCTCGTATCAATTTAAAAATTAATTCGAAATTACGTTTTCCTAATTATAACAGAGTCCAAGTTAGGGGCCACTGAGGTAGAAGATCGAGAGTAGCCTTGAAAATGTGGCTTTATTTTTCTTTGTCAGGCCAAATAAAAGTCCTGAAAGTAGACGAGGAAAGTGGGTGCTTTTTCTGTATATTTTTTTAAATCTCGAACATCACGAGTTCATAACAAGCACAAAGTTTAACAGCTTTACCGATCGTCTATCTCCAATAATAAGCTAGGTCTCCATGGTGAGGATTGAAAATGCATCAGCGTGTAAATTAGGTGAGCCTAATCCTTTAATAATATATCTACAGTTAATATTTTGTTTTTGGGAAATTCTATTATTATTAGCACACTTACAAGTATAACTTTTGTATTTTTTATTTGAAAAAAAAAATAATAAGAGGGAGAGTCCTTGTACACTGTTATTAGCTAACCGTTAGAGAGTTGTCCAAGTATTTTTAATACTTCTCATAACTTCTGAAATATTAACGCAAACAGTGAGGAGCTGCGTTGCCCTACACTCCGAGTGGGGCACTTAAAAACTTACCGCTGAATTGGTTTATAAATCGATAATGGATTTAAATGAAAATATAAGTTTCATTTAAATCGATGTGTATTATTTACTGACTAGTTGGTATTCAAAAATTGGAGTAATTTACAGATTTTATAAAAAAAAAGATGTATAGTTGAGCAGTTATAAAGTTATATAATTCTAAAACCGAACCTGATAACAAGAAAAACTTCCATTCATACAACCACAATGCTCCGAGCTGATGGCGACGATTTATCCTGTGCATTACTCGCAACTGCTTACACCGAAAATACATTTAATTTTTCTATATTATCTAAATCTATTCACACCCTTTTCGCGCTGGCTGTATATTAAGTGGTAATGTATAATAACGTCGCGAAAGACAAAAGATCTGACCCTTTTGCTCCCTTTAATATCACATTAAAAAATGACGAAAATATCCCGGTAAAGCGTTTTAGATGCTACATCAAAACTTTTTATTGCCCGAGCTCGAGATCGTCTGGTCCAGACCCTTCTGAACCATTGTTATTCTTGCTTTATTATAACTTCTAGCAGGCAATATTTAACAGCAGGTGGTCTCTCTATACATATACCCATATTTTTTCTGCTTTTGAAGTTGAAAACAAAAAGATTAAAAATGTATTCCTTTGTTTGAGGAAACACTTTTACGAAGGTTTCTTTTTCAGGAAAGGTTTGAGTTGTTATGTACGTATAGATACATAAAACGGTTTATGTATAGGAGGTGTATATGCGTCCGTTTCCAAAACAATTTTCACATCCACTTAAGGATCTACAAAGAACAACTATCGTTAGTGTTTGGACAAAATACAGAAGCGAATTTATACAAGATAATTCATGTCATATTTTAACAATTCAATTCGGAGGTTTTTATGAATTACATAAACAGTTATTCATAGTTACCCGTTACCATCAATTATGTGCGGGATGCAAAGATAGACATACTTGACTAGGCAAACGTTTTTTTTTAATAATAAACCCCGTTTCTGATCATTTCTGCTTATTCTACTTCATAACAGAAAGAGAAAATACATTTTACTTAATGAACAACTGAGTTAACGAAATAGGCTTCGATTTATTTAAATTAATAATAAATCATGACTGGAGATGACAAAGGCAGGTGGATTTTTTTCTTTTTTGCAGAGAATAGATAGACCGGTGTCTATTCGCCTTATGAGTAGAGCTCCCCAACTGCGTGGCGCACCATAGGCGTCGATAAGGAACATAAGTAAAGTACATAAAAACAAAAGAAATAAAGAATTTTAAAACGCTTACTTTTGTAATTAGCCGTATCCAATATAGTGGGTGTTAATGCACAAGGAAAATAGTATTAGTCAGCACACGAGGAGGTAGGCACATTAAAACTGTTACCGTAAGCGCAATCCGATTTCTCTAAACATCTGAAGCATTAGGAATGTTTCCACAGTCGTTTCTTTCAAGGATGTTCGTCGTTCTGAAAAAATGTTTTTATATCTTGAAAATGAACGCTCGACGTCTAATGATGTAATACACGCGTAATTAAAATAATCTTTGAATTTAGTCACCGGATCAGTAGAGTTACCTTCCCAAACTTGTCTTAACCTGCTAAAATTTGTATCTTTCTTCATAACACTTTCAAAATTTCTTGTAACGATATCATTTTTTTTGTTATTTATACAGTGTAGGAGTGTATTAACGTCATCTAATATTTGTACTGACTCCGTCAGGGACAGTGCACTATTTTGTAATTTATTTATTGCCTCAAGTACTTCTCTATAATTGTTGTAAACGGTTTGTAAATCTGCTTCAACGGAAATATCTTGGAATTTATCCTGGCTTTCCTTAATAGCCGCAGATTCGTTGGGATTGAATTGTAAGACGACTGATTTTATTTGCCGGAAGTATTTAAAATAATAAAACGCTGCCTTCAGCCATGTCCCCCAACGCGTAAGAATCGGCTCTGGTGGTTCGGGAATACCGGGACACTGTTTATGAAATTCACTAGTACGTTTGGGAGATTTGAGAAACACTCGTTTCGTATTTGTTATTAATGCATTTACCTCAGGGAAATTTGCACGAATAGTTTCAGCCACAATATGCAGAGCATGAAGTTTACAAGTAATATGTAACATTATCTCATAATGTTCTTGAAGAGAACGACCTACACAACGCATTGTCGCGGCACCATCGGTCATGAAAATTAATACTTGAGTAGTGGCAATTTCAAATGTTTGTAAAGTATCAACGACTACGCTCTCGATAGCGTCGGCAGTACACGATTTTAGTCTTTTACTAGCTAATAAAATTCCCTTTGTAGGTTGACGAGGTTCCAGTATACGTACAATCACATTCAAAATAGAATGTTTTTTACGGTCTGTCGTTTCGTCAATACATAACCACAGTAGTTTATTTTTTATTGCAGATCTGATCCTGTTTTCAATTTCGGTACGTACACTTGGCACACATCTCCTTAAGCTTGTTTCCGACGGTAACTCAAAGTCTGGATTATATTTATTCCAAAATTCACGGAATAGTTTCTTCCTGAGTAAGGAAAACGGTAAATTACACGCAGTCAGCATATAAAATAAATCAGTTATAAATTGAGTTGCCTCAGTCGGTGATACACCCAGTTTTTTTATTTTTGTGTTGCTGACTATTTACATGTCTTCTACAGCCATATTTATCATTGCACATCAGAGGTATATTACAAATTTTACATATAATCTTACTTCCATTATATATTAAGTCAGGAAATTCTCCACAGAACTTTTTCACTTTGTCGGCCTGTGGGCGTTTCTTACTACGCGCGTCCGCCATACCGTCACAACCCGATCGCATACGGTAATAAACTACCGAAATGCGATGCGAGTTATTTGCTTATATATTACATTACATATCCCCCCGGCCACGCCCGGCGGTACGCCTTCTGACTTGCCACGCACTTTAGGGAGCTCTACTTATGAGAATGGATTCGTGTTGCCTACTGGTGTTCCCCGAGAGTCGACAAAACACGAGTGTGTCTAGTCTCTGCAAATAAGCCGCCTTTGTCCTCTCTAATTATGACACTCAAAGTATGGTGAAGTCCAATAATCTAGAAATTTTAAATTTACTGCAAATACACGGTGAAAATAGATTAAACAAATTATATTATTACAAATTAATAGGTTAAACAATTGGAGATTTTATGCTGTTTGGACTAAAGAAACAGAAAACTTCAAGAGAATAATATTTTGAAAAATATTACCATTATTGCCAATATTGCCAAAACTTTACCATTTTGCATCAGATTTCTCAACAATTTAGTTTAGCAATCAATGCTTCTTTGCATTTGTACGTTACTTTATTTTATAAACTACAGCAACCAGCGTCTACAAGAGCAGGGTCGGTGATTTATCTTGTCATTTAAAGTGACAATCCCATTGCTTCCAACTTATTTTATTTATGTACATGAAAATAGGAACAACGTTTTGTGTGATAACTAAAGTTCGCCACTTTTCGTGCGCTTCACAGGCGTCGGTATGGGAGCAGTTTTTCGGGTGTATAGTTCCTAGTATATGCGTGAATGTATGCTTCGCATATTAGACTATGCGTTGTAGTGGAGACGCGAGACGATCTTGTTAATAGAAGTTAGTAGAAGAGAAGAAGAAGAGAGATTTATTCTACCTGAAAGAATGCGTAATACGTACGAAAAATAAGAATAGAACGTGTTATGGCAGCACTGTATGTATAAATAAATTCGACAATGTATGAACTCAGTTACTTCAGATTTGCGTTGCTTGTGTGAGTTGGAGTATATGATAGACGGAAAAACATTTACCGTTGTAAGCGTCTTAAATAAATCATGTATAAACCGTTCCCGATATGTTATTATTAAAGAGTCCAAACGATGTGCCCGACCATCGCGCACATCCGGATATTTCTGCAACAATGTAAACATGTTAGGTAAGTTATTTATGTTTTTTCTTAACGTTTTGTAAAGTGATTCAATATATTTATTTTTAAATAAGCGCACTGTTATTCTGGTAAACTCGCCAATGCTCGGGCACATCGTTTGGACTCTTTGGTTATTATTGTGCTTTGCACTTCCCAGATAGTCTTGGTAATGTGTTTTCGTACCATCGTATGTTAAATCCGGGAAATATATAACGAACTCATCCACTTCATCTGACAATGGTCGTTTCCCTGGTCCACCTATCGAGACATTTTAATTAATCCAACAATAATATCGCTTGCGTATATATTACGAATTACATACCCCAACGACCGCTTCGATATTGTTTTGCTTTCTCACTTAAAAACAATTGCTATTGGTAAATGCATATACCATTAATGGGTTTATTTCATTGCTGCAACTTCAGTAACACTCGAAATGTCTCTAACGCAATATATAGTAATATTACTATATTCAAAATGTGTTCCACTTTTTCATCTTTTAACATCTGGCCAGGTATAATGCCTCGATGAAGATGGAAACTTTATCGCTGCAATACATCATCTTTATACATCTTCACGTGCACTTAGAAAATTATTTAAATACTTGTAGATGATAAGTATTGTAAGTTATAAGTTCGATCGGGAAGAAAAAACGCATTATATAATTAAACTATAAAAAAATCTTTAAAAATAAAACCGTGAGATTCCGAAGATGAATCCAGGTCCGTAGATACGCACATCATCGTGCAGCAGAAAAAGTTTTGCGGCGGTCCGTGTTTATATAGATTGATGATGCGAGAGAAAAACCGCGTGCTCGTTTCGAATCGCTTTCGTCCGTCTTCAGAGCTACTCGGTGTATGCAGCGCCGACGAGAAAGTTCTGAATAATTGAATTTTAAATTGAGATACTCTGAGTGTAGCTTAGACATCGAGGCGAAGGTAAAAAGAGTGAAATAGGCGATTTTCCGTACCTAAATTGCAATTTTATAGTCTCGCCATGTTCTTGCTAGATTACGGTTTTTGTTTATCCGTACGGGACGTTTAATGATTTTCTTAGACAAAAAAAAATGAACGTACTGTGTACCGAAAGGTTGCTTTTTAAAAGCTATTTTAGATTTATTGTATTTGTTGGCAATTAATGTCATATCTTAGCTCTTTTACGCATGTGAAGAATATGGTTTCAAGTTTTAGAATGAATTTTTCAAACAGAAAAATTAAAATTAATTATAATTTTATTTTTTATTTTAATTTTTTTAAATTTTATTAATTATAATAAAAACAAGAATTAAATTAAACTGAACAATATCGTTCAGTCAAAAAGAAAGAACACACAAGTAGAACTATTGTTACAGACAACAAAGAAAAATTTGGTTCGTATATAAAACTAGAATAAAACTCTCAAAAATTGCCCCTTTTTCGTCTGTAGACTATATCTTAGACACTAAGGACTAGAACACTAATGTTCCTATCTTACATTCGAAAGCACGTCAATGATATTATTTTACTTACGGCACTGATAATTTTTTGATAAAATTCATCGAGTTACAAACTCGCTGAAATAGAATGCGCATCGACATAGCTTGAAGATAGATAGAAATTAGATAACCACCGAAAGCTTGGATCTTCTTTTAGGGCATGCGTAGGAGCTTCGTCCATTGCATTACATTTAACCTTAGAGTGAATAGTATGTTCTAACTCCATCCAATGTACAGGATCGTTGGTTATATTTTAACTGATTATTACGGTAATGCAGTTGAGGATCAGCATCTGACGCATACTGCAAACTTGTTGAAAACTACTGGGCCGTCTAGGGCTACAAATTTCATTTACATGGCAACACTGCTACAATTGATATTCAATACGAAATTTATTCATATATTCAGCTTCCTTCCCTTCCATATTATGAATTCTACGTGTTCCATGGTATTTCGCCCTAGGTTCGACGTATTGTCACCTTATGGCGTGATCTGTCCTGAAGTTTAACAGAACATCAGACCAAACGATTATGGAAAGATTCCTCAGATTTTCTCGGAGATTACGCATGAATCTCAGTTTACGGATAACTAATCTCAGCATGTTATTCTGTTCTACTTCCATTCTCTTGATCTTGTCTTTTGCTAATGTTGATTAAGTAATGCTACATACATCATCTTTGGTTAAAGAGCCGATGTGTAGTATAGTGGGATATTGGTGTGAAATGTGGGCACTTGCATTAAATATTAATATGTAATTTCTATTATTTTAATTTAAATATTCAATAATTATCAAAAATTATCTTTTTGCAAAATTTAAATTATTTCAGATATTATTCAAATTTCTTTTGCATTTTCATAACTATTAATCCTTTGTTTTTTTAAGACTCCATTACTAATACTTCATGAGGAATGTTAATTGCTAAATATTTTAATTAAATCACTAAACATATGACAGAGAAAACGGCTTGTAAAAACCACTTGCAAAATATTGGTAACAAAATTTTGTGCAAGCATTATTCAAATGGAATCGAGTAGTAGAGATCCCTCACAGAGGTGAATGGATTAGTAACAAGAACAATAGATACGTCTTTAAGTTGTAAAGCGTTGTAAAGCGCACCCTTCTCTCAACATTGACTGGTAGTCTCTACCTCGGTAACCATGCCAGTGTGCTATCCACTCAGACCAAACTACATCTCGTGAAGATTATTTCGTGTCTGAGCGAAGAAAACAAAACATGTGTAATCGACGTAAATGACTATTACTACTGCCTGGGTCGTCGGTATCTCGTGAATATAAAATTTATATAATTCGAGAGCCATGAGTGACTTAGATGAATCAACCACCTAACGCTATCAATTTTGTCATGTTAGCGTTGACTCAAAAGAAAGCATGCATTTGTTTAAAAGCAAATACATCGTATCTTACGGAGTCCAAGGCTTTCCTTACATACGGAAATGCTGCCTGTTCTCGTTGTTCATAAACGTTACGAATTGACTCAGAAAACCTGAGAAACTGAAAATCTATGGAGAGTCCTAAATTGTTCCGGCGTCTCTAAGCGGTACTACCTAAGTAGTCTTGGAAACACTAGACAGAAGACTGATAGGTCTTTAATTTTACGGGAAAACCGGATCCTTTCCTGGATTCGGAAGAGCGATGATTTCGGTATCTCCAGTTCTTCGGGAAGCATTCTAAAGCCAAAACAACGATGAGAGTAGAAACCGACGACTACACATTTTGTACAGTTTGGAAATGTATTCTCAGTCAATTGCTATTTAAACTCTTAAGCTTAAATAGCAATTGACCGAGCTTAATTATTAAGTTTAAATAGCAATAAGCAATAGCAATTAAGAAAGCAAGAAGGAAAATATTATCGATATCATTACGCCGGCCGGGCAGAAACACGCTCGTTGGCTAGTGTCTTTTCTCCTCACATTGCTTTTGTCGTGAGTAGTTCAATCAATATTATAAGTTCATTAGCGTTACAAAATTTAAATATTTGGGAGCCCATGATTTACAATCAAGGAAAGATCGAGGATGAAATCAATAAAAGACTATATTTCGCATATTAGCGTGTAAAACCTTTGGAACGAATGGTAGTAAAGTCAATTGAGATCATTTGAACATATTGAGAGAATAGGGAATGAATGGTTGGTAACACAAGTATTTAAAACGAAGAAAGTTAGAAAAAGACAAAGGGGAAGCTCACCCAAGGACTGATGAATCACGAAAAGTAGTTGAAATGGAAAGAACTAAGTGGAAATCATCTAAAAATCGGCAACAATAAAAAAAAATACAAACGTAGCAACATAAACGCTTTTTCAAACGTCTCAAGTTGGATTATCGGATAGACGATACACCTTTTAAGAGTTTTATTATCAAAAATAGCGTTCTTACATTTTCTTAATTTTTTGATTGAGATATTTGAGCTACGCAATTACTTTATTTTATAAAAAACAGGCATAAACCATATTATACATCACAAAGAAAATCGAAAGAACTTAGCAAAGATAACGCAACAAATTATATTCTAGGTTACCGCCTATGTACATTCACCTTTTTAGAAATTATTACTTTAATTCCGGTATAAAAAGGTCTTTTACATAATGTACGGGTTAATTAAATGAATTAGTTAAATTATTTCATCATTTAGAATTCGTTTTTTTCAATTTTTTACGAGATTTCACATTGAACAGTATAGCCGCCTGGTATTAACTGGCATTCTGGGTCGCATTATTCTTATCGGCAACGAAAATGTAGAAGTTAACTGGAAATTTCCAACCGACCCACATTGAATTATAAACGAAATAAAGCACCGAAAGGACACTTCAAAGCTTATTACGTTTTGAATAATTTAGAAGATGTCGAATCCCAACACGACCTCTCATACCAATTACCTTAGAAAAAAAAGATAGAAGGGATTGACGGGGATGGCCGTTTTTGTGATGTTGAGTAACAAGTTACCGAGTGAGATTCTTGACGATATAAAAGGCAGTTATTACAAGATTCGAAACGAGGAGACAGCGAACGGACAAGGATCTATTTTGTCCTAGTTCTCCATTTCATACTACGATAAAGTTAACAATAGGTCGAGTTCCCTTCTTATGATACTTTCTTTCGCTTACTGAAAGAAGAAATAAGAAGAGGGGAAATTATAGCAGATGATCCGTGGTAAAACAGCCGGAAGCGCTTCTGAATTATAGATGGACGGCTTTTTCGTTTAGATATGAGCGGAGACAAAGTTTCAGCCAGGTGAAACTGTGAAATGAAACGACCGGGCTTTGTTATCATTTCATGCGATGAGAAGCACTAGCTTAACTTTAATGGGAAATGATAATGAATGTCTCTTTGTTTCGCTTGGAACGTTAATTGTAAGTTTGGGTTCAGCAGTTATTAGTGAACATATAAACAACTATGTACGTGGCGGGATACTTTACGTGCAAGGTACAATAACTAACCCGTTTTAAAAATTTTTAAAATACGTGATTTCGATTATTGTGATTCGATAATCTAATAGCTATCGACGATTTTACGCTAATTTTGAATTTAAACATTTTGGAAAATGTTTAAATTCAAATTTCTGTGGTTTTAAAATTTAAATTAAATTCAGATCGTTAAAATACAACATTTGTTTCTATAGTATGGTAGGAATGGATATAATATATCCATTAATTGTTCTTTTAAATTTGAAAGAGACTAAATAGTCGATAAAAAGCAATTAAATTTCGTGTCGTTACTCTTGGTAAACATGGTAAGTACGAATTTCCTTCAAATATTATGTCTTCTCTTTACTTATTGTAACATTATTTTTAAAGCTCAGAATTTGTTACTGTTGTTAACTTTCAAAGCAATTTTATATTTCTTTTATTTATTTTACTTTTAAATTTATGGATCATCATTTACTTTCCTTATCCTTTTTATACATATTTTCAAATAAATTATTCCATTTTCTTGTTATTTTATGGTGACTACATAGAAAAGTCAACCGACTGCCGGGGGAAAGGACCCTGATCCAGGACTCTACCAGCCACTTCACACCACAATGAAACCTGTGCCTGAACACAAGTATTCGTGAACATAAGAATCATAGCTTTTCGTTATTATCATTTATTTACCATTTACTTTCCAATATTTTATTTTTACGTATTCCTTAATTATCAGTTTAGATATTTGTTTTCTTTTGTCCATGATCAATTGTACTGCGGCAACCATTCTTGGTATTCTTCTTTGAAATTACAACGTTTCTTTGGTATATGATATATCTTCACTCGATCTCAAAGCTTCACAAGTTTACATCTATCTATCTATGGTAGTCCTTTCCCGAGTAACTTGCTCGCTCCAAATGCAACTTGAATTGTTACAACCTTTAGTTTTCTTTTGTTCTGGATAGTTTCATTATTTTTTTTTTCGGTAGAAACAAAAACCAAATCACAGGGAAAGAAAAGGAAAACATATTGAAATTACATATTAGGAACATATTAGGAACATTGTCGAAATGATGTTCAGTTATTGTTATGTTTATTTCAACAATAAAGTCATCAATCAAAGGTGCTTTTGGTCGTAGAAAATCCTAAATTTAATCAACTTCAAACCTTATCCCATTACATATTACTTCATTTGTTTTAAATTAAATAGCTTCTTTAAATTGCTTTACTTAAATTTCATTTTGCTAAATTTTTTGCACCACATACTGTTACTTATTCATGGTATCCATATTGTTTACTAAAGAGAGTTATTTTAGCTTGCCTAAGGATGCGCTGCTAAGCATGAAACAGGCAGGACTATTTAATTGATATGAAATCAAATCACACAAAGTCACTTGATTTTTCAAAATATTTGTGTAGTTTAAGTTTTTCCTTGGAAGGCCAAATGAAAGTCGTAAACGTTAAAACAAAAAAACAGCATTATTAATTTTCAAGACATCTCCAATGTAGTTTGTCGTTTCATAACAAGCTCAACTTTGTAAATTTTAAATCTGCTCATTGAGTTTGTTAGTATACTATCACAATATTTCCTTGTTAATTTAAGTGTATTTGGATGCATCCGCCACCGATTTGAAAAATCATAATAAGGCTACATCAAATTACCATAGCTACGCTGGGAAGTAAAATGAGGTAAAAGAGGATAGCGGGCTAAATTCTTGTAGTGTACATGCTTGCAGTCGTCTATGTTTAATTAACTTACATACTCGATTTGCGTTATTTGTAATTCCAACGCGTGATTACAAATTCAGATTATTATAAATTTACTATTCGCATTATTATGCTATATCAATAATTCAAAATTTCAATTTAACATCGCCACACACATATCCATATAATTCCTTCTTTTCGTAGGAAATAATCTGGAAAACGAAAACTCACTGGCGGCGGAAGGATCGACAAGGAGATGAACGCAGGATGTAACATGCATGAGGGCTTAAGTCGTCCCCGGGTTGAATAAACACCGCACATTTTTCATAAAAGTCAATTTCCCGTTCGACTTTAGACTCGCGAACAACCTCCGTACACTACGTGGCTGCATACTACGTACGCATGCCTGGAACACGTGCGTACACTAGCACAAATATGTAACGGTTCCTGTCTATTGACGAGTGATTATTATCAATGTCACTGTCTGTACGCCAGATAGCACGGCTTATAGAAGTTTTCTAATGTGCATGTATTAAAAGATAGTTAAATATGGTTTAAAAATTTCGCCTTCAGATGGGAATGCGGTACTAGAGAGAAAGGGGACCATTACTTATTTACTGCAGTGTACATACATACATAGAATAGGACTTTGGCGTCCAGGACGATCATCTTCAGAATAGGTAGAGTATTTGTGCACACCATCGTGGTGGTTGCCGGAGAGCTTAAGGCTCTTAGCCGAACGGTAGGGCGATTTTCATGGACGAACGGATATACTGAAAGGGTTTCAAACGATGCGAAGGAATCGAAATACGGCCGTAGCGATCTAAACGTGAACTAAATTCAACTATAAGCATTCAATATTTCATATTCTAAGTATGTCTTACAGTTGCGTTTTGAAGCTCAAAGCTTTTTATATATTAGCGCGAGAATATTCTAGGCCCAAGATATTTTCGACGTTTCGAAAATATTTTACGTAAAGTACTCATGGCTAAGAGCTTCCGCGAGTTCGAGTTCGAAATGAAAAAAGAAAGTTATACGCTTTTAGACTTTTTAGAAATACGATACGCGAATGCAATGATAAAAAGAAGGTTACGATAATTGCATCAAGAGATTATAATAAATGTAACGTACGGTAACAGAAAACTATTTTATTCCGCAGTGATTTTTAGGTTATAATATAAAGCGTAAAGGCTCCCAAACAGAACCTATTGTATTAATCATTGGTAATGCGGTCAGTTGATCGCTGACCATTCTTACAGTGTGTTTCAGGACTTCACCGATTTTGTTGAAAACATTTATTAATTGTTGTTAACATATTAATTGTTACCACACGCTTTCTTTAATCTTTTTAGAAAAAGGTTTACTGTTGGTTTTAAAACGACTCTGATCAAGTACCAAGTTTATTGTTAAGGAACTGTGCTACAATACTCGTGAACCTAGCAAGTTATTTTTGGTATTTGTGGTTCCCGTCGGCGTGGAAAATAGTTAGAATTGGTCTCGTCTTTAAAGATGAGAATGTCGTGTATTGAGAATTACCAGCCTATCTCGACCTTGTCCAACATAGCTAAGTTACTCTGGTCTGTTCTTTATATATACATTTATTGAGAAGTTCGCTCTGGCCCTATATGGACTATATAGATCATGGAATTCTTCTAGTTAAAGTACGATCCTTTGGCCTTAGCGGATTACTGCTTCAACTTTTTTCACCACTGCTTATGTATTTCGCCTCTTGCAATGGATACTGTGAACGTGCCATTCGATCCGGTGCTCTCCAAGATTCTAACATTATCCTCCCTATTTATATACGATTTACCAGAGCATGTGAATTGTGAAATCTTGATGCTTGCAAGAGATGGGAAGCTGTTTCTGCTTATCAACGGGTATGGATGATAATTTAATACTTAAAGGCAATTTTTTAATTAAACACATAAGCATAAGATTGGGCAAAATGCTTTGGTTTGTGTCGCAAGCGTTAGAGATTTTGGGGTCTTGTTTGATACCGAACTAACTTTTTCCAGTTGTGTTGCTCTGTCGTATCTGCCGCTACAAAGTACTTTATTTTGTGCCATTGTAAGCAGTTTAATAATGTGGGAAATTTCCATTAATATTGAAGGATACATGTATTTGAGGTTTTCTTTAGGATTAGTTACCTCGCCGAAAAGAAATTTTGTTGTGAAGTTGGTGATACACTGATCATCTTGTATAATATTGAAATACCACAGGTGAGCGTTAAATGGCTATTCTGCAACCCATTTAGCTTAACCTTATCTTTTGTTTAAATCAAATATAGAACGAAAAAAAATATTTTTCTTGTGAAGGGGCGTGTCGTGGTGGCGGTCGCGAGTGTGATTCATTCGTGAACGTGGATGGGGAGGTATTGTTGAGAGTTGTTCTGCCGCATGGGGAACTCCGAGCGAATCTTTCTATGGCTATTGCGGGAAGGGATTTCTTTAGATTAAAGTGGAGACTTGGAGGAATTAATACGATATAGTTTTCTATCATGCAGACTTTATGTCTGAGAAATTGTTATTCAAAAACTCTTTTTTCTAAATAACTCGGGGAAGGAATTATCTTGCATCCACGTATTAGGTAAGGCGACGGATATAATGCTCTCGTTTTTCACGGTATCTGCTATTAGTATGATGACTACACTATATATCAATTTTGGTTAACTCAATAAACGTAGAAGAAATCCTCTTGATTATTGAAGCAAATAACACTTACTTGAGCAGTGTTTCTAAAGTAGATTGTCTCAGCATACAGCACTGCATCAGCGGCGCCAAAATCGACAGTTCGTCGTGAAACGGTTTCCCAAACCCTCTTCCATGATCTAAATGTAACGGGAAAGTATCATTCCCAAATATCCTGTAATAAGCATTTCAATTACAATCTAAACGACAATTATTTAGTACGTACCTAAATGTTTCGTAATGATGTCTGTCCATATTACCAATCAAGAAATCGAATACGGACATATCCATTAAATCGTACAATCTTCTTCCTTCGTCGTAGGGAGGAATTTCGCGTACCAAACTACAATAATTAGACTCGGTTTCCCATTGCGCTTTCCTTCTTTTGTGATAGGATCTGCGCCAGGGATGTCTCCAAACCTACAAGGAAACGTGGAGAACCTTAGTTAATTTGTTATAGTTAATTTAAACGTTAGTTAAATTAACTAAATAACACTTTACTTTTACATTATGAAGGGCGAGGAAACATTTTTATTTGAAAACCAGAATACTGTAATTATAAAACTGTTTCCATATTTTGCTATTATTACAAAATGGCGATCGTAGCGCTATCTACAGCAACCTAAAGAATGAACTATAGTAAGCTTATCGTGCTCGCAATTAGTCGAGTAATCGACTAAACGATTAATAGATTGATGAAAAAAAATGCTCATTAGCCTACTTTGTATACTTCAGAAATTCATGCTGTATTCAGTTGCAGGAAAGTATCAGTAAAATTTCCAGCTCTATAGCTTTTAGCAATTCATCGACAAATACAGACATTATCCACTGACATCAACCCGTCCATACGTAATGAATAAATATATGCGCTTAAAATGCACGAATCGAAATGAACCTTCTTTTATTCGTTAATATATTCCAGTAACCCCATTTTCTAAAGCAATTGCCGTTCCTAGCTCGGCTATAAATTTAAAGTGAAAATATGTATTTTACCTCCACCTGCTTTATGCGCGTTTTCTTTTCGGAACACCGACATTAAAAGAGACAAAATAAGAAGCGCTAAATACCGTAATACGCTTCCACATCGCATAAAGCACGAAATTAAGCTCTTAACTTACTTTCCTGTTCGTCAGCTCCTTGGGAGGAAGGAAAGCGGCGAAGCTTCCCTCCAAGCTGTCCGGGTTTCCGCAGATCGCGTGCGACGTATCGCAGTAATAGCTGCACTTGCCGTGAAAACACAGATTGTCCGACGGTGATATGAAGAAAGTCTTCAACAGTTCCCCGTCCGCCTTCTGGTATAATTCAGTCGTCATATTTAACAGTCTTCCAGTTACTGGCATGGCCCTTCTGAAACCCAATAGCCTGGAAACGGAAAAATTACAGTTGGCTCGCTGGCAAAATGCTTTCGAATCCCTAAACGAACGTGCATGGAGGAGAAGTAGACCATCGAAATGTTTACGGTAATAAACTTTTAGTATAACATAAAATGCAAGAGATTCTTTTTGTTTTAGAACAATGAAATACTCCAACAATGGAAGAGGAGGAGGCGATTTGAAAATACGCTGGTCAACCCGTTTTGCGGTTTTTCAGGCAATGAACATAAAACGCCTTCGGTGGAAAATACGTCTTTCGGAATGGATCATTTACGTCACTAACCTAATATATTATTTTCTTTGTTTATATAGAAATGAAAATAAAAGCCGCAAGAATTCAAAGGTCGCTTGCTAAATCAACGAAAAGTTTTCATTGGAACATTGGTAAATGAACTAATTTTAATCTTGACCTGACCATATTTTATCTTTAAAATGTTGCTTTTTATTTATGTATTAAGATCTAGAGAAAAGACACCAATCGCTTTTTTTATGTGTTACGCTTCATATCTCGACTTTTACAAACATCTAATATAGAACAAGTTTTGCATATTACGTACTTAATTTATTTTAAAATTTGTTTATTTATTTATTTTAACTAAACTATACGACACTATATTCATATCTCTTGGCATTTCTCATTGTTCACCTGTCGGTAGGTGTTGGTAGGAAGCCCGATACCCACGAAAAGTGTATACATTAGTCGTATAATAGTTATCTTTATCGATTAAAAGTCTTTCGGTCCATTTCAAATACAATTAAAATTACAATTAAATTACAATTAAAAAATTCATATACAAATTCTTAGTGTAATTTAGCATTGTAGTGTTGCATGTAGTCAAGAGTGTTATCAAAACACACAGAATCGCAACATCAGTTGCATCTCTGCATCATGCTACAACAAAAATCGTTCGCTTCGTCATCTATTTCGACACGTTTTCCATTTGCCGAAAGAATGTCTAGGGACATTTTCGGATTCGCGACCTCCAATTTCTATCAAGTTAAGATCTTCGTGAAATTTCGAAATCTTGATACCGTTAAAACATTACAGTACGTAATAATTGTATGCCTTTTCTTGCCATTCAATTAATATTCTTCATCATTGTTGCTATCTCCACTTTCTATTGATTGTCTTTTTTATCTCTCCCCCTTTTTTAATACCCAATTTTTGTAAATTTTAATAATTAATGTAAATTATATATTATACATAGTTTAAACAAATTTATTATTTTCTTTTTATTTAATTAACAACTGATAAAAATAATTATCCAGCTAATATACAAATGAAATGTTTAATAGAAAAATCTTTTTTTTGTTTCACAACATTAAAAAAAAGCGAATTCGCCTAAAAACATCAACAACAGGTAACTGATAATAACTTTTATTATACATGGTATAATTTAGTTGAGTAAAAATAAAGGAAGAAAAATAAAACTAAATAAGTCCTAAAATAAATTTAAGCATATTATACAAACGTAGAACTAAAAATTATTGTTGTCCCATATTAAGTGCTTGAAAAAGCAAAAAAAAAGCACGAAAGAAACTTTAAAGGAAAGAATTGTTGTCTTTTCTCCAAATCTTGAAATCCAAATAAAAAACAAAATTTTTGAAGAAATTTTCAATATGGAATCATTTCATTGTATGCACTTTTAAGCCTAATGGTTTTTTAATAATTTATAGCAATAAAAATAGAACAAGTAGGTAATTTCAAGATTAATTTTCGTGAGACAAACGTTTTACAACTCACTGTTGTATAAAGAATTCGGAGCACCAAGCTTTAAGTGGATAAATTGGAGATGAACAATTTTGCATGAGCAAGTTCGGAAATTCGATAGTATTTCTTTGTTTCTAACCACAAGCCTAAGTACCAAATTTCGTCTTTCCAAATTAAAAAAGAAAGCGAAAAAGTTATTACGTTATTATTAGAAACTTACTGTTCAAATTTCGTTTTTGTGAATTCAGTAATTTCGGTTCTGAATTAATAAGTCTATAAATACGGACTTCTCTCTTTATAGAATTCGTATATATTCGTATTCTGACATTTTAATTTTTTATAATATCATATAATGAACCCCCATATGTGAGACGCTGGATAGTGAAGATAAATATGAGAGGAGAAAATTATAATCTGCAATAAATACACTCTGCCAAAAAAGTATCGCATAATTTAGTTTTAAATCATAAAAGTATCGCACAATCTTTGTTTGTAGCATAAAGTTGTAAATATACTTTAATGCGCTCTAAGATATAATTTCTATGATTGTTTAAATAAAATACAGGCCAAATAAAAACAAGAACTCATACTTGAGATTTTTATTAAAACAAGAAATTATAATTTTGGAAAGAGAAATGTCATAACAGTAGCTTTTAATACTGAGTGTTGCCACCTCTGGCTCTTATGACCGCTCGCATACGGTTTGGCAGAGATTCGATTAACCTCCGTATATAAGCCTGATCCAAATTCTCCCACTCGTCACGGAGAGCATTTTCTAGTCTATGCAGGTCCGCTGGGGCAACATTTTGGGTTCCACACGTGCTCGATAGGGTTCATGTCCGGACTTACCGCAGGCCAATCTAAAACTGGAATACCAGCATCGTTAAGGTATTCCTGGACGATTATGGCAACATGCGGTCGTGCATTATCGTGCATTAACATGAATTCGTTTCCTATAATTGGCGCATATGGTACTACATGTTCTTCTAAAATGTCCGTTATATACCTGTGGGCAGTCAGTGTACCTCTGTCTACTGGCACTAACTCTGTACGACGTGTTAAACAGATGCCTCCCCAAACCATAATAGAGCTATCAGCGAAATTAGGTCTAGGTCTGATATTACACTGCGAATAGCGCTCACCGTCTCGTCTGTACACTGAGATACGCCTATCTGAGGTGTAAAGACCAAATCTTGACTCATCTGTGAAGAGTATATTGGCCCAGTCATTAATGTTCCAATTTACATGTTCTCTGGCAAACCTTAAGCGAGCCACTCGGTGGTTCCTAGTGAGACGAGGGGCTCTTACAGCTACTCTAGCTCTTAATCCACTCTGTCGTAACCTATTCCGAATAGTTTGAGTACTCACACGAGTATTTCTGACTCTAGTCAAGTCGTTCTGCAATTGTCTCGCAGTTACATGTCTTCGACGTAATGCTTGTAGTAGTAAATAGCGGTCATCTTGGCGAGTAGAACATCTTGGACGACCTGGTACAGGTCTTCTACTGTAATTACCTGTTTCCCTATATCTGTCTACGGCTCTAGAAACACTTGACTGATTGATGTTTATCAAATTAGCAACGTATGCTTGAGATCGTCCATCTTCGATTAAAGCAACTATAGCAGCCACTTGTTCTGAAGTTAAATTGCTCATTTTAATTTTAAAAGCGTTGGTACGGAACTCTGACTTCGCACCTTAAAATTTGTCCGTATAGGAAGACTTTCAATAAACAACTGAACAAACCTTACACATATGCATTTTTCTAAATGTGTTCTTTTAGAAAAAAAAAAAGTAAAAAGCTATGTTCCAAGATTTTGTTAGTGTTTTTATAGTTCACATACACGAGGCAAACTTTTTGTGAACGTATAAAAATATCTTGGTTTATAAATGCCCTTTTTTAGTTTATGCGATACTTTTTTGGCGGAGTGTAGATAATATAATAAATGTATTTATTTATTTTTGTTATCCCCATCTTACAAATAAACTGGTATGAAACAATGTTGTTCAACATGTTTTGTTCAAGTTGAACAACCTTTATGTTTGACTAAAGAAATAGTTTTGCAGTAGCAACAAGGCAATGCTCGCTGGTATTTCGCTTAAGGAAATCGATGTCATCTAGATCTAATAACGTTAAGTTTTTCATTCTGTCATGTATTTAAGAGATTAACATGTTTCCACTGTAATTTCTTTTTATTGCCTTACACACAGTGCATATATCGAATCAATAAAAACAGTTCAACCATTATGTTTGTTAAAGGTATAAAAAAAATTGTTTCGCCGAATATACATAATTTAAGATAACTTAATGCTGCCAAAATTTTTGTTGAATTACTTGCGAATTGAATTTTTATGAACTTTTTGAATTAAATAAAATCAAGGATCAATTACCCCTTTTATTTATTTATATCTTGGATTAAAGTATCTTCGCGAATATTATATAGTTGGTATGAAACTATTGATTTTGCAATTATATATACCGCTAATACTTTGAATATACAAATCGAAAAATAATTCTATACCAATTGTCTTTTTCTACATCATTCTTGTCTTAAAATTCTGCAAGTGATTTCAGCAAAAACTAAATTTGAAAACTTGGTAAAATTGCTTCTTGAATTTTTTAAGCACTAAGTCCCATGTATCTTTCTAATTTATTTGAAGTTTCCAACCCCTAGCTGTGGAACTGCATAAAGCTATCAAAAAGTTCGACCAACGCGAGAAGTCCAACTCGCTACAGTCGGCAAACCCGTATCGCAAACCATCTTACGTAAGGAAACTTTTTTCTCTGTTTCTGCAGTTTCACGAACACTTCAAATTGCTCCTTTGATATTTACACAAGTTGTAGTCGGATAACATAATATAGACAAATTGGAATAAACCGAATTATTATTCTTTTTCCCGTTTTCGACCATACAGCAACGCGAAAATTTGAACTTTGACCGAAACTTCTCAGCGGCACGTAAAAATAGAAAGTTCTTTTTTTTTTCTTTGATGAGTCTAGTACCTGTCCAAGTGGAAAGCGGCGATCTCAGAGTTGTGCCTCTCGTAATCCGTGAAGTAGAAATGATTTGGTAGGGTCTGCTGCTCTCGGGGGAACCTGTAATAAAATACGACCATAGAATGAGTTCATAAATCTACAACCTAAGTACACTGTGCAGGTAGATGGACAAACAAGTACCGGTAGCATATATGGGAGCATGGGAAACGGTTTATTTGATCAAGTTAAGCAAAACATAAACACGACGGAGAACAAAACAAAGTAATATATGTACGCATCGAGTTTGCGATAAACCTGTGAAATAAAGTTACCTACGTATGAGTTGTATAATACAAAGCAAATTTGTTTCTAAATATTTTCAATTGGAGTGCATCTTATACAGAAGATTAAGATCATTTAAAATTATACGCGTAGCTTGTTGTTTTTGCAAATGTAATGTAACCTCGTTAATCGAAACTAACAGGGAAAGGAAATGTTCGAATTGCGAACATAACGATCGTTTCATTTAAACTATCTTAAACGAGTGCTGTGTGTGGATGAACATGTTGATTAAAAAACTTTAGAACATTTTATTTCAAACAAAGCTTTGATATACGCATTGTGTCATACTTGAAATTGAAGCGCCCCTGTAAAAACCTATGTTTTGCATTGAAATTAAATACCTACAGTAGTATTCATGCGGGAACAATGCTAAAATATTTCGCATTGGATCTACTGTCTTCAGATTTCATCTCCAAACTTTTCTAATATAAATAAGCCCTGCTAAAAATCCCACAAGTAATCTAAAGTCCTTTTTGCTAAATGATAGCCCTATTTTTGCTGTCTTTGCGGGTCTGCAGGTCTTTCGTTTGTTTTTGTTCTTTCCCAGCACGAGACCCTACCATGCCCTTATCGCTTGTTTTATATGATTCCTATGTGAACCATGAAAGGCATGTTGGCTACTTGTTTAACCAGCCTATTTACCTTTTCATTTCCGTCGACCCGCTGGTCATTTAGGACCCACCGCGAAGCAATTAGGTTATTCGTGTAATCTGTAGAACTATCTTATAGTTCATATAGTTCTTATAGTTATCTCAGTATTTAGAACTATCTTATATTTTTGGTTACGTATCACTCGTATCACTTTCTTGAGATTAGTTACGGCGCACAGGTTTAAAGCGGAAACCTCTGCTTGAAATATGTTGACGTAGAGTCATGTACCCATTTTTTTTGTAACAATTGGGCTTACTAATAACTATATCTGTTCCAACTCTTTCTACTCAAGCCGTCTGTCTAACATGCCTAGTTATTTCTATTGCTTTGATTTGGTAGCCGATCTTGACTCCTTGCTTTGCTTTTTCATTTCTTTGCCAACTTTCCTTAATTCGTGTTGCATGCTACGTTCTCCTTTAGTCAAGTCATCTTAAACAATTATGTTTCTTGCATTTACTCTATTTAGTTGATTTTTGTTATCACCTTCTTATTATTTGCCTAGTGTTTCTTGATATAATACCAAAGTTTCTTGAATCTATAATGTTAAACGTTAAAATGCGGATTAGTATGACGTTACGTCAAAGAGTTCATATATGTAGCAACCGTTCTGGTGGTGAAAACATGCAGGCGTCTTTATCCGCCATATTTTCATTAACCGGAACTGTTTCTACCTTGTCTTTTTCTTTGTTGCTTCCTTGGTACCTAATAATGAATTATATCATCATCTGTTATATCATCACTTAGAATCGGCTCTCACAGGATAACTGCACAATTTCATTGTTGATTATATCTTGTGTAAATGTCGTTGCAAAGGTCAGTAATCTCGCGCATTTCCACATCCTCATTAATTTGATAGCGTTCAGTATGATTATTTCTTTTGAACAGTTTGTCCATCATCCGTACTGCGTTCTTCCCATGACTGTAACGATGGCAACATGCTTAAGAAATAGTCCCACGGGCAGCAAATCAAAACTTCAAAAAAAGATGTCACGTTCTCTTATTGTAAACAAAGTTTTTCACGTATGAAACAATCCGATTTGTATTACTTTGGAGAGTAATATGCACAGTCGCTCAAATTGTACACAAAATAACTCCTAACATTCCATATATGCCAGACAATAAAGTGTTGCTTCTATTTTTATACGGTATTTTGTTGCTTCGCTTTTCCGTCAGCTGTTGTAAAAGCATCTTGATTTATTGGGAAAACCCCCAAAGGGATATGGTGAATTAGTCTCGTGTGTAATAAAAGCGAACGCGAAAATGAGGTCAATGTGTAAAAATAACGATATCGCCATAAAAATAACCATTTTTCTGTCACAATTATGACACCTTTCAGCGTTTCTTAATGCGTGGAATGAAGCAGTTAAAATAGTATAAAGTTCAAAATACGGAGTAACGACATATGTATATATTCCTTAATGTATTATTCCGCAAGCGAATTTACTATGGTATATATAATTCGTTGCATTTACGATTACGGTTTTTCAACACGTTTGTTGGCGTAGATGGTATTTTGTGAAATTTCAAAGAAGGTATGTTAAACAGAGAGATAAAAATGAATGAAGATAAGAAGAAATTGTTGCTTACTAATTGAACTTCGAAATGAGGCGGAAAATTCTCTTTTATATATAATGAATTTTGTCTTATTGCGACCATCAATTTCATTCAAATCAAATCAAATCTTTATATTATATATATATATTATTTATATTACTACTTAGATATTCATCGACCGAATAAAAGCTCGAAAAAGTAAATATTTTTTAATTGACCGTTTAAATAATGAAATCTGTAAATCTCTAACAGAGTTTGGAATAATATTATAATACACTCCGCCAAAAAAGTATCGCATAAACTAAAAAAGGGCATTTATAAACCAAGATATTTTTATACGTTCACAAAAAGTTTGCCTCGTGTATGTGAACTATAAAAATACTAACAAAATCATGGAACATAGCTTTTTTACTTTTTTTTTCTAAAAGAACACATTTAGAAAAATGCATATGTGTAAAGTTTGTTCAGTTGTTTATTGAGAGTCTTCCTATACGGACAAATTTTAAAGTGCGAAGTCAGAGTTCTGTACCAACGCTTTTAAAACTAAAACGAGCAATTTAACATCAGAACAAGTGGCTGCTATAGTTGCTTTAATCGAAGATGGACGATCTCAAGCATACGTTGCTAATTTGATGAACATCAATCAGTCAAGTGTTTCTAGAACCGTAGCCAGATATAGGGAAACAGGCAATTACAGTAGGAGACCTGTACCAGGTCGTCCAAGATGTTCTACTCGCCAAGATAACCGCTATTTACTATTACAAGCATTACGTCGAAGACATGTAACTGCGAGACAATTGCAGAACGACTTGGCTAGAGTCAGAAATACTCGTGTGAGTACTCAAACTATTCGGAATAGGTTACGACAGAGTGGATTAAGAGCTAGAGTAGCTGTAACAGCCCCTCGTCTCGCTAGGAACCACCGAGTGGCTCGCTTAAGGTTTGCCAGAGAACATGTAAGTTGGAACATTAATGACTGGGCCAATATATTCTTCACAGATGAGTCAAGATTTGGTCTTTACACCTCAGATAGGCGTATCTCAGTGTACAGACGAGACGGTGAGCGCTATTCGCAGTGTAATATCAGACCTAGACCTAATTTCGCTGGTGGCTCTATTATGGTTTGGGGAGGCATCTGTTTAACAGGTCGTACACAGTTAGTACCAGTAGACAGAGGTACACTGACTGCCCACAGGTATATAACGGACATTTTAGAAGAACATGTAGTACCATATGCGCCAATTATAGGAAACGAATTCATGTTAATGCACGATAATGCACGACCGCATGTTGCGATAATCGACCAGGAATACCTTAACGATGTTGGTATTCCAGTTTTAGATTGGCCTGCGGTAAGTCCGGACATGAACTCAAAATGTTGCCCCAGCGGACCTGCATGGAGTGGGAGAATTTGGATCAGGCTTATATACGGAGGTTAATCGAATCTCCGCCGAACCGTATGCGAGCGGTCGTAAGAGCCAGAGGTGGCAATACTCAGTATTAAAAGCTACTGTTATGACATTTTTCTTTCCAAAATTATAATTTCTTGTTTTAATAAAAATCTCAAGTATGAGTTCTTGTTTTTATTTGGCCTGTATTTTATTTAAACAATCATAGAAATTATATCTTAGAGCGCATTAAAGTATATTTACAACTTTATGCTACAAACAAAGATTATGCGAGACTTTTATGATTCAAAAGTAAATTATGCGATACTTTTTTGGCGGAGTGTACTTTGATAGCATAGTAGCTTACTTATATCTGCTTTTATCTAACCTATGAAAATCTAGTCGTAAGTTGTCATTATGTCTAATGTAATGATCGTGAATCATAGAATTAAATGTATATTTATTTAAGTTGGATTTTACATAAGTAACACATTCAAAAATATAGAGTAAAATATAGAGTTCCCAAAGATCTGAACGAGTCACTGCAGTCATCCATATATCCAACGCTAGATATTACTCTTATACCTCTATGTTCGCTGTCGAGCAAATATCTTATTAGAATGAGGCGAATGGCCCCAGTTCATTATCGCGTATGACATACTTGATTGGAACAGACCATAACAAATACGTTTTAGAGAATTAACTGATAATTTGGAACTTATAGACCGTACCAAGTAAATTGTTGATGACATGAGTTTTTTGGATAAGGTATTAATATGACTTTCCCAAGTGAGAGTTTCATTTAGATAAACACCTAGAAATTTAACTGGCTCATTTTGTAAAACATCTTCGAAAGGTCGTAATGTAAATAATAGTTTATTTGCAGAAAACCAGTTTTTGATGTTTCTATTCATATTATCAGTTTCTTTTTTAAGGTCATCTAAAGATCGATTACAATTAATAGCTGCATCGTCTGCATCGTGCTATCGTCTGCAAAAAGGATAAAATTTATTATGTTATTCAATAGCGCATGAAAATATGTTTTAATTAACAAAAATCTGGTATTGGGTAACATAGTTATATTAATTAGTCAATTTATTTATTTATTTTAGTACTCACAAAAAAATTTCAAATAGAATCAACTCTATAAATAAATCTCTATAATGAGGGAGTGCAACGGGACGCTCAATTTTAAGCATTGTTTTAATTCATATTTATTTAACGTAATCCGAGAAATTAAAATAATATCACCCGAAGCGCTGTGATATAAAAAGAGACTTTTCCCAGCGGCCAAGGCGGTATGACGAGTAATCAGAGTCTAAGTATAGACGGTGGCTGCAAAGAACTCCAACTACTCAAAGAATCGAGTTAAGGGTAATAAATCCTCTTCATCCATATACCACAGCTTGCACCACAGTTATAACGAACAAAGGTAGACTATGGGCCCCACGAAACAACGATGCGATCATAGTCAAAATGTATAAGTGACTCGTATAAGTGCATAAAGTGAAGCCGGTCACCATTGCTAGATCTGCGAGCCAGCGCTACCAATAGAGAAGTGAGACGACGCTGTTGGTTTTTCGCCAGGGAACTGTACCCATCACTTCGATAAGTCTCGCATATTTCTTTTGTGTATTTTTATATTTATTCCAAAAGTCTTTGTTGTTACTAATTGTTATTAACTGTCATATCGTAATGATACTTAAATATTGAATAGTTCTAACAAATTTTTGCTGCGTACAAATTAGTAAACCAATGGGTCTCGTTCCTTAATATTATCGAAAATTTCTTGAATTAGAATTGCCATATACTTCTATAAGATTCATACTTTTCCGCAATGATAAAGCGCCAAGAACTTTTCTCCTTTTTATGATTACACTACAATTCCTTTTAGAAGCGTCTCATAAAATGATATTTTTTTGTTATTGCCCCCTTTTAACACACGATTTCTCAATATGTTTCTGGTCAGTGTTCATAAAAAAGAATACGTTTACCTATGCTATTCCTTTTCATGCACATCGCGCTATTCTATACAACGCATTCTATCCTTCCGTCCTCAATAAAAGTCCAGGCTGTATTTTCTCGGCAGCGCAAGTAATTCGATTGTCCGAAACGACGGATTCACCTTGTCTTCGAAATACCGTCGTCCAATCTGCACCCGCAAAATCGAATTTGAGCGAAACTGCCGTCACCGTCCGAACTGAATATTTTTACGCTGACATTTACGACAGGCTTGCTTGGTGGAAAAGCGTACACATATCTACCAATCCGCAAACAACAAAACCGCAGAGTCCCCCATTTATTTTTCGGGCATACGGGAGAGGATTTTTACGAGTAACGTCGTCGGCGCGTCCTGCCACGCGACACTGTCAGGACTAACGCATCTACACACGGATATTACGAACATCTGAAGGGACACGAAAACCATTGTTCTCAACGCAAATTTTAATACCCGGCCTTCTGTATTACAGTATGATTAATAAATAAAACCCACATCTACGCACCAAGGTAGAATGCCAGAACGAGAGCAATTAATTTTGGTTTCACATCTGGATCTGAATTTGATTACGAGATTTCGAAAAAGGACAAAAAGATTCCGAGTGGCGTAAAACTTTCCAATCGTATCACCTAAAATACACCTCTGTAGATAGACAAGGACGATGTATGTACACCTATGTATGTTACAGTACACAGTACCCAAGTTTGATTAATAAAATGCAGATTTTTGTATGTAAAAAGTGAACCAATATTTATCTCTTCCTTTTCATTTAGAGATTTTATATCAGATACAAAGAGTGGTTCCGTTAATACCAACTAACTTATCTACTAGAGATCATTGTACCCTCCAAATGATCACAAAGTCTTCAGAAACGTTAAAGTTGCATTTTGCGTATTTGGATTCAACGAACATTTTGTCAGGGCCGAATTTGATGTGACCCCTTAAAAGAACCACACCTCTAATTTACACCAACTCTTGAAATAATCGCATTAACTCTCTGCTTATTTTAAATGTAATATGCGCCAGTTCTTCCTTTGTCTTCTAAGTACGTTTACTGCTCGAAACTCCATTAAGAGAACATTCCTTACACTGATCGCAAAAGTTTCACCGGTTTCATCTGATACTGATGTAGAGGACATAAGTCGCTTTTAAATTCACAAAAGATCAGTGCCCTATTGCTTATTTTTGGTCTTCAAAAGAATTCTTTATTTTTATCTTTAAGTTTATCTTTATCTTATTTTATTTTTTATCTTATTTTTGGTCTTCAAAAAAATTCTTTATTTTTATCTTTAAGTTTATCTTTATCTTTAAGTATTCTTTGTAAACGTAAAGTATTACTAACTAATGATTATTTTGTAATTTTAGTACATTAACGTCTTCGAAATTTGGTATTCGATCAAGTAAGGTTCTTTAGTACTTTGGTGCATTGATTTCTTCCCAGGTAGACTGTACGTTCGTGGAATATAACTGTCCGTTTCAAGATACTTTTCAACCAAATTATGGCTTTTATTACTAACACTGTGTATACAAAAGTACATACCATTGCAGCTTTTTTCCATATTCCTTTAAATAGAATTTCGAGAAGAGTTTGAAGTCAATGTGTGCAGACTTTGAAGGACCTGCTCTATATGGATTAACGAATTGTTTACTTGCGTCACCATCTTCTTAATCATTTTCTGCTAATGTAGTTGATGGGCTTGGAAGTAAATATGGGCTTTCCATGGCCTCGGGTTCCCCCTCCAAATCCATAATTTATACTAATTTGTTATTATAAATAATAATATCGCTGCCTAAACTTAAACTTCTAGGATGTAACTTACAGGCTCAGCTTATTGCAACGCTATTTCTTGTAATAAATTATGTTTGAATGTATCACAATTCATAAATGATTTTAATAAACATTTTCTATTATTCCCGCGAATATTATTTTTTTAACAATTTATTGAGTAATGGCCACCAGCCACCAGCCACCAACGTTGAATACTCCAAATTCCACGTTCATATTCCATTGATATTTGTTAACGGGAATTTTTTCCAATGTTACTGTTATTCAATATTTCTTTTTCATTAATTTTACATAAGCTATATGAACATTTTTATTTGTCTATTTTTTCTCACGGTGGCGCGCGTCTTGTTAATTTTGAACTCGCCCCTGTTCATTGAATAGCAAGCATTTAGCAGGAAAACTACAAGCACTCATATTTCTTTGTTTGTCGTTTTGAAGCGCTGTTCGAGCGTCCCCACCACTTCCTTCTCTCCCTCGTATTTCTGTTGAGCTAAATAGAAAGCAAGTAGAAGCACATCTAGTATTAATTCACTACAGAAATTGAATGTTAATGAACCAAACATACGAATAAAATATTTGGAAGCAAATGTTCATGGATGACTCAATGTTACATACATGCAATAATTCAACATACGATGCTAAAACCCGCTACTACATTTATTATAGAAGTTCTAACAGTACTAAAGCATTTCGCTATTAAATTCATTAAGGAAAGGGAACCGCATGGATTATACGTACGTATGTACATCTAACGCCTGCAATCAGATATTCTGACGTGCGTACCTAACCACACAAATTATATTGTACGTGTATACATTTCTATGCGTCGCACTATGACGGGTTTATTTGTGCGTACCGCCGCGTCAGTTCTTACTTACGCAGGTATACCTAATATGCAATTCACAAATGTTTTCAATTAATCAAGCAGTTTCGAGAACACACACCTTCAGTCAAATGATCCTATATTACCCACTTGTCTGGAGAGATTTCGCGGTAATATACCTCGAGTAGATCTACGAAAGGATCATTAACAATAAACAGGAACCAAAGAGGATTAACGTTCAGGGAGGCTTTAATTCTAAATTATGGTTCCAATTTGCAAGAGGGAAGGCGTAGGAATATTATATTGCGCAAATTTACGTCGTTATTTTGATAGTAACTAATAGTAAGTGAAAACACATTTGTACATGTTTCATGTATCTACGTAATAATTTCGTAATTAAGGTAGCCTGAAGCTGGATACGCCATATAGTAAATCTTTAATACATGTTTGCACAGTAACACAGAATTATTTTAAGATATATGACTCAATAACTCTACTTTGCGTAACATAAAGATTTCGTAAAATAAACAAATAGGTGTTCCCATAAAAAAATAGAATTTTGTAGGTACTCTTTGTGAGCCTACATGTCTTTTTACGGCAGAACAAAATCGAGAACGCTGAGGCATAAGTAACTATGAAAATTAAGAAAGTACGAGTCGATATGAATTAGTCATGAGTAAACTGAAAGTACTGAGTTATTCGTTACAAGTGTGCATGAATTTATTAACGGGTGAGCTCTGAGAAGAATAGAAGTAAAACGAAACAACGAAATACGGCATGTACAGTCATACTAAGGGTCGGCCTTTTCATATTCAGTAAAACTGCCCGTAGCAGACGTCTTATTTGCTCACCAAATTTTTTCAAAGAAGTAACAAACCAACACATTGTCTTGTTTTGAGACGATTAATGCAGCGACGAATAAAAGTAAAACGTAGACTTAGGTATGCTGTAATGAGTAAAACAAGCACATGTTGTTTTAATTTTTTACGGTGTTTGGTATTAGAAAATGTCCGATTGTAGATCGACCAAATTTACAAATTCTGAGATGCATTTATTAAAAATAATTGAAAATAAAATGACTGACTTTATAACATGGAAACAAAAAGAAATGGTTTGCGTGAATTCAGTATCAAAATTATTAAAGTCTTCAATTTGAACCAAATTAAGAACCCTAGGCTGAAACCGAAGAGTTATAAGCAGTTATTCCAAAGATGTAAAAGGAATGTTTAAAAGAAAAAGAAAATAAACCCTCTTGTTGTGGTTTCTGTCTTCGGCTTTGCAAAGCAGTGTGCAAAATTAAATAAACCTTAATATAACCAATTTACTTATATGTTCGAGTTTTTATTATTTTCTTCGTGGACATGAATAATTTCTCATACACTTGCTTTACTTGGACGAAATTATTGAAATCGAATATTTGATATGGTTTACGTATACAGGGTTAGTAAAAAGTCCCGGAACGGTCGAATAACTTTGTTATTTGAAAATTATGATTTCTGAAATTTGGTATGGAGGTATAGTTAACATAAATGCATTTTATGCAATACAGTTAATATTTTTTAACCAATATTTTCATACCAAATTTCAGAAATCATAATTTTCAAATAACAAAGTTATTCGACCGTTCCGGGACTTTTTACTAACGCTGTATATCTTTTTATGCCTTTTCTTCTGTTTCAAGCTTTAAAATCTTCAATTATACCATAGATGGCGCTATCCGCAATTTTATCAGAATGCGGAACGCGGCAGTACTCTTTATTTAAGCAGAGCCAAAATACTTACACAAGATGAAAGGATTTGTCTGACTTTAGAAGGAAAGAAACTTGATAGTTTTTTAATTAAAATTTCAATGGACGGATTCTAACGACATACAACACATACGCAATAGAAGCAACCCAAAAACCACAGTTAGGACAGTTACTAAAATTTAACAAGACTCTGTAAAGACAGAATCTAAGTTTTGTTCCAGCTCGACACAATCCATAGTCGGTCCAATAGGTTTCAATACTTTTTTCTGATCGTCAGGATGTTGAAAAATAAGAGAATTTATGAAAGAAGTAAACATATCATCGATACATGGTCTGAAAAGTAATGGTCTCAGGTAAGAGCCTTGCGGAACACCACATGTGATCGCCAACGTCCTAAATGGACAGCACGTAACTTAACAAAGCTATAAAGCAAATATATAAGACTGTACCCAACGAAGAATGTCCCCGCGTAAACTCAATTTCAAGAATTTATTAATAAGAAGCTCGTAATCTATTTTGTCTAAAGTTATGAAGAGTTTGACTTTTCCCATTAAAGTATTGCATGGTAGGTCGTAAAAATCGGTCGTAGCATTACTATAAAACATCGTACACATGCACAATCCGCGCAATGACATTTAATATTATTGCGCCTTTGTTTGTAAACGGTTGATTATCTGTAGAGCAAAATCTCGCCTGGTGTTCTAATGAATGTCTCTAACAGATTCGGAAGAAATTCGCATGCAGGTAGCATGCATCTTGGATACTATTCTTTAATATTCCAAGATGGATATTCTCCAAATAAATCCATCAAAAGTAAGGTAAAGTATTGTCCTCCGAACTAATTAAGTATTAACAAGGGAGCTTTGTAAAAAGTAGGCAACCCTGTGTCATCCTGACACAATGAAACCGATCTCGACAGAACAGTAGCGATCCGCAAGCCGTTCCCTTTCAACTGGAACCATTCCACGATCTAAATTGATCCAGTTTTCGGGTTTGACGTTGGTCCCTCGATTGCTGCGGAAGTACTCGCCTCGCCGGCTTATTATCCTTGTTTGATAAACACTGTGTTACCAGCTTCGGCGTCGCTTTATTCGAGAGAGCGATTAAAGATTTGTACGGTATTGCGACTCGATAGGGGACAATGTCGCCCTTTGTTCTCTTTCAATTTCATCGCATAGACGTAGTAACAATATCGATTATTAATCAATGCTATAGGCGTTATAATATCGGGAATAGGTGGATAATATTTTCTAAGTGAATTATCTAACAATTTTGAATTGGTATATGTTGACCTATACCGTCGAATAATTTCAACTCCATCAATTTTATTATTTTAAATGCAACACTCTGTATATTTTAAAAAGTTTTGACATTTTGCTCGGAGCTAATGATAATGCGATGCGAGAAATTATGATTTTAGAACTGGGCCTAATTCAAACATTTTTCAAGCAGTTAAATCTCAATCTTATAAAGCGCACTTGTTGCATGAGTTGTCAAAAAATATTGATCGAAGACAACTCTGTAAGCAAATAACGGGCGTGCAAAATGAAACCAGAGCAAACAGGCTTCGACTAGTAGCTAACACACTAAGGATAATTAACCGATACCGTAGTGGACCTGCATGGATTAAATGAGCTTAGCCTTCAACAATATTCTTCCATCATTTTATATTTTCTTTGTCAAAAACTAATACGAACTTATAACATAATTCATCAGGACCATTATAATCATCTTCATCATGTTCTGCAAAATTAGCGGAACTCTATCATTTTCTCTGTACTATGTGGCCATGGTAATATAAGCTTTTACTTTGCTGAAAATATCAACTTGACTTCTGATTCACGTCTATCAGTATTTGCAGCATCGAGGCTATATACCTTCCTCCATTTACTTTTGTTATTGTGTGGTATTGTACACTGTTCTTTAAAAAATACTTTTAAGTTATTTGAAACAACAAACATATGCATATTAGTAAAAGATGCATAAATTATAAAATTTCCCCAATTACACTGGCCAATAAATTTCAACTTTTGATTTTGCCATAAAATAATTTATAATAATTTCAATAGAAAACATATAAACATTTATTTTAATAAAAAGTAGAAGGTTAAGTTAGCTCGATTCTTTTTTATATTTCAACGAAAAGGTTTTTTAGATTAGATCATAATTTAATGTATATTTCAAATGATTATAATTAGAAATGTGAAATAATACTGCTCCGTCTCTTATAGACAATACCTACAGCATCTCTTCTTAACATCCAACAGTAATCTGCTAACATAACAGGATTCCATTTCCCCTGATACCGTTTTTCCATTCCCATGATGTCTTGGTGGAAGCACTGACCGTCTTCATCGCTAACGTCGCCCATATTTTCCGGACAAAAATCCAAGTGAGAATGTAGAATGTGCACTTTAAGGGACATATTACAGCCAGCAGCGTGAAATGTTTGTAACATATCCATTACTAAAGTTTTATAGTTGTCAGCTTTTTTGTTTCCCAAGAAATTCGTGAAAACCTGTACCATGGAGAGCCAAGCTGCTTTTCCTTAGCTGTTAATTTGGTTTCAAAGATTTCATCATTTACTATTTCCCGTATCTGAGGTCCAACAAAAATACCTTCTTTCAGTTAACCTTGTGTTAGTTTTGTTCACTTTCACCTTCGAGATTCAGCGCCTTTACAAAGTTTTTCATGAGCCCAAGTTTCACATGAAGACCTGATATTATGATCTTTTCTTTTTTCTACTAGAAGCTGATGTTGTACATTGCCTCTTCCTGGTATAAAATGTTGTCTTAGTGGCCACTCTTGCTTATGGTAATGTTTTTCCCTGTCACGACTGTCCCAAACACATAAAAAGCAACAGTATTTGGTGTAACCAGATTGCATACCCAAAATAATTGCAATAGTCTTTGTACTTTATCTTTTCTAATAAAATTTTCAGATTTTCGTAAGTTTCTTTCATAGAAACAGCATGACCTATCGGAATAGAAGGATAATGGTTTCCATTACGCAACAAAACTGCTTTTAGGCTGGTCTTTGATGAGTCTATGAACAATCTCCAAGAACTGGGATCATGATGTATTGCAAAAGCTTCAGAAAGTTTATAAATATTATTGCAGCAGCCCAGCTTACCGGCCATACTATAAAGGCATTTTCGCTGTAACCAGAGCTAAGCCAATGTTGCCGCTTTTCGAATCATTTTTACCTTATATATGCTGTTCAATTTCATCAGTTACTAACTTAGAGTAAAAACCTTGTTGGTCAGTGTTAAAGTCTATAAAGTGTCGGATACTAAGGCACAAAAGTTGAATTTTTCAGGGTAAAAGATCATATAACGGGAAATGAAAATGCGAACAAGGGTACAAGAGAAAAATGCCATTGTTTTATTGTTCTAGAATGTATATCACCCCTAACTGACATGCTAAAGCAGACAAACGGTACCATAGAACGTGAATCCTTTGTCTACTATTTCTAGAAGAGCCTTAAACCTAAAAGATTATTCCCTCTAAAATAAACATAGATCAAGAATCACGTTCTGCTAACCAATTTCGACAAAACGATATACCGCCTTTGTCGTGACCATGGATTAAGTAGCAGCTATCTTTATAAAATATATAAAAAAGTGAAAATGGTTCATGTCCATGCGGGGAAGTTGAAATTTATTTACATTATGTTCCAATAATATAGTCGTCTACCAAGTACACAAATTTATTCGCAAGGTATGATCCCTTTGTTAACTTTGCAAGGTAACTTCCCTTTGTTTTAATTCATTCTAGGTTGCTCTATATACTAAGATTCAATAGTGAAGGTCTTGTTTCTAAAGTTCCTGAACCCATCGGACTAGAAGATGTGCCCTTTCCTGATATAAAAAGTAAGAAAAATAAACACAAAAATGTTGCTAGAGGTCGCTTCACGCTGCAGCTAATGTAATATGATAGATAGATAGCTTTTCTTTAAACAAATATTGACCTATTCTACCATTTCGCTAAGGGGCTGTGATTTACTTTTTTTAGGCCTTTTTTTCTAATCTGATAATAGTCCAATGGAGTGTATAATCGTTTTGATAATAACCGTAAGTAAATTTATTTATATCGTTTCCGGGTTTTCAGACTTTTTTAGTACATTATATATTGAAAATCACTGCGCCTGTTACTTAACTATGTCCTGGGACTTATTATGGTTTCCCTAAGAAAAAGACAGGACAATGAGGCTAATGAACGACAGTTTTCGTAATTTCAAGAAATAATGTCGTTTGTCTTAAGTTGGTTCTTTTCTTGTGAATAAAGAAATCTATGTTTAGAAAAGATGAAGAGTACATTATGCAACGCTTAAAATCTATTGCTTATCCTGCAAGTCGAGTGAATATCTTTGTTGAGCGGTTTATTATAATTTATCGTTGGCTACAATTAGAGTAATTTTTCCGTCAAATAACATTATATTTATTAGGAGAATTTGAAACATTATTTCGGCCGATTTCATGTCTAGAAACAATATAGTACCGAAGCGATTCTTGCCGCTCCGTTGACAGGGATCCTATATTGGAACAGTGGAGAATCCAATTCGAACAAAATGACCGTAATAACTCGGGCAGGTAATGATAATAATAATAGTAATAATTTATCAGTTATTTATTATAAATACGACCTGTTTCCCATACGGAAGATTCTCTTCAAATAATGGTTGATTATTAAATAAAGTAGATCAGCTCGGTCAGGTAAGCAGGCGATACCGTTTTAGATGTCTCTAGGGAGAAACTATGTGGGGAACTCTGTTAATGCTCCCTAATCCTGTCAATATGAGAATGCATTACTGGCAGCGTACTGGACGTAAAAGGATATTGGTTGGTTTACCTGCGTGTGAACATATGTATATATGTATGATATTATGGAAAGATACGTAAATACGACGTTTTTTGATAGCATAAAAAAAGCAAAATTGCATCACAATGCACACTGTTTGCAAATTAGCAATGAAAATATAACCAGTTACAGCTGGACAATTTATAGTATTTTGCATATAAATAATATGGCATGTCATTCTACCATGGCATGGTAGGATGTGGCTCTTGTCGTTCTAGATGCAATGTAATTGCATCCACTTTTGTGTTTGTTCACACAATTGTTCGTGTTTTTCTTCAACTATTTTTGATATATCATACATGGTTTAAATTAGAAAAAAAACCTTGCTTAATGGTGGCAAAATCCAACACGGCGCTGATATCAAATGATAAAATGGAAGATGGTCAGTAAAGACCGAAACGTCATATAAAGATTCCAAGTACATAATTGGATAGAGATACACTTTTAGTTTCTTTCTGCAAAACCAAACAAAAGTGGTAGAGGTAAAAGGAAAAAAATTATCGGGTTATTATTTTTTTCCTTTTTAATTTAATTTAATACCGAAAGTCATTTGTAATAAGTAATAAGTTTAACAATTTGTCAAATTTAAGACTAATTCCAATGATGAAGCGTTCCCATGATGACGATCGAAAATGAATCAATCTATATATAGAAAATAACGAATCAAATAAGAATATATGTATTGGTGGTAATCGAAAAATTGTTGTAAGAGCAAATTATATCCTTTGCAACAAAATAGTACAGAACAGTAGAAAGATCTGCGTTTTTTCCAATGGCTCTCTTAATGGCGGAATTGGAAGAAAATCTGAAGTACAACCTAGAAATATGGAACAGGATAAATATTAACTTCAAAAAAACGCAAGTAACAAAAGTAGTAAAAATAAAGAAGGAAAAGAAAAATACAAAAAACTTACAACAAGAGTATACAAGGTAGGTGGTAAGTGGAAATATTTGGGAACCCTATTAATAGCGAAGGAAATTCAAACTTTATGTGAAAAAAAAAGGTTTATTAAAATTTTCGGAAAAAGTCAATAATAAAGATATGAGAAAGAGAATGAGACTAATAAGACTTGCATCAAAACAACGTCAAAATAGTCCGCAAAAGACGCAAAACATGAGAGGAAGCAAACCAAATAGCAACACAGAGAGATGAGTGGAAAACGTTTACTAAAGCCTGGAAAAAGGAAGCAAATACAATACAATATTTGACACATAATAAAATACAGAAATGTCCATATATTTTAACAGTACCAGAAGTATTTTTGGGGGAGGGTAACAATATTTACGTACGTGGTTACGAATGAATCACCCGATTCATTCGAAAATTATTAGAGTACAATTTGCAAAGACTAACTCATAAAATATCAAAAGAGCCACTGTAAAAAAAAAAACATCCAAGTTGATCTGTTTATTGCGAATATGATAGGACGATACGTGCAGTAAAACGTTTCATTTGAAACGTGTTTGGAAATTCACGCACGTACAAATAGCTCTTCCTTGCCAAAATAATCTCTACAATGTTTCCGAAATGGAAAAGGTGTCTCTTAAATGTATATCTACATTCTCGGATAGTCTACCAGTCAATTTAGCATCCCGCACGAGGGGACAACATTATTTTTCACGTCTGCAGCGCGTCGCACGTCCCATACACTGCGTGTTAGGGCGGTCAAACTGTACAGCTACGGCGTCGGATGAGCCGTATAGGTTTGAGATATGCAAATTTGGCTAGTCACGCAACCAAATCACGTCTGCCGTGACTCGATTCGTTATCTGGTTTTCTGCTAGCGCCTCGCTAATGCTATACCCGGAAAATGTCGGGGCCAGTATAGGACTTCGTCTATGGTCCCCCGATGGGGGGCTAGCCTCAGCACGGCGGAAAACTCGCTAATGCGATTTTTTCTCATTTCGCGTAAAAATGACACTTCGGTCCGTCGGGATACAAACACCGTTATGAGGGTTGCAAGATGAATAGGAATGAACGCGAAATTAGTAGTCGATCACCCAAAGGACGCAGAAGACAATGTTAAATTACGAATTCTGAATTGAGAAATGATTGTTATTCATCTTCGGAACGTGATATCTCATTAATTTACCTTTTCTCCGGACGACGAGGCGGGGAATTATAAAAAGAAAGCTTCTTGTTATTTTGCTTTATTTTCAGAAGTGAGCGCGATTAAGTACAAGGAGGGGTCGGCTTACCTTTCGCATTTTCGTCTTACGTTCCGGTACTCATTAATGGAATATCAATAAATATTTCGTCAGTTACAAATATTTGTCTCGTTGGTATTTAATTCTCCAAGAAAGCGACCAGCTATCTGTTGGAAAGGAGTAGAAATTTTCCAATAATATCAACGATTCTTAAATTGTCGTTTTGTGTTTTTCTCCGTTGTCCGCCTCGTTTATCATAACGGAAAGAAGAATCATTTCGTATATATACGACATCCTTACCATCGATTACTACTGTTCGCAAAGTTGTGTCGATGAGTCGTAAACGGCGAAAGGCGTCCACAGATGACGGTGTTGGTAGTTTCGTATCAATTATTCATTAAATAATTTCTCTTTTTTTAATTGAAATTGCGAGATACGTCGTGATAAATTAATTTCCATTGTATAATTACTTCTGATATGTTAACTCAACTTAACGGTGAAATTCTGTAATACTCCTAAAACTTCACTAGGCTAAGCAGCAATGGAACAATGGCTGGGTTATTAATAATAATCTTCACTAATGCCCTTATACATTTATTGATATAGCAACCTGAAATAAAATACTTTTACGATACTTTACAGATTTGTGGTAACGACCCAACGGGATGTAGAAAGCTTGTTACAACTTCAGGAGCCTTTTAGTATGTAAGTTGCGTGTGTAAAATGTTCCATGGCCTTGTTACTGATACCCCTTCGCTGTAAAGAGTGAAGCGCAGTTAATTGTACCATAAGTGCAAATGGTATGGTGTATCGGACACGCTAAGAAAATTTGATGATCCTAGTGAGACTCGAACACATAACGCTTAATTCTGTTCGGTCAAGTGCAGACCCTCTTACCACTGGGCTTGGACTTGGGCTGGGCTATCAAAAGGCTTGAGCGCATACCCAGTCTTCCGGTAATAAATGTAGTGAACTTTCAAGCGATTAATATCGTCATACAAAGCATGTAATAAGGAATAGTGTTACGAAAGTTACCTTAATTAAATTAAATTATAACAGCAAACAAAGGAAAAAGCGCTTATTTAACTGTAATAATTCAAATAAGAAAGCTGATGTGTCTTGGGCTTATCTAATTGGCTTCTAAAAACAACAACCAAGGAATCCAAGAACTGCTCGAGGGATAGCTTAAGGAGCAGTACCCGGCTTATTGGACTGCTTTCTAAACGACAGGCAAACGTCTGGCTCGACTTCTCGAATATTATGGTTCTAACTATAAAATAAATAGCGGTAAAAGATGGGATAAGAATACTCTCGGATCTACGCTGATGACACTGAGTAGTGTACTTTTTCTCTTCTTGCATTGCTTTTGCCGGAAACGATACAATCGATAACATGAGGAAGTTATTTTAGCATTTTTCTTCTATTTTTTTTGTTACTGTTCGAATTTTCGAATCTGTTCTTGTAAATAACAGTTTGAAGTTCTAAAAGTAGGTAAGTAAAAATTCGTACTTTCCAACTTCGAATGCTGACGGCAGCATTTCTTGCACCTGGCTGTTCGTTCTCAGCAATACGGCAAAACGCGTCTTTCCAATTTCACATATAAAGAGAACCATACGCTTCTGCAAATTGATTTAGTCACTAAAATATTTACACTATAAAATTCAATAACATATAATTCAATACAGTGGTGGCTGGAATACTATCCCATTCGGATAACAAAAGATTTATTATAAAATTCGCCAAATCACCTCAATCGTAGACCGATTTACTCGGAAGCGTGAGATGGAATGTAGGAAATTCGCAGTTGAATTAGCTACACGGCTGAACAAATGACATAAAATGATAGCTACGACTCAGTGACGATAGAACTCAGTAAATAATCAAAACATTGGCTGAGTAATTTTTGAAATAACTTTAGTTAAATCAATGATAGGTAAACTTTCAGCAACGAAATGATGTATTTGTAACAATAACTACATAATAGTTTCACCATAACGATGATATAAGCTGAAAGCTTGCATGTCTATCGGCAGATCTAAATACTCGTACGTATTTAATGGTATTGTTAATCACATATGACTTTACCGGTTATATAACATAGTAGAAATCAAGGACGATGATCACAATATAGTAAAGTACAATATTTAATTGATGAAATACATACCTCCTATCGAAGAAATTTAAGCCAAACGAAGTAATCTTGTTTGCATAAATGCAAAACTGTACAAAGCACCAGTAAAGTTTCTGAATAAATACCGTGTATGTTGTTTGATCACTGTAATTACCGAAATAATTTCTACATCTTGGGAAATGTAACCAACATCGAAGTTATAATAATAACAATGTCTGCAATAGTGGATAACTGAGTAACCTGTATAACTCTACTGTTTTCTAATTCAAAATAAAATGTGGCTGAATCATACCATATTGCACTTTTAAAGTAAGTGGAGATTTATTCAGGGCGTAAAAGCTTGAGTTCCAAAGTTATTTGAGAAAATCTTTTAATTCGGACTATTAACGAACAGATTTGGACTAAGGAATTATTTGATATAGGCTTTTAAAATGAAATGTTAATTAATTGAAATGCACGTAAATAATTCAGTGAGAAAGGTTATGTTTGCACGCACCCTACTTTTGATTTACTACTGTTTGATTAAATGTACAAGTTCGCGCTTACAGATTTAAGTTTTAAGAGAAAATTATTGGTGTATACGTATAAATACATATCACCTTTTGCGATGCCAATTTTTGCACTGAAAGGAGATATTTTTCTCGTGTAAAGCTCGACATACAAGCTAGCGTTCGTTATTATGGCATAATTTTTTTAGATATTACTTTCTACATGATACTTTATGGTAATTGGAATGTAAAAAATAGGTAGACAAAACTAAGGGCAATCGAAAAATTCTAATGGAAAGAAATGATATTCGTGAACTGAGATCAGGTATATACGAACAGTTATATATGTAGTACCGTTTGGAAGGTAGACATATTAAAATATAGAATTAAAATAAGAGGTATATATATACATACATGGATATTTTAAGCAAAACTGATCTTTATGCAAGCCATACCACGCCCTAAGAATAGATTTACCACCCCAACCTAAGTCTTAAGGGCCATACATTCAAAGGAAGTTTAATAATTGGATATGCTGGTGTAAAATCAACCAAAATCCGATAATAGTGTTGAGTCAATAATGTATTTCTAAGTAGGAAACGGAGCTTTGTGAATAATGTCCTGTTAATAATTAAATCAAATCAAAAAGCTGGTGACTATGGGCATTTTCACATTTACTGATAAGACATCCATAAAACCATCGCAAAAAATACATGTTTCTGCTTATGGTTTTATGAAGACATAGTGATGGATCGTATGCATAACATATTTATGCGTAATTATGTGCAGTATTGATAAAAAAAGCAGGGCGCGAACCGATGGCACTCTTTCCTTTCGGGGAAAAATTATATTACAATACATATTCTTCTAAGTACATTGAAAAGTACATTTCAATGCATAATAAACCTATAAGGACGATTTCATGAGAAAGTGAAGAATAGGTAGTTGTATTAAAAAAAAGAATCGACTTGAAGGTTTTCGAAAAATTCGTTCTTAAAAATTCCTCAGGAGACAAATGCTGTTATTTTTTCATTTTAGACAAGATGCTTATCAAGATGGCGATTTATAATCCAAAATTAAGCTTAAATACAAATTGTAAAGCCCGAATTTTGAATTTTATGCTTTTAAATTGAATCCACACAAACTGAAAACGAATCCTGACGGTGAGATTGGCATTCTACATTTTTGTCCTTAGTAGTGTCGATAATAAAGAACTCATAAACATAATAATCTTGTTTTTCATAGCTCCTTTTAACTTCCATACAGCGCATAAGTCTCAAAAAGATATATTTGGGATGATTGCAGTAATTGATTCAAAATAGAGTAAATTAGTTTTGGCTTGAGGATTTTATCTGATTACGTTGGGTTTAAAGCACTTTATTTCTAGACTACGTCACTGCTATTATTATTGCAACCACGAAATTTATTTTCTGAGTACCTAGTTTTTGTTTTGATGTTCCATCCTGGATTTCTCCATATTTGACATTGCTTTTCCATATTTGAAGCTGTTGCAGCTCATGCGCGACATCTCTTCATCGTATGAATAAATTCACCACAGCCTCAACGGATCATTGCTAGTTCATTAATTTCATTCACTGTATTCACGCTTTCAATATCTTACGATCGTCATCTGCAGATCATCTGCATAAGTGTTTTGTTTTAAAACATCCCACAAGAAAATAGATTAAGCAGAAAAGATAATTGAACCAAATTTCTCCATTCACCTTTCTCCGAAGTAATTTGTTAACCAATGCCGTCCTCGAAGCGTCGAATAAATAATACCAGATCTAAACTATCAACAAACGGTAACAGAAAACCTCGCAACAAAGACAGAATAAGCATGTCGATTTAAATATTCATAAAAAGAGTGAAATAATGACTTCATCATAGAAATTTAGTTAACACTCTTTCATATATCTAGCGATGCAATTCCTCGTGAGACATCATGTAGAAGGTTTGCTTACTCGATATTTTCCGGATGAATACACTCATGTTGCACAGTCTGCAAGTTACATTTAATTGGACTCTAATAAAATTGCGATTGGCAACCAACAGGAGATTATATGATCCCCATCCAATTCTATTCGTGAACTTAATTTATATTTTCGCATTCTCTAAATATTACGTTCAAGCTTAAGAAGAAACCTTCCTTGCCCGATCACATCAAACGAAGCAATCGTAAAAGGAAAAATTAATTACATATAAATTGAAATCTTGAAGAGCACAGCACATAAGCTCCAAGTACCCACCATCATTATTTAAATGAAATTTTCAACTTACTTTGCTTTAATTTATTATTTACCTAAATATTCGTTAATAACCTCTTACATTTAAACATAATTTCGAACTGTAAGAGCAATTACATCCACTTCATTCATAGCAATACATACCAATTTACCTTACTCATTAATATACTCACTTCTAGTATATTCGATTATTCTCTACAATTCAACTTCAATAAATATGTATAACAATAACAGCTACCACGGCGAACCGAGAGATTTCGTCATGCGATATTTTAAAATTGAGCTATTAAAGTGTCGTTACAATTCTTTTCTCGTTTGGTTGACTCCGCGCGTTATGATGATGATGATGATGGCAGTCAGATTAGTCACGTGCTAAGGGCCTCTCGAGCTCCATTGTAATGTTATTACGGGCGTTCTTTAAATTGTATGAAACAAGAACGCTTCGTTTTGATATATGCGGCTAACGATGCAACATTTTAGCTCACGACAGAATAGAAATACCTATGTAAGAGATAAAAGCGTTTTGCGCTGTAATAGGTTCAATGTTAAGTACGGCTCAGATCGTAATCGAGATTAAATCTATTGCAATAAAAGTGTAAAAAAAGTGATTATCGCAAGCGATGCTATTTTGTACTATTTTACGTTTCCATTGAAAGAAACATGGGCTAGTAGGAACGTACGTGTTTGTCGTATGAAGGGTACACTTTATCAACATTGAGTTCGATTAAAGTCAGCCCATCTTGAAAATATACAACACCATTGTCTGATTTTTCTTAGTAATATATCATCATAAGAAGTTATCTAAGTATATAAGTACTTATCATTGAATATAGGGCCTCTAAAACACGGATCGGAGTGGTTCTTATTATTTTACTTCTCTTTATTTAAATTCTCCGGAAATCTAAAAAATGACTCCGTAATCAAAGACGGACATCTGATCGACGAACGATATTTATAAGTAGAGGTTTACAGGAAAAAAGTATATCTTTTTCACTGCATCTCTTTTAATAATTTTGTTCTGAAAGCTAGTCGTACAACTTTATCCCCGTGATTACATTTTTTTATGAATTTTCGAATTAATATTTTATATTAAATATACCGGTATCATAGGCGCCACGACGAATACTGTTCAGCCACAGACGCTTCAGCATTATCTGTCGGAGTGACGCCTTTTTCAACTCTGCAGCGATTTATATAACCGATGTCCTGTTTGAGTCCCGCCATTCTTTCTGTAATCGCGGCTTTAGTACGTGAATATTGTAATGAAAACACATTATATACATAGGCAATCCTCATTGTACATAAATGTTTATATATATCATTTTGGGTTAGGCAACCAATATATCAACATTAAATATCGAAGGCTTCAAATATATTTTGAATTTTGTAATAAACATAAATTTATTTTATTTTCTAGTTTGTAACAATTGCTGAGACAGGCCTATATAAATAGAATACAGTGCTTTCCAACTAATCAAAATATTCTTGATATCGATATGTAACTCTTAAGGTAGCCTACCTGAAGGTTATATGTCACCGTCATCTTTTCCGCTTCCTAAACTAATTTGATTGTTTTAGGAAGCTCTTGAGCCAATAAACGAAGGGGCTCCGTTTAGAAGCAATTCCTACTTTTCTCGCAACAGACGTCGTTATATCCTCGCAGAAGTAAGAGGCCACACTCGTCTACTTCAAATCTCCACAGTAGTTTATCGTCACCTTGATTTTTTCCCATTTAAGCTAGTTATGAAGTGTGATTAGTACTCAGTGCATCGACTACAACCCAACAATAACCGAGTTCCGGGAATTCCGAGATTCTCTTGAATGTTCCAAAATGAAATGCCTTATCCAATATCCACCGAAGACATCATCCGATGTTATTCCGCCAATTTTCTGAAATCTTCGCCGAGTACAGTCCAATTTCAAGATCAGTTCCGTAAGAAGGAATTAAAGAAATAAGAACCCAAAAAATACGAGGTTCCTTACCTGTTTACGAGTTATTATAATTTCCATTAGTCTTATTTATCTGTTACTTCCATATACTATTGTATGATAGAACTGTCATTATTTATTGAAACACACCGATTTAAAAACGAATTAGCGAAAGTCCGATAATACCTTTTTATTATATTTATACAGCTGAAATACAATATTTATACAGCTGAAACTTCTGAATATTCCTTTTAAAATTATCTTCTAACCACGTTCTAACCCAGTTGTACTTCGAAATTGGCCTAGATAAGGCATCCTGAGTACTTTTGAGTATATTGATTAATAAATTGCTAGAATTCATTAAATTTTATAACTGAACTTCACTTCATCGTAACAGGTGACGAAACTTGGATATATTCGTACGAACCGTAAAGCGTGTGGGCGTTCCTAGATAAACCGAAACTAATAAAAGTTGTTCGTTTACGAAGCGCCTCGGAGAAAATGATTGCTTCTTTCTTTCGTTGTGTTGGACATGTTTCAAGAAAATATCAATTTGGATTTGGCAAAGATTTGTTTTTGAAAAGTTGTCAATGAAATCAGGAAAAGCAATCGACAACATCGCCTCATCCTTCATCGTGACAATGCCAGAAATACAACGAATTAATGTCCATATTCACCCGATTTATCCTCCTGACGTTTTCCTTTGGTTCCCGGATATCAAACAGAAAATGCATGCACAGCGATTTCTATAACTTCAAGAAGCAGTTGAAGTCTTTAAAAATCATATTTTGAAGATATCATTTTCAGAGTGGGAAAGATGTTTGGAGAATTAATTCGAATGCGTGCAAAAGGATAACTATTGTTACGTTCATTGCTTTTGTAAGAACTTAAAAGGTATTCCTTGCTCTTACTGAGTGTATTGATTATACATTTATGAAATATAACGTAAGAGTTTTAGTTGTATATCTCAATCAATTATTATCTCCCATCGTTTATTTTTTCCTCTGATTCACTACTATGATTTCCTATTGCTTCAAGTACTGACATACAGATCTATGCTTGTTAAAAGTCAAGTACACTTCTTATACAAACGAACCAGTTTTAACTAAATTACGTGCATAAACTTTTGCCCATCTTGAACAAATATAATAAATATTTTCATATCGCAGTACAAGAAAATAAACGTTCAAGCAAAGATATGGGAATGATGGTTTCGCGAGGGGAAGATGCACAAGTAGTACTAGTACTTGGTTTTGTGATTCGTTCGTTGTAGAATGGGAATCTATAACAATGCACGAGCGAGGTTGATTTATTAAAGATGGTTCTTGGTGCATCGTCTCTCTGTGTCTGTACGTACGTACGTACGATTGTTATTTTAAAAAGGCGGAAGACGCCGGAGGAATTGTGGGAAATTTGCAACTGTCCCGGGGGAATTTGAAAAGAAATAACGTGTTCGTTGCGAACGAGTACTCATAGTGAAAAATATGCACAGCATGTCAAATGTTAGATTGCGTCTGCGTTTATATTATTTAAACCTAACACTGCAAGATTTGCCACCTGTACACTAGTGATTCCCTTTTATTTATTAATAAAGGTTACAATTTTCAAAGCTGTAAAAACATCTAACAATGTTAATCGAAACGGTTTTGTTTATTTTTAAGCCGTACCGCGAGCGCATCCTTTGACTTGCCCTTATTCTTCTCACGCTCGGATTGATGTTTTGGGTTTTGGAAAGTCTTTTATTAAATTATGCCGATTAATATCCAACAATCCTTTTTTAGAACTAGGGGTGTTGCGAAGTCCTTCAGAAGGTTCTATTCTTGAGATTGGATTTATATACGTTTGTCATTGGTCAAATTCAATTTGTTGCGTTATTACCTCTAAACCCAATAGAAAGAGGGCCTGCAAGTTTGCAAGTTAGCTCTCTTAAATGGGCAAGGTTAGGCGCTGTGTGTTCGAATCTCACTAGCATCAAAAAAATTTCTTAATGGGTCCGGAACACTCACGAGTCACCATTCGTAGTTGGTATATATGTACAATCAATTGCGCTTTACGCTTTCCGGCGAAGAGGCGACAGCAGTAAGTTTAAAATCTTATGCACCCCGTTGGACCGTCACTACATACCACTCACCGTAGAAAAAAAAAAACTCTTTGCGTTTTGTTTTTCATATGAGCGAGCAATCGGTACGGAAATGCAATAATTTTTGAAAAATGAAGCCTATATTAAATCAAAAACGTAATTACTGATATTTTAAAAAGAAAAATTCGCCATACGAGATATAACATAAAATTCGTTATTTAGAAGTTTTAATGATGTTATTATAAATGAAACTCAGAAATTTTGGAATAGCTAGTTGCAACATCGGGAAATATTTCAGCCTGCGAAAAACAAGGATTCTTCTATGCAAGCCTTGAAGAGTCTGGCAAGCACAGAGCTAATTTTAAATGTTACTTCTTATAGAAGACGAGTTGATATTTGGTATATGTCATAAATGCGTATACGTTTCACACTAATTATTATATCAGCAATTTCTAGTAAGAAGACTGATTGGATGATATAACTCTTCTCTTTCGGTATTTCTTAACTTCCACATAGCTTTTACCTTGTTATCAGTTTCCAAAATAGACTTCCCATTCTTTTGGTATTTTAGCTAGGCCCATGTAGAAGCTTCAAAAATGTTGTTCAAGCTTCTATATGGGCCGCATTTCTGTATTGCACATAGCAATCTTCTCTATGCATTATAAATGCTTGGCGCAAGCGCAATGCACAGTCCATTTTTATGTTAAATCTGATATTGGATATTTCAAATTAACGGAAAAGATGTAACATATTAAAGAAAAAATAGCAAGACTGATGCAAATAGAAAAATAGAGAGAACTCTTCAAAGCATTAGGTGCGAGTGACGATAATATCAATCCGTAGACTATCAAACATTGTATTTCATAAAAGAATATATGTAACGGTAAACGTTGTTATAGATTTTGTTATTGCTAGTACATTAGTTCAAACCACAATCGATTTCCTTGTTCGAAATCGCCGTTGTCTTTGATTTATATGTGCATACAAATATGTACTGTACAGGATTCATTGCAACGTGAACTAGTAGTTCCCAATATAATAATATGGAACCCCTTTGGGAAATTAAGTTGGAAGGTGATATTTATTTGTATTAGGAATAGAACTCCATTATTAGCTATTTATCATTGCATCCAATGTATACTGTAAAGTGCACTTGAATTAAATGTTTCGCGTCAGGATTTATGTATATGCATTTATTAACACGAATACAGCTCCCTCCACTTTTTTTTACTAAGGTTTCTACGCCACTGTGCAATCAACGAGAAGTATCGAATTTGTGCGTTTGTTTGTCCCAGGCTTTTGATTGCGTAAATCACAGTTATGTGCTTTACAAATTAAGATGTATTGAGATTCATATGGTAGCTGAAGAATGGTTCAAATTATGTCCGACAAAGCGCATATGCGTGACAAGATGCTATAATACATATTTACTTTAAGTTCGTTGCAGTACACAAGGATTCGCATTAGGTCCAATCCCGTTTCTTACCTTCATCATCTTCTATACGCAATGAAGGTAAGATTTCTTGATATTAATATATACTCAATACTGAATACTCAAAGATCTTGATTATCTACTTAAATTGTGGTATTAAGAGGGGTATTCGTGTTGAGCTTTTATGTAAGAAGAGCGCGTGTACCTTCGACGCCTTTTTTCTCTTGGTGGCTCTCCCTACCTTGCTTGACTATTTGAAATATTCTAATATAATCAATAAAGCTATTGTTTGAATATGGTTGTGATAAGTGGTACTGAAAGGTAAAAATCAATGTTCAAAATGGCTCGTAGTAAATCAATAGGTATTGGTAAACGTTTCAGCAACTTTACATAGAGAAGAAAGTTATATCAGCCTCGTCGATAATAAAATATACTTTTCGCAGATATAACGAACAGGCGATGCGGATGACCGTAACCATCCAGATCCATCACGGAGGATCATTCCAGCAGATGATCGTCTACTATATTTAATAAATAAGATAAATTGCAGAAAAGCCACAGCAGAAATACATATCAGCATCCGACTTCAGTTACCACAGTCGGGACTAGCGGAAGGAAAGTTGCACGGTCGTGTGCAAGTCCGTAAACCATTGTTACGCCGGAATAATCGATTAAATAGGTTGTAGTGGGATTGAGAACATGAGAACTGGACGGTAGGACAGCGAGAAAATGTTTTGTGGACTGATGAATCTTAAAAATGTTCAGTCAAAGCAGGAGGTGTGTGTTGTGAGACGATCCGTTAGACGATACCAACTATAAAATACGGTGTCGGTTCAGCTACTATTTGGAGCTGTTCTTCTTTCTCCGGAACATGACAGTTACACCGAATTGATGAATGCATAATTCTGAAAGAGGACTACCGCGAAATATTAATATCCCATGCCAATGTTTCTGGGCTGCGAATAATAGGCGAGAGTTTCACTATTATCAACGACGTCGATCTGACGCATTCTGCACGACTATGCACGTGCGAATATTTATTATAATCTTACAGATTATAACATAGACCCGCAGAGTTCCAATCCCAATCCTGTGGAATGAAGTCGATAGAAAAGCTCAAATTGTTGGTCCTACAGAATGTTGTCTAACAAAAATGGTACGACATCCCAGGCGACACACTAAGAAAATAAATCGAAAGAATGCCGCGAGCTGTTCAAACAGTTCTCAATGCAAAGAATGGATTTCCTGAAGCGAGGAATATTTAAAAACATTCATACTAATGAATAATAAAAAATTAATTTCCCGTTAGATATATATTTTTTTAAATTCTTATTACCTTACCACACTTCAATGAAATAAATTTCTTAAAGTTAAAATTACTAAAAGCTTTGAACGATATAGTATGCAATGTTTGAAATGCAGAAAAGTTCTAAATAAAAGGATTAAAATCATCGAGATGATGACCAAAGTTTGCCTTTATTTTCAAAGCTTATGACTGAATTTTTAAAAATAAAAGCAAAAAACGATTAGATGTATCTAAGCCGTGTAGTATGAAATCATTTTGCTATTATCCTTTCCCTTTTTCCTTTCATCCTTAATAAAGAATCATATTTACAAGCTTTATTTGGACACACAGAGTTTAACACGCACTGGAATTAATATGGCACAACGATTCAATCATGCAAACGTATACATCACAACACTCAGAACCATTTGCTTTGTAATGTATGTAGTGTAGTGAAACTTCAGTAAGACTGTGCACCCATGCCATTGCCGTGCCGTTTATTCGCAGAGAGCAATCGATTTTCAACATGCATCTGGCAGCTTGAATGCTTTTTCCTGTTGGCAATCGCTTGCTGTTAAGATTGAAATTGAAACTTGTGACAAAGAAGACATGGAAACAAATGCGGAGCCAAATAACTAACTATTATATAGCTTTTATCAAATGAATAAGAACTATATTAATATAATCGATTTTCAATAGAATCTTGCAGTTAATACTTTCCATAACTACTTATATTCATATTCCGTAAGTAATAAAATCATTTTAAAATCCTTCAAAAAGTTATCAGAAAATATTCAACACATTTATAATACATGAAATATGAAATATTTAAACTTAATCGGCAGTGGATGACTGCTGACTTCTTTGCTACTAAAATTACTAATTTAATTGTTTTCTTCTAGCGTCTCTAACGTTTCTGGAAATAAGTCATACATCTTCTTGTTTAGGAACTTAAAGCTACATTATACACCTCAATTTAATTATGCTGTAACCTGAAAACTTGTTCAAATTGGTTAAGAATCGAATATAATTTTTTGTTACATTATTTTGGGATGTGCATTATGCTTCTGGGCGTTGTTCCGTTATCCTGTATATGATACGTAAGGATCGAAAGAGGTAAGGCAACTATAAACATTGTCTTCCTTTATTACCATCCTAATCATTTTTCTAGTCTTCGAGCACCAACGATATCGGCTCTAGTAAACCTCATGTACATCGCCGCGTTCTGAGGATAAACTATCTTGTTTAATATCAACTATAACGTTGTTGAACGTAGAATTTAAATTTGTAAATTTACATTTGGCCACTTAATCTCAGACTTTAACCAATCTTTGCATTTCAATATCTATTGATTGCGAGGCATTTTGTTCATCTTCTATGGCGATTCCTTGAAAACTTATACAGAAATTCGCTAAAATATCAGTGGGCATCTACATTATTATGTGCTTATTATTTGCTGCATTATTATTTGCTAAATGTTATTAAACATTTTTTTTTTAATTCTTTCCGTTTTCTGATGGTGAATTATTTTCTACCCGGGCCGGAATGCTGTCACCTTTGATAATTGTTTTGTTTCCGTTGTAAGGAAACAAGTAAAAATGTAAAATACTTTTATGATTATTATTTATAACAGATACCAATAATGTACATTTTAACAGAAAGTTAATATTTTTGATGGATGTTATAAAAATGAAAGATAGTTAGATAAGCATTACGTCATATTCCGGTTCCTCTGGATGGTTGTATTTAAGAATAATGATGCATATTTTTTGTGGCTTCTGAACATTTAATGAAGTTGATCTCAACGATAAAATGGAGGGATGTGATATTAGTAGGAAACGGTGTAAAATGTTGCCTACTAGTTCTTTTCTTCGGTGAGACTTTCGGCATTTCCCAAAATCCTTATTCTTTATAATCTATTTGATTTCCTGGCTTACAATAAAATCTTTTTTTTCCAACAATTGAGCTGGAGTTTTATTTTTCTTGTTGCATAGATTGTAAGGCTATGGATTTGAGGTGCAACACTAAGTCGTATCTTTTTTGCTGATGTTACTGAAAATAAAGTTACTCTTACATACGCTTAGTTATATTTCGTGTAAAAATGTGTCAGAACAACGGTTGATGCAGAACCCTCTTCTGTTTTTGGACTTATAATTAAAGAGATCACACAGGTGAGCGGTATAAACACAAAATTTTGTGATGAAGGCATTTTATTGGCTACCTGAAAGGAATTTAAGTGTTAACAATACGATTTCCACATTATTTGGACTTCTCAGGTTGATAGTAATCTGAGCTTAATCGTATTGCTTAATCTTAAGAATAGGGCGTCAACCGAGAATTTTATTAAAATTTTATTTAACAGGAAAAAAGGAGGACGAAACGGATTTCCTTATATAGTGCAAAGGTAAAATAGTTACAAATTAACGTTAAATAATCGAATTCGCGTCCAAATACCAACATTTTTAAAAATAATAAAGAAGCTATTATTCCTTAATTTAAATTTTACAATAATTGTAATTATAAAAATCTTATTAAACAGAAATCGAATATTTCCGTTCCAGAATATATTTTGTTCGTACTTTCCAAAAAAATAGAATTTTGTAACTTTTTTGCACAGGATTGTTCTATATGCATATTTCCAGAAAAAAAAATGCAATAACACCAATGCCTAACTTAAGTATGACGAGAAAGATATTGGAAACACTTTAGTCGAACCCATTTTCATAAAATTTAATTACAGTGATTAAAGTAAATTGTGGTCAAATGCCTCGGCTCACTGAGCAACGGTATCGTCTCAAACTAATTCTTTGACAATAACACTATACAAATGATTATAGTTTGTTCAAATCACAATATAAGTACATAGCATGGAAACATCAACATTTGTTGCAAGGTTCAACATTATGCTAGCTTCGAAAGACAAAACGATACAGTGTCGGGCTGGTAGGATGTATAGCCAGTAGGCAATCCCCTTATAAATAATCTATTGGTTTGCAGCAATTAACCACCTACAATGTCCAATATTTGGATTAAATATTTATTATTTTTCAGGAAATTATCATTATCAGAAAAAACATTTATTGGCAACGGTCCTCTTAATGCAGATGAAATAAAGCTAATTGTATAATTCGAAATAAAATACCGTAATAGTTATGGTAGAGTCTTTCAAAAAGACGTGTGACTGTTGATCGAACTCAAGATCAGAGGGACAGGAATTTGTTGAAAAAATTCCCTTTTAGCAAAAAAAAGATCTCTTTAACGTAATATGTAACACCCCAGATATGAATACGTTTAACGAATTTTTAAGAATCAAGTGATGCACAGCTTCTAATATCACTTCTGGATCTGGATCGCTTTCTGGAAAAAAAGAAATGTTTCATCGATCATAGGCACCATGCGCGCAAGTATTCGTAGTGCTGCAGATTTCCACCTAATCAACAAATTTCAATATTATAAGAAAAATTTAATTTCGCTTTTTTATAGATAAAATTACCAAATCTTCAGGAGCAATTGCGATTCTGAGAGGTGATAAAAGTTAACTGATGTGTAGTAATAAATGGAAGCGCTACAATTTGGCTGTGATGACGGGGATGGACGACGCAATAAGCAAGTTAGTACGAAACGTATTGCGCTTTTCGCCGTTTCCACTTGATATTCGATGTGGACTTGAAAAAGCGTTTCATTAATCCTGTATAATGGGGAAAAAAGAAAACTTAATGAGTTCAAACTGAAGAATATCATTTTTGACCTTCGCCGGCAGATAAGCTTGATTTCCCAGGACGCTTCCATATTATATATATAGATATACATGTGCGGATATATCAGGGAGGATGAAGAGGAAAAAAAATGTTTTATTAAATTCCGTGTCGCCCGGCATATTCTACGAAGTATAAGCCACGGAAATTAAATAATTTCTGTTACGCAAAACGAAATTAATCAAGTAATTAGATTTTTGTCCGTAACACTGGTTATTTATACTTCGTCCCTTGGTGTTCCGTATGCACCATAAGTAAATAAAATATTAAATTGTTACCAAGTTCGCTGAAGGAAGTAATTTCCGCTCTCAGTGTCCGTTTTATCTAAAGTACCATTAGAACGGGAAGTGTTTTAGTAACAATGTATACAAATATTGGAAGTTTTAGAAAGTTAAACAGTTGGAATCTACATCTTCGTACGAAGCCATACGTAAAGCTACTCTTCGCAAGCAACAAGTCAGTGGCGGCTCGTGACTTGGAAATTGTCTAATTGCGACATTTTTAACATACATTCTCCTTCCTTTTCAAATTAAATACGAATCGCACCTCGGTAATTTTTCGATGGCTTATACAACCGAAACAATACGAAACTACATACTTGCGATACGTAATCTGAAGTTTATCGTAAATCATTTTTAAGTAATATATTATTACGTGCTATTACTTCTGAGATTCTTTAACATTTTAATCGTCATCTATTTAATTATAGTACTATAGATCTATACAAAGACTTGAACAAGTAGAAATAAATAATGTATTCACCAACTTATCATAACCTGCGGCTATCTGACTAGTCGAAGGAGTATTTTCGTAGTGTTTGATGTATCGATCTTGAACGTTCATGGCGTTTGATATAATTTCCCAGAAACGTAATTCTACTCTCTACTTCACGAGATTTTCTTAATCAACACCAAGACGGCTTTAAGATATTTAAGAATTTATTTATTTATTTATTCGGAGAGAACAACAATTTAGAGAGAAGTTTAACCGTATACCATCTATCTAAAACTTAATGAAAATATCCAAGAACAATCAAAAATGTACATATCGTGGTTTTCTTGTAGGCATGAATGAATGGAAAAAAAGTAGATGTATTTAGGGTTTCGGTAATATGAAAATTCAAATGTAATGTAGAAATAGAACACATCAGAAAATGCCTAGAAGCAATAACTAAAAATATATAACGCTAAGATAGCTTAGCTCTTTCATGGTATTGATGGAATAATTAACGGCGAACGCAACAAAAGGAGAGAAAAAATAATTTAACACACGGACATGTTTCTGCCTATCCGGTGTCATCAGCGCGGTTTCGAGCGTATCTTTCATCTCTACCTTCTGCCGTTGTTGCCTCACAGTTAATGCCAAATCTTCTAAAACGACAAACTCGACATTTCTTAGCTTGTCTCCCGTCCAAGAAGCAGCGACATAAACCGGGTACTGTTTCCCAAAGCATCACTCGCCGTGAATGATTCCATCAATACAGTGAGAGAGCTAAGCTAAGCTATCTTAGCATTATGTATTTTTGGTTATTGTTTCTAAGCATTTTCTGATGTGTTCTATTTATATACATCATGAAAGTTTTTAGTGTTTTTTTTATATATTTAACATTAACACAACGCAGAAATATTGTTACTAGGTTATAAACTTAGCTTACAATTAGCTGATGTCCATTTCCAATCTACGTAGCTTGTGCTATTTCAGCATTATTTTTCTGGTATGTTCTGTTTATGTACATGATGAAAAACATGTAAAAATCTTTTACATGTGCAGTTTTCCAAAATACTCCTTGACTCTAGTGAGGGCGCCAAGAGATATCTTCATCAGCGTAAGATGATATAATATCGTCTCAGATAGAAACCACACTTTTCTTTATTTTATAGAAAAAAATGTAGCACATTTTTTAATTTCTCTCAAAGATCTAGTATCGAAAATAACGATTTGCATAACTGTAACATTACCAGCTGAAAAAATAAATTACTATAATTTGAACTTGACTGAATACGTCTATAAGAAACATTAACCAAAAACCAAAAACAATGCTTTCATTCAAGTAAATTTGGGATATCTCATCGTAAAAAAAAAAAAACAGAAAAACAACGGAAGAGAAATTCAAAAGCAAAGCTAACGCTTTCTTCTTTATACCGCCCTGTATGAAACATTTTTTTAACAATCGCTGCATTTGTCAAGTCTTTGTGAACGCCTCATGAAAATTAATTATATGGATTATTACACTAACCTCCGTTTCAAATGGATGGTTTTTTAAGAATTCTAAGATATTTTCATCTTATTCACCAGTTGATATTTTCTTTCGAACGAACCGATTTGTTTTTGAAAAAATCACTATATATCCCATTTGGGCTGAGTCTTTGAATGGCGGTTTTTTATTTACCTTATATCTTACAGCTAATTTTTGGATCAACCATCCTCCTTCTATTAGTGTAATTAGTTGCTTCCATATTTCAATATTTAGACAGAAAAATCCTTAATGTCTGCGTTTTTTAATTCCGTAACCCTACATATACATTCGTACTGTAAATGGTAATTCGAGGCATAGAATTTTTTACTTTAGGAGCAACTGCAATGCAATATTTCCAATTTAAAAAAGCAGTTCTAATTCGTTGTGTTGAACATAATTTTTTTTTAGAGGTTGGTTAAAGCTCTACCGTAATCATTTTTTAAATAGCGCATTTCGTTTTGAAGCTATTAGTTTTTGTTTATCGTTGTATACGGTTTTTTTTTTATTCCCTACCTTGCCGTTAGCACATATCATTTATGGGTATCTGTTAAAAATGTTCCCTACCGTGCAATCGTTAATAATTTCATGATAACAGTAAATGAAACATACCAATTATAAAAGCTTTTGGATTTTAATTCTCATTTTCCTTGAAAATTGGTGTAAAAAAGTTTTCGGTATATTTTTTTTATCGAAAAATTTTGCATTTATTTCATAACAAAACACGGCTTTTCATAATTAAAAGACAAATTGAAATCGTGTTCAAAAAGCTTTTTTATCGTTGAATTTAGACTATGCAAAATATGATGATACTTAGGAAAATTGTAAATTTCAACTAAACATCCAAATATGGTATGAGTAAACTTTAGACAGACAGAAATCTATTATTAGTTGAAGAACACCAATTTAACCGAATTCGCTACACATAACATGCCTGCTCACATAGAAACAAAATTAGAGGAGGGAAAGAAGGTTAGGAGCAGAATTCTGTTATTTTAAACATTTTGAAAAGATAAAATTAGCGATTATACAACTGAACGCCAAAGAACCAGCTACAATAAAGCTAAGTGAAATGCAATTCCAAACTCAAATGTATAAACTGTTACAGCAAAGTATAATAAAATGCAAACCGCTTCGTTGTCCTTACGAGACTCGTGTGAAATTGTTCACCACATATGCTACATATTTTAGATGATGAAGAAAATATTTCGGTCAGAGCAAAACTTAATATTATATTACGTAAAAATGTCGCTTTTTCTAGATTACACCATCTTTTTAACAATACTATAGCGGAAATTCAAAGATCACTTTAAATAGGCCAATACTATCCATCGTTGGTTGTAAAACGATCTCTTTCTGCGTATAAGCAGGTATTCACTGTAGAAACGCACGCTATGTTACAGGTGTTAAAGGCCTCACTTCCAGAATTATTTTCAGCCATATAAACATATTCGGTAAGCTGTTTACTATATTATGTTTGTGTTAATAATAAATTCTTTTATTGTTTTTTGTCCAAAATAACGCGCACGTTTATTTCGGTTAACTCGGCGCTGTGATACTATTGGCAATCGACTTGTTGCCCCTAAACGGTGAACAATAAATAACATATCGAAAAAACTGGAAATACATTATAAGAGTAATAATAATAATAAGTTGTCCTACTATGAGATCCTGCCATATTTGCTTTTTAGTGTTACTCTTTTAGTCAATACTCTTAATACCCTAAATACAAGACCTCGTCAACATAAGCCATGTATGCATTTTAAAAGAATTAATTCCCTTTTAAATTATATTCTGTGTCAATTTAGTCTCCATAAATATAGATAATAGAGATTCTGCTACAAACAACGCATAGTAACATTTTCAAATCAAAGGAAATAATTAAAGAGGATATAGGAAAGTTTAATTCGGAATGGAAGGTAATGTGAAAGCAAAATAAATTAAAGCTATTATTGTGAGCTTAACACGGCAGAATACATTATAAATATTTAATTGTACTTGAAATTTAATTCAATTAATTGAATCAGTCACAAGCTATTCAATATACGAGTTCAGTTTAACAAACGCCTTGCATTTGGAAACAATATTACTAAATTAAATCCAAAAATAGCATCGCGTAATTATGAATTGTTGTATATTTAATGTAATGCATAAATTTCCAATACTGCGATTACAAATAGCGAAGACGAATAGCAACATCCATCGTAAAACAAACAAATCGCAGATGTACTAGAACCGCCACTATAAAGAAACATTTGTTTTGTTGATCAGTGTTACGAACTTTAATAGTTTACTTTCAAGGATGTTTTATTTGTTTTTTTCGTATTTTGTCTGCCTGTATGCGTATTATTTTTTTTATATTTATTGTACGATTTACTATCGTTAATCCTGTTTTATTACCTATATTTGTAAATATTCTTAAACATTGTATTTATTTTTTTTATCTGTACATAAAACTTAAATACTATTTTATCAGTATTTAATGTATGTATATGCGGCATAATGAAGGAAAATGAAGGAAGCTAAAATTGCATTTTAAAATAAAATATATCGAGGCGCTTTGCCGCAGATTTATCTCCACACTTTGCATTCCGGATATGGCAGTGGGCTGAGTACATCATCCCTTCGCCGGTCACCTCTCGAGCTCCGCTAACGTACGACTGCCGCTGCGTACGCTCCGACTAAGGATGCAGCGCTTGCTAACGCTATGCTTTCGGTACTTGTAGCTGGACAATCTATATGCTTCTCGCACAATGTGTGTTTTAAGATTTTCTCATTATACACATATCCTCGTTTTTAATCTTTCCTCTACGAATATGCATGACCGATTCTGCTACTGGGTCGATGTTGCCAGTTACAATGGTTGGAGCAACAGTTCTATTTTTACAGTACGGGCCGAAGCAATTTGATGGTTGCGCGAGGCCTGCGTATTTGTCTTAGTTCAGTTAATCGCGATAGTCATATTCACTGGAAGCCCACAAAATTGCAAAAGATACACCCACTAGACTTACTATCCTTTGGATCTTTAAAAAAGGCTTCCAATAAGCCGCAAAAAGGATAGTTTTAGCGAATGCAAACAAATCTATCGATGTAAAAGTTGTTGAAGTAATACCAAAGAAGTACCCAACACCTTCGAAAGAGAACACATCGGATTCTTCATAAGAAAAAAACATAATGTTACAAAATGCTTCTACTGTGGAATAACCATTTCTTTTTTTTTTCGACAAGTAATATAGCCTAAAAGGAAAAAAAAATGTCAAATAACAATTTTAAAATGTACTCTTATTCAGGATGAACTAGAACACAAACAACTAAAGACCATAAACAATAAGAGAAAAATAAATAACATTTAAAGAAAAATGAAAAGGAGGAAGGTATTTTAGAAAAAAAGGACAAAAAAAAACAGAAAAATTAAATATGAATTTTCAAACGAAGATGAACCAGAACCGACTTTATCTTTAAATGAATAATGTGAAGATGCAGATTTTCGTTTGAGTTTCAGCACCTGATAGAAGAACCTACGAAACATGACTGAGTTTTGGTAGAATTTATAACTGAACAGAAAAGTGTAGTGTACCACGTCCTTCGTTGGTAGAAGTAAGAAGGATGCAAACAAGCTTATTCGACAACAAATGATATTTCACTAACTAGTTAAAAACAAATGAAGTTTCCAGGTCAAATTTTATTTAGGATAATAAAGAAACAGGGATCCCATATCTCCTTTCCGACAAGCTTCGGCAACCTAAATTGCACGAAAATGGAACTGTTGGTACTATAATACATCTTGCACGTTATTTTCAGTTTTTCAGTTGCATTTTTATCATGTTCAAATAAGATAATATCAATACCTTATCAACATCTACACCTTAAAACTTTTATTTTTATTATACTCAATACTAAAACAACTCAATAATTCATTTTAAATTTAAATAAATTTAAATTTATTTTTATATCAAAGTGACATTTTTGGTGCGCTTGTACTCCTGTCTCCGCTACTGACTCGTTGGTACAATTCCGTAGCTACGTTTAATTGCAATTGCGTGGTTCAAATTTCGTAAACTTCGTATCTCTTAATGAGAAAATATGTATTGCTAATATACCAAAGAGATTTTCTTGGGTGAACGTAGACTCGTTTGACAAAAGAACTTTTCCTATTTTAACCATGCTATACTATTTCCTTCGCTGCATGTTTAACTAATTCTTGGATTATTCAGACTTCTAATAAGAGTACCTAATAAATTAGTGGAGAATAGGTTCTGGAAACTAGAAACACTTAGAGAAAACAATTTCCTCCATATTTATATCGTTCAAATGCGAGGGCTTAATCCTTTTAAGTTCCTGTTGCAAAACAATGTTTTAAATTAAATTTTAGCAGAGAACGGAGGCAAACGTGACGAGATCTTAACGTAAACTCTTTGTGTGTGAACAGCGCAGAAATTACAAAACTTGACGCTTCTCTTTGTTTTATACTTGGTTAAGCTAACAATGAATCTTAATTTTGGAAATATCGTTTTTCTAAACTATTGTCTTTAGGGGAATTTAATTACACTAACTATTCTCGTAATCAAAGCTTGATAAATAATATGAAGTTGATGTTGATGCGATGATAGTGATAGAAGTTTTCACGAACAAGAGGTAGTCCCGAAAAAAATATGAGCGAACGTTACAATATCACATTGTTTGCATCAATTTTAGGTATCCTCCGCTTCTGGTTTTCAGAGCAAGCAATAACACCATGGACAACTGCCGATTTCCTTATTTCATTTTGATAGACCATTCTTAATACCTCACACAACATTTATTTAATAAAAATTATTTAAAGAGTGCGAAATATATATGTTAAAGGTGAGTGCTACTATTCAAAAAAATGAAATGATTTCTTCCTTTGAATTAAATATCATCTACCAGCCTCTTGACAATAGGAAAATTTATGGACATTGCGAATGACATCCAAAAGACGTCAATCCGATTCATTCGATACCTAATTTTACTTTTGAATTTGAATTGATATCACAGTCTATCAATATAGTTTCTTTGATATTAAATACCGTCTAAGATCCAACTCTCGGTAAAACCGTTGTTTAAGAACTTGCGAACAGGACGTGCAACCCACGAAGATGCATCATCTTGTTGAAACCAAATATCGTCATTTGCTAAGTTTAAGATCTTCTACATTTGGAAATATTTTGGCAAAAGCAATTAAAAGTGCGTCCATCAAAATGTCCGGATGATTGAAACTCAGTTGCTAGTCAAATATCGTTGTCGGGTTTATGGATGGAAAAACACTTTTTGCCAACTGTTTGCTTAATTTTATAAATTGAACTAATAAAAAACACGAAATTCGTCAACACTATCAAACAACTAAAAATACCTGTTAGTTCCAACAGTTATTTTGAAATAATGACAGCAGCCGAAACAGTTATTTGAAAATGGAAGGTTAGTACCATCAACAGTATGAAGCGCGAAGGAAAAAAAAACCTAGAACAAAGAATAGCTGCGAATAACCCGAAATTTAGAAGATTAGATAAATTAACGTGTAGTGACTTAGGCAAAACTTGAACAATAAACAAAGAAAAGTTAAATAGCATCGAGGTGAAGTTCCTGCAAAAAAATAGAAGGGAAACCACCATAATATGCAGGAAGAATCTAAACATCATCCCTATCAAAGTAAAACAAGCATAATTTAAATGGTTAGGGCATATAATGGAAGGCAGAAAGATTAGTAATGCAACTGATGATGAAGCTCGCCCTGTTTCTGAGAAGGACAAGCGGAATGGAAGGAAGTATAGAAGCTTCCAGACGGCAGAACGATACAAAGAAATGTACTAGCTCTAACATAACTTCACGCCGAAAGGTTAGAAAAGTAAAGATTAAGTAATGAAGTCAAATGGTAGACTGTAAAATATTGCGCCAATGTAAGCGTCCTGAACAAGTAAAATTTCAAGTTGAAAATCGATAATTTAGGAATAGTTACCGAGTCGACGTTATGTTACGCGATTGTAAAATACGGATGTGATCGATAGTGCCATTTGTCCAACTCTATCACAACGTACCCTCAAATTGGTTCTTGGTATCTGATGCACACTTCCATATTTCAATTTATTCCTTTGAGGTGAATAAAAAGAAAGGAGATTTAGGTACACTATGAAAAGTCTTAATAGTTCTGATGCCATTAGCGAATATATTACTTCATTTATCAAGCATTCTGACACGCTACGTGATTAATGGAAAACAATGAGAAACTTTATTTTAATTAATGGCAAATGCACAATGCATTATTAATATTTACTAAACCTTCCGACAAATAAATTTTACTACGTTGCAATTTTCAAAAGTTAAATTTAGCTTAAAGCGGGTACTACTTCCAGTTTCCTACGAGGGTAGTTTGAAAGCTTTCCAGCCTCATACAAAAACAAGTACCAAAACCAATTTTGTTTCTTAACATACGAGATAAGCCCCAAAAGTTTCCCGCCTGACTATATTCTAGTAATCACAGAAACAAAATAGCAGTATTGTCAGGCAGCATGAAATCAATGCAATGTTGTGGCATTTTGTACGATATTGAAACTCGACTACTGAGCCGTGATTGAATTCTTCACTAAACAAGGTCTTACTCCGCGTAAAATTAAAATACGTATGGATGGTGTACATGGTGCAGATCCGCCTTCATATTCTAGAATAAAGCAACTTCGTTTGGAACGAGAGAGCATCGCTATCGATATAAAGCTTTGCCTTAATGGAACGTGAGGTGCTGAAATATAGACGTGTAAATGTAAGAAATCGTTATCATAGATAGGGTTTTCAGATGTAGTCGTGCGATGTATTTCTACATAAGCACCTTCACATGAATAAGGATATTGCCAAATCGGTTCTCCGACTTTTGTTAGCAGGGCAAAGGAGCAACGTGTGACTTGTAGTGAATAAATTTTAAAGTTCTGTATCAACCAACACGAATGATGTACTTTGATCTTCTGTAAAATCTATAGCCCAGACCTAGCCCTCAAGTAACTATTATCTATTTTCAAAATTAGAAGAAAGACTTTCTATGTAGAACATTTGAAAACGACAAAGAGCTACAAGAGGCTGCGTATTGAAATGCTAATTTAATCAAGATGTAAAATAAATATATTGAAATACATACTATATTGAAAAATAACCGTATTATTTTATTTTTATCATGCCTAGACTATAGTCAAGACGGAACCTTCTGGCGCTTACCTCGTAGCCTCTTTGTAAGTCTGTACATATTTCCCGACGATACACCCATCATTTAATCTGTCCAAATAGAAGTTGTAATCCTCTTCAGTAAAATAGGAATTTACGAATATGATGGTCTCTTCGTTCGACGAAAATCTTTGTCCTTCAAATGAAACTTTGAAGACTACTTCAGAAAAAGAAGGTTTCCATTATTTTCCTGGCCGATAGACCAGCTTTCGGCTTATTCGGAACCAACTCGCCCCTTCCAATTCGTCATTTTGACTATGCCCTGGCTTCAGGATTATATTGGCGAATCCAATCCACCATATCAATCGATTCCAAGTATCCGATTCATTTCGCTTAAACTGCTTTAACGGGGCTTTAAAAGTGGCCATTTAGATGAGTTTTTGGTCCTGGCTGGGTAAACACAGAACCAAACGCACGATTAGGTTTTTCATGCCCAAATCTTCTTCAATCAGTATTATGATAAAGACATTCTTCTTCGGGATTCTAAGTTCGAGGGTCATCTAGCATCATTTGGTTAACTTCTCCGATGTTATCGATAGTGGCTGTAGTTTTCACCCGCCCCGAACAATCACACCCAATCAGTAGTTCAAAATCTCACAGTGACAGATGATGGTGCAAAGTTTCCGTAAGTGACGTCCAATTAAATGCAAGAATTTAACGATAGCTTAATTTCGATTGACACAAACGTTTACAAAGTTAAACACCAACTAGCCATCCGAAATGGTTCAGATTTTCGAAAACGATTATCAGCGCATACGCTATTATGCTGAGGCTTAAAACCTTTCGGACTATACTCGTATATGGAGGGTTTTGTCTATTTTCCTAAAGAAAATAGTTAAAAAGTGTGTCCTTCCCGAAGATCTACCACATTAGTTTATCCCTATATAAAGTGGGTTTATCTTCTTTGTATTAACACTTCAAGTAGCAATAAATTGAGCTGATGCTCTCCTGTATCATCATTTACGGCTATATTCACTTCAGCGTTTTCCCATTAAATGCTCGCGGGCTACATCTTGCAGGTGCTGCTGTTCACACTCGATTTGACAATGCAATAAACAAAGGAGTTACCGTTGTCTTTGTACACGTTCTTGCCTCTATGAGTGGAGTTCCTTTGTTATCAAAATAATTTTCTAAAAACGACATTTATTGGGTTAGGTGGGTTATCTACTTAGCTTAGGTAAATTAATAGCTACGTTTCAAAATATATGCCTCGCACGGCGCGAACTTAAAGAACGACAAGGGTAGGTAACTAATTCTTCAATCTAGTTTTCCGTGTCGCTGTAAGGTCATCCCACGGCTGAGATAACCTGTCTAGCTGGGGTGATTTGCTTCTCCCCTGAGAAATGGAATACTATCTTGTGCCAGTGACACCGGTCTTCCGATTTGTGTTACCCTACAGAGAATACCCTTTCCAGCAATTGTTAGATACGTACGTGTATAATAAGTTTACAGTAACATTCCCATTAATTTAAATGTTACTTTGTATGGCAAATGACGTTAATTTCTCTTAATAAACCTACCGCCACACACTTAATGATAATGCATAATTTCGACATAATATTAAATTCGAATAATTAAATGCGATTCGACCGACAACTTCGAACATGCATAATATGTTGCCTACTGTATTTAATGTAGGAAGTTAGAGGTCGGCTATCTAGCATTAAATTCCATACGTATAGCAGTCCTATCGTATTAGTCTTCTCAAGCTGGGACGTCTGTTGTCCAGCAATCCCTTTTTGCTTTAGGTAGATTTATAGAATGTATTTACAGCTTGCGTAGAAAATAATTTCTTAGACGGTTTTTAAGTAGAATCGCAGCAATATAGCTACTATTAGCTTACCTGTGGCACATCCTACAACGACTTGATCAGTTTAATCCAATCAACATTAAGAAGGAATGATGAAGGGAGGAGTGGGTTTTGATCTCTTGAGGTCAATCATTAGCTGTCGTAATGCAATGTAGGAAATGAAGTCCATCTACGACGTTTTGTTGTCATTTACAATGATACTTATAAAAAGAAGCCACCGCCATTCTTTTCTGATAATTCTGCATCGATAACTGGTCACATCGCTGTGGAGATCTACACCACAGATACATTTATTGCAATGAAAGATAACAACTGGTTGTAGTAAGTTCTTCATCTTCTATCTTTCTATTGTACCTCTTCGCAGTTTGCAGAGAATCTATGTTGTAATAGATACCGGTGGATAGTTATTTCACCTAATCGGTACTATGTCAGCTGTTTCGTCGAATCTAGAATCATAATATCCTCTAGCTTCTTTTGAAACGGATCTTCCTGAATGGATCCTCATAATTTGATTTTCACGAATGGTTCCGGTAGCAATAAATAAAATAAAAACATGTTGAAGAATAGTTACGATTTTTTTACTATCTTTAACGACGCGAAGAGGTCAAGAATAATTTCGGCACCTAACCTGAATCTTCTACTTCATATTTCTGCTTATTGGCAGATACTCTTGCATTCAGCATATATTTGTACAAATGCCTTTCAAATGAAGTCACACCCAGATCTCTCTGGCTTGCCTTCAATGAACGTTTTACATGAACAGCACTCAAAATACGTCACCATTTATTAATCTACGGACAAGTTGAACCGCTTAAATTTCCTGGTTGGTTACGTCAAAAAAATCCATGGAAGCAAACTTATTCTTATTCATTTGCTTTGGGTGCATGTCTTTATGCGCGCCTAAAAACAATAGTGGAAGTGCAAGTCTCAACAGACAAAAATTGTGGTAGTTCACACATCCGTCCTATATACAGTAAATTCAATGGAATTCTTTGGGTATAAATACTAGAGAAAGTTTCAAAAAAATTTCAAGGATCAAGTGTTTCACGCATGGCCATAACCATAAGGCGTTATTCAATTTGCTTTGTTTGAAAATTATTTTTCTTAAAAAAAAAAAAAACAACCACCTACACTGAATTTTTACACTAAAGTACATAATGTATTGTTGGATAAATGTTCAAGCATAAATTTCTCTTGAAGGCTGGAAATATGGAAAAAAGTCCAAGAAAGACGGTGACAAAATTAACTAAAAAATAGTCCTGTGGCATAAGCACAAAGTAGTGCTTATGGCACAGAATGTACAATTACGCTAGCGATTCTTTAAAATGTGTTTCTGATACACATACATTTCTTTGATTTGCTTTTACATGTAATAATACTATAGCATTAATCAACAATTTAGCTGCAACATCTACGTACATGAAGGCGAATTCTGAGAAATAAACTTACAAAAACAGAAATTACTGTATGAATGCCGCGCTAGAATAGAATCTCTGTTTTTCGTTAAATTTCTCCAGCACAAAAGCAAGTTAATACAATTTCTTAATTGCAGAGAGCAGCGTAGAGCATAATACGGTCGGGGAGAACAGCAAATATACGTCTTATAGTTATAATTAAAACACGAGAAGGAAAAGCAGTGCCAAAGCAAAATCCAGAAAGGAAACGCTTGTATAAAAAACAACAGTTAAAATATGATAATAATCTCAGTTGTTGAAGGCATACCAAGGTTATCTATGTGATCTCTATCCAGGTAATTAGGTTATTTAGATGTGGTGGATGGAAAATGTGTTACAATTCTTGTCTCATCCGATCAATACGAACTGGAAATATTTGTTGTTCTTGTCTTGTGTTATTGTACATATATTATGCTTTAACTTAAGAAAATATCAGGATATACATGAATAAAGGTTTCGCCGATCTATGTTTCTGGCTTTTATACAAGCAATAAGCTCATATCAAAATTTGGATATCCGAATAATTTGCATGATGACGAATTAAAGAATGGATATTTCTGAACGTTTCGACCGTGAAGTAGGTTTTCCTTTTTGTTTTTCTCATAAACTATTCTATTTTTTTAAGAGCTATACTCTTAAATAATAAAGATAATAATAAATAATAAAAATAAAGATAATAATAATAATAAAAATAATAAAGAATAAGGATCCACATTAAAACCGGAAGAATTACTAGGAAATATCTTTGTTATTCTAGTAACCTCATTATTGTTATCTTAGATTACCACATTTTACGCTATTTACGCTTTAAACAGAAACTTATTGGCATGGTTACCTAAGTTAGCCAAATATGTTAAACGGAATTTTAAGTTTCAACATAAAGAATAATTTAAAAAATAGCATTCACCACTGGATTACGATCATACTGTATTTTTTATTTCTATTCTTTTTTCATTTGTCCGTTTAATATATTGCAGTATACAAAAATACTAAAGCTTCTTCAGTTTTAACGTTAGGAAAGACAAGACACGTTATCTTACTTACCTCATGGGTTTGAACAGGGCCTGCAGGTTGTTGGAATAATCTATGATTAACTTGATTTGTGTGCCACCCGATTTTTGTGCTGTAACAAAAAGAAATTTGAAGTACACTATGTGAACTGCAGCAAATAATTTTTTGGAAAACGGAAATCGAATGATTCAGACGCTAAAGAAACACATGTTTTTTTTGTATCAAGATACTCTTTCGTTTTCCAGAGTTTCATCAAAATCTGAATTTCTTGTTTTTTTATAGTCTCTGTCTGTCTCTGGGATATCTATATTACCATTATTATCGTCTATTTACACAAACACTTCGTTCGCCCACTAACCCGTCCATTAACAAAGTTAATGTGAAAATAAGAACCGTTGGCCAGTCTTAATTAGAGCTTTGTTACATTTTAATCACATTCAGAAACCGGAGGAAAGACCACAAAGTTTAATTAAACGAGTTGTTGATGCTGTCAAAATGTTTACGTACGTCTTTAAAGACACCAGATTTTAGGAAAAACGTTAATTAGGGAAGAACACTTTCATAAACGGGAAGAAATCGTTTCCATTTGTTTTTTTTTTTGCTTTTTAATTAAAAAATGAGCCCTAAGCATTTTTGTTAACATATTTTATTTTATCTTAGAATACACATTGCGTTACACTATAGGTAAGCTTAACTACCCCTTTCAAGTTATAATTATGTTTTGTTTTAACTTAAATAATCTTTTTTTGATTGGCGAGTGATTTGAGTATAGCAAAAAATCAAATGTAATTTGCAGATTGCTGGGGAGTATTAGCCAGCCAATAGCGTCGATCGGATATAGGCAGTAGATGAATTGAAACTTATTTTTCGTTAATCGTCAAGCACGACTGTAATAGGAATTAACTGTTTTTCCAAATTTGTTCGTGTGGCAAGTTGCACATGTGTGTGGCATGCACATGTTTGTGACAAGTTGCATATGCGAAACTTAGCCTGCCACCAAACACAACGCCAATGACAAATTGCTCACAACGTCGTCACTCTAGGAATTCTAATTACTTCGTACCTTTTTCTTTTTATTAACTGAAAGTCGATAATCCCCATTAATTCTGAAAAGTGTGTGGCAAATGAAATCTAATAAAATTGATTCAGCCGTAAAATCGTGCAATATATAGAGCAAAAGGACATTGCTGATACAAACGTGTTATAAATGTTTTTCAAATCGTTTATTGCCATTATAACATCAATAATAAGAATAATCTATGCCTTCTCATCCCCTAACAGTTTTCATCAATTATTGGGGGCGTTAGCCGGCCACAAGTTAAGCCTGTGCCCGTGGGGCATTGTGAGATGTTCACCGTCAGCATTTACCAAATTTGTAATAAAGAAAACCACAGGAAAGCCTACTTTACGAGTTGCGAGGCTGGGAGTCGGACCCAATATCACGAAACTAATAGCTGAAGGCGTTAAACGCTGCACAATCCAGCATAACATCTACATAAAAATAGAATATCTTCAATATGCTCCAATTCTAATACGTTTCATTTTTAGGCTATCATAATTTCATTTTTTTTTTAGATTTTCCAATGTTGTAACCGCAACCATTTGTGACATTTAGAGAAGCCTGATTTAATTAATCAAATTGTGTCTAGCACTGAATGTTGGAAACGGTTACGTTTTTTAGTCTTTATTAAGAATGGGACGCCCAATTTTTAATATTATTTTAATTAATACCTATTTATTTACGTATAATAGGATTAGTTTCGTTTATTAATTTCTTGAATGTATTGAATGTTCACTATTTTTTTATTTCAGCTCTTTGCGTTGAGTGCTTTTTCTAAATATTTAGTATGTAAAAATCAGGCAAATGCACATATATTGTTTTTTTTTGTTATGATATTTTGTGCACGTTCTATGTGAGATAAATAGTACATCCTAGCGACCTAAGCGATAAGACGCGTAACTATCGTCTAAATAAAGGGGGTTGGCCGAAAAGTATCTCAATTGCTCAAAAATTCGAGAAAATAGCGATAAACCCCCTTTATTCAGTAGAAGGAGAAATAACTGGTGTTTGCCGTGACCAAAAGAGACACGGATGAATAATATAAACAATCACTTGGTATTGTAACATACGAAAATTGTGCTGCTCCACAAAGCAAGAGCATTAACCATCGTCAAAACTTTTAACTGAAGCTATATAAGTGTGTAAAGCGAAGCTACCACTACTATCAAGATGGCAAGAAGACGCTGTCTATTTCCCGCCATTAGACCGCACCCATCATCTCGATAAGTCACACATGTTTCTTTCTATTGTTATATTATATTTGTTTCAAACTTATTGCTCTGAATAGTTCAAATTATTTATACTTTTTTTCATAAATTTTAGTACTTTAATAAAATTAATATTCATATAATAGTAGTATACATGCAATATAATTATTTTTTCTTTTTTGTTATCTTTTGAAAGCAATTCTTCTATTTTTTTTTGTTCTATGACTACTTAATTACTTATTATTATACTACTTGATTAATTATTCCCATTTTCCCTGTAACCCAGTACCTTAAAAAAAAGAAGTACTAACTGTAATTCTTATGTCTAGGAGGAGAGTAGAATAATGAGTAAAGTAGGTAACGATAAAACAATATACCTAATTGATAAATTCTATGCTTTTGCAATTTCATTGTTGTTTCATCAGAGAAACCAAATTGAAATTGCGATCATTACAATTAATATGAGGTAGTACAATACTCAGAATTACTTACACGTGAGCGTTGTTGGCACAGACAGCAAGGAAATTAGATACCAAATTAAAATATAGGATAATTTTCAGTAATTGAAATTAAAAGCAAAAAGAGCGTCTGCCAGCCACAACGGGCGAATCCGAGATCAGGCGATTATACAGCGACAGTTTGTTAACCAAAAAGGTTAGATGTAAGAGGAACCGAACAACATACAGGTGAGTTCCTAATAATAATGGCCTGGAAAAAATAATGACTAGTGTAATGATAAGTGAAGTTAGTCACTTTCCGTTCGCTTCACGAAATTAGAAGAGACTAGATGGACTAGTGTTTATTCGTCTCATGAGAGTGGGTGTGTGTTACCTAATTCTTTTCTTTAAACGTTGTGAGATTTGTCTCACATTGAATCTCACATTAAACTTAAAATGATTAAGATGTATTTAGCAAGAGCAACTGATAAATCTTTAAAACAACTGGTAACTAATGGAGATGCAATCGGAATAAATGGAAATCTACAATATTTCATATCTAACATACTAGACCTAGAAAGTAATCATTCTTGACGAAAGTAACAGTAAGTTTCTTCGAATTTTTATAATAAAATTTAGGATGGAATATCTTCAGTATCCAAGTTCTAATAGCCAATGGCTAGAGTAGTGGGTGCAATAAAAATTTATATATCTACCCGTGGGAGAGAGCTTTCTTGTAGCGACTCCAAAGCGCAGTTTGGTAATCGCTTTTGATATTGTTAGAAAGTTGTCGACATCATATTTGACACTAAATTGTAAAGCATCATAAAAATCATTGAAAATGGAAGAATGGTCTCTACGGATTATTAAGTTCGTTTAACTAAAAGGCCACACGGCATTAGTTTTTTCCTGCGGGTAATTTCCCTTTATTTACTATAAGAAGGACACAAAGAAAATTATCTTTCTAATTTGCTAATAATTTTGTTTCCTACCAAAAATTTTATGTGACTACAAATTATAAAACATCTCAAAAAAAACTGAAAATTTTATAACAAATTAGACACAATCTACCAAATTTGGTTTCATTAAATCAGAACGTCTTACCACAACACTTCACTACGGACGAACGTTTCAATCTGCAAGACTAAAAGCGAGTTATAAATCAAATGATATCAATTTAATTTCAGAATTCTCTTAATAATAATGTAAATACCAAAGAGAATATTGTTATTAAATATTTTGGAGTATTAACAAGTTACTTCAATCAAGAAGTTCGCAATGCGCTAACAGCTTCCTAAGTAAATAAAAACACTAAATGATAGTTGTAAACAATATTTATTTGTCCAAAAAAAAATTGTATCTTAAATAGCAAGTCAACAGTTATTTTGTTCCGTTAAATAATTATCTAGGGAGTACTGAATACAGCTAATAGAAGGCTTTGAGTCAACGGAAACTTGTTCGCTTAAAACCATGGCAACTATATCCGATTGTAATTGCGACGATCGGTCTTGGGGTAAATTTCGTAAAAGGGATGCAATGTATCTCCCAAAATGGTCGAAACTATCCATATTCGTGACGTTAGCAACTCTTCTAGAAATTTCGTCTAGTTTTGATATTGTCAAAGTAACATCAGTACTACATCCAATGTCACAAGGTGTCAAAAACTTCCTTTTTGACGGAACTGTCTCTGTAACATCAGAGTGGATTATCCGTTTCGTTTGCTGGAACGGGATTTTCATATCTTCGGAAGTGCTCGGTGCCGAAGCGAACGTTGGCGATGTGGCAGGAAAAGGAGTCGATGACTGTTCTTCATCGAATGGATGCGATTTATTTGAATCGTGTTCGTTTGTCTTTTTATTTTCTGTATCTTTATCTAAATTTTCCTACAACAGATGCAACAGATTAGCAGCTAATCGAAAACAAATGCTACCATTTGATGATCTGGCTACAATTAACATCCAAATAATAATTTGCCAGTTCTTGCTCGGTTAAGCTGAACACTCAGAAGTTGAGCAGCCCAGGATAAATTTTCAAAATGTCCAAATTAAAAAGTAATTGGGCATGGTTTATGAGGTCTTCGCACCATGCTATACCATAATTAAATGTCGGCGAAAAAGGTCCCGTTACCATAGTGATACCAATACCAATGAAATCTTATTCAATGATCGCCGGTCAGGAGATATGTAAGGTAAGGAGATATGGGGACAAAGAAGGATTTAAATTAATTACACTACACAAAAAAAAAAAATGGTATGTCTAATATTAACCTACGGTGAGTCCTTAAATTGCTCTGCCCGGATTAGAAGGAACCACGTATTGAATGCAGCTGAAAGTTTTTTGAAGACAAACATTAACCAAATGGTGACTGGATACGAAAGCATAAAAGAACTACAAGAGAAACAGTGCCTGTATACCACAACTATTTGTCTAAGAGATAAATGCTAGAGCGACGAAAAGGATAAAGATGGTGCTGGCTACAGTCTTTTAGGACAGTGAGGACATCTTCGTGGTCGACCTTAAATAATACTTACTTGCTACACCAAAGCAAGTCATTATTAAGAAACGTCGAGGAAAGCTAGTTCTTATACGACAATAATTCATAAAACTCCAATTTCGAACGCTACTGTGCACCGGTGTGGATTCATGGAAGTCGATCTCGATCAAAAAATAGTATTTTGAAGACAAACAGCTATTGAACTTTTATAGTTTTGAAGTGCCAAACAAGCGATCTGAAAAGTATATGGAAATAGTACGAGATTATATACAAAATAAAATAGACAAGATTTTTCTTCTGTAATACCTGTTTCCTTCATACGTAGATGGCTCCTCGTCGAATAAAATAAGAATAAATTATATTAAAAAGTATATAGGTAGCGGTAATTATACTCATGAGCATTTATGCCTCCATGGAATAGCAGTCACTAACAACCCAAATGTTTGAGAAACAATTATTTCCGCAAATCGTTGGTTAACATATGAATTTGTCTTATAGCAATCCTATGTAATAACCCCATTTGCTATCTACACACAGAAGCAGGGTATAGTAAGCGTGCTCTTAACAGAATAGAGCCGAACGATCCAGGAAGACTCTAAATATTCTAAAAAGAGCCATATATAGATACATATGCACATTATAGAAGGTCCTCCTTTATAACGTGTCTTCTTTTGTCAATTAAGCTGTATGAATACATTTTTTTGTTGTTGTGTTTCTGGTAAATAAATATTCACTTAACCTATTCATGCATTCATATGAAATAAATTCATTTATGCAAGAACCGGTCAAATGTATCAATTTGTTTAAACTGGGCTAAAACTAAGTTAGGGACTCTAACCAAAATCTGTACGTTTGAATACGGGCAAACAAGTATGTTGTTTGAAAGAAATAGTTTTGTTGATTTAGTTTGATTGCCCTTAAAATACATATTTTTAATTTAAATGATAATTAAACACATGTATTTATTTTAACTGTTTACTTGATACATTAACGTTAACTATACATAAATCGTTGATGAATCATATAATGACATTTCATTTGAATAAAAGATATTTATTACAAATAAGTATAACATACATGTACATGTTTACAAAAAAAATGATTTATGACTAACTTAATATACCATATACAACAAATTAAACAAAATTACAGAACTAAACAAAACAAAATGAAAAAAATGAAATCTAAATCAGTTAAAGATTAGTAGCCTAATCCGGATAGTAAATTGGCTATAAAGGCACGGTTTCTCTACAACGAGTAATCATTGCGACAAAAGGGGGTCAATTAGTTGCTTTAACGTGGTCCGTTTTGTATGCGAATAGTGGAAGCGATTTAATCACTATTTCAGAAGCAATTGTCTTCTAATAGTTGTGTGATAAATACAATATTTATTTAATACAATAACACAAAGTTATGAGAGAAACCGTGTTAGTTGCGATTACCTTAATAATGGAGGAAGAAGGAAATAGGGTATCTTTATTAAGAATACTGGTATTCCTACAGGCAAAAGAAAAATTTTTATAGATCGAAGAACAAGGAAGTTTCATAACTCTGATAGAAAATCACTTAATGGACGGGGATACTAAATTTAAAGAATACCAAGATTTAGTTTATCGATTTTTTGATATGTTGATAAATATATTTTCTCTTAAACAACTTTCTTTGTAGATATCTTATTACTAGGAAGTCTTCGGATCCAAAACGAATAAATATGCTTCCGATTTACTTGGCTAAGACCCTCGAAAATTTGAAGTAAACAGCTACGGAATTTCATTAAAAAGTTAATTTTCCAAATTACTCTGGAAGCACCTTTAGATAGTTAAAGAATCTCGATGCTTTCAGGAAGATCTGCAAGCGAATTTAACGGGAACTTATATATACATACAAAAGATTCTGTAGAAAGCTAAAGGGAGAAGATCATCATTTCACGTACGCAATCCACGTATTCGAAAGTAGATCGGAACATTCTATTATGTAAACATTTACGTCCAAATCTGAGTAGCACATACACCAAGCTTAGACTCAGTATCTACATATGTTGAACTAATTAAGAAATTTCCTCTGCGCTCTCTCACACTCAACTGAATGGAGAGCTGAATATGCGCTCCACATCGTACAGCCAGTATTCCAGAATAGGTTGCCCAAATTTTTTGAATATAGCGATAAGTCCAATAACGTTTTTAAAATCGCGAATTTACCGTTCAATAAATGCACATAGCTTAATTGCTCTACACGCAACGTCATCAATATGCAAATTAAAATTCAGGGAACGCGAACGAGTGCAGTATCGCTAATTGATTACGCATAATGGTGAAGGAGATGGTTTAACGTTTGACGATTTTCAACATCATGTTATTTATTACTTTGACACCGGGCAGAGCTAAGCTAAGATAATGTTTTGCTTGAAGTAACAATACATTCATCTGATATTATTCTAATAAAAATCTATCTAAGTAATTCGTTTCATTCGATATACTAATTTTCTTTGATCCTCTTGAAACAAAAACCATAGATTTGTTCACCTGTACTCAAACCCGTAGGTCCTTTTTTCATCTTAAAACTTGACTTGATATGAATCAATGGATTGGCACGCCCTGATTTATATACTTACCATATTTGAATAGTCTCTCCTTGATTTTACGTGGGGTTTCAGGAATGAATCCATCCTATTAAACCACACCACTGTTGGAACATAAATTTTCGAAGAAGGGATTTTCTTACTCGTTCTGATTTTTTTTAATTCCTGCGAATATGAGCTGCGTAAATTATTGAATTTCAATAATACGTGATGTTCGGAAAATCCTTTAATGTTCATTGCGGAAGCTATCCTCTTCGCGGCAGCCGCACGTGCTTCCCGTTTTTTATAATCTTTGCTATTTGGATCCCATAATACCGGTTCATTTCGATAATACTCTAAAAATTTCATTGTTTCTGTGTCACTCATTCTCAACGTATTCGCCGCCATATTGAACGCAACTTGTTTCCGTCTCAGCCCACGATCGACTGGCGAAATGACTGCCAGCGCTGATCGTGGGAGAATTCGTAGTTCACGAATTACGTGCGGTGTTATAGTTTAAGCGGAACGTTGTTCGCCAGAGCATGCGTCACGTTCGTGCGCCACGAGCATTGTATAAACACATCTAAATATACGCGCCTACACAAGCGTAAAGTCTGAATAAATACTAATCTATCTATATCCATAGATGTTATCCAGCAACATTTAAACAAGCATAAGATTAGTGTGGATTTCGGTAGCTAAACTTTCGTTAAGTATAAATTCTATTTCGCGCATTTTATTCGAATAAAATCGATAATAGCAACAATACAGAATTTAGATTTTTGTAATTTCAACTTCAGATGCAATCGCACAGTGTGCACCGCCTGCGCAATGGTCAACAGCCACCGCTCTATTATTATCATCATGAAGGAACAACAAAAATAAGCAAGAATCCAGCAATTACTTCATCCCCCCCCACATACTGCTTGTCCTGCGGAGCGAAATACGCAGCAGTTTTATCACGCTGATAATACATTTGCATTCTGATATTTAGAGGAATATCCTCCAGTAGTCCTTGCAATTCATTTTGTAAAAAAAAAAGAAAATAGAAACGCAATGCACTCCTGTGAGGCCATTCTCCAAAATGAACGGGCCGATGAAATAACCACCATATCACACCGCACGTTTACCAAAAGCTTCCGCTTAAAATTACTTTCGATTGTTGCGTGTGAATTCTCGTTTGATCGTACGTGAAAGTTTCGAATACTAATAGTACCATCAAGGGTGAATATCGCTTCGTCGGTAAAAGTTGTGCGGTACAACAAGGCGATTACTATTCATCCGCCGACTAAGTTCCATACACTTAGCATAATCTTCTGGCTGCTCCATTGCTCGTGGGGTATGTTTCTTTATGAAATGCCCAAGTGAGTATCAATTCTTCGTGAGCTGGTCGTTACATCTTCTACTAAATTCAGAATATTTTCTACTTTGTCAACGTTACCAAGTAGCTGGAAAAGTATGTGGCAATTACTAAGAAAAGATAATATACTGACACTGACACATGAAAGAACAACAAAATTATTGATACGATTGTAACTGTAGAAAACGTTCAGATAGCCGGTACGTCATACATATGTGATAAAAGGAAAACAAATCTTCAACGTAATAGTAGTTTTGGTTCGCATTGGTAAGCAATGCAGAGATATTTTTATTTTATTTAAGATATATTAAAAAGAGACCATTTGCAAGAACGTTATTTAATTTTTTTAAATTAAACAATAACTTGAATACAAGTGAACGAATTTTCGATCGAATTAATTAATCAAATAACTTGTGTGCCGACACTTTAGCGATTGCCAAAGTACCCCATGGTCTTTGACTATTCCCTATAACGGTAAATGCACAAATCGAAACTTTGTGCAAAAGAATATGATGTCAAATCAAAAGTTGATACGAACTTATTTTTCTTACGAACAATACGGGCCTGAATAATGTTTGTTGTATTAAAAGTTAATTATTAATTAATTAATTTTTAATTTTGTTATTAATTTAATTATTAATTAATTAATTATTAATAAATTAAAACTACATACCTACATATATTTATGTACACGTCAATCTTAAACCTAATAAAAAATCAAGAAAAATAATAATAATATTTAGGTGTAAGTTGTAAGGTAGCAATGCCACGTAAATTAATACTTGTTCTTGACCTGTTGATTCGGTGTCGATTCAACAATAAGTTGTCTGGATCTTGTGGGATAAATGGATGTAGAGTTCTTCGAAAGTAAGGCCTCGCATTTGTAAATATGTTATGATAAAAACAAGAGACAAGATGAATATGTGATGCTGTTTGAAGTTTTTCTACAGCTTTCTCGATCTTCCGCCATTATCACTGTTCCTAAACTGGCTTTTTGTTTTGGAAATGTAGCTTCCGCAGCCTTCAATAAATTCCGCAGCAAGAAACCACAACTTGCTTTAAAACGGAATGAGAGGAGGTATGTTGTCCTCGCAGTCTGGCTGAAATAGATCTTAATTTTCTTACATCTAACAAAAAAATCTGAGATCTATCACCTTTGATAACACTAGCGACACAGAAACTGGTCTATATGCCTAAGTTGTCGCGTTTATATACTAGACTTTCGCAATTTTTAACTTATCTGTAGAACGAGCGCTCTCAAAACATTCGTTTCCTAATTGTATAATTGTTTGCAATCAAAACAGGTTATATTCTTTTTAGTAACACTGGAGAGAAATCATACACATATGTTGTCCCATTCCAGTTCTGAATAACTTTCCTTATTTCTTCTTCATCCCTACTTCTCAATAAACAGGCTTATGGTCCAAAGATCTATCTGTCTGCATATACATAATTTTCATAGTTTATGCACTTCCACCCATTTTGCCTTGTATTTAAGACTTGAGCCTGTCTTGAAAGCGTCGTTATGCCTCGATTTTCGAAGAACAATGATCTATTCTGCGAGAATGAATATTGTAGCGTTCTTGAGAGACGGTCCACCAAACGTAGACGCATTCATCCTGATAATGAGTTTATAAAAAGAAGCAACTGCTTTAACGACTAACTGTCATCATATTCTACGTTCACTAAAAGCAGCGATAATAAACAAGTTTAATTTATTGGTTATTGATTCAACAACAAACAAACCAACCGCGGATTTTCATATTCGTTATTTAGAATGTGTTGGGCCACGTTTAGATTTAAATTTAATTCAGGTTATTGCTAAAATTTCATACATATTTTGCGTTATGCATACATATGAATTGAATAATTCCCAAACATTTATACGGATGAAAGTACACACGTATAAAAGATTTACGGAACTGAATGTATGGATGATGAAAATACAGGAAAAGTAAATATGTGATTCATATTTAACTTATTAAATAAATGTAAAGAATAAATAAATAACGTATACAGGAAACAGTAGCTATTAAGGTGTCATTTAAGAGCCAAATGATATTCTAAAATTTATTTTTGTGTATATCTATTTTTTAGCGCGATTAACTCAACTAAACCGTTAAGTTTAGCCGTCGCATTCTTTGTTTCCCAATATATTAACTGGCACAAACTTTTGATAAATATTTTATGCTAACATTTCTTTATTTTTTGTGTTAAGGAAGATATGCTATTGATTAAGTTATTATGAAACATCTGGTACATACAAATACACAAAGGATCTGTTCACTAATTTAAAAATATATTTATTTCTCGACGTAGCCAATCATATCGAACGTTTCTCCAATGAATGGATTCTGATAGTATAAAGTCAACCTAAAAGATCTGCAAAATATCCATTAGTAGTTGGTCCATAGGTCGACGACGTCATTTTATCCAAGATTGGGGAATGGATGGAAGGCACAGGGAAAATCGGGAAGGTCTCGCTGCTTTTCCATTATCAAAGCAAGCTTTTTGGGCCGGCGCCTTGTCTCGATGAAAAAGGATATTACTCATGTCCCTTCTAAAAGCTCCAATCGACTTCGACTTCTTTGATTGCTGTTTCATTTCTGAGTTTACTTTCTCGCCTGTACTTAACAAATGTGACACTCGTTGCAATGCCTTGTCATTTTTCAGCTAAGTCGGGAATTGTTTAATACACCCTCGTATATACATGCACTCTATCAGAGGCTGTCCCCGGGGAAGAGTTATTGTTAACTTCGCTAATGATGCACATGAGATTTGGCGATCTAATGATCGTAGTAGGTGGTAGACGTGAGCATATCGCACCATTCCTATGCAAAGACCTCATAAACGAAGGAAAATCTGCCTAAAATCAACTGTTAGGTTCCGTGATGAAGTTAAATATTTGGGAGTAGAATTAGATAAAAAGCAAACGTGGAAGTCATACATATCCAACTTACAAAAGAAAGCTATTACAGCATTACTAATTTGTTGCCGTATATTGGTAAGAGCTGGGGTCATAAGCCTCAAATAACCTTTGGAGAAATATAGCAATAATTGGGTTCGCAATCAGTTACTCATCATTGGTTTGGTGATTAAAAATAGCTCAGAAAACTACGCTATAGAGTAACACTATAGAACGCTACAGTGTAAGAACTATAAAATAACATAAGCTAATCAGAGGCTTCTGCTTTAACTCATGCGTTGAAAAGAACCTAAAAAAGCACAACGTCCAGCTATACACATTTTCACATAAAACTAGATATGACTAAAAAACCTTCAAGTTTACACTGACCACTGTGCCCTGATATACGAATACACACAGAATTCAAACTAAGAGGTCAAGGAAACGAAAAGTTGATAAGCTAGTGAAAGAAGCAGTGAATATATTTCTAATTTGTCCAAACCCTAGAAGAGGGCATCTTGAAATATGTAGAAGACAAAAACCAAAAGGTTTTTCACTCTGACCATCTCTGTCCTCACACAGTATCTCAAATAACTATTTGAAGATTATAAACGTTGAATAAAGAATGGATGAGGATCTGAGACTTGTGATTACACCTAAATGTTATAAAGACAGCAATGCTAGTACTAGGGCGTCCTATAGCTCGGATAGGCGCATCGAACTTTTACCAAATAATTGCCCACTTCCCTTATTGCAATCAGGAAAGCTATGAACGTTGAACTGGGTGTAATCTGAGATTCAAGAAACTTGGTACCTCGTTGCTTAGACTGGCTTATACAAAATTTAAGCTACTTTACGTGGGAAGCATCTTAGTCTTGCGTCGAAGAGAGTACTGTGAGACGTGTTAGCACTTTCTCAATTTAATTATTACAACAGTGTGCATCACCCATATTTAAAGTCCTTCGATATCTCGAATTAGGCTTAGGCTCACGGATACAATCTACAATACATACTTTACAATATGTATATATTGCTGAACGTGGCACATGGCAGATTGTAACATTTTGCATTCCTTTCAAATAAGATTTTTTTCTTTCGATCAACGCAACATATGTACTTGGAAGTATCTAATAGAACTGACATTCGTAATCTTCAGCTGAGGCTTAGACACTCTCCCTCCCACCGAGTCAATAAATTTCGAAACAATTAAATTTTTTGGCGTAAATTCAAAATCTCGTATGTATCAAAAATACAACTAGGTGTACCAATTCACGGGAATTCGCACCAATTTTAATTTTTTTATTGGACCGCGTTATGTACTTTCGGAATCTACGAGTTGCTCTGCATTTGAATTTGTTTCACTGTAGAAAACAAATACTTTTATATATTTTTACTGTATCAAGAAGCATAAAATATGACAATAAAGGATTACTGTATGAAAAACGGCACGTACAACACGCGTAAGCATGATAAATACGTTTATAATAGATAAATATATACGGTTTTGAAAGCGCATTTTGGTGTAGTAAATTTGCATGATATACGAGAATAAAATAAAACAAAGATTTTATCCTATTTAATTAACTAATTTAATAAACAGACACCCTCAGCATGCACTGCTTCATCGAGCAACAATTTCCATTGTTTACAATCACCGTTTACAGTGTTAAGTGCGCAAGTGGTTGTACACGTACACATCTACGTAGAGGAGGTTGCGAACACGATCGGTGTCAAAACGTGCCTTCTGCTATTTGTAGTACGAACCCCGATGTGGCTACCACTGCGTTGTTAACTTTTTTTTATAGCCATGGTCTGATGAGTACACACATTGCGTTTACGATTTGCAAACATGTATTTTATGGCCAAACGACAAAAGAACAAAAGGAGGTAATTGTATTAAATTGATTTTCCCGGATAAACACGATCTACTATTTCTCACAAAATTTATGAGTAAATGTTTTTTAGATTATCACCAAACGAAAGATAACAAATTTAAATGCAATAATGTTATTATTTTAACCATGCAAGACCATGCGAGCATTATGTACAATGCTCACATTTATGGATGGGTTGTTTAATTCGGATATTTTGGCAATTTGAGCGCCAGACCAAATTTTTGTTTAAACACTCAATTGCAGAATATCAGACGGGTATGCAAAGCGTATTCAGGTACAGCTTCAGTCAGTACAGCAATGTTACGCATCGATTTTTGCAAGTAGGCGTTCAGACAGTTAGCGGCAGGTTTGATTTTCATATAAAAGAAATCAACAGATCTGTATAACGACAAAAATCTTTCAAATTCGGATATTACAAATAAAATAATGAATAATGTTAAAACAGAGGAAAATACAGGGTTACTCTGAAAATTTTCAAGCTTCAACATAAAGATAACGTTATTCGTCAAAAATAATCTAGTAATACAATATCGCGTGTCTTGAAAGACTCTTTTGCAAATTTCACCAACATTGGACAATCTTTGTCAAGCAATCTTGCATCAAATATTTCTATAAGAAATAAAAAAAAAATCGTTAAATTCTTGTACGTCAAAGTCGAAATAGACACTGCTTATGTCATAGTGAAATTATGCTTGGTTTGACGATTAAGTTCGGGCGGCCAAAAACGGCAACCGATATCTTCGGAAAATTTCACCAAATTGTGCTAGTCGACCTTAGAATTAAGGTTGGAGATAGCAGAGGCCGTAGCTACCTCGAAAGAACATGTTTCTTGTATATCGACTAAAGATTTGACCAAAGAAAAAGCAAAGAAAAAGTTAACCGGGCGCTTGCTCGCTTAGGATAAAAACGTATTCGCATGAATAAGCAAAATTGTGGCGTCGATTAATGACTGTAAATGAAATTTGGGTCTCTTGAGGCCAAGGCATAGTCGAAACAATGGAATGTGTAGTGTGAATCTCCTCCGAAAAAGATGAACACAGTCCCATCCATCGGGAATGTGATGCCGACTGTGATTTATTTTTGGATCTGAAGAATCGTGAAGAATCGTCCATGTTGGTCTTCGGGAGTTCCATAAAAAAGTTATTTTATTAATTTTGGGAAACCAGCCCTGGAGAGTAAATTAGCGGTCCACAATTTTGCATGATCAGGTTCCTAAATTCATCAATATTTCTTTCTTTTTAACCAAAAGTTTAAATACCAAACTTCGTCTTTCTAAATTAAATAATTACGAGACTCTCAAACAAACTTTTTTATTTATTTAAAACTATTTTAGACCATTCAAAGCAAAATTTCCAAAAATTATTACCTGCCCACTCACAAAAAGGAACCTATTACGGCTTTCTTTCTTCATAACAGTAAAATTACACAATTATACAATTTATGACACTTGTTTTTTCTGCAATTTTAAATTTCGTTAATAAAGCTCTCAGCTCTCATTTCATAATAATAATAATAATTTCACGATAAACTATATTACATATTACTAGCAACGACGATGAACCCACACATTTAGATTGTCACCAACTCCCTAACTATTCAACTTCATTAGCATTTTTGATAAATTAATCTTTGCTTCTTATTCTACAAAATAGAATCTTTTACATCTTCATATTAAACTTTGCACATAAGATTACTTTTCCGATAAGTGCAACAGATAGGTTGGTAGCAGCTACATGAATTACAGCACTTAAATGAATTAACTTACTCACGAAATATATGCTCCTGTCTACAATAAAGTTTTCAGAACTTTAAAATTTCATCGCTTTGTCCCATTCCTCGCTGAACACGCTGTACAGAGCACACGAATACGTCACCAATTCATTCTAACCGTCCGCCCTAGTAAGTTGCTGTAACACATGTACTAACTAATAAAAATACAACAAAAACAAGAAACTTTCATATTTTCATCCTTAATTGAATTGGCTTACGTGATATGTATTTTAAATGGAAGGTCAACAACAACAACAACACGTGTTTTCAGGAAAACACAAGATATATTAACGGAAAAAATAACCTACGCCGATATTACCGTCCGGAACTTGCCTTATATACGGATCTCCTTTCAGTTTGTTTTTCCAGACAATGAAAAACCAACATCGGGGAGAGAACGTCCGGAAAACCAAGACAAGCGCGAATTGATTTCTTGCGCGTGATTCGAATTTATTGTTTATCTATTTGGCGGTCTGTTTTTTTTTTAAGTGGCATAAGAGAATCAATGTATTGCGTATTGAATTTAATATAAGCACGTTTCACGATATTTTTCCACAAATACGCGCATCCGTTAAGCTTGAGAAATTACACAATTTACAGAAGTTATTGGCATATCGTAGATTTTAAATTTGCAATCGACTAATGGTTATTAGGACTTAAAGTATGGCTCTTCTGGGAAGGTATTAACTTGAAGGAAGTTGCGGTCAACTAAACGGCTAGTATTGGCTCCTGCTCCTCTCTTCCATATATTGTTGGACCGATGGCATTTCTTACTGGTTTTAATTAACTGGTGTTCCACAATGGTTCCGTGTGTGAAGTATTGGTATCAATGCGGTAAAATAGAGCATCCTCTTGCTACGTTTTTCCCTAATCTCCGTGCCACTATGCATCCACCTAAGCTCCTTATCTATAACAAACTCCATGTACTTGACCGATATATCCCAAGACAGCAGCCCAATGTCGATGACAACGTTAGTTTGCGTGTCGCGAGATTTGAATTTATTCGTGAAGAACGAATACGTAACAGTCCTAAAGCCGATTTTGTTACTATTCGGAAATATAGGCGATGAATAAAAGAATATATACAAATAAAAAAGCTAAAGGGAAAAAAATATTAGACCGAATTTTTCAGGGAAGGCGAACTGAAGAAAGTTGGAAATACGAGCGAACAAAGAAGTGCACGACACATTTAATGACCAAGGATCAGTGGTGTGGTAAAAGCAATAGGCTGAACATTTGAAGAGAACAGAAGATGAAAGGATTATAAAAACAATAAATTTCAGGCAACAACTGGAAAAAATGAATAAGTGTTTTAAAGAAAATGAATACACACACCATTCTTACAGCTGTAAATGATTCAAAATCAATATTTGAAAAGAACAAGAAGTTTATCTCTTAATTTAATGTTTTACTTGAGATATCCCAATATACAGGGTATTTCATGAAACTCATTTTTGGAAGCTTTAATGATGTTATAAACAGAACTCTTGGACTATTTAGTTATAACATTGGACCTATTAACTTCAAATAATTTCGGCCTTTTATTAGCGTAAACAATTGCACAGATTGGGGTTAATTAGGGCACCTTACCTATAAACTCAACTATATTCGAGATATTTCTGACCACGGCAAAAATTTCAAGAGGATCTTATCATTGGCAAATTTTATATAAACTATTTCCAAATAAAGTTATTTTCAAATTGAAAAAGCTCCTTCTCTAAAATGGACCACCTTTAATAGGAAAAGCACTGTTTTACATTTCAATAATGAAAAGTATGCAACTAGCGGTATTGGACAATGCGTTACTAACGAGCGCTATGACATGAAATAACACCGGAAATTTTTTAATTAAGGATGTGTATCAGCTATTTGCGGTGTTACGGTGAACAAATGTCTCTCGTTGACAGCGATGGCCGTGCATCATCTGGCGCGAACGCGTCACAGTAATCGATAGGTCCAATTATACACTTCGTCGACAAGATAATTACAGTATATACATACATCGGAAACGGGTACATCGTTGTACAGTGTATATGTCCCATAACCTACCAAAATTATGGTTGTTTATAGTTGCTCTTCGATTATGGCCGCAAATCAGTGAAACTTCACGGTGTATGTATGTACGCTACATCGTCTGTGGTTTTGAGGTTTGGCCCGATAATGTTAAATTTATGTGCGCTGTATAAGTTCGGCCGAGAATCGCGACGAGGGACGAAAGAGGAGAGGAGTTGCGTCCGGGATTCCGAATTCTAATACCCGTTTCTCATCCAACTAACACCCTCTACACGGCAGTAATACGTACAACCAAAATGATTATTAGGATTTCGGCAACGCTTCTAATCGTCGGTCGTCGGCGTAGTCTGGACCCCTTCTGTATTTCATTCCATTCCGGAACTCCGGTCGTGTATTATGGATAACCAAACGGAGAGACGATCCGTACATACATGCATATCTTATAATTGAAAAGCGTAGCTTTTTATGTGTGTCCCAAAATTAAATATGCCTCGGGGTGTATTTACGAGTTACGAAACCAAGGACGTGGGCGCACTAAATATATGAGAGTTGTATGTTTGAACATTTAGGATTGGAGTATAAATTACAGTAATACTGTGGTTTTCTGCTTCAAAATCGAAAATTGAAAAATAAATAATGATGAAAAAAATACAAGTTCACTCAAGTAAAAATCGATCAAACGATTTCTTTGGGTTCAACTGATTTATTTGAAACCTTATCTGTGACGAAGAAACGGTTCATATAAAATAGGAAAAAGCACCTTAGTTACCACAAATACATTCATTTAAAATAAATTGTTCAACGAGCGCTGCAATCGAGCCAATTTAAGCGAATCAAACGTACCAATTTATTTGTCGTGAATAAACTATAGTCTATTTGTGGCATGTAAACTATTGGCCTTAAATCATTGTTATTATACTGTTTATTTATTCCAAGTGAAACATTCATTCCCAACAAGATCGATTAAAGCAGCATTTTCTGTTGTCCCTTGTCGCTATTAACAGGCGTTTGCACTTCTTGTCGACGGCAGCTGTAATGGCATTTTCGATTCACCACACTACCCATGCTCCCACAATAATTTGAGTGTTCGATTTTGTCTGGTGCTCTCAGTGTCAAGCAAGAGCGCCGCGTTTTGATCGAAACGTCGACCAATCTCTGTAAAACATTATCTAAACGTTAAATACGTGTTCAGTTACCTTCCCGCATATCGACAGGGCAATTTTAAACCAACCGTGGAGCAATCGCATGCAATTGCATAATTTCCGAGCGATCGCAGTAGGAGCAAGGAGCAAGTTAGAGTTGATAACGTTTCGGATATTATGCGATGAATGATACAATTTTTACAGGTTTGCCCGGAACGATAGGTCTCAAGTATTTGAAGATATTATTTATTTACGTTTTGTGTTTACGTACGTACTATAAGGTACCCTATCATATTCTCTACTATTGATTGCTGCTAAAGCCCCAATATAAAATTATAATTTGCTCTTTCTCATCTTTGCATCAATTCCATTACTTGAGTGTTGGTCAGTTGCGCTCGACCACGCTCGAGCTAATTTTGCATATTTTTATGGTTACGTATTTATTTACATGAATAATATAAAATATCAGATATACACTCCGCCAAAAAAGTATCGCATAATTTAGTTTTGAATCATAAAAGTATCGCATAATCTTTGTTTGTAGCATAAAGTTGTAAATATACTTTAATGCGCTCTAAGATCTAATTTCTATGATTGTTTAAATAAAATACAGGCCAAATAAAAACAAGAACTCATACTTGAGATTTTTATTAAAACAAGAAATTATCATTTTGGAAAGAAAAAATGTCATAACAGTATCTTTTAATACTGAGTATTGCCACCTCTGGCTCTTATGACCGCTCGCATACGGTTTGGCAGAGATTCGATTAACCTCCGTATATAAGCCTGATCCAAATTCTCCCACTCGTCACGGAGAGCATTTTCTAGTCCATGCAGGTTCGCTGGGGCAACATTTTGGGTTCGTATCCGTCTGTGAAGGAGGTCCCACACGTGCTCGATAGGGTTCATGTCCGGACTTACCACAGGCCAATCTAAAACTGGAATACCAACATCGTTAAGGTATTCCCGGACGATTATTGCAACATGCGGTCGTGCATTATCGTGCATTAACATGAATTCGTTTCCTATGATTGGCGCATATGGTACTACATGTTCTTCTAAAATGTCCGTTATATACCTGTGGGCAGTCAATGTACCTCTGTCTACTGGTACTAACTCTGTACGACCTGTTAAACAGATGCCTCCCCAAACCATAATAGAGCCGCCAGCGAAATTAGGTCTAGGTCTGATATTACACTGCGAATAGCGCTCACCGTCTCGTCTGTACACTGAGACACGCCTATCTGAGGTGAAAAGACCAAATCTTGACTCATCTGTGAAGAGTATATTGGCCCGATCATTAATGTTCCAATTTACATGTTCTCTGGCAAACCTTAAGCGAGCCATTCGGTGGTTCCTAGTGAGACGAGGGGCTGTTACAGCTACTCTAGCTCTTAATCCACTCTGTCGTAACATATTCCAAATAGTTTGAGTACTCACACGAGTATTTCTGACTCTAGCCAAGTCGTTCTGCAATTGTCTCGCAGTTACATGTCTTCGACGTAATGCTTGTAGTAGTAAATAGCGGTCATCTTGGCGAGTAGAACATCTTGGACGACCTGGTACAGGTCTTCTACTGTAATTGCCTGTTTCCCTATATCTGGCTACGGCTCCAGAAACACTTGACCGATTGATGTTCATCAAATTAGCAACGTATGCTTGACATCGTCCATCTTCGATTAAAGCAACTATAGCAGCCACTTGTTCTGAAGTTAAATTGCTCATTTTAGTTTTAGAAGCGTTGGTACAGAACTCTGACTTTGCACTTTAAAATTTGTCCGTATAGGAAGACTTTCAATAAACAACTGAACAAACCTTACACATATGCATTTTTCTAAATGTGTTCTTTTATAAAAAAAAAAAAAAGTAAGAAAGCTATGTTCCATGATTTTGTTAGTGTTTTTATAGTTCACATACACGAGGCAAACTTTTTGTGAACGTATAAAAATATCTTGGTTTATAAATGCCCTTTTTTAGTTTATGCGATACTTTTTTGGCGGAGTGTATATATATATACAATTAGATGTAGGCGTTATCACAACTGATTAGTTGATCCTGATTGAGATACGGAACCGCCAACTGAGCCGCCGTCCAGTTTACACTGTTTACGTATATAAAAGATCATCTGACAGTAATTGTTAAGATTTGCACTTCCTTTGTCAACATATTTATTACAAACGTCTTATTCCTGTATACACACCTATATATGTCTTCTTTTGTCAATGCCGATGCGTTGTTTTATCATATGCGAATTATGTACCTTGAAAGTTAAATTCAAGCAAACATTTCTGATGCAATGCCTGCATAGGTACTTAAAAGGTAGAGTCTACTTAATGTTAAATATTTTGGTGAAGTGCCTTTGCTAAGAGTAAATAAATAAATTCAGTTCTAATAAATTGATGGTAAATAAACTTAGTTCATTTACTGCAGTTCATCTAAGGTTCACTCACACGATCATTTATTGGAACTTCAGTGTCATAATAGGTGGACTGAAATCAAAGACTTCAGCTAGTGTAAAGCTAGAGCAACTGAATGGTTCTCTCAGTTCAATTTTGAATGAACTGTGTTCGCCTAATTCAAATAAAAATTCGTGCTATGTTGAGTACAGTGTTTGTTTCAGTATAGCTGAGGATATTGCAACAATATCTTTTTCTTGAACGTCCTATCAATATCACCTCTTCATATAACTTTGGAAAACACTAATTTAAGAATGGAAATAAGTTATTGCGAAGTTGTTGAGCATAATTTTTCAAATTTTACAGTGCAATACAAGCCAATGTATATTAATTTACAATACACTACGTTTATGTGTAAATTTGATTCTTACAAAATTTATCAAAAAAAGACCAAACACTAAAAATTAAGTAAACAAAGGCAATTATTTTAACGATTATCGAACATACTTCACAATCACTTATCAGTTAAGTTAATGAACAATTATGCAGCAACTAAGTGGATTTTATGTACTTTTTGGAACGAATGTATGTTAACTTTTTTAGCTGCAGTTGTTTTTTTTTTATGATTTAATTAAAACCATCTCAGAGAATAGAGTCTCTTGAAAATGTAAATGAACTATGAAATTTTGTGTGAAACTAGAGGTTTGTCATGGGTCAATGAATCATACTGTATAACACTGACCAACAAGGTTTTTACCCTAAGTTAGTAACTGATGAAATTGAACAACATATATAAAGTAAAAATGATTCGAAGAGCGGCAACATTGGCTTAGCTCTGGTTACAGAGAAAATGACTTTCTACTACTAGATGGTCGGTAATCTGGTCTACTGCAATAATGTTTATAGACTTTCTGAAGCTTTTACATACATCATGATCACAGTTCTTGGAGATTATTCATAGACTCATCAAAGACCAGCCCAAAAGCAGTTTTGTTGCATAATGGAAACCATTATTCTTCTATTCCGATAGGTCATGCTGTTTCTATGAAAGAAACTTACGAAAATCTGAAAATTTTATTAGAAAAGACAAAGTACAAAGACTATTCCTGGAATATTTATGCAGATTTTAAAGTAACTGCAATTATTTTAGGTATGCAATCTGGTTACACCAATACTGTGGCTTTTTATGTCTTTAGGACAGTCGTGGCAGGGAAAAACATTACCATAAGCAAGAGTGGCCACTACGACAACAGTTTATATCCTTCATGCTGGTAGTATTTGCACCTTCAAAGTCAGTAAACAATTTAAATTTGACAGATGGTGATAACGTATATGGTGGATTATACATCCCAGAATGGAAAACAAACAAAAAAAAAATCCGGAACATATCATTATATTGGGCCAACTAGCACTGACGGCTTCCGAATGGATAATTATCGATTCGCCGACAAAAATACGCAAACAATTCACAGGATCGTCTGCGCTATTCATTTTTCACCGATACTTGACACCCCAGTGTTTCTCGGACAAAACCGACACCGCTACCGCCTTGATTGATGTCCAGGCAACAGCTAAATTTCAATATTGAATAATAATAACGAGAAATTTGCATTTGCCGCGGTCGAACTCCGACGCAATTTGTTACGTATTTTAGAGGTGTTAATGACGTTTGTTGGTCGCGCCATCTACTGGAACGAATCGGCGAATGTCGGTCTTGCGTGGATAATTAGCTTATAAGCTTTGGAGAGGAAAAATGTTCGCCACGACCCAAAGGTTCGCTTTTTTTAATGAAAATATGCGTCTATATGTTTTCGTGGTTGTTATATTTATTTTTGGACTACATACCACGCTTTGTTAGCTCCTACATGATAGCACGATTAATGTGCAAATATTAGATTTTAATGGTAACGCACAATAATCTTGAGTTAGCATGTTAACAACAAAATCGATTTTTATGGGTATTTATTGCGTACAGAAACAATTGACGTATGGCAAACGTTCTCAATTTTTATAACTTCTACTTGTCTTTTTAGTATAAATTTATTTCGTTGGAAGGGGCGTCCAGATTAATGCATTTTTAATGTTTACATGTACAGCGCTAAGAATACAATAATCTGGGCGACCATTCCAACAACATACTTTTGCATTTGCCAGGTTTTTTTTTTTATCGTTCGAAAGATGAATATTTATAAAACTGATTAAATCTATATTTCATTATAAATGTTTGCAAATCAACTTTTTCGCTACTTTTTATTTTTGTATATTGGTTACTTCCACAGAAAATGTTTCAGAAAAAAGTATTTTAGACAATTTGTACGTAATAGTTACTTTTTTTGAAATACAAACCAGTAGGCAACAAAATACAAAGATAACCCAAGTTTAAATTTAAAAAACCGCTGTAAAAGGTATCCAGCGACCTTCAAAATTATATGTCTCTTGACATCGCTTTCCATTTAAATTTTAATGGGGCAAAGGGCGCCGCCGCTTAAAAGATACTTCTGCAGTAATTGTGGCATCTCTCAAAAAATAAAATGAGGTTGAATGGTGTCTACGGAGATTTTGGTGAATCATTTATTAGATCCAAACAAGAAACAACATTGGAATCTTAATTCTTCAATAAATTTCCTATTGTTATAAAATTTGTTCTGAGTGTAATTTTATGCAACGTCAACTTTTAAACATGCAACATCTTCTCTCGCTTAACCGCTCCTTTCTTCCTTGCTTTTACTGCCGTAATAATCTAGCTTGTACATTTAGAAGTCCACGGTCCCTTCTTGACTGATTGCGATCCAGAGAAATTCGTTTCACGGAATGTGCTTTTTGTTTAGGTCGTCTAGACGCGGTTGCTATACAGCAACGGGATAGGTATGCATAAAATATTCGGGAAATTACGCGTTTTATATCCGATTTTATTAATGACGCAAGTCGTCTTTGAATAGTACAATTTCTCCTTTTGCTATAGCATCGCGGGAATGTAAGACAATGGCGAGATTACAACGCCTTTAAGGGGGCTGCGCGAATACTTGTAATGGTTTGTCACGTATAGTTTGGTACGAGAACAAAGAGAAAAGTGAAATGTAGTGGAAGATTTGAAGGCGTATAATGCGCGAAGTATTTATGCGTATTCAAAGGAAGTTGTAAAGTTGGAGGGTGAGGATTCTTGTCAGCTGCGGATGAAGGAATGGGGTAACCACGGTAGAATATACAAGAATTAAAAATTCGCTACGAAATTGTTGCCTACATGAGCAATACAAAATTTTGAATACAATACGTTATACGCTGGCTGCAATTTAGCAGATACAACGATGAATAGCTTTCATCAATCTTACAAGAACTCCGCGATGTTTTTAGATTTATTCAGGGCTTTCGATTGCGTTACGCATGCGTCCGTTTTACATAAATTCAATTACTACGAAATTAAAGGTAATATCTTTAGGTTATTTTGATCATTCTTATCAGAAAGAAATCAAGTCTCAGTTGAAATCATCTCAATTGTGCATTAAACACGGAATACCTAGCGTTCGAAAGTAGGAAATTAAGCTCATCTATGTAATCTAAGGATACAACTTTGTTATTAACAGCAAGAGAAACGGAAGAGATTCTAGGATGGGAAGTAAAGCAAGCCTGAACATTTCTATGCTAAAATAAGATATAAAGATACATAATTACATTATCTGTAATTAATTACCTAAATTTTGTTTCATTCGCATCAAATTTTTATTTTTTTTATAAATTTCCGAAAACCCTGTAAATAGTATTGAACCTCAACGTATTAATTTTGTCAATCAGCAAAACCGTTCTTTATTAAAAAATGTAATGAAATTGTTTTATTGGTACACGTCAAAAGCAAAAAAACGCAAACGTCATGCCGTAGTTGACTATACGAACCGCATAAATGTTCGTTTTCAACAATCTCCTGGTGAACACATTTGTTGCTTCACACGGACGACTCTGCTGAACAAGGTTTCAAGAAAGTAGTCCGTTGTCGATCTGACAGGGTCTATGTTTTAAGCCCAAGAGGTATATTACTGTCGGTCTGCCTTCGTGAATCGATGTAGAATACTCCTAACCGTCTTTCCGCTAGCAGCCTTCGGCCCTCTCAATCTCAATGTTTAAGTTCGCATTTGAACATATGCCTTATTACTGACCCGCGCATAGTTTTTTAGGATTCACCGAGAACCCGCAAGTACAAAGATACAAGTTATTTGTCTTATAATTTCTTGTTTTGAAAATTCTAATCCGAAAGAAAAAAGTTATTCGACTTTACCGTCGTATTTCAAGAGGTTATTATTTCCATTTAATTCGCTGATTTAAACTAAGCGAATAAACACTATTTTTTTTTAATTCGTTAATTCTCACGCACCTGATTACCGGTAAACATTGCTGGACGCAGCGCTCATCGCCAAAATAAATCAGTGATTGATCAGTAACCTTACTGACTCAAATACGGTTACGGAACAGCAAAGTTGTTGGTTTGCTCGTGATAAACGCAGCTTCAACTTGGATCGATGAAGTAGATCGGTTATGTAAGGAGTTATTGAAGTTATGAATATAAATACAGCAAGACAATATATTACGAAAATGTTTACTCTTTAGGAAAGTAATGTAGGGAAGTACATATCATGCAGAAAAGACTTTAGAATATAGAAGGAATGGAGCAGAGCTAACATAGTTCTCACTTATAGAAAATATCGTATCTCGTATTTCTAAGAGTTCGTGTTAATATCTATAGCATCATTATATGTTTACAATTGATTGCTATTCATTAGAGCAAATTATAGCAGCATTCAAACGCAATCCAATTTGCAAAATTATTACAAAAGAGATCAACAACCAAAAATATATAATGCTAAGATAGCTTGGCCTCTCCGTGGTATTGATGGCATAATTCACAGCAAACGCAACAAAAGGACAAACAAAAAGTACACTAACACACGGACATGTTTCTCCCTACCCGGTGTCATCGGCACGGTTTCGAGAGTGCTTTTTATCTCCATCTTCTGTCGTTGTTGCCTCACAGTTAATGCCACAACCTTCAAAACGACAAACTCTGGTTGTTAAGCAGTCAGAGGGATGGTTTGAGGAATAGTACCCGGTTTATGTTGCTGCGTCTTGAACGGATAGCATGCGTTTCTTTGCCACTAGAGGGCGCCAAGAAATGTCTAGTTTGTCGTTTTGATGACTTTTCTCGATTACTTTTAACAAACAAATTGCTGCGCGCCATTCAGCATTCACCGTCCTTATCCTTCAGCTTTGGAGAACACGAGTTCTAAACTAGTTCTGCGCTGTCACTACTTCAACCATAACAAATACAACGTTTTACGAAACTGGAAACTACAACACTTCACCGTGCATGCAATGCAAACTTAAAAAGCTTAGCGAACGTCCTATGCTCTACAGCTTTTATCTCTATCTACCTTATTTCTATTATCCCTTTTTTAAGATTTAACCCCTCAAATTTAACAGTGAATACTGTAAACCACAATGCTGATAGTATACAAATATTACATTCAGAATAAAATTTAAAAAATTGTTATCACAATGTTTCGCAGCTTTATGTTGAGTTTAAAAAGAAATCGCATCGAAGCATTGAAGTCCTACGCTCAGCAACAAAAAAAACGATCCACAGTGCATATTGATTACAAATTTTAACGTTTAAACAAAATTCATTAAATCACACCATCAAGTAATTAATATCCATCGAGTTCAATAATGCATATGGATACTTCTAGTTAATGGATTCATAAACAGACTGTATAGCATTTGACGTTTGAGTGCTCAAGGCGCTTCAGGCATGTTATCATCATTAATATGAACGCATAAACACAGAAAGCCGATAATTTGCCAAAAGCATCAAGATATTTGTTATATATGCAATGGTATGGGTACTCGTAGGAGATGTGGAGGAGTACATGTTTTGATATTTTAAGGGGTATTTACTTGTTAATAATACTTATTCTATTATTACAATTAATGTTTCGCTTAATTTTAGGGTGCAACACATTTGGAGGTGGATTTTATTGTTTTTCACGAGTGCAATTAAACAAAATGTGGTGGCTTTTAGAATAATCAATACAGGGCGTTTCCTAAAGATAAACTACCTTACATAAATAAAAAAATATATTTTATCGTGAAGAGAGTTTAGAAACGTTAGATATTCTATCGTACAATATAAAACTATAGAGTCTCACAAAATTCATAGTAAGATGTTTAAAGAGAAAAGCAAATTTTTATCGTTAACATCATTTCACATATTTTAGCTTATAACTTTATATCAATTAAAAATTTTGTAATATCGTGCAATGCAAATTTATAAAACAAAGCGAATGCGAGGGTATGCTATGTTATCTCACATACAAACCTCCGCTTTACAAAAAGTGATTTAAATATTTAACCATGCATTAGCATGTTAATTTCTAATTAACTTAATTTTTGTCATGTCACTAATCGTCGATTAAATTAATTCATTGTTAAATCAGAATTTGAACCAAATTTCAATCTAACATCTGTCAATAGTAATGTTATAAAAAAATAAAATACTAAGAAATAGGGGTAAATAACATTATTGTAAATTTATTATTTATTTCAAAGAAAAGATTCTTGGACAATTCGACTGTCGCTTTTTGCGATAATTCAAGGCCTCATCATGTTAATCCTTTTACTTAGTCTTCATTTTTGAAAATAATGGTGACAAATACACTCCGCCAAAAAAGTATCGCATAAACTAAGAAAGGGCATTTATAAACCAAGATATTTTTATACGTTCACAAAAAGTTTGCCTCGTGTATGTGAACTATACAAACACTAACAAAATTATGGAACATAGCTTTTTTACTTTTTTTTTCTAAAAGAACACATTTAGAAAAATGCATATGTGTAAGGTTTGTTCAGTTGTTTATTGAAAGTCTTCCTATACGGACAAATTTTAAAGTGCGAAGTCAGAGTTCTGTACCAACGCTTTTAAAACTAAAATGAGCAATTTAACTTCAGAACAAGTGGCTGCTATAGTTGCTTTAATCGAAGATGGACGATCTCAAGCATACGTTGTTAATTTGATGAACATCAATCAGTCAAGTGTTTCTAGCCAGATATAGGGAAACAGGCAATTACAGTAGAAGACCTGTACCAGGTCGTCCAAGATGTTTTACTCGCCAAGATGACCGCTATTTACTACTACAAGCATTACGTCGAAGACATGTAACTGCGAGACAATTGCAGAACGACTTGGCTAGAGTCAGAAATACTCGTGTGAGTACTCAAACTATTCGGAATAGGTTACGACACAGTTGATTAAGAGCTAGAGTAGCTGTTGCCAGAGAACATGTAAATTGGAACATTAATGACTGGGCCAATATACTCTTCACAGATGAGTCAAGATTTGGTCTTTACACCTCAGACAGGCGTATCTCAGTGTACAGACGAGACGGTTAGCGCTATTCGCAGTGTAATATCAGACCTAGACCTAATTTAGCTGGTGGCTCTATTATGGTTTGGGGAGGCATCTGTTTAACAGGTCGTACAGAGTTAGTACCAGTAGACAGAGGTACACTGACTGCCCACAGGTATATAACGGACATTTTAGAAGAACATGTAGTACCATATGCGCCAATTATACGAAACGAATTCATGTTAATGCACGATAATGCACGATATTGGTATTCCAGTTTTAGATTGGCCTGCGGTAAGTCCGGACATGAACCCAAAATGTTGCCCCAGCGAACCTGCATGGACTAGAAAATGCTCCGTGACGAGCGGGAGAATTCGGATCAGGCTTATGTACGGAGGTTAATCGAATCTCTGCCAAACCGTATGCGAGCGGTCATAAGAGCCAGAGGTGGCAATACTCGGTATTAAAAGCTACTGTTATGACATTTTTCTTTCCAAAATTATAATTTCTTGTTTTAATAAAAATCTCAAGTATGAGTTCTTGTTTTTATTTGGCCTGTATTTTATTTAAACAATCATAGAAATTATATCTTAGAGCGCATTAAAGTATATTTACAACTTTATGCTACAAACAAAGATTATGCGATACTTTTATGATTCAAAACTAAATTACGCGAAACTTTTTTGGCGGAGTGTATTTTACTTTATAACTTAAAGAAAAATATATATTAGTATTCAACTTAAAAAGAATCTTTTTAATATTCGATGATGTGTACATAGTTACATGAAACCGGTCGTAATTTTTATTCTATAAAGATATTTGTAAGATTTGGTCCTTTTTCTTTCTCCCATTATCGAATTAAAAATTCCAATTTGTTGTGTGACTAAATTACATTGATACATACATACACACTACTGCTTTGTAATTATAATTTATTTGAAGTAATTTCGAAATAAGTTGGGAAAGGGACATACAATAGAATAGAAAAATTGTTCTTCCTATTTCAGCAACTTCCATCTTCGTGATGATGAAACCTGAATACAATACTTTAAAAGGCAAAGGAAGGCCTAAATTCTTTATAATATAAAATCAACTAATCTACTCTCTTAACTTCAAACAAAATGGTTCATAAAAGTTTTAATGAAAGCATTGCGCTAAAGTAAATTGCATGATACATTATATGCTTAGAAATCAGCAGGTAGCATTCTCTATACATTAATAGTTGAAAATCTACAACTAGAAGTTTATCGTTTTGTTAATTTTATTACTCGAAATACTTGTTCCTCATAAGGAAATAGAATACACCTGTTAATTTTTGTTATTAGATTGGATAACACAGAACTCTTGCATCAAATATAGTAAAAGTGGCAACATTATCGAGTACGACTATACATATATATGCTGTACTACACTGCAAAATATACTTTTCTTGCATTAAAGATGTACTCGAATTTACTCCCATATATCGTATCACATAGGTTATATTTAACACTAAGAAGTACATTTGGTTTTGCATTATTCTACAGTAAATATTTTGCACTGCATGAAAATTAAATAATTTTTTTAATATATAGAAAGAGGGAAAGCGAAGGGTATATAAGCGGCTAAAAAATTGAAAATGGGCTAGAACCAGAATCGCTCGAATAATGATATTTGGACCCCACTTAAGGAAACACCACTCCATATATGGCGTTACCCGCGATATTAAATTATTAACCTAATAATACACTAAACGAATGGAATCTTTCCTTTGGCCAAACTTCTGTAGCGCCAGTACAGATACTCCGTTAGCCCTACAACGTATTCCGGGGTTACGACCGACCTCAACGCTTACGTATTTAGTTATTTAGGTAGACACTCCAGGGTTAAGGCTGTTGGGTTTTGTAAAATGTTTTATGGTCTTGTTCAACGTGAGATTAACTAAAGTAAAAGCACGTCGAGACACAAAAAAATGTAAGTAGGCTTTAATACGGCAGATGAATAGCCCATTTTACGGTTGACTCGTCGGTAATAAACTTTTAATTATCAGATTTTATCACAGCGGGAAATTCAACAAGAAAATTATTCATCACTCCGCATTACCATAATAATTGAGGTGTGTGCTCCCACTCCACGATTTCCGCCGCTGTTTTGCCAAACTCCCGCGCCGCTTTGCGATCCCATAACACGGCGTTTCCGTCGACCACTGAATTTTCAAGCACCACCCCTAAATATTTCACTAAGTCATTCAAACCTGGCCCCCGTTCTTAATGCAAGAGGTAATTATGTTCTAGAAAATCATTATTATCCCTTTTGCCTTTACGTATTAATCCGGGAAAGTTACAATCTTAATAAAAAATAAACACAACCCTAATTGGCACTATGTCCAGTATAAAAATATAAAATCGTAATTTAGTACCTTTCCGTCTTAGTAAAAAAGGAAAATGTATGAACATAAATAAATAGAAAAAAAGCTTTTTAAAGTACTGATATATAAACAAAAAAATAACAGTTGCGCGTGTGTGTACCAAAATTCTGTACAAGCAAGGTCTACACATTGTTTATTCAGGAGAATGTTGTTTATCCAAATTTGTCGAAAAATGATAGTTCGGGCAATGTTCGTTTTAAGTTAACTAAAGAATAATGTTCAGTTTATTGTAAAACAATCACGAACAAATTTTAACTGATAAGCCTAATTAAGAAGATTAATAAAAATTACATTAACTTTCTTTGAATGATGTTTCCTTACTTTGCTGAAGAATTGAGTTAAATTCGAAAATTTAAAATATTCCGAAAGAGTTTTATTTACTCCTTCAGTTTCGTTTTGACTGCATTTCCTAAAAGTTTCGTGTCTTTTCTGTACTTAATAGATCTTCATTGTTTCGGAATGTTACTTATTTCAATGAAATTATGCTTAAATAAATAATTAAAATTAAAAGAGTTTCCATAATTACAGCAATGAACGCGCAAAGTCGTACTTTGATAGCTATTATATTATGCTTACTTTTATGTAGACCTTTATCAGATTCTAATTTTCTGACCTACATAACAACTCCCACAACTACTTCAAATACACCAAATCTGTCCAGAGGGTATGTTTCACCTTCAAGTTGAGAAAAAAATAATATAGTTTTCCAATTTGATAAGCGTACTGACTGTCACTTATCAAATTGAAAAACTCAATGTATTTTTTCGTTTGTTGTATTTTTTAAAATAAAACCGTTAATATGTTATTGAAAAATTATAACAATTTGTTGTACATATAATCTTTATTTGCAAAGGTTGTGAAGATTAAGAATAAGCCGCCGAATTATTGCTTGAAATTAAATTTGCTGTTTTTCTTATCTATATGTTGTTTTTTTCATATACTATTACCTTGGTACTAGAGCATTAAATTTAAGAGAACTTATCATTCCTCCTTGTTTTACTCCAGTTTTCCCCCAAAATTCATTACTGCCCTAATGGACGAAGTAACAAAAGAATGCAGACCGAAATGCAGAAAAATGTGAGAATCATGGATTGAAAGCCAAAGTTACATCGGAACTGTTATATGTAGATGACCTTATTTTAATGGCGATATCGAAAAAAGAAGCTGAAGTTAGCTATACGTTCGGAAGTATCGAAGTACTTTGTAAATATCACATGAACATTAATACTGAAGAAACTGAACAACTGGAACATTAGCAATTGTTGAAGAAGAACTACCAGTTAACCTTCCGTTTAATAATCAATGTGTAAAGTGGACGAAAAATATATTTGGGGTCCTCACTGAATGCTTATGGGGTACTAGAAAACGAAGCTAATTAAAGAATTGACAATGCTACTGAAGTTCGTTTATTCTCTGAACAAGGCACTTATTAGGAAAATGAGAATTTCCAATGTGTGAAACATGGTCCGTCTGTTACCGAGACAAAAACAAAATACGAGCGTACAAGATGAAATATTTAAGAATTACAGAAGGAGCGACCGAAAGGGATAAAACCACTCGACCGACTCGATGAAAGTGCAATTAGCAGTTAACGCAGTGCACAGAAGCGCAATAGTTTAACAAATCTGAAAGGTAAGCAGAAGCAAAAGATGTAAAGACTCTCCAAACTCTCTCATGGAGAGAGGTGGAGGCTATGAGGCTAGATCGAACAAGATGAAAAAAATTCAACTCCAAAATCTCTACAGCGCAAGGTCGAGGAGAAAGGATTAACAAATTTTAATTTTAAATTTCTTACATCTCCGTCAAAAAAGAAGGATAATTGACAGCTATTTCGACATTCGATCAACGCGCCGACATTGATGAAACGTACAATGCAAAGCCATGCATTTTATTGCGATGAATTACATCTTTACTATCCGGCGCATTCTCGCATATCCATCAGCTACCATATTTATTTGCAATTTACATTATTATATTACGAATAATGTTACGCGTTCAGAAGCAGCACATGCTGCGATGGCAAACGCTGCAAAAGGAAGGAAAAATTATGCAAAATTTTAAGCAATTACATCTTCACTTCGTACCAAGGAACCTATTCAATTATACGTTTTATGGATGCTGGCGGAATAAGCTCTAAATAGGAACATTATATGCAACATTATAAATATAAACGCTTATCAAAGCAATAAACCGTTGCTTCTCGGAAAATTACGATAACCGTATATTTGTAGAAAGAAATTACAAATAGTTGGCATTGTAGTAGATAATAACGAAGGGAATTGCTAGGAATTGTAAGAGGTGTAATTATGTCTCTGAAGAATAGTGGAAAAATTGTTTTGAGGATAAGCTAAATTCCACGTAGCTGGAAAGATATTGCATACTTAGGAGGTCCGTTTCTATTTCAGGCATAAGATACAGCTTGATCCTTTTAGTGTCATCCCATCGAGAATAATATACGGAAAATGATGAATCTTAAAATTTGACATTACAATATCTTAGCATGTCGATTTCCGTGCTTTAAAGACGCTTTGTTTCATTTTCCTTAATTTTGCCAACTTCCACTGAACTTACTAAACTGTTTAGATTTGAAGAGATACCTTTTAAGACGCAATTTTTGAGTTGTGAATTCTGCAAATAACATAGATTAACAGCGCGTGTCCTACACAAAATACATTTTTGCAAAGACCACGTTGTTATGCGCGATTGGGAAAGATCGACGTAAAAGTTCTCAAAAATGTTGTACGTTTTAATTTACTAGAAACACATAAATAAATAAATATCGAGCTTTGAATTATGTCCAAATCCGCGTTTTACAATGTATCTCTTCATTTAACAGAGATTATGATCTATCAGCTCAATTTATCAGAATTGTCAGCTGCGTTCAGCAAATTTTGGTGCATGCTGTACATTCCAGACCTTTAGTTTATTATCACTAATTTTATTGCTTTCGCGTTTTTTGTTAAGGTAAATTTCCTATTTATTCAACCTTAGATTATGTGTTTTTGCTACATCAAAATTATTCTTTTATCTTTCTTTATTCAAATTTCTTATGTTTACTGACTTACGAAATTTCAGTTACGAACTTCCGTGTGGGGAGAATTTTACTTTCGATCGGATTTCCGTTTCATTGCTTATGGATTTTGGTTCTTGTTGATCAATATGGTATGGTGACGCCTCAACGGCATGTATACATTCAGCAGCATTTAACCTCAGGAGCATTTTAATGTGAAAGTTATGTGTGTAAAGTGTTCCACGGCCTTATTACTAACAACTTCTCGTCACAAATAATGTAGCACAATTAATTATATCCCAACTGTGGTAACCCGTGAATCGGAAGTGTACCGAACCCGCCAGGAGAATTTTTTGAATCTAATGTGATTCGAACACACAGCCTCTAACTTTGTCCAGTCAAACCCAGTCAAACTCTTCGACTGGACCGCCGAGCCGTTCGCATTGGTATTTGGTCTTTATAGAATTAGATTATTGAAATACAGGATTTGTAGGCTACATCTTAAACAGTTGTTTTTGTTTGACACCGATAGCCAAGCTTTTAATTTTCTATCATCTCAAGTAACGTTTTAATTTGATTCAATTTCCTTCTAATTTTGAGATTCCGATCAGTTTTTAGAGATATTTTAAATAACCACCCTTATTTTGGAGCAAGTAAAAATTTTCCAGGGCAAAAAATTTCATTATTGGAGCAGAGCGAAATTATTATTTTTTGGAGAAAACGTAAATAAATTTTCTTTGTTTTTGGAAAGAATTTTTGTGGTCTGGAGCAAATTATTCTGTTCGTTGGCATCGCTACCCCAAAATTGATATAATGCCTTTTTTTATTTCCATGGGTGTCAACATTTTTTTAGTTAAAAATTGAATTTAATATAACTTGCACTGTACCTTCTGATTCAGTTTTTTAATTTTTTTTTATTTTTATTGCCAGCTTTCATTCTTTTTTTTGTAAATTCTTTTGCTTGTAGATGCATAATTACGATCATTTTTACCTTTTAAAGTCTAGTCAATTTAATTCGTCTTTAGTCCCTGTCCCTCTTCTTGTGCTAAAAGACGTATCAAGGAGTAAACATCTCCAATTTTTTAAAGCAAAGATGGTTACTAAAAGAATCCCCAAGTTAATAGGCATACATTGAAACTAAGCAATCTCTCTGCACGCAGAAAAGGTAGGTTGTTAAATTATTAAATTCTTTTTTGTTTCTTTTCTTTTTTACCTGAAAAACACTTATAGGAGTGGAACTTAGATAAGTGCCAAATTTTCAAGGTAAGTGTAGATTTATATTTTATTAATTAGATTTTCTTATATCTACTATACAGCGATATTTACGTTTTAAAATAAAATGTGGCTAGTGTAGGTGGTTCAGTACCCCTCTGGTATCTATTGTCTATTGTAAATGATCATTATCGAAGAATATAAAAAACAGAAGAAACAGATAACAGTATTTTTATATAATCTAAACTATATGCCTGTTTTTTTACGTGACTCTGGTTCTTAGCAAATAGATACTAATCCGATATTAAGTATCAAATCAGTTGGTTAAAAATAATATTCCAAATCAATTTTAAGCACATTGTAAGAATAACATAATTTTTCAAAGTATATTCCCAATTCTTCAAGTAAAATGCATCGCGTTATGGAAACCAACGCAACGTTAGAATGATATATACAGGAATCAGCATTATATTATGTTAAGTACTTACAGACATGCTCGATGGCTTCGGTTGCCATCAATTGGAGCAATTTATCTACCAGGTCGTCGCCTTCCGGATAGAGCTCGTGCTGAGATATCCGTAAATGGAATTGTTCGAGGACTGTCGCATTTCTCCTGTAATAAGAAAAATATTTTACTAACAATCGCGCAACCACTCGCATACGGATCTTTATATTTTCCGCGTCTAAAAATACTAGCGCTTTGCGAAACATTTCTCATGGCCTTACAGTTTATGCATTGCAATTTTTGTTAGAGAATCACTTGCAACATGTAAATACGTTTAATAAATCTGCGTGAGAATCCTGTTAAAGGATATCTGTTGCAATAATAGAGAGAGAGATAAAAATCACTTATTAAGTTTTTATTTCCTTTCAATTCAAATCTGTTTCTACGTTTGGGCCATTTTAATGGTATATATACACACCATTACGTTAGAATTAATAAACAATGCAAAATACCATTGATTTTCGAGTAATAAACAATACCTGCAACTGTATTGTAGCAGCTGTATGTAATTTTGCTGTGTAAATTTTTCAGCAGTTGCACCCAAAAGGTGCTGCTTTACAACTTGTTCCCGGTTAACGTTATGACGATAAACTCTAGTGGCAAATGAACGTTTAACGAAAGTTTAAATTATTCAGGTCTTAGTAATTTTTTGTTCAGTTTTTCAAAAAATTCAAGACTGAAATAATTCCATACAAGCAAGTCGGATTGTTAATAAAAATATGCCGTATCACCTTAAGGCAATGTTACAGGCGTTTAGTTAGCAATTCATAATACAGGAATGCGTATAAGTTAGTTCTTTTGCACCAAATTTAGGTACCAAATTCTATCTATTTAACACGCATTTCTGGAAAGATAAGTATATGTAAATGTCGATTTTTTTCAAGAAACGTTCGATAATTCTATTGCCTGAGAACTCAAGGAGAATTCAAAAAATATTAAACAGTATATAGCATATTCTTTTCCAGAGGACATACGAATTTCCGTATATGCATCTAATCGAATGCATCTAATCGAATCTCATCACAAAAAAAAGAACCTTTTCAAGCGTTCCGCTCTGAAATACAAATCAAATCTTTGAGATGACTCAGCAAGATTTTTGTTTTATTAAAAATACATCACAATTATCACAAAACTTCTTTGTCGTTGGTATTTATAATTTTTCAACGTTGCTTCGGCTTCATAACTTCAGAGATCCAATCAAGCACTTCCAGCTCCAGCATTCGATATAAGAATACATCTGTAAACTAATCGTCAGAATGTAAAGATGTATGTATAAAATATGGGCTACTTGATAAACAAAACATTCACAATGGTCAGATGGTTTGAAAAGTAGCCGAAATAAAGGGGCAATACGATAATAATTTCTGACTGAAAATATTAAATTGACCGGGCCTTATGAAAAATGTTTATCATCTGTTAGCCACACAAATTCTTAGAGTGTCACTTATTTTATCCACAGGATTCTTGATGCTCGATGCATAAGCAACTTGTTTTTATAAATTACTTAAAGGCAATTTCCTAACAACTATAACATTAACTTTTATGCACGTTTAACTTTGATAAAGCCGTTTAATTTGTTGGTATTGTATTTTAATCTGAAATGGTTGCCACACCGTACTGTTCATAAAATTGACTTAGTCGGAGTTCCTTTAATGTTTTTAATGAATTAAAAACAACTACAGCAGTAATACGTATACATGTATAATAATAATATACATCTATTACACACAAAAAAGGATAACAAGCATTGCCCCTTGGGCCGTTATCAGTCTAAAAGGAAACAAAACAGAAAGTCTTCAAAGTAGTCATCGTTGGCTTCGTGATGATCATTTAATCCGTGAACATGGATCTATAACAATTTCAGGAGGCAATTGCACTACTTACAAAACTATAGTAACAATAAATGGATATAGCAAGAGATAAAACAGCTTAACGTATAAATCGAAGAAAGATCTAAAATTAAAAATATAATCCGAAAAATTACAAATACGTTCAAAGTTACTCATGTAACTTCGAAATTTACGGTAATGTAAGTATCCGAAATGTCTTAGAACAAAGCTATGTGAACGTATCTCTCTTTCGTAATAGAACGAGGTATAACAATCGCAAGATAACTTCCACGACAATATCTAATGTGCAATCCTTTAGCAATGCTTTTTACCGTATTCAGTTTCCCAAAGAAGAAAAAGAATACATCAATTCGAGAACACTTAGACAACAATAGTGTCATTATTTCACAGGCCATCATATATTTCGCGCAACACGTTCTCTTAACAGTATGAAAACAAAAACCGACCATTCAATTTATCTAGCTTCCTTAATGAACTGTGTATTCAAGCCAACAAGTACTTGTCTGCATAGAGTAGCACATTAACATTTTAAATTGAGGCTCTTTTAATTTAAATTAAATTTTAGGTTTCATGTTTGATAATTAAAAATTCTCAAGAATAAAACCCGAATGAATCTTATGTAAATTTTCTCTATATGTTTGACCAATATTCGAGATATCTTGGACAATTAAGTACGCTTGATTACAATGAAAACTTATAATGAAGCGGACGACTCACCCGTTCGACCTATTAAACTCATCCGGATTACCAAATTTGCTTCTTTATTAGTAAACTTATAAATTAAATTAAATTTCGTTATATTTATTCATCAAAATAAATATAACGTGTTAACAAACGAGTCAAGCCGGGTCGATAGGTAAAATTTATACAATACATAATGTATATAAACGTAAAAAATAAACAGAAATTGATATAACAAAGAGAAAAGAAAAAAGAAAGCAAAACCAAAAAGTACAAAAATATTGAAAAAAGAAGAAAACTTACACAAATAACACCAAGCTAAATGAATTACACCATAAAATAATAAAAAAAAGTAAAAACAAAGCCTTTTTTTTCTTCTTTCTTATCAGGCAATACAAAATAAAGGAGAATCAACCCACAGCTAACAAGCATAACAACAACCCTAAATCCTTTACCCTAAGGTTTTTAAGTTTTACCCTAAATGACTGAATTGACCCAAAGCTTTTAATAAGAATCAGAATGTTGTTAAATTTTTAACGCTAATGATATTAGCACCCAAACCGGTAATATGTAAGGTACGTATAGTACTTAAGTAAGGTGGTAGGTAAGGTAGTAGTGAGTAAGGTACACATTGGTATTCTTACTCGGTTGTCGTGAAAATGTGGGTCCATATTGGCTGTATAATTGGGCTTATTGCCATACGCATAGCATCCCGCCGTTGAAATATAGACGCTGGATAATGGCAGAATTACGAGATCGCGAAACGTGGACTTACATAAGTTGCGAAAATGTCCAACTGCGTGTACAATAGCTTTTTAAGAACACTTTATTGTTATTTTCATTGTATGCCATACAATGGCAAAAGTGTTGGTCGGAGTACCTGTAGACCAAGAAAACGGAACGAATAGGATTTAGCAGATGTTTTCTTCACTAATTCATCGCAATGTAAAAGTATTCAATGACAAAGGATCTTCAATTATAATTGATTGCATCCACTTAATTGCTGTCTTGCAAGTGAAACTGATCTTTATTACATTTTTATTTTTATCTGGTATTAGGAACCATAAACTTTGTTTTCTTTTTAACTTAAAACTAACTTATTTTCGTTGAACAAGTCCTGGAGGGAAGCCAAGAGGTTATTATGTTAAGATCCGTATAATTAGACGATGTCGATGATGTATAGGCGTAAAAGAACCTGCCCCATTACCGGGTCTTGTATTGCACCGTTAACTACTGGGAGATATTCAGAATTGAATGCTTCGACCGCGTCAGTAAGATCGGCGTACTTAATCTGCACACGCTGTATTCTTCCTTGAAGATAGGATGAAAATCAACTCCTCTCTTACACTGTATGATTCTAATTTCTGCATTCCAATCCATTTCTAGACTTCACTATACAAATAAAGTAGAGCAGATGGCATTGAGTAGCCTTTCCGGAAGCCAGGCTGATTGTTTGAAAAAATTTAGTATTTTACAAGACGCAGTGTTCAATTATCCTCTCTGTAATAGTTATTAACGCTTCCGATGTATAATTTGCTATGTTCGTTAACGACACTAACGATAAGAATTTGTTTCGTAGCTTAGTAACAATTGTAATCAATTCATCCGAAGAAGTAGGAATAAATTACATTACATAGACATAAACTTTGAAGAAGTGCATGGCGATCAACTGATGAAATCTGTATTTGAAATATTGTCTACAAAGAAATTATTGAATTCATGGGAAATTTTTTGAAGGTTATGGTGTATTTATGGAATTTTTTCAATCGAAAAATTCGGATTACAATTTCTGCTACAAATTGATGGTGTATTGATTCTCCACATAGCAGGAATTTTATTCTGGCAGTTGTTTATACAGTAATCGTTATAAATGATACGCTAAATTAACATTTAGAACAGAACTGGAAAATTTCACTTCAGTGTTGATCCAAGGTTTTGGCGTGTTGCAACGTGTTTATAATGAAAAGCACGATTTATCATACGAACTCGTTTTTATTAATATTATTAAACAGTTTTATCTAAAAGGATACGAAAACAAAAAATGGAAACCGAAAGCAGTTACGTATGTACCCGGCGAGATATTACAAGAAATATTATCGATAATCGTAGCAGAATGTTGTGTTATCCTGATGTATTTAAATATCATAATTTTTAAACTATAAGTTTGGCATATTTTACGATAGATTGCTGCTGTACGAAAATAATTTAAAAATTAACATTAAAATCGCCGGTATTAAACCGTTATTTGTCATTGTTACATGTATGAAAAGTGTGTAGCAGCTTTTCCCAAAATTATGTTAAAATGTAAATATTGAAATATAAATGCACGCGTTACTTTCAATGAGTAACGGTTCGGTAGTCCATTGATAAGAGAGGCTGCTTTTGATTGGGCAACTTGATGACGATGAATGATTAACGGCTCAGTTAAGCGCTGAGTATTGGAGCCCCGCTAGAATCAACAAATTTTCACAATGAGTCAAGTACACCTCCGAGTCACCATTTATAGTTGGAGTAAAATTTGCGGCGCTTCACCCTTTACGCTTCTACAAGGTTCGAAAGCTTATACACCCTGTTGGGACGTCACCACAGTAAAACAAAAAATAACAAATTTATAAATATGAATATTAAAAAGCAAATATATTAACATTCGCTATCGTAATGAAAATCGTTCAAAAACAATATTCCATTTTGGTTATTCATCTTTTAATTGAATAGGACTCCTCCATTTAATTACACAGGCACGGCAGCTATAACAAATATGCCGTGATGTTTCTTTTCGATTGTGTAATTATCGCTCGCTATACGAAGTTTCTATTCTGGAAGGCTTCGGATACGCTGGCCGCATAACAAACGAATTCCTGTACCGACGCCTTATTTATAAAGAAATTATTAAAACACGTCGGAAATAATTTAAAATCGTATGATTAATGATCGTGTGAGACGACCGATGTATAATCATTAATCATATAAAAATCCATAATTAATACCCATTCAAAATATTGATTTTACGGGGTTGCTGGCCCGTTGAAAGGCTGTATTTACCCGATTTAATAGATCATTTTCGGTGCGGCTTTGTGACGATTTCTGAAATCGATAGAGCGTTGGTTAAGATAATAAAACTGTACCCGGCCAGCACAACTTGTTGTTCATGTTTTTAATTAAAACAGCCTTTAAGTTTTTCTTGCATGACGTCATCACCATGCGATGGAAATTCATTAAAAGGCTTATCATTGGATAAGTACAATGCTTTTTAAAAAAACGGGAAGGTATTTTATATAAATCGCGCATTTTAGAAGTAATATCAAATTTCCATTTCGGCGGTTTTATGTGATCGCAAAATCTAATTCAATAACTACGTACAGTGAGCAAAATAAGTAATGTCTTCCCCATCGAATGTGCGGAAACTGTATATTTGGGGAATTCCCGGCGTATGCAAATATATCTATGTAAGCAGTGAAAATACAATAAAGTGGACCTTAATTAAGATTTTATAGTTCCTTGGTTATTATTATTACTTACTATTGTTACTAGTTATTATCAATTTCAGTTCAATTGCGTTTGCTCGTATTTACGTAAAAATACTTGGAACATAACAAAAGAAGAATAGATAAAAATTTCGCACAAAGGTTTTCATTTGGTAATTACTTAACGTTTCTAGTAAATCGCTTCGTTCAACTTTTGCTAATGAAGCGCCATTAGCGGCACATAATTAAAGAGGATCGGCACCTGACTCATCGTGAGATTGAGACTCAATAAAGTTGCTCAGTTACTGTGATCAACTGCTTCCGCTCAGTTAGTTTCGCCTCTGACGTAGTTTACACGTTGAGTTACCGTGCTAGCTGTTCCCTATCGCTCTCCTGAAGAAGACCCATACGATTGTGGGCGAAACGTCGAGTTTTTATTTTTATTTTTATTTTAACAATGACATGACACAGTCCAAACCTGGCACACGTTTAGTTTCAACATTACATAAAATGCTTAATAAATTCGACGCAACTCAAAATCTGTATACAACAGGCGATAAAGCTTCGATATATTCGTGCGACCCGGAAATTAAGCACGAATCAAATGCGTTGCAATATTAAGAATTCCTTGTTAATTTTTTTTGTGTGATGTTTAATTCTACCCACAATTAGACGTTCTATCCAAATGTTTAATTGCATTAAAGGCTGAATACATACAGGTATTGTAATACTTTAATTTTATAACAATATTTTATTGCAATGTTTGTTTTTCCTATTTTCAGTAACGTTTTAAAATTTTTTCTGATCTATTTTACTGCGGTTTTCTATTTTTTTCAACCAATTCTTCTTTTCTTTTGATTGGCTTGTAAAGCAATAGTGTCTGTAACAATTGAATATCTTACACAAATTGATGTTTTACTTGTTACTGCTTTGTTAAAACGAAACGTAGATTATATTTGATATACTTGATTAGATTTAAGTTCGTCTTGACCAATGTACTAATTCAATTTTTTCCTTCCACCTCTAAACTGTCGTGATGATTATTCCGTCGTAGAAAACAGTAAAAATATCTTCATTTAAACAATATTAAAGTCTGCGTGGCGATAAGTATACGGACAGAGACGTGAAGTCCTGTAATCAATAGCCGAATCTAACCAAAAGCAATGTCTAATAATGTTTAATACTTCTTCTTCTTATTCTGTTCCAGACAATGTTTTCCACACAATGCAAATATCTTGAAAGTAATTTACCACACCTTGTACAAATTTCTTTCTTAGTAATATCAGTAAACCATTGAAGCCTTCTATATATCATAATCTCTCTTCATTCACCTTCATTTACTATATTGCCTAAAAAAAATTTTAATAGTTAGCACGTGAGTCGGTAAATTCTCGTGCGCCGTGGTTTTATCTTATTCAATCAGCTTATCGCAATACACATCAATTCCGTTCTATTATTCGTGTTTTATTCACTTTCGGTAAATGAAACATTTTTTTTTGTGTATGTTTAGTAAGTGAAAAATCGAATTAAATGGTAATCCTATTGTAACGCACTAATCTGCCTGCGTCTTGCACCTATTCACAAACTCGGAAATTTGTGTATTGGTTCCGGCAAATTTTGGGTTTTCGAAAATACGAAAAATCAATGTTAATTAATTTCAGCAAGTTTGCAACCTGTCTACAAATAAAGTAATTTATTTCTTATTTTGTCTTTAATTGCTTTGACAAAGTTTATGGCAACAAGGGTATTTCTCTCGCTAATAGAAGATGACGCCGGTTTCTTTCGGAGCTTTTATATGGCGGAGTTTTGAATTAATTTTGCTAATTATTAAGTTAGAGTGAATAGTGTAACGTGATGATTGTGCGTTCATTAACGAACCAACCTTTGGGTAGAAATTATATCCAAGGTTCGTCGGAAATAAAAGAGGTAAGTACACTCAAGAAAAGCAATTGTTTTATTTGCAAAAAAAAATAAACAAATAAGTTCAGAGAAATAAAATCAAACAGAATTGAAATTTTATAGTCGGCGACAAAACAAGTAAGGAACTTTGATCGATAAGATCAAACGTAATTCGGAAAATAAGTTTGGATACACCTTTACGTGCAAAAGATAGAGATATTTAGGAATAGTGTTTTAATATTCAACGTGTTAAAAATTCGGTTAACAATCTATGGAGTAAACGGAAAATTCGGCAAAGTATAGTGAACAAACTTCGGTTGGTGGATGAACGGTCTTTAACGTGAATTAAATTAAGTTTAATTTAATTCTGCAAAGAAATGAATAACACGATTACGGGGCGAACTTCGCCTAGGCCAGTGTTTAGCACCGACAGCGACACAGAGGGGATTCCGCCTAGACCAGCGTCTAGCGCCGACAGCGATACGGGGAAGGAGGGAGAAGACTCCCATCAAATAGGATTTTCGAGCGGTTTATATACCACTCCGAGCGATGACGTGGAGATTTCTTCTGGATGACGTACAATGCAAAAAACCCAAGTAGGGAATATGAATTGAAGGTTTATACATTTACGCACCGTCAACTAGAAGTACATAGGGATTATCTTAATAATAAATTGTCTCTTTCTTTCAGTAAAAGTTCTTTGAATCTGTAACGACCAGAGGTTCAGTACACTGTTTTTTATTTTCAGCGCTTTTTACAAAATAATTTTAATTTGCTGACACCAAGTGCTTTGTGTTAGTGTTTGTTTCGAGACACCTCTTTGAAATACTATTTTTTTTCCTTTTAAGTTAATGCTCCAAATCCTTTTCTTACAAGTCCTCTCTGAACGTTTTCAATATTATTACTTACCCTTCTCAGAGTAGCTTTTCAATTGCTTTTAACAGTTTTTGTTGATTAAAGTCGAATTTTTATATATCTTTTCGAAAAAGCTCAATTGCCAAAGAGTTTTTTCTTTTTCTATCTATTCATCTTTTTCTATCTATTTATTTATTCATTTATTATACAAGGAACACCTTTCCATCGGCTTAATATTTTTTGTGATTGTCCTAACGACAATTATTTCATGTAATAGATAGACTGGTGGATTTCATATAATCTGCTTTGTGCATGAATCTTATACGTAATGCATATTGTGCGTTTTCTACAAAAAAATATTTTCTAGATGCAAATTATTGAGGATAACTTGCGGCTGCGATTATTACTTCTTTTCTTCAATTTACTGCATTATTTGGATAGGTACTAGCCTCACTTTTCTTTCTTTTGTGGTTTTAGGTAATTTGTGGGTCCAGTAAAGTACTAGAGCAACACAATTATCCAGTTAAAACATATCGAAGGTTGCCATCACTTTGTTGAAGCGATCACTTTGTCAGTCTTTTCTTGGATTGCGGCTTCTCTAAATGCGGGTACTTACTTTTATTTTCCAGTACAATTTCGGTAAAAGAACTATCTAAAGGAATGAAAATGGGACAGCAACTGGTCCACTCCCGGTATTGGTTCTAGGACCGCAGTTGGGTGAACGTCACTCCACATGGTGCTAGTGACATTCACCAAAGACATTGTCATAGCGTATTAGATAAAAAGGTGGTCCTAATATTAAATCTAATAACTGCAGAGTATTTATATCTACTTAGAACGTATGGATTAGATTTTAATTATATTATTTCCATGGTTCGGTTCATAGATGTATGTGTACTAACATAAGAAAAATTCGTTATACATTAATTAATTCAATATGGAATTAACCTATTCCTCCGTAACAATAGGTATTCATAGCGAAATTCCCTTCATAATTGATTGTTTTGGTGTAAGTAAATAAGTTTGAAGATTTTGATTGTATTTTTGACCAATTAATATTACTTTTACAACTTTTTTTCTACGTCGAATAAGAACGATCAATACGAGATGTAGTATTTACAAAAACAACGAAATTTAATTGAAAACGCTGGGATGTAAAAGGAGACTTAATCTCGTCATAATGAGCGAAGGGAGGAACTAAAAAAAACAAAACACTTCAAGAACTTTCGCAAGGTTCGATGCACAAATTCACTAACTATCACATTTTAGGTCTTATCTTTTTATTCGAGCAATCATTATGCTAAAATCTCATATATTAAAAAGGTTCCAGCGCGAACTAGTTCCCTTGAAGCCGCATGATGAACTACTTCGTTTAATTTAAGTATCCCACTTTTGTCATGTACCCATTACGCTGTTGTTGCAATTTCTTCCTAAATGATGAAAGCGAAAAATAAACTAGATGCTGGCAGCGTCGCTCTACCGGGCGGCCGTACAAAAAGAAATAAGGTTTTCATAAAATCCTTTCTATTGTGATAATTAATACTATAATTATTATTATGCAGGTTTGGGACAGAGTATGAATCAAGCAAATGTCTTCAAAACGGAAGCAACGATGATGAAATTTTGCAGGTACGTAATACATTTGGTTTGGAATTTTTTTGTTGGTACTGTACTTCCGTTTTGAAGCATCCCCAACTTTTTTAATTTAAATTCTAATGATAATCGGTGTTCGCGGTTGTGTTAGAACTCATGAAGAAGTGTTACATCTTTTTAATGATTTGCATCTCGCAAGAAACGTTGAAAAAAAGAGAGTTGAATGTTTGGATGGAAATTGTAACGGATAGAAACTTGAACGAAGAAAAGTATTTGGGTCTATTGAATTTCTGTACTTCAACAGCAATAGGCAGTTATTTCAAAATCTTTGAACGTTTCCTTTCCAAATCGACAATTTGGACGAAGGGGACATTCCCAATTAAGAAAAACTAAAATACAGTGAGTAAGTGCACTTAATAAAAATATCTAAGCCAGCTTCCACTTCTTAATTTTTTGGGCAACAGGAGTTAACATTGTTAGATAAAACTAGCTAGATTTTTATATTTTCTAAAGTAACTTTTGGTATTACCGACGACTTAAATACAATATCCTATCCTCTAATACGTTTCTGAAAAGATATCTATCGAAAAAAAAAGTGAAGAAAGCACTTTTGGTTATTTTTATGCGAACCTGACTAGGGAAAAGCGAATTGTATGATGTGACAGCAGGTTCACCCAAAGAACTCGTTGCGTTTTCTTTATATTCAATTTATTATAAGTCCAATAGCTTCCAGAGAAATTCGCAACCATGTCCTAATAAAAATATCTCTGGAAATAATGAAAGCATCGATTTCAAATAATCGACTTCATAATTTTCTTGAATACCTCGGAAACAAGTGAATTTAGATAAGGAAGTTAAATAGCGGTTTACAGTTAACGAAGGATTAAAACAAGGAAGAGGAAGAGTACGCAAAAGCAATATAGATTACAGGAAATTAAGAACGGTTAAACTAGCATTTTTGCTGACTTTTTGACCATATTTGCTGATGATTTAGCGCTATTTGGCTCGAAGAAAATTAGAAAACGTAGCGAGAGGAATTGAACAAGAGATACATGAAAGCAAAACAGAAGTTATATAAAGTATAGAACTCAACGGAAATACTCTAAGGTAAGCTTCTTTTAAATAGCTGCCAGTAACGATTCAAAGCAACGGAAGAATAGAGGAAGAAATAAAGGAAAAAGCAAACGTAGCATGCTATCGTGGTCCTTTAATAGGAATGGAAGAAAGAATACTTCATGAAAGCTGTTTGGGGAAGAAGACCGATGACGAAAAGAACAAAAGGTTGTTTAAAAAAATGTAGAATAGTGCAATAAAGGATATACTGAAAAAGAAATCGTGTGATGAAGGTAGGCTGTAAAATGAACCAAAACAATGGATGAATTTAGTGCATAAATAATTAATAATGATTACTTTTACACTTAATTTAACATTAAATACCAATATAATATATACCAATATAATATATACATTATATATATATATATATATATATATATATATATATATATATATTGAGAAAGAGGGAGTGAAATATGTTTAACCCACCTTTTTTTGAGCGGAATATGTAGGCATCTTAAAATTTTGACTAAGGACGTTTGTTCAAAGCTGATTAACATTGTTAAATCTTCCAAAGAGAATTTAGTATTACGTCGTAGATCTATGATATGGTACATACTGGGTATTCTATTTGAAGAAGAAAATTGATATCCGTTTCCATGAGTGGTACGAAGTTATGAATGATTTTGGAAAATACATCATTACTTCATACGGCCAACAAAAATATTAAAACGACATGTTTATTTTCGCAGACACCATCGTTGTGAACGACTTTGTATATGTGAATGTATTTTCTGATATAAAGTACATTGAATGGAAAAAATATATAAAAAGAAATCCAAGGTTAAATTTTTCCTATGCACAACGTGACTTTGCAGCAGTTTGTATAGCCGAGCCCTCTCTTTCTAAACCCGTGCGCCGGGAGTTTTATTAGATAAATATACCTCCAACCAACGATAATCTTGGGAAAATTATTATTATTATTATTATTATATGTACACCGCGATGACGCTTCGCAGGGACATATTAGGTACCAAATCCATAACATTAGTTTAGAAAGAATTTTATAATAATGATGAATATTTTTAAATACAAATGTTTCACAGAACAGTAAATATTCTCGAAAACAAATGGAGGAAGAATCAACAAAGAAATACCGAGCCTCGAGAAAAGCAAAAATAGTCAGAACGGTTGTATAGTACAATAAATGCTTACGGCACCATTCCATAAAATAATACAAGAAAAAACTAGAATAGGCAAAATCAAAAGCATGTAATGCAGCCCAGGGTGACTGTACGTATGACTTATATTGCTGATCTTTCCATCCATATTTTGTTCGTATTGATAATTACAAGAATCATGGTAATTTTCCTTGCATTACATCGCATCGTATTCTAAACAATCTTTTTCAAGAACACTACAAAGAGGCTCTCTCTTTGACGTTCATTTACTGTCGCGCGCAAAGAACATGTAACCGCTAAATCACTAGCAGATTTAATTGTAATAAAAGCGGTATATCAAAGGAAAACCGCACAGACCTCATTCGTTGCACATGCAAGAAGTAATCTCGTAAAATGATTGGGATTGTAGCTTGACAATTAGTGTAAATATTCACGTTTCGCAAATATAATTAATTCTCATGTCATCTCTCTAATCCCGCGGCCCTTTGTTTATTCTCAAGCAAAGCGGGGAAGAAACACAATTGTAGAAAGCAATGTTTATTGCACTTGTACACTTATACCGACTACGTAACGAGAACGCGAAATCGTTTTATTTCAACGACGAACCGCAAGAGAAGGGCTTGAAACACTGCGATAAACCCCGCCCTTCCATGCTGTACAATACGTGAATGTCCTTCCGTCTGTAACTGGCAGCTAACCAGTTGATATTAATTCGGTTGCAATGAAATACAACGTATTGTTCCTCTTGGGTGTAAGAGCACATTCGCCAACGCGGAGCTTTATTACACATCACGAAATAAAAATGGAAGCAGACGCTGTACGTGCACGAATACATACTCTCTAGAACCCCAACCATAAAGGCAGAATCAAAAGTGTGACAGCTCTTACACAAATGCTACTCCACATTTGTGTTGAAAATAAAGGAGATTTCTTCAGTTACGTAACTTACTTGGAGGACACATATCAAGATTCAAAAAGATTCATTACCTTCAACTACGGCAAACTATACTGAATAAGGATGAATTGTGGCCAACCTATGTTCCGATTTTGATACTAGTTACTTTATTTATCATCGTAATTATTTCAGTATTATTAATTTTTATCTGAACGTTCGAAAATATTCGCTTCGAAATGTTTCTATGAGACGCTTCTCTTCACGTAGAATGCTTAGTTTTCTTTTTATCATGGAAAGCTTGTTTGTTCTTCTTGCTTTATACCTTTTAGTATACGCATGATCGAAGAATATGAAAAATACATGATATTGCGCCATATTTATAATGTACAAAGGTACCTTAGGTGTCCCACGAAATACGGGCGTTAACTACAGCCAAAACAGTGCTTTAAGCGAATACATATTGTAGTGTTATGAAAAACAACGAGGTTAGCTGTGATTAGCGCCATAGTCTTCATTAGTAAATTCACATTGTACACCTATCGGGTATAAACGAAAACTAACAATGATTATTTTTCATTTGTGATTTTACGTCTAGCTCTCGTGAAGGCATATTTTACTGAGAAGTTTCCCCAATTTTCCCAGTTTCGATTCACTATTTAAAGTTAAAAGTTATTCAAAAGTGCATTTGAATAATATAATATTAAAAAAAAAGTGGTGTACAAAGAACATAAAACTTTGTGTTTATGTAGAAGAAGGCGGCAACATTTAAGGCTAGTACTTATTTCATTTCTCGTTTTTCTTTTTAAAACTACCCTCAAACAAAACTTTCATTTGTCGAAAGTGCGCCTGGGACATTCCCGGATTCGCGACCCCTAATTTTTGTAAATTTCTAACATTTGTAGAAATTTCGATAATTTCTTTGCATTAATCACGCATAAACATTGTGTACATATGATAAGCCGCGAGCCAACGCCACCACTATTACAAGGAGGACAAGAAGATGGTGACCATTTCTTTCCCCTCCCTCCGCCCTCCACGAGACGTTGTCGGTTTTCCGCCAATGGACCGCACCCATCACGTGATACGCCGCACACATTTCATTTGCTTATCTTTATATTCATATTTGTTTCGAACTTATTGTTTTGAATAACTTAAATTAGTCAGTAATGTCATACTTTTACATATTTTAAAATTCATTATTATTAACAGCAACATCACATTTGTTTTTTTTTTGCAATAAAACATAATTATATTTTGAAACCAATTCTTTAAAAATAACAACGTAGGCTTCCACGTCCGCAGTCTGTTGAAACTAAACGTGGAACGAAAAAAATTCTTTTATTTATTTCCTGATGCATGATTGTTTAATCACATCACCTGAGAGAACTGCGTGCTTGCAATTATTAGAAAAAGGTTCATTAATTGTTAATTATTGAAAATAATTATAAATAAAAGTGGTGGTTTTCATTAAAATTTCATTTCATAGTTTCATAGTTTGAGTCTTACTTTGTTCTTCGGATATCGTTTGATTTAGACATTATTGTACAAGTATAGATGTTTAATGCGCTTTAATCTATTGGTTTTCTTGCATTGTTAAGTTAAGTTGCAAGTTAAGCTAACTTTGGATACTGCTTGATAGAAGGTTTAAAGGCCTTGTGGGATCTTCTGGCTGTTTCACTTGATACCGAAGATTAACAATCACGTGAATGACGGGATTCCTCTTCGCCTAAGCCGCCAAAAATTTTGCCTGTCGATAAAATCGCGCTTTTAAAGATCGAAAGGAAGTATCACTAACAAACTTTATGACTTCTGGAATCATGATAAACGGTGACAAGTATTGTGAGACGCTAAAAAACCTTAGAGGGGTGATTTGACAAGGGAGTAAACATATTTCATGACAACGTTCGTTCCCACATCTTTTATCAAACCGTCGCTCTTCCACAATAGATTGGATCATCACCCATTCATCCTATAGGTCAGACTTGGTATCTAATGACTATACTTGTCTCCTAAGTTAAAAAGTTGGTTAAAACACCTATCGGCAACGACGACGAAGTGAAAGATGAACTGCAACAAGGATTTGTCAATCGAAATGGCAATCATGGGGACAATATGGATAAATATCCAAGCTTTATCAGATATAAATAACAAATAAATATTACTTTTATGATTACTTACGTACGCTAAGTAACTAAAGCACTTTAGTAAGACTCGTATCACGACACTTTACAACATTAAACGCATGTATTGATAGCGATGTTGTCACCTTCAGCAGCAAATGGTAGCTTAGCTATCGAAATCTCCTTCCAGCGTGTAACGTGGAGGTGTTGTATGAAGGGCTTCAATGTTCCAGTGTCACAGTGTTCGCGTACGTAATTTACTACAGTAAGTAATATAAATTAATCTTAAGAAGGTTAAATCGGCAAAGATATATTGTATGTAATCTTCATAAATTGCGTATTAACGTAGTCGAAATTGTTATTTAAGTCTGTTAGACAGCTAATGCTACATTTTGAAAACGTTCTCCTCGACGTATAATCTTATTCTGCTTGCTAAGTCCATAACACTACTCTGTTTAGAACAAAAACAAGTCGCTATCGCGGCACATATTCCGAGTAAATATTCAATATGGAATTTCATTATTAGCCTAGGGAGCAGCTAAATAGGATAAGTAATACGCGTTTTCCGCGGAATTTCCGACAGACTGACGGTAACATTATGTCATTAAGTTCGCTCCGGCTTGTCATCAGCGTGCATTGTTATTGTAAAGCGTCAGCTTTAAATTTCACACTCTTCGAAAATCCACTCTGCCGCGCCGTTGTGCCGCCGCATTACATCAAAACGAGACGTTGTTAATGGAGAAGGGAGACTTCAGCCGCGTCGTACCGTACCGGTACGTTGATCCTTCACCCGATTAACTTTCCCGTTTGTTATTGTCTGAGAAATTAGAGGCGGCACGGTTAATCAGTCGACGACTGAAGTCGTATTAAGTATATAATCGAATATCAATTAAGAAAGGGGGACGTAGCTTCCTGGTTGTGCGCCATCCGTCCGTACGAAAATTAACGTCGAAACTGTAGTGATGCAAGTTTGATTAGCACCAACGAACTTCCAAACGAGGAGGTAATGTTGGCGTTTATTATATTTCGCGAAAGGATGGAGTTAACTAATATTATACGTAACTTACCCTTTCAGAATTAAGTTGGAAATAACATTATAATACAATTAATTCATTAATGTTTTTTAAAAATAAAAATAACCGATGGTGAAATAAACGTTGTATGCTTCAACCATGGTGGCAATATTTAACTAAATTATAGAATTTGTAAGAAAAAAACCTTTTTATTCCTACCTCCCATAATGTATATTTTGATTATCTAGACATTAATATATGGCATATCCACTTGCGTGCATGGGTCAAAAAAATCATTCCTTTCTTAAAGAATTCCGAAAAGGTTTTCAACTAAAAGACATTCGGAGGCAAGCTTTACACCAAATACAAGTATACTTAAGTACACAGATGATTCCGTTTCCACAGAGCATAAGTTTCTTTCAGATTAATTGAAAGAGTGCCATTGTTGAGATTAGAACACATTAGAGCAAACCGAGTTTTTATGAGAGAGCATATCGCACTGATGAATAGAGACAAAGGCAGATGAAATTACTGCGACTAGACAGACTCGTGTGTATTCGTCTCATAAGAAAAGATTCATGTTGCCTACTGGTTTCGCCGAGACTCGACAAAACACGAGTCTGTCTAGTCGCTGCAAAAAAGTAATAATTCCACCTGCCTTTGGCATCTCTACCGATGAAAGATTCCTTTGTAGAGTCCAAAATAACTATGTATACAAAATTACTTAAAAACAATAATAAAAAAAACAAGCGTATTTAAGATTTTAATGAATGTTTATTTATCGATAAACGTATACTTTCGTGTATATATTCCCCATAAAGAATATATTTGTTACAGTTTTGGGTCCACATAAAGTAAGTTAATTAACGAGTTTTTATTATATTCATAAACATATTTCAATTTTATAAACGTAGTTTATTAATATAATAAATTTAATATATTTTTTTTATTGTTTTAACAAAGTCAACCGATCTATTAAATTCATTTCTTCACGTAACAACAATTGTGACGGAAAGTGAAGATAGTCGCACAGATCATCTTCAAATACAGCATTGTTTTCTTGACTTACAAAAAAAGAAAAAATTCTATTTAACATGGAACCTCTAGTAGTACGATATTAGCCAATTTTTCTTATGGTATACCATAAGACCATAATTTCTGAAATTTTTCTAAAATTTTTTCATTTTAACTTTTAACGCAAGTAATATTGATGTAACATCTTGGCCAGTTCAATTGCCGGCTATCGACCAAATAGAAAACTTATAGGTTGGTATAAAGACAGCTCTGAATAAGAAAAAAAAACTATAAATGCGTTCTTGTTGAACGTCTATTCCACAAGAGAGATGTCAGTTAGTTGATACCAAGCCTATTATTATTACTAAAAATAAGCATCACGTAATCTAGAATTAATAACATGTATAATTCACATAAAAGACGCAATTGACAGTCATTGTTACATTCATCTCCCAATTCCAAACACAATTTTTCAACTTTGATCCAATAAGCGAAAAGGAAGCTTCTTAGAACCAAGATGGTACGCTAGTTGCTGTTGAAATTTCATAACAACTTAGCGCCTCTTCTGATCTTACTTAGAAAAACATTCAGAAAATATTTTTATTTAATAGTTATAAGTATGAGTCACTTACTTCTGGTTAATTTATTCCTAATCTTATTAAGAAATTTTGGTACTAGAAACAATATTTTCCGATCCTGTCAGCATCTTCCAACCAGGGATTCATCCAGCCAGATTTGCTACCGAGGACGTAGTCCTGCCAGGTTCCCAAAATATTCCCGCCAATTCCTGATATTATCACAAAGGATGACGATTTTATAAGTTAGTCCCGAGAGAAGACGTAAAGAAATAAATAAAGAAGTAAAAACGACAACTAAGAGTCTTTTAACTTCTTTTTCTACCTGTCCTGTCTATGTTATTTGTTGAACTACGGTTAAAATACCATGGATAGTTGGACATAAATCTCACGGATTAGGTAAAAATGTCATCATCATGAAATCATTCCGCTCGCCATTTATTGCAACCACATCCTTATGCAGTAAGAATTCCAAGCTTTAGCCAAAGCTGGTACCATCAAGTTTTGCTAAAAATTCAATGTTAAGACTTACAAAACAAGAATACAGTAAGAATGTATTTATTTATTGTATTATTTTATTTATTTTACATGAACTAGTCAGATGCTGAGTCCAAAAATTAAAGAAATTTATCTTAAGTATCAAGTATTTATGCGTAGAAGTTGGTTGGGATTAGTGGCCAAGTAGTATCGTAACGGCCGAACGGAGTACATAAACTCATTATAATTTAAAGCCTATCATAACCTCAAAGGTCTTTAGTATTTAAACAGACAATATAATAATAAATCCATTGTATATTGGGGAAGAAGCCACATTATATCTATTCAACGTAATCCATTTTAGATCGGATGCATGCATAGCTAATGTTACCACCAGATTCCGAGAATACATTCTTGAAAAACAGAAATAAGCATTAGACTGTTGAGTATTATTTTCAATGCAACATTTTGTATATTGTTTTATTTCGTTAACCAGGCCAATAAAAGGGATTTGTTATTACCGTTATTGTTAAATGGCTAAATGCAAGATCCTCAAAACATCTAAAGTTGTAAAATACAAGAACTCTTTTGGGCTTATTATCAAAAATTAGGTATATAATACCTATATCCAAACATGTCGAACATGGTAAAATCGAAAACTAGCTTGGAGCGTACAACGCAAACAGTTTTTGAAGCAAGCATACAAACATACACTACATGGACATAGTTAGAAACACGAAACGTATACCAATAGTGTTCAGTCAGTAAAGCGTAGATGCGAACAAAACCAGGAAAAAAAAGAGAAAAAAAATCATCCTATTTATCACGGTTATCACGACGTGTATGCAGTTTTTTGTGCTTTATATATTTTCCCTTATATTCGCACAATCTTATTGTGTGTATATGAATATTTACATGGAATAATACTTAATGTTTATGAAGAACTAATTTTCTCTATTCTGAATTAGTTTATATTATTTGCACGAACAATCGATAACATGTCAGTAAAAGGCGATAATCTTGTGCGACTCATTCACCAAAAATTTGAAAAACGCCTTTAAAATGAAAAGCAAAGTATTATTTAAAGCAAAGTGTCGATTTTGTAAATAATCACTCCTATTTCTGTCCAAATGTCACCACATATATTTGAAGTAACGATTTTTTGCTTTAAGCTTTTGTAGCAAAGAAAAGGATACGAGCTGCAATCACCAACCAACCCATTAAAATGAAAGGTTCATAAACTGGCCAAATAGGCAACCATTTTGTATTGGTTAAAATTCCTATTTTAGAGCAGGGACAGAACGAAGTAGTTGAAGTTACAATACGAAGTTGTATTGTAGTTAATTCTAACGTAGGGTTGGACTAAAATCATACCCAATGGGCATGGATAGGTAAACTTAGTCGTAAATGGATGTTGCAAAATATTTCATTTTCAAACCAAATTATTTCTGGGAATTAGGTACCTAATTAATGAGCTAATTGTCCACTGGCTAAACTTTCATTAGAAGTACGAACCGTCGTCACTTGTTTACAAATTTTCGAACGTAACAATTAGTTCCGTTTCTCTGTGTTTCCCACTTCAGTTTTAATCTGGACATGGATATGTGCTTAATTTATCGACACAAAAATATTCTCACAGATTACGGTTCGAAATGAATAGAACTTCTTCCTGTTAACCCGGTTTGTCGTTTAAAGTATATCAATCGAATATGGCATTTGTACATGCTGATTAAAATACTTGCTTTTAAATAAAAAAATACTGTTCTGTAACTCAAGATGGTGAAGATTCGCCATCTTGGATCTTCTTTGTATAGAGTCGAATTCCTCCTACACTCAATCCAACCCTGCAATCTAGATTATCCAAAATATGTAGTTTTGTAATGGCGACCGTCCGTACTGTAGAACAAGAAGATGCTTATAAGACACAATGTGAGTGTCCAGAAAAAGGTTACGGTAACAACAATAGATTTCTTAAATGAAAATATTCACATGCGCGGATGAATCCCCTGCATGTGTCTGTGCAACAATCCACGCAATCCTCATCCGTAAAGCGAAAATAATTTTAGGAACAATCCTCCCGATTGGCGAACTATCAGAAAAAGCTTTAGAAGCTCGGGACAAGCATTTTAACGCTACACAACTGTCAGAGGAAGATCTCAATGAATATGATGCACCGTCTTCGGCTTCATGCCATCCTATATTTCAACAATTACAAATTATTCGAAGTCCTGCTATTTTATATGTGCAACAAAGATCAATATACACGTCTATAATAATATGACAACACGTTTTTGAAATTTAGTTAGCGTGCCTTTCCGCACGACGGCGTTGTACGAGCGCCATCCTTATTAAAAGTGTACGATTTATTTGAAAGCTCTACTCCCACATATTAAAAATTCGTTAACGGATGCTATTACAAGAAAAATATATTAAAAATATGCCTCTTAAGTAATTGTTTTTATAATGCCGACGAATTTTTATAATTGCACGGGATTGTTAAGAGTTTTCTTTTGTAATAGGTCTATAAATATAGGTAAAAAAACGTTTATTATTATTAAAGGAAGGTTACTAAGAGACTAAACGTTTTGCATTATTTACACTATGTTAAGCACATAGTAAATGGGGAAGTTAATGTAGTCATCCAGAAAGTAGCTTTAAAACAAAACAAAGGCACTTCGAAATTTCTCCTTTGATTTTCATGATGAACAATATGTTCTATATTGTCGTGTCTATTAAGCTTTTAACCGCAACACATTGAACCTTGTACTTCATATTTAGTAAACACTAAAGTTAGCTTTAAAAAAATCACCAGTGTGCCACTTCAATTAATTAAAGAAGGAGCAATTAAGTCAAGAGTTACAATACGCACAAACAACATCCGACGAAGCGGCGTTTCGATGCAGGATACGCCGGTGTCATTTTGCTACTCCTCTCGTTTACGTGCCGTTGTTTTTAAACCGACAGTTTTCAAATTTAATTTATTATTCCATTATGTTCGTGTATTTCACTCCATCGTGAGCCGTGGTTAAATGAGAAGAAAAAGACGATACCATTTTTAATTTATCTTATCTCCCCTAAAACGTTTTTTCTTCTTTTCCCCTTTTCCGTTCTGTACGCTTTAATAATGCGTACTTTTAGAGATTCCCTCAAGCATGCTAATTATTACTATATTTTTCTAGGTGGTATCGGAGTAGCAATAAGACTCAATTGGTAATTGAAATTAATTATGTTTTAATTCTGATAAATTTAAATGGAACATTAACCTTACGGCGGACTTTTTGTGGAAAATAATCCAAAGATGGATCCTTATGATGCCGATCGACAAGGCCAATTGGCAAAGCAACAATGTGTACGTGTCGCGCGGTTTTGCTAATAAGCAACGTGGCAAATTCCAAATTGACTCTTGCCGATTTTTATCGAATGTATTATTTTTTATCCGCCATATTTACTAAATTTTCAAAATTTTAAGTAGTCATCCGAAAAAGCTTCTGAAACCAAAAACTTTCCTCGCCTCATTGGGCCTCATCGCCAACTCTTTAACATATACTCACTTTGTGCGTAGTGAGGACATCACTGCAAATTCTACAAAGCGCTTCAAGGTTGAATTCTTGGAATTGTAACAAATTTTCGCTAATTAAAGATTAATGAAGTATAAATGAAGAAAACCCACATCTAAAACGCTTTTCCCAGATTTAAATGTTTCTGAAAACACTTTAGTTACAACACTACGTCACAATCATCCAGATTCTGATTTTACATAATATAATAGAACACATGAAAATAAATAATATTTTTTTTGTAATATTAGTAAAATGGCCTTCTAAATGGAAACACAAAATAAAAGATATCTCAAAAATTGTTGACCTTTATGTAATATATTGTATTCATTGCTGTTGTGTGTACATAAAATGTCATTTATTTCCGTGGAGTTAGTCAATATTTTTGCTCTTACTTCTTTATTTTCTGTTATTCTCGGGGCTTTCGGCTTTGCTCGAATATAGCAATGCCCTTTAAAGTATAAAAATATTTATTACATTGTAAATAAATTAAAAAATATAGAATTCATATCATAAACAGTATAAACAATACAAAATAAATACTGAAAAGTTCTTTAACAACTATAGGTGTCCCGCCCTTTTCTTCAGTTTAAATTACTTAAACAAACCATGCTTTTGGGTGTGTGAACTTTTAACTTAACAACATAGAAATACATAAAATAATATCAATAACAGACGAAAAATATAAAAGTTAAGAGAAAATTAAGAATGTTTCCTTTTTATTTTCTCTATTGCTTCTTCTCGATAATCTAACCTTGAATTTCGGGTTTCCTCGGGGTATCTGGTCTGGATCTGGGGAAAATCAGGCTCTCACTCAAATAGCAGACTTATAACGAGATGGGACTGCTCTGGGATCTTCTATGTACACGGAAAAGAAAATTCTTCATTGTCAGGAATTAATTTCAAAACGGATCTGTTTAAAATTCTTTTTGTTGACTCCTAAATTTAATCTTGAAACCATTCTTAGCTTGGGTTTCCCAAGACTCTAAACTCAAACTAAAAGTCACGATCGTAGTAATCGATAATAATGGCTAGAGAGGACAAAGGCGGATGGTATTATTACTTTTTTGCAGAGACTAGACAGACTCGTGTTGTGTCGACTCTCGGGGACACCAGTAGGCAACACGAATCCGGTCTCAGGAGGCGAATAGACACGAATCTATCTAGTCGCTGCAAAAAAGGAATAATTCCACCTGCCTTTGTCATCTCTAATAATAAAATTAAATGGGCCAATTTTAAAAATTGTTTTAAAATTAGAGGCGATACGACAAATGATTGCCTCGATAACGGTTGCAGAGCGTCTTCTGAAGAGACGAGAAGTTAACTTTGTGGTTTTCCTCTATCGAATCCGGGTTGAAGAAAGGAAAGTGGAATATGTTTGAACAGATGAGTTTAGATATAAAACTATTAACGTTGATATGTATCTGTTACTCTGTAATTATTAATTTTATATAAACAAATCTTAAAATGTGATTATGTAAGATGAATATAAGAAAATTTATACAACCTCCTAGTTATTTGTTTAAAAATTTATAGATTTAAGCGTACTACTACGGTGTCCAATTGCAGTCTATTATGGAAGGAATCTGTATTCACTTTTCGTCCTTTAGTCCCTTTACTGAAAAGGGATAACTAGTAGTACGTATGTATGTAGATACATACATACCTATGCATACGAAGATTATAACTTAGTTTTTGTGCTTTCCTAAAATTAAACATTTCGAGATAAGGAGTTATCCCGCACTTAGAAATTCGCGGTTGCAATTTGCATTTTCATTTTTATGGAGAATTCCAGCAGCGGTAATGTTACAGTTGGACTATTTTAGTATGCATACATGTACACCACTCGTGAAATGGGAGTGAACCAACGTAAAGAAGTGGCGCTGGTTTTTTCTTTTTTTTTTTGCAAACGGCATGCACAAGTTCAACTTGCATTCGGGTTAACCATACCATGTGTAAATGAATACATTTGGCTGAGCGTGTACTTAGATACGTGTGTATGTGTGTATAAAGGGTTGACTATGCAAAATCAAGTACCGGTTGCAGCGAAGGAAGTTAAATCAACCTCCAAGTTAATTTGCGTTTACATTTTTACGTGTGAAAGCAATCTACTCTTGTAAAACTTTAATGGGAATGTAGATAGGATTCGGAAATGGGAAAAATTAATGTTGTAAATTTACCTTGTCATGTTGTTAACTATACAAGCTAATTCGTATCTAAAAAGAATAAATGGTCACTCTGGGACGGTGCTTATTCAGGCATTCATATTCGCCTAGGTTAAATTATTAAATGTGCAGTTTAATAATAATAGTAATAATTAGAAATTAAAGCTTTATCGCTTTTCTTGTAGATTGAACAATTCTTGTTCGTTTCCACTTTTTTTTTAAGAAGTAGATATACTAAATCTGTTAAATCAATAATTGTGCACCGGCAATTAAAATAATTGCTACAAAATCTTTATCTGCCGTTAATTTGTTCTAAAATAAGGCCATAATATTCCTCGTAGATCAGACGAATGTTGAACATCTGTAGTTGCTGACGATTCATGAATTCAAAATCGGTGTACGAGTCGGAAAAATAGGTCCCGGAGACACAATAAGCAAACGTGTCTACAATTTCTTTAGGACAATTTAAATCAATTCCATTAGATGAACATCGGTCAGGAATACATGCCCACATCTGCCTTACATATACAAGGATCCATAGCTGCTCAAGACACTTATACGTCTAATATAGGCACTGCAAATTCGGCTTTCCATTTGCAATACTCTTGACAATATTTAGGGTCTTCAAGAAGATCCACTTCTGCCTATAGGAACCTTTGGTTTTTAGATTCGTAATTTCGTATGAGAACCAGGATGGAACAGCAGATTTGTTGAATAATTTACGTACTGATTTATCAAATATGGTGCAAAATACCGAATAAAATTTATCAATTGCAATGTTAACATCAACACAGGAATCCAGATAGATATCTTCATAAAAATTGTGAAAATCGGCTATGCGAAAATTCTATCGTGGTGAAAAATTAGTAGACTCTGCCATGCCACGATGAAACACAGAGCGGGGTGGTATACATCTTCTGGTATGGTCTTTACGGTTAACGTAAACAGTCTATTGTTCGTTTAATAAAACGTTGTTATACTGTTCTACGTTAAGTACTTGACAATCGACAAGCTTTGCCAACTACAATGAAAGAATTAAAAGCAAGAAATTATACTTTCTCACGTAGTTAGAAACGAATCTAGCAATAATATTTTTTCTTTTAATTCAGGTGCTAAATGTAGCAGCATATTAGAATAGTACGTTTTCCGCCGTCTCGAGATCTTTCCAATATAGACAATTTAGCACATTTTTGACTAGTTTAATAAATGGTGTTTTTCTGTCGGTACATCCGTCAGTATCCAAAGATTTTATTATCTTTAACCTTGACAATACTAATGTAAATGTCCTCATGTTGTACTTTCTTCTTTTAATTGGCTTTAATTGAAATTATACCTTAACATAAATTACAGATAAATCAATCGATATTGCAAAATAGCGGTCAACATCTTAAAAACAACCAAGAGTCCGTTAATCGAATAAAAAATTATTAACTAATTGTAAGATGGAAATGGGGTTGTCTAGGGAAACCGAGTGCTTTTATTATTTTAACAAAATTAACACCCACAAGGAAAAATATGGGTTGCACGTAGTTACAAAAGGAAATAGTGCCTGTTTTTTAAATTGATTAAGGTCAATTAGTATTAGTCCAGAATTTTAAAGCTGGAACAAAAATTACATGGTCACTTTGTCATTACTCAAGAGGAAGCGTTTGAGCAGTAATTAAGAAAGACTGTTAAGAAAAGATCAATTTAAAAGGAAATCAACACTAATACACCCTCCGCCAAAAAAGTATCGCATAATTTAGTTTTGAATCATAAAAGTATCGCATAATCTTTGTTTGTAGCATAAAGTTGTAAATATACTTTAATGCGCTCTAAGATATAATTTCTATGATTGTTTAAATAAAATACAGGCCAAATAAAAACAAGAACTCATACTTGAGATTTTTATTAAAACAAGAAATTATAATTTTGGAAAGGAAAATGTCATAACGGTAGCTTTTAATACTGAGTATTGCCACCTCTGGCTCTTATGACCGCTCGCATACGGTTTGGCAGAGATTCGATTAACCTCCGTATATAAGCCTGATCCAAATTCTCCCACTCGTCACGGAGAGCATTTTCTAGTCCATGCAGGTCCGCTGGGGCAACATTTTGGGTTCATGTCCGGACTTACCGCAGGCCAATCTAAAACTGGAATACCAACATCGTTAAGGAATTCCTGGACGATTATTGCAACATGCGGTCGTGCATTATCGTGCATTAACATGAATTCGTTTCCTATAATTGGCGCATATGGTACTACATGTTCTTCTAAAATGTCCGTTATATACCTGTGGGCAGTCAGTGTACCTCTGTCTACTGGTACTAACTCTGTACGACCTGTTAAACAGATGCCTCCCCAAAACCATAATAGAGCCACCAGCGAAATTAGGTCTAGGTCTGATATTACACTGCGAATAGCGCTCACCGTCTCGTCTGTACACTGAGATACACCTATCTGAGGTGAAAAGACCAAATCTTGACTCATCTGTGAAGAGTATATTGGCCCAGTCATTAATGTTCCAATTTACATCATCTCTGGCAAACCTTAAGCGACCCACTCGGTGGTTCCTAGTGAGACGAGGGGCTGTTACAGCTACTCTAGCTCTTAATCCACTCTATCGTAACCTATTCCGAATAGTTTGAGTACTCACACGAGTATTTCTGACTCTAGCCAAGTCGTTCTGCGATTGTCTCGCAGTTACATGTCTTCGACGTAATGCTTGTAGTAGTAAACTGCGGTCATCTTGGCGAGTAGAACATCTTGGACGACCTGGTACAGGTCTTCTACTGTAATTGCCTGTTTCCCTATATCTGGCTACGGCTCTAGAAACACTTGACTGATTGATGTTCATCAAATTAGCAACGTATGCTTGAGATCGTCCATCTTCGATTAAAGCAACTATAGCAGCTACTTGTTCTGAAGTTAAATTGCTCATTTCAGTTTTAAAAGCGTTGGTACAGAACTCTGACTTCGGCACTTTAAAATTTGTCCGTATAGGAAGACTTTCAATAAACAACTGAACAAACCTTACACATATGCATTTTTCTAAATGTGTTCGTTTAGAAAAAAAAAAAAGTAAAAAAGCTATGTTCCATGATTTTGTTAGTGTTTTTATAGTTCACATACACGAGGCAAACTTTTTGTGAACGTATAAAAATATCTTGGTTTATAAATGCCCTTTTTTAGTTTATGCGATCCTTTTTTGGCGGAGTGTATTAAATAATCCATGCTGATCCTATGTGAGTTAATCTATTTTTTCTTTATACCTTTAAAAAAGGTATTATAAAAAATAGTGATTACGTTAATAGATTAATTAAATTTTATATATAAATATAATTTTTTATAAATAGATTAATTAAAAAGATTAGATTAATAGTGAAAATAGTGACGATGAAGCTATTGTGTGCAAATACAGAACTACAACAACAAAAGTTACCCTCAAACTGCTCTAATAACTGAAACAACAAAATCACTACTGGCTAGTGTTATAGATAGTTGTTAACGTTAATTATAGCAACTTAGTAATGCATAAAAGATAGATTATCCTAAAAGGTGATAATCATTTCTACTCCTTCACCCCCGTCGGAAGTTATACGTTTATTACAAATAAATTTACCTAAAAGGTAATAGAGATTTAACTCCTGGCCCTAGTTTTACTCAGATATGACACACGAAAACAATGATAAAAGAAGAAGAGAAGATGTCACGTATTCGCATCAGCCATACTAAAGCACTTGTAAAATTATCACATCGTCCCTATATAACAGAATGCCATCTGGCGGATAACGGCAAAACGGTTAACGAGGTACCGTAAATCAAGGTTTTAAAAAATCTCGAAACGTTTCAGACCCCATTGCGATTCCTTTGTCTACCTAACCGTAGCGAAATTATAGCTGAAAGATGGAACGAGAAATCTGAGAAAGAAGAACTTAAGACGTAAAGAGAAGAGAGCTAGTTCGTATTTTTTTCGGTGTCATTATTATCCTGAAGATTTATTCGAGAAATTTGATTTGAATTATGAATTCCACCGTGACAACTACTATATGCGAATAGTAAAGATGATGTTTAAGTCGAATTCCGAGCGGAGAGGGAGCCGCGACGAGATTGGAATACTGATCACGCAAAACAGGTGTTAGAGTAGGGTGGATGAACTGAAGCTACTTACGCGCGTTGAGGACGGAAGAATTGCCATGTGACATTGGTATACGTATTTACCAGCATATTCTACTTATTCGACTATACGATGACTGTCATAAAGTCGGCTTCAAAAATGTTTCTTGCTTTCTAAAATCAGCATTTTAAGGAAATAGGGCTTTTAAAAACTACAAAAATCTTAAAAGGGCCAACTAGATTGAATTATTCAAATTTCACAAATATTTCAACATATTTTTTGAATACTCATTTAAAATAGCATTATTTTAAATTTATTTCTTTTTTAAAAAATATTAATTTATTTCGTTTCTGCACTTACTTTTAAGATATTTCGAACTTTATCTTTATTCCTCGAACTTTATCTTATTTATTTATATCGACTAATTGATCATCTTTTTAATCACCATTTATCGTCAACACTTAATTTTCCAATAAATTATAATTAATAATTCTAATTTATATAATATAAATAAATAAATATAAATAAATGAATAAAAGTAGTACAGTCATGTTAAATCCTCATAAATTAAAAATATGTTGCTAAAAGTGAAGTGTTTAAGCCTTTAAATTTAAGTTTAAAGTTAAATGCTTGAGCTAAAGTTACAAGAAAAGTTAAAACTGTTCATATTAAATACTAAAGTATTTAACATAAAAGCTATAAAATACGCTGTACGCTCGACAAAGAACTGCTGCAAGTCAGTATTAGAGATAGAAGCACCGCAGCGAGAGAACGCGTAATGTAAATATCCATGTTTCTTTGCCGGATAGCACGAAACCTCTGCAAAGAACCAGTGCTACGAAACGCAACAATTTCTGTCTATACGTAATGGAACGCTATACGCGCACGATGTGTGATTTTCGTCTTTGTCGCTTTTAAAGGAAGCAGAAGAATGGAGCATACATACATGAAATATACCGTAGCAAATACTTTTATTATCCTGAAAACTTATGAGTTACCGTTACCAGATTATTTTTGGTATTATTTCCATTGCTACACGATTGAGTTTAGTGGTGGTTCTAGTGAATGTTGCGATATTAAAGAAAATTTAAGGCAGCCTTACACTGGTGTACATATACGTTGCGAACTTAAGACGAACATATAAACGTTGCGATTTATATATACTATAATATTATCATTACAGAAAACCACGGTCGAATTAATTAATTTTGCCGGGTGGCATATATTTTAAGAAACATAAATTAAAAGAAGAAAAGCACAAATTTTCACGTTATGCGAACTCTGTATGGTAACGCGTCACGTCACGTTGCGTGTCATGAGAAATTAGTTCGAACGTGTTTTGAAACTCAGATAAACATGTTAAGTGCACAATTTTCTAATTAAATTGGACACATTATTGCGTAGCCTTTTGCAGCAAGAGGAATATTGCGCACCAATATTAACATTACGGCAAAGAATCTATTCAGTGCTGAATACAGCTACTATGCAATAATGGCAAAGTTTTAAAAACTCATTTTTTTAAACTTAAACAACTTGACAACTTCAGAATTTTCAAGAAAAATAAAGGGGCAATAAATTATGTATCGCTTAAAAAACACATTCTTCACGCTTCCCTGCAATATTCGAACATCCTGTATATTTCGTACTATTTTAGAAATATGCATAGCTCTAAGGTTATAAGAAGGTTATTCCAACAGACAAATAAATGAAAAAATAATTCTAGCTCCACCGACTGTAAATTATATTACTCGCCGATACCAACGAAGGCTTTTTTGGAAGGCCACGACCATCCAGATCCATTACGAATAACCAACGCAACAGATGATCGGCTACTACAATTAATAAGAAAAAGAAATCGCGACAAAAGTAGCGACTGATTTAAATGGCGGACGTCGCGTGACAGCCCGTAAACCATTGCCATCTATAAAAAAAAAAGAAAAACTGAAGTGGACACGAAAACAATGGAAAAATGTTTTACGAACCGACGAATAAATATTTAAAGTGTTTGATCAAAGCAGGAGGATATTTGCGAGGCGGTGCGCTAATGAGAGAATGCATTGTACCAACAATAAAAACACGGTCGCAGTTTAAGATTGCTTTTCTTCGAAACAGAGGTATCTACCGAATTGAGAAAACAATGTGAAAAGAGGATTACCGTGAAATATTGGAATCCCATGCTATTCTTCCTGAAGTATCTGAATGAGCAAAAAGTAGCGAATATTTTACAAATTATAACATGGCCACTGCCAGGTCCCAATCTCAACCATATTGGGCTACTGTGGGATGAACTCCAATGGTCGTAGCTTCAAGGGAGCAACTCTGAAATGTTGTCCAACAAGAATGGAGTAACATTCCAGGCAATGGATGCTACAAATTATTCAATTAGTTCTCAGTGCAAAGAAAAGAAGAAACATATTAAAGAATTTGCTCAATAATTTCTTGGTATTAATTACCTTTTATTTTTCGATTTTTTAAACTGTTATTACCGGGTCACACTTCAATGGACGGTAGTGTATCCGTGCAAAATTGTAATTTTATTGCCCAGTCTAAAAACCGCAAATAAATCAAAAATGCAAATCAATTCAAGCCGACATTTAATATGCATTAACAATACGAGTTAAATCATTTAAAATTTCGAACTTACGCATTAACAGCCCAAATAAATCCGGACGTGATTGAAGCATTGTTATTATCCGACCAGTAATTCATATCCAAAAATTACGAATTCATATATTGACGTTTCACTGGCTTTATAGGGCACATACAACAAATATTCTATTGGCCACATGCGGTGATATTTAGCATCAGTTTAAAATTAATAAAATTTATACCAAATATACGGATATGCATGACAGCTTGTCTATGATATTCTAGAACGTACTTTTATCCAACTACATGCAAGAGGAAAATAAATCATTGATGGAGACATGCGTGAAGCGTTATGTTGCGTGAAAATCGGAGATCAGATATCATGATACCTTTGCTGCATAATTGATATCAAATACGAAAATAGTGAACAAAAGCATTAAAAAGCATCCCCTAAAGCCTTTCTTCTTTAGTCCCATTGAACATTAATAAGAAATTAGTAAAACTTTCTTTTTAGAGAATATTGTAAAGTAAAAGTGAGGCCTTTAGATAACAGGATTAATGCATAATGTCTATTAAGCTGGCGAAGTGACTTTATAAGCTTGCCAGCAAGCCGGTTGCTTATTTTATTGCTAGCTTCCTATAAATTTGTTACCCAAGAATTCATATTATTGCTCCAAATATTTATACACTTAGTCTATTTTTACCTATGAATTGCGCTTCAGGAAGCGGAGACTAGACAGACTCGTATTTTTTCGTCTCATCGGAATGGTTCGTGTTGCTTACTGATTTCCCCGGGAGTCAGCAAAACACGAGTCTGTCTAGTCTCTGCTAATTTCGCGAAGCTCACGAAAAGTGTACTCATAAAAGATAATTTGATTTAGTGCTCATGAAACAATTCATGAGCACAGAATTGGCCTTAAATATCGAAAAGGTGACAAAAAGCAAACATTAATGGAGAAATATGACATGACATTGTTGCAAAGTAATTTTCTTAAGAAATATTGCTAATCTCATTTGGAGTTCCCCAACAGTAGCGCCCATCCCAATGAATCCTAAAGTTTCCAAGACGAGACAGTTGATTTGGTCGATCCCATTTTTTTTTATTGCAGATCCATAAGCGAATGTGTATTTAATGTTTACTTGCTTATTACCTTCAATACTCTTAATAACTAATAAAAATTCTTATTTGTTAGTTTGTTGTATACGTGCATTATACGATGAATATATCAGTGTTGTGTAAATATCAATTTAGATAACTTACCAGTTGAAATATGAATCCGCAAACTATGTTTCATTTATTAGAAATAGATATTCTACCAAGGCTATCTTAATATCACATTTGCCATATAAAATTCCTAACCTACTTCAGGTTATATGTTAGATATTAAAATAAATATATTTTAGTGTTTATTGGCGCTTTAATGTGCGCAACACTTTCAATGCTTTTAAACCTTTTACCGACAAATAAAATCACTTTAAAATTGTATTTCTTCCTTCAATCCGATTTTATTTCCGCTTATAATAGCGCGCTTCTGAAATTTTGCTACCGAGAAAACGTTTTATGAATTTAAAATGTTAGTCTATTACGCCAATGTAGTTCTAGTTCAATGGTTAGCGCATTTGTATGTATGAACAGGACAGATATCTAGTGGATGTGGTGTAACTTACGAATTATGGATTGATATTGATTTCTAATCTCATGTATTCTTTCCATATCGCGGGCATTAAAACATTGTACTTAATCTAACCAACTTTATTTTCGCATATGTGGTGGCGCCAGCGGTAACATACAGTAATCATTTTTGCATCAGCGTCCGTTGGGAGTTATCTAGTTGACTTTTTCAGAATGACATGACGATGCAGTCGCGGCCAGAAAATAAAAGCAATTATGGACGAGGTTTGCAAGTTCCTACCAGGCTAGTAAAAAATATGAAAATTGAAAAACTTCTGATGTAATCGGCGGTCCCCAAAATGCGTATTTCTTCTTCAGTCTTTTCTATTTCCGCTTTTCCGCTTCTTCTTATTCTTTCAAAAGAAGTGCCATATTTTCCAAATCAGTGTTACGTTCTTCCTTTAAAATATGAAAATGCTTCCAAGGCATTTAATAATTTAATTTAATAGTATTAAATTAATTTAATTTGAAGGCGCTTAAACATGGACGTGCATGGCTACCAGACAAACGAGGCGGAATATACGATACGGGAATATGTAAGCCTTAACAATGGAGATTCAACAATAGACTCAAGCGCAGATATCCGTAAATCCATTGAAATTAAATTCTTTTAGAAAAATTACATAAATAGTACGGGTATGTACCAACCTTGTCCTGTTGTATAAGTTGCAAATTTTAACACTGGCATAGGTTTCCCTCTTTGCTTTATTCTTCATATTTCTGCTAATAGAAGAATTTTACACGTAAGGATACAAGAGACCAGCAAGCAGTGTCTTGCAGTTTAAATTTGGAGTCGAGTCAGTCGGTAGTGAAAGCTGCCTTACTTTTTCTATATAGATACTGAGATTTTCAATCTGAAACTATTGGAATTTCCGTTGGACTTAAAAGGCGGTTTCGATTTTAATACCACAGAGACGAAGACAATTACCACATTTGATTTGGCGAAGTGGTGACATGAAATATAAAAGCGCTTCAAATAATCTATATTGGCCCTGTGTGAAAAATTCATGTCGTGGTTAGCGGAAAAAGATGGTACAAATTTCACAATACCCTTTAATAAATAAAAGAATGCCCATCTCCAAGCAAGTTTTTAACTCTTAAAAACATTGATTGACAAAAAACTAGAAACATGAATTAATTAAAATTGTACGATATTAAAGAATATTCTTTACATTTTGCTTTTTTAGAAATTAATTATTCAACGAGCAATCTATTTAGAGCTACCTAGATATTTTTTACAATTTTAACACAACATATGTTATTAAATTGACAATTTTTATCTGCTTTGTAACTCTTGCCTGAGGAAGACCTATACTTCGAAACCGGTAACTATTTATTAAGGAATTTTTTGAGATCTGAATCTCCTTTTTTCCATTTGCTTCAGTAAAAGTGTGTTGTTTCTTTCAACAATAGATTTATAAGCATTTGAAGTAAAACATTAACTCTCAGATAAATCTAAAGGTAACTATCAGATGAGTGAATATACAACCTTGTTATATACCCATTCTTATGTGCAGACGATTTTAGATCTGTCTCAGGTTGGAAACAACAAAATTTAGTTCCCGGCGTATCTACGTACAAGAAATCGCTGCCAAGAAAATTTACAAATGTGGTAAACCTACCATGATGATCTACCTACATGAAACAACACAATGATGTGGATCGTTGACGGATTTTGTCCAGAGCAACTTTACCTTGGTGATGCAAGCGGGAAGGTACAAGAAAGGAGAGGACAGAATTCCTGCAGAATGAATTCTGTATGGTTTAAAATACCTAGATATATGTCTGGACATATCTTGAAAAAAATAATTTCAAAACATATGGCGTAGAAACTCGTACAAAATTATTAGCTTTAATTGTCAACTAATAAATGTAGACATAAATTATGCTTTCTAAATTTCTTAAACTTCTTTTGAGATATACAATAAAATTTAACAAATCTAGATTAATAAATAAGAACATTTACAGATTTTCGAAACGATATTAAGCGGTCGATTCCATAGTAGATAACTTTTAAACTTCCAAAGTTTCGCCACTTTCCATATTTAGATGCTGACGAAATTCTAATATTTTCTTCCTATTACCAGGAGGAAAATCAAATGTTAACGCTTTACGTCTCGTAAAAAACGGACGAGATTTGAAAAACAAGAAAATTAAAGGCCACTAAGTATAATTTCTCCTTGTAATTAAAAAAAAAATGGGGTAAAAAGGATAAATTTGATCCCAAAGTAATTACAGCATCGTGTCGACAAGCTAATTAGCCCCATCTATCATTTAAAATTGATATTAAAGGCGCCTTTTCGCGTAAGAACGTTAACAACGATACAAAATACAACCTCCCTCGATTCTTTCGTTTTGAAAAATAATTATCTTTCTTTCGCATACACTGTTGGACGTTAAAGGAAAACAGTACGTAGCGCAAGGACATTAATGGCGCAACGTATTCCAATAATAATTCGATCCTTACGTTACAGTTATTCTTGAAATTGGAAAATAACATGCAGTGGATAACCAACACGTGTTTATTAAGCAGATCTATTTTTGTGAGTTGTAGCTGCGAAATACGGAAGTTATAGTTATTTATTATAACTTCCGTACATATTACTATGACTAGAGTTTGTTCTAGTTTAAAAACAGTTTACGTTCAAACATATTCGCGGTATTTGCTCGCGTACAAATGACATAATGGCTCACGTAAAACAGCATTAAATGAAAAATTGAAAGAAAAACGGTGTAAAATTGATAATGCGCATTATTTCTCTACAAATATCGAAGCACATTCTATGTATTTCTCATTACGTCACACTCTAAATGGAAAAACAGCGAATGATACTTCATGTATGTTTTCCACAAATTTTCCGTATGGGTGGACAGATACGATGGATTAATGGAAACCTTTAATTAAAAACTACATCAACAAAATCGATAGATAGATTACATATTCATTTTATTCTTGAAAACTTCGTTTGCCACTTTCGTAATACTGTGGCCGTTGGACATGGGCACTACTGCAGAATTTGCCCGTTGGGAACTTTTTTGATTTTTAACTTTTAATATGTTAGATGCATCGAAACGAAAGAATGTAATCTAGTTGTTTAATAATGAAGACAGTTTGTTTGTTTTATATCCAACAATATTTCATTTAAGTAATTGTGGAAAATAACGAAAGATCGCTTGAATCCATCAGTAAAAATTATCAAAAAACAATGTGCATGTATTTTCTAAAATCGGCGCTAATATTGAGGACGTATAGTAGCCAGTTAAACGTAATTTGTAAGTGGATAGTTAGGGAAACTGGAGCAAGTGGTATAACGTTACTCGCCTTATACCGAATGAGTCATTTCCGGCGGCTATGAAGATTTCATATGCCTTTATATTAACACCTACACGATGTTCCATAATTCCAGAATTTTTCAAACTGGAACATGGTGGTCATGATTGCGTTAAAATCTAAGACAAAACGTAATAAGATATCAATGTCCTTTTTTCAATTAATTTCAATTAATTCAAACCTTTTAATTCAATTAAAGTTTTCAAACATTTTTTAGAAAGCCAATATTTAAAGTAATCTCTCTGGAAGTGCGTATTAGACATGCACTTAGGTGGTTTTGAATTGCAAATGTACTCCTTTACCATTAACATTGGTATTTCCGCAATAATTTTGTAATAAATCTGGTGTATAATAATCGGACGAGACGAGACGGAGAAAAATGAAAGAATCAATTTTAAGCGAGTTAAAATTCGTGATGCAATCTAATCAGTGCCCGGGAGCGGTATTTGTTGACTGAAACCTAGGGAGAATACTGTTAAGCTTAGGAAACCACGCAAAGGTTTTCTAGACGGAATAATATGCAACTGCAATCTGCTTAAAATCATCGGAAAGAGAGGCACGAGGAGGAAAATAAGTACAGTAACTAATACCCAGGTCGCTATAAAGACAGTTATTACAAACTCAAAACCAGTAAAGAAGTATAAACAGACCCTCAATAGATTGCCACAAGTCAATAAGCTATCCTTTATCGGAGTATCAGGACATGGGGAGGTTTTAGGAAGCACATCGTAGAAGAAAGATATGGTCTTAGTTGGATAAAGAGTAAGGAAATGGTACGAAACCTCTATCGAGATGCTAAATTTTCTTCGGACTTAATTGACGCAACAACAACAAAATTGAAACCATTACTGAGATAGTGACGGTACGCTGTCCTCTGAAACAACATCAACATAGGCTGAATAACCAAAAATACATAATACTAAGATAGCTTAGCTTCCTCATGGTATTGATGGAATAATTCATGGCGAGCGCAACAAAAGCAGAGAAAAAAGAGTACATTAACACGAGAACATGTTTCTGCCTACCCCGCGTCATCGGGGTAGGCAGAATATATAATAGAACAACACAACACAACACAAAATATATAATGCTAAGATAGATAAGGTAGAGATAAAAGTACTCTCGAAACCGCGCTAATGACGCCGGATAGGCATAAACATGTCCGCGTGTTGGTGTTTTCTCTTCTTTTGTTGCGTTCGCCGTGAATTATTCTATCAACATCATGAGAGAGCCAAGCTATCTTAGCATTATATATTTTTGGTTATTGCTTCTAGGCATTTTCTGATGTGTTCTGTTTATAGGCTGAATAAGTAAACCTTAGCGTAGAAAATGCAAACTACAGGAAGAAACGAGTTTTCATGCCATCTGCATTTGTAAAGAACTAGAGGTAGTCAAGCAGCAGCATTTAAGGGAGGTTCTACTGGAGCTGAAAATACCAAAGTATCCACGGGGCAAGATAATGGGCCTTTATAGAAACTGCTCGAATGGAATTGAAATTTCCATTGGGATTGTTACAAAGAGCTTTAAGCACAACCATCTGGACTATTGGTGTCCAATCCAAAGTCGATGAATGAGTCAACTCCCTCGCCGTGAAGGGCGACCGAAGCTAATTGTTCCCTAACCGCGAATGATGATTCGGGAATGTGCCGGACCTACTTAAACTCAAAGCGCCTAACTTTGCTCAGTCAGGCGCTAGCCCTTTTACCACCGAACCAACGATCTGTTAATTTGTCCATTCATTTAACAAAATAAAGGCAATTATCTATTCAATGGTATAGAGCGACTTCATGAATTTTTTAAATTAAATTGTAGCACGAAAAATATAATACTTATTCAAGTAAATGAACATAACTAATTTACATTGCTAGAATCGAATGTAGATGTTTGAATTGAAGATTCCTTTGAAATTAAAATTACAGCTCGCATTGAAGGTAATATATTCTCAGAACAAGGCTATATCAGAATTTTCCTGCGATGTTTCCCTGAGCAATTTTATCTATCAAAAACATTGAAGCACGTAGAAGTAATGATGTTTTAACTCAATTTTATGGCAACATTCGGATACCTTAATGTATATCCCAAAGAGAATATACCGTTTCTAATAAGATGTACTTAGCGAAAATTGCTAATATTACAGAGCTTTAAACAATATCTCCACAATTCGTGTACGTTAAATCTTTCATATCTGCTTTACATAATTGTTACATACGATACCTTTCGCTACCAGTCATATTACTTCCCGTTAGGGTATAAAGCCGTGAATGTAGGCAATATTAAATTGCTTGCGAATAACGTGAAATGCACCAGCAGACAAATACATACATACATACATCTTGTGAACAAGCGCCAGTAGACACCTACGTATTCAAGGCAACGCTGGGGCTACCTTTCACGTTTGAATTGATGCACTAGGAGCGCCTAACACTATATATTACCAACCTGACAAGCAAGTAAGAGATAGTATGCCACCGAGGAGCCGAGTCAGCGTGCCGAGGCCAAATGATTATGTGACCTAGCCGTAAGTCAGTAAATTCTAGCCCAGACGACAACGAAGGGGCGAGGAAGTTAAAGTGTTACGAATGAATTGAAGGGTGTCACAATATTTTATTTTTGTTGGTTACGTTTGTTTATTTTAGTTGTCGTTAAAATAAAGCATTTTTTTTCAAGCATAATTTTAAAATAACAATAATATTCACTTTCGGATTAAACGGAAATAATACATATTCTTTAAATTTTGTCCTCTTATGCACTATTTCTGCTTCTTGCTCTCCTTTTTCAATTGGTTAGTTAAATTCCCTTATGTGATATACGACCAAAAATCGTAAAGTTCCCAATTATAACTTATAGTAATGGTGACTAAAATACTTACAAGGGTAATTACGAACCAGATAATTCAAAATATTATAAAACTTTGGGTACATGTAGAGCGTAGTTTTATTTTTCTACTGATATTCGTTTTCTCTCTGCTTTATTTATGCTCGTTAATGATAAAAACAGAAAGAATGAAATATTTCTTTTTTTCAGTTTATTTCATGAGGACCTCTCTTACTAAATTTAATTCTTTCCTTTTTTCTTCCCCTTTTTTATTTTGTTTTTGGCTTCTTTATTTTTTTTTATTTTAAATACTAGAAAGGGTGGATTTACAAAAATTAAGATACTTTAAAAACTCTTGACGTTTATATATATTGTTAAATTTTATATAATATTTTATATATATTTTATATAATATTATATAATTATATATAATATAATATTGTTAAAAATCTGCATTAAAATATAATTAAATTGCTACGAAGGGATAGGAATTAAAAAAAAAACAAACAAACAAAGTTTAATGAACTGCGATTTAGCAGCTCTAAAGTGCTACCTTTACCGTTTATTAAACCACCGTCGCGGTGATTTTTGCTAAACGTAAAATTAAATTAAAAAATTTCGAATTTACATTAAACTATCTATTAACTCGTTCACGGTTTGGTTGTGGAATGGAAGAGCGTTCCGAAAATAGACAAAGTTATACCTATGTTGTATTAGTTGATAAATGTTTAATTACAACTTTAATTAAAACCTGTAATTAATCTTTGTTTAATCATTGGAATATATAAACTATACGTCTCTAGCATCACTTGCTATCTTTTTTAATTTTATCTAAATTGAACCTGAATTTAAATTTTGTAGCAACGCTACGTGATTGTGCCGATGTTTGTGATTTCAGCGAAATTTACGAGTAATCGGAAATTGTTTGCTGACAAAGATTCCTAGTTCTTTTTGTAACAATCCCAACATATAAAACAAAAATAGTAATTACAACGAATGTGAAAGTTTTAGGAAACAGCAACAGAGGACGCTGAAAATAGGACATTTTCTCTAAGCAAATCGATTGAAGCACGTGGTATAAATTTTGTAACACTTAAAAGAAAGATAAAAGTACCCAGAAAACATTAATTGATAACGTTAAAGACTAGTAAGCCTTTCCAAAAAACTTGGAAGGCTAACAAGAGAAATCCATCGTTTAGAACAACCATGTTTACTTCGGTTTAATATCAAAAGATTTGAAAATTCTAACATAGGAATAAATGTGAAAGCTAGGAAATTTTAAAAGTCCCAGGAGATCATTGCGGAGAGAAAGAAAAAGCAAGTGGGAAGGGCTATTATCGTTCAAAAGGATTTATCCGACAGAATGGGCATTGTTATAAATGCTATTGGAAATTTTATGCCGCCTTTGTTCGCCTTCCCAAGTGTTAATTTTAAACACAATTTCGTTAAAAGTGACCCCCACTTAGTACTACTAGCATTTTTGTGGTACATTTTTTTACAATTAATGCAACATGTTCACAAACACGTGGTTTCTTCTCTAGAGTCTCCCACATTAATATTTTTATATAGATGCATCCCAATTATCAGTGTCTGTATTGGATTTCCGTAAGGAGAAAGATATCATTCTTTTATCATACGTCAGATAGTCTTTAAACGATCGATTTAGCTTCAATAATTCCTTTAAGAAGTAATATTAGTCCATTTATAGAGAATCCAGAGCGTGGTTGGTCGTCAAACGACAATTCATCTTCTTTGAACCGGGAAAACTACTCGTATAATTGTGTCTTACCCATTCCCGTAACCTATATTAAACGTCTCAACAATTTCGCACAAAAACAAGGAACAGGCGTAAGTTTCCACGAAAAAAATTAACGCGTAACTTAGAAAACATGGCTTTATATTCGCTTGCGAGATGTGCTCTATGTTAGTTACTTTCGGCTACTACTCGTACTGCACATTAGGGAACAGCTATTGTGTTCTGTGGATATGCATTCACTTGCATTCGGTTGCTATTCAGATGAACAGTAAAACGTCGTAAGCAAAGTACTTACAATTTCCATGTATCAAAAGTTTATAAAGAATGTGCATCATCGCACTCTTCTTAACACTTATGATCTGAGCCCTGCTTTACTATTAATAGATAAGACAGTGTGACTACGCGGGCACGCATACTTTCGCTAGATCATTTCAACCTCAACCTCTATACAAGCATTCGTTAAGTCTACTTGTTGCGTTTGATGAATGACTGAATACAGTACGCAGGAAGAGGTGGACGCTTCCGGATTACATGCCGATGTTTTGGGAAAGATTATTCTCAGCTTTTCCTTCACTAAGTTTATTGTTAAATAAGACTTTATACTCGCGAGGATACACAACGTAATTATGAAGATGCATATTGAAAATACGAAATATATGGGGTAATATTAAATTATAAATGTGTAATAGTAGAATTTGTGTATGTACGGGCAATTTACAGTGATAAACGTAAAAAGAGTCAGGGACCATTATCATTTGCATGCGATTTCAAAGGGTTTATCGCGCAGAGAACTAGAATAGTTCTAAATAAGATATTGCTACCACTCCTGGAGCTTTTCATTTCAGTTTCCAGTTGTATTTTAAAGGCAGCAATTTCGTTAAAAATGTTGGGAAGTTTCTTTTCCAATCTAGATATTGCTTTATTGAAATTAAAATTGTTTTCTCTCAAACTTAATATTGCGCGTCTACCCAACGTTGTCTTATTAATTTTCAAGGAAGCAAATATCCGTTTGTTTCCTATCAAGATACATCAATTCCAAAATGAAGATACTAGCAACTTTTAATGTAATATTAGAGGAACCAGTAACAATCTTATTTCATTTTAGCATTTCATTGCTTAATGGATGATCTAAATAATCTAGTGACATCTGCACCCGTATAAATAAAAAACTTGAGTGTTCGATTTATTTTAGGAACATATATGGGTAAGATTAGAAGCTATATTATTCAACCAAACTGATCTTAAATATTATCATTATTCAATCATTAACTTGTACCTGAATGGACCTTAGAATTTCTGCTAATTTAGCTCAATGACTGCTCCTGCCACAAATTTAACAGGCTTCTTCCTAGAATATTTCTCCTTTGAATTAATAGGAAAACCACGGCGTTAACATTTGTCCAGTTTCGAATGTAGCTTCCTTTGTGGAAGAGTTTCCACAAATCTTCTTCTTACTGGCATTAATGTTAGTAGATAGTTGAAAATGTAAATTACCATGAATTCCCTGATTTTAGGAAACTTGAAATTCACGCACGTAAAGCACGTTTGAATAATTAACCCGATTTGCAGCTAGTTACAATCAAAAGAATTGACAAGTGAAAAGCTATCACACATTGCCCCCATCACTTTCAAGTGACTTATTCTCTTGGAATACCTGTACCAAGTGCATTTTCAGAAGTGATATCGCCAGAGGTAAAAATAGAATTGTTTAAGATGTAATGTAGATAGCTGACTATCGGCAAACAATCTTTTTGCTGTTAATTATAGGCTAAGTAGGAAGGAGAGACGTAAAATAAGACAAGCTACAAGCTACTTTTTGCACCTTTGATATATTTTGTGCATTTTTTACGTATGTTTGCGTAATAAATTTGCAGCGATCATCTTCTGTGAAATTGATGGTTATTTTGTAGAATCCCATATTCGAGTCTTGAGAACTTGGACTGTATGTTCTAGTTCGGAGTCATGCGAACTCTGCGATTTCTTGGGAATCTTAAGGACTCTCTCTGCATATTATAAAGAATCGAGTCAACGTAAATCTTAAAAGTTAAATGTTATCCATTGGGCGTTGAGGCTCGGCACTTCTAGTTGCCCTGTTGCGCATATCAAACTGACGGAAGTGTTCCTCGATTCCATTAGCCCGGTTGTAGGTCTCTTTGCTGAATCCCGGTTCGCCTAAACTTTCGATAATAACCTTTCCTGCATTTCAGATAATTGCTGATTGAGTCCATTGTGCGCTCCGAGAAGCCCTTTTATTTAGTTATGAATAAGGGTTATTCGGTAGTGAAGACGATACTTTTGAAAGCTTGTCATCCTTTTAAAGACTGAGTCTAAGAGCACCGATGGTTATGTCAGAACAGCTGAATACTGGAGCATCTTGAATCACTTATTGTTCGGAGATTATTGTACTATTCGTGTGGACACGACCAGAGGCAAAATGGATAAAAAAAATCAACGTTGAAAACATCATAAAACGCTTGTTTTACCAACTCAAAGCGTTTACTTCATATACTTTTATTATACTTTATTAAAAGCTAATGTAAATTATCTAAAAGGTACCTTAACAATACGTACGATATCGTCGGGGATACGTCGATAAATAAAACCATATACATGATATTATACACGTTATTATTGCGTTTTTGAAACTGACTCAAATATATATTCCCTACACTTGGCCAATTATAGGGAATTTACAATGCACTATCATGCGATTATCGATTCTCCAAACATTTTATTCGCCAAGAAACGGAAGCGTTCAATTGCAGCCCGTTATGTGCATTACCTCAACCTTGACATAGAACAATACAACCGCTAATTAGCTGAACGCAAATTGTTGATAGATTCACACAACATGTACTACCCAACCGCATGCCTGCCACGCACAGAAGTAATTTGATTTTATCCCAGAAGGCATATAATTGAGGCCGTAAACGTTTTCTAATTGCTCTACAAGTAGGCGAATGCGTTTTTCTTTGTAGATTTTCTATCATTGTTTGTAAGACACAACATATATGGTTGGTAGTCTTGCGAAAATGCGCCAGATTTCCTCGTGTTCAATATTAAGACCGCGCCATTAAATTTTCGTATTATGCGATATAGCTGGTTCGCATGTTTCATGCCACTTTACTCCAAAATTATATTCCAGAGTTGTATCTAATTAGATTTCAAATCCGTTTTATTGTTTTCGTCTTTGCGGAAAACAACGCGCTCTGCACGTCTTACGTGTTCTTCGTAAAGTAGCGACGAAACGGCAATGAAAAATTTACAGGCGGATGTAACATGAAATACTAATTAATGCGAACTTTGTCTTCATTACTTTAAGGCATTTTATATACAGGTGCAAATTTCTAATTCGTTTTAAAATGTAACGATTCCTTTTAGTTCTGGGATTCATCGTTTTGTTATTTAAGACCCGGTTGTACAATATCTCCTTGCTATATCCATCCAGGGTGCGGAGTTTTGAGTTTAGTGCAAAAGTATTCCGAGAAGTAAGTTGAATAAAAAATGAACAAGTTGCGAATGTAGATACTAGATAATACAACGATTTTTTTTGAAGACATGTTGCTTCCGGTTGTGGCAGAAGTGGATGTAAATTTTCTTGTCTTAAATAAAATGCTCACAAATTTGGATTCTTCTTGAAATTCTGAAATAATATTGCTAATTACCCATACTTAAATTTGGAATCGAGAAAATGAACAAAAATTGATTTTTTTTGACTGGTAAAGTTAAACACTCTGTATGCTTCTCGTTAGTTTAACGAAGCAGCTCTTTCATAACCTGCATGGTTTATAATTAATTTTCCAAAAGATCTTTTTCCAAAAGAATGACGCTATTAACTTTAATTACCTAATTATAAAGATCAATTTTCTTAAAAAAATTGCAAAATTTAGGTAACTGCAGACAATATTTTCTCAAAATTTCAAGAATCCTAACTCTACTGAATTAAGAAAAAAATTTGTTTATAAATTTATAAAGGCGTGAGTAGAGACGACAAGAGCAGGTGGAATTATTCCTTTTTTGCAGCGACTAGATAGAGTCGTGTCTATTCGCCTCATGAGAATATCGACAAAACACGTCTCTGCAAAAAAAGGTAATAAATTTCATCCGGCTTTGTCCTCTTTAGTCACAAGGGAACAGTTTTTGAAGCCTCACCGTACATTATTTCATAAACCCGCCTTTTTCAACATCTACTAAGCAAAGTAGATCAAAATCTATAACAGATTTGAGGGAACAGTGTATCCGATTTAAACTCGGTAAGACTGTCCCAAGAACACACAAAACATTAAAGAAAGAACTGGTTCAAGTGTTAAAATCACACTTTCAATCTTAGTGCTTTGAATAACTCCAAATGGATTTTTCTTTTCCATCCAAGAAATTGCATGTTGCAAGAATAAACGGCAAAACATATATGCGTAGTGCCATCAGCAAACAAGCCTAATACGATATAATAATATGAATGGTTAGACATAGGATTATACTGTGTAATTCAACATTGTCCATCGACCTAAGTTAACAATCAATAGAAAGCGTTTCGTACTGTGAAAGCCCTGCATAAATCGTGGAATGTGCAAACTACGTACGTATGTACATATGTTTGAATACGCTGCAATTGCTTCGTCTGGAAAGCGTATACAGCTGTATGTACTAACTTGCCTTTTTCAGAACTTAGAAAATACTTTACTCTATGCAGTTAAATTGCCGATTGTTACTAACTATTTTATTATTCGAATTGCAATGAAAATTACCATATCGATCTTGTGGAATCTTTTATGTAAATTTGTTGCACTTAGGAAAATTTAAATAAATGCAAATTTAATACGAAATCTATGAAAAACATTGTACGCTTGTAATAAACTAGTTTATATTTAACAAGCAGTAACAAATAAATATCGCCTTCTTGATACCACGTAGAAGCATTAAATAAGTACAGTACAAGGTTCACCTACCTGCACTTGTAAACCTTGTATCCTTTATTTTTCTCTATAAAAAAAATTAGTATTTTGAAAAGTTTTTATGCCTTATATGTATTAGAATGGGTAAAAGCTCTTAATAAACCTTAATATTACTCTAGGATCTTCATCCATCAGTTCGGTAGATCTCAATAGTTTACTGAAATGTTGTTGTCGAGTGCAACTGATGGCAATAAGCAAAATATTGTCGCTGTTGGTAACATGATCGAAGAGGACCGGCATGTAACTTACCATGAGATAGAGCCACCCTTAGGCATCTCAAGGACTGCAGTCCTTGCAATAATTTGACCAAAGCCCAAAAAGGACTCGCGTTGGTGCAAGGAATTACTCAAAATATTCGTATAAATCATAACAGATGACTTGATAAATCAAAAAAAAGGTTTTGTTTACAAATCAATTCAAAGGAAATGATTGCTTCTTTGTTTCATTGTATTGGTCATGTCACAGGCACTGCTTGAGAGGATCGAAGAACGGTTATTGTTAAATTGTATATACAGCAATTTATTTACCAGAAATCATGATTGAAAAGAATCGATAACGTCGCATAATTCTTCATCATGACAATGCCAGCTCTCATGCAGCATATCGAACAATTGATTATTTAAAGGAGAAAACATCGAACTAGTATCATTATCCGTTTTTACCTGACTTATCGCTTATAAAATGAATTCTTCTGTTCTCATTTGGAAAAGCAGAAAATGCCGAGACAATGCTTCAAAGTGGTAAACTTTCAAATATAAATGACAAATATTTTGAAAAACAATAACACCGTTTGCACCAAACTTATTTTTCCAGACCTTTTGTAACTTAAAAGGTATCCTTCGCCCATTGTTGAGAGATATAGGTAATGTTCCATTTTAAATTAAGAAGTTGATATTTCTTCTGGCTCACTGTGTATAGCAACAATTTCTTCACCTACTTCTTGAGTACATCGATATGTTAATTTAATAAATATTCTTCGAAATTCTACGAATTATATAATTAATTAATTGTGCAAGTTACTAACTAAATAAATAAATTATTAAAATACAAGCATGCTGAACTAGAGTAAAACACAAATGAAACTGTGGGAACACTATACTTTCATTTTTTACATTATACATGAATATACGTCCACTTTAATTACAACTTCACCTGTTAAATCCGCGAACGTTAAATTGTTCATCTCGTCTCCGCTTGTAACTAAATTCCATCCTTACAAGCTTAAGTAAAATTAGATGTTCTATTTTCACTATGTACCTACTCAATCTATACAAACTAGAGGCGAGGGCTAGAGGAATTAATTGCGGCGGAGAACCTCTTCTCTGATCTATCTCCCCTTTATAATATTGTTAGAAACAGGTGTCGAGGTTTTGTTTGGATCCTACTCAACGTTGTCTTACTTTGTTATCACTAACAAATTTGGCTGTAGTATTACCGCTCGTTTAACGATATTTATTTTTACGTTCTACTCCTTAAAGATTGAAGGAAAAGATTTTTCCAGAAAAAAATAGTGTGAATATACTTATTTAAGTACAGTGATCTAATTAGGTATACAGGAATATACATACAGGAATCATCTGATTAATTTCATATGTTATGAGGGAATACAACGATGAACCCTATTTAAGTTAAGTAAGTAAGCTGACAAAGAGGTAAGTTTGTCCATTTATCATTTGCATGTTTTAAACAACACTTAGTCAAATGAGATAAGCAAAAGCAAGTTTTTCTGCCTCCAGATGAAAGAGAAGTCAAAGGGCATAATAATAACATGTAATTATATCTTCCTTTCCTATATCCATGCTGATCAGAACTAAAGCAATTGTTTTGCAAACAAACTCAACAATATTGAACCAATAATTTTTGAAAACCTTGACTTCGCGAAAATAATGTTTCTGAATGTTTGTCTTGGTCGACCAGACGTCTTTCAAATTATATATTCGTTCAACTGTGTTTGGCGGTAGTTCCTGTTTTTGTAGATGTCAAACGGCAAAAGTTTTCAGTTTCATTTTATTCCATTCTCTGTAAGTAATAAACAAATTTAAATAATTTAAATGTGTTCGTATAATTTAAACTCGCTAGCAGTTCGTCGTAAAATATAATTTCCAACTGCTTATTAACTTACTCATTAACTTAAGGTATAGATACTTTTGCCTACGTACATACGTACTACTAAACGAGCTCAATTAAGGTCCGAAAAAAAGGACGCACAGCATTAAACTGGAGTTTATCTCTGTTGTCGATTAAAAGTATTCTCGCAGGAGACAATTGAATTGAGTTCGAATGGCGTAACGTTAAACGGTCGTCGCAGAACTAGATTTCCGTAAGGTATTTGTGCCCCCAAAGATACAGAAAGGGTCGCATTTTTCAATGGCTTTTACGCTTGTTTTCGGCATAGACGTCGATAACTGAAAACCTAACTCGACAACGGATATTGAAGCAGGACCCATTTTCTCTATTTCTCTTCCTGTCTATATCACGTTTCATTTTTCGCTGAGAAGAAATAAGCACTTGTTGCTGGTAAGGGAGCATTGAAACTAGATCGATAATCCTGTACTCAAACACTAACTACCGTGGTCGCAATTTAATAATGGAATAAGAACACTAGCTAGAGTTAATTTAAATTTTTCCATACCAGGTGTTAAAGAATGTTTTGTACTACTTAGAATAATAGATATCAGATATAATTTTATCCACAAGGGTAGATAAAGTAATACTTTAACACTAAAGGCGGATAAAATACTTTAATTTTCGTATGAAATAAACACGTGAGCTAACATATTCTATTGACAACTCTTATGGTTAGTATTTATAAATACTTGAATTGTAGAGTTAACGTTTCCCCCAATATAAATTCTTAGAATACAATTTATAGCAACAAAAATGAAGCAAAAAATGGCTTCCTCATGTATTGACGGAATCGTTTACGGCAAAAGTAACGCAAGAAGAGGAAAATCACACTATCCACGAACATTTTTCTGCCCATCGAGTGAATGCTGTTCAAAGAATGTTTTTACTTCAGCTAGTGCCGCTGTTTGCTTCACAGATAATACTGCAACATTCAAAATGACAAACTAGACCGAGTACTGTTCCCCAAGTCATCCCTCAAGCGGTTCCTGGATTGCTTACAACGTGCGCAAGAGCCCTTTAGGAAACTGCACATGTAGACTTTCAAATGTTGGGTTTTGTTCGATTTTTCAGAATAATAATTTGTCAGAAAAGTAATACCCTTTCACTAATGCTATTAATGTTCTTTGTATATTTCCATTGTTGAAAGAACAAGTTATCTTCCTTCACGACTATCGAGGTATTAATTTAACTTCTTACTGCCAATCCTTCCGCAGCCGACAGCAAATCTTGGTTTTTTCTTTGCAAACCTCGCAATAAAAAAAATTGTTTCAGTTACTTAATTAACATAAGCTTGACATAATTTCATCATTTATTGTTTTACTGTGAATTCCGCTATGGAAAGAAATTCAATTTGACGATGAAAATATGTTATCGACTTACTCGGAAGTTCGTCCCTCATGAATTTACAATTTCCGCTCATCCGTAAAATTTAAATTTATCCTCTAGTATAAAAAAATAACTAATAGTCTTAAGTTCTCTGAAATTTAAATTCTGGAACATTCAAGATATTCGAATATGTTATTAGTACCGGCCAAAAATTTGATTAGGGTTAAAGTATTATTTGTGAATTAAGTAAAGCGAACTTGTTAATGGATGAACGTAACAGCAAAGTAAAAACACTAGATGTAACGTTTTATCAAAAGTAGATTAAAAAACAATTAAATTGAGACAGTTACTTTCTCGTCCAACCGTTCATTCCAGCTTTCAATTAAAAAACTAATGATTATGCTACCTTTGCACGGTCAAATTACCGCGGCCTGATAGACTAGCAAGGAAGAAATAAATTGGGGATTGAAAAATACCAACAGAAGAAATCGGAAAAGAACGGAAAAGATCCGAAAGTATTTACTGCAGTTGGACCTTGAGACTGCCGCAATTTAGCGAACCATCATTTTCAACGCAACCGAGCACACGGACGGCAAGGAACATTTCAACAACGCTGTAAAAAATACCAATGCAGATATGCAAGCGTGCACACTTGTGTCATCGCCTTAGAAAAATTGTATAAGTTAGGATGTGATCCAGTAATTCTAGTAACGTCAAAGACTATTTATTCTCCAAACAATGGTGAAATTCAAATTTGACACACACAGACATACATAGTAATTTTTGGTGCATAGCCTAAATTTATATAAAACTTCACTCAAAGTATATTGTTTTTATTTTATTATTTATTATCTTTGTTATTTAATTCTATTTTTATTACAATTAGTCTAATACTCTTGGAGATGTTTCCATTCCTTAAATAATAATAATAAATGATATGTTTTCCAATGGTTTCCTTTATAAATACCTCATTATATTTTATATTTCATGATCATGTTGATCAAATCATAATCACAATAATTATATGCTCAAATGTAAACAAAGGACATTTTTGTTGTGGACAGATTTACATTTACATCCAGAGAAAATAACTGATTACATTTATTGCATAGAAACAAGAGTAGAGGCTCAGACAAGACGAGATTATGTGGAAAACTTATTGTAAATACAATTTAGCTGCCTTCAGGATTCCAGTTAATGAGCTGTAATTTAAGTCAAAAAATTTAAAAACAATCTGAAATTTCACAGCATAATCATAACCATCACTGGGGAATGTACACTAATGTTTGTTGCTACAGTTGGCGTGTGATATGACTAGTAATGTGACGTACAACACCTTATATAGCCAATTTAACGAATGTTAATTACGCGATAATCAGTCGAAAAAGGTTTTGGGAAGACGGATGGCGTATGTTAGAGCTAAGAAACTAGATACAAGTACTAAAAATGTTCGAACTTAGTAACCAGGGTGAAGTAGTCAGAAGTATCAGAGGGGTTCAGTAAAAATAAATGTGAGTGGTAGAAAGCCTGCAGTTGAACCACTACTTACCCACCACGCAAAATCCAACGTTTAAGTTTTGACGGAAATCATCCAGATTGTGCAGATGAAAATTGGAAGCCAGCCACGTTTTCGGATGAAACTAGAGTAAGTTCAAATCTCCAGACTCACGAGAGATGACTACTAGCCTAGCAGCGCCGCTGTTCCCTAAAATGTTCAAGTCATGGACCGCCCACCAGAAAACCCAAGCCCAAACCCGATTGAGAGCCTTTAAGAAGTTTAATGGCTGCTGGTAATCTCCAGAAATTGGAAGAAAACGTACTATTCCGGTGAGATAAGATTCTTCAAGAAGTAACCCAAAATAAAACAGTGAGCTTACCACCGACGAATAAAAGCAACTATCTTTATCAACCTATATTTACGCCTTAATTCAGGAACATATTATATAAAGGCTATTTCTATTAAAAAAAAAAAAATAACAACAAACTTGGCAATAATTCTAATTTTTAGGCACCTAAGAATCCAGTAAAGAATAAACATGTTTCATTACAAAAGCCAAACCAGCATCGTCTTCAGGAGACACAGAAGACCCTGTATGCTTTTACGTTGTGTGTATACCTTTCATTTGAAAAGAAAATTCACTACAAGAATTATACAATTGTTTCCTAAAATATCAAATGTGGTATATGGATATCAATACTATAGTGTTACCAGTAGTTTTGAACATTGCAGGTAACATTATTGATTCTCCTGAAAGACATGCAACGCATTCATTCGTGTGGTTGTAAAACTAGAATGGCGTAAAACTTTTGCATCAGAGGCTTACCGCTGACATGACGATGCTTCTGTACATGTGTACATTATGTACATACGTTTTTCATGGTTTGTCTGATGTGTTCCCTGCTAACGGTATGTAAATATTTACAACAAGAACACGCATATTTATGCTCAAACAGACACATCTCATCTAACACAAATAAACCCTTTTTTTTTATTTCGGTTAACCGACGAGTGATTGAATGGTAATAAATCGAGCTTTTCAGCACTTTCATATTATTAGTCAGCAAATTTGTCAGATTACATACAAACATTGTAGTCATTATTTTGCATGTGCTTTAATATTCTATTTAATCGTATAAAATTACTGCTGCCGGGTAATTTTGCCTCGGTAATAGTAATTAATATATTTGTGCATCTGTTAGGATCAAATGAATATTAATATCTCCATATTCCTTTAATACCAACTTGCCATGTGTCTACTTTAGTGCATTAGCATAATTAGCATAAGTATGCAATATACCGAGTCCATGATCTAGAACGTTTTTCTCTTCATTAATTTCAATTTTTGGTTCTCCAGATTTAGGTTCGATAAATAAATGAACAAACAAATAACTTTATATTGATAACAAGAAAAAATTGCTTTATTTAGCAATTAGAAGACCTCTACCATTCTATTGACGAAAAGTAAGCAATGACACCACATGTCACTATAGCTTAAAATTGACGAATAAAATTTTACAATTCTAAGATCTCGCCAAATAACTTTTGTATAAATTACTTCTTGTAATGTAATTTTTATGTTTTTCTTGTTTTTCTTATTACTCTTCCTGTGTAATTTCAATAAAGTTCACACTTTGCAAACACAAGCAGGATTATCCATGTTGGTTAACGCGGTAACCGTCGGGATATTGTTTGTTGTTGCCGCTACTGCTATTGTTGTTGTTGTTGTTGTTGCTAGAAAAGGAATTACTGTGGGAGATGCATGTTCTGTTGCGCCTGGCATCAGAGATTCAATTTTGGCAGAATAGAATATTAAGTTTGTACAACGGTAAGCGGAAAATCAAGCAAGTATTTATGCGTTTAAGTAATTACTACGGGTCCCAAAGATTATTTAATGAGATATTTATTATCAACAATTAGCTGTAAAAAAGGTAATACAAGCATTTAATTATCTATAATTAATATATTGTTATACGATTATTTACTTTTGATTGTAGCAGTGTTTTCCTAGATAGTCGAGGCAAGATAAATATCGATATACAACAATATTTATTAAATACGAAGCCGGACGCCCAATTTAATTAATTAATTAAAAATAAAAAAAAAATTGTGAGAGCATTTTGGACCTTTTTCAACTTTTCGCAACAAAGCAAGAACTAGTCTTAACCTGCAGATTAATAAGGGTGAGTATGTCGCCGTTAGATTTACTGACAGATGGAGTCTGTTCAAGGACAATATAATTACTAATGACTGCACATTGCTCTGAGACAAAGAAGTTATACATTTAGGACTGCAGTTAGATGCAGTTTGACGTGTGAGGTCTGCCTTTGTGAATGAAGATTTTTGAAAACGAGTTTTTCTTGTTACGACGTCTAGTTGCGAGGATGTACTACATAGTCCATAAATAGAATATACTATATACTATAATTACAGCATTTTGTTATTATTGTCGTCGTATACACAACATTGTTAAAAAATTTCGATTTACTTGGAAATCATTTTTTTAATGCTAAAATTTGAAAAACGGCATGTTCAAAAATCGGTTTTTATCTAAACGTTGCAGTTATCTATTCTAAAGTGAATAATTAAATTATTCCTTGGCTGAAGAATTTTTGCGGAAAATAAAAAGGAAATTCAGAGATATTGCAGCGTGCTACGTACGCAAGCCAAGTGGATGAAGTGGTCGTTCTATCTAGAATTTTCCACTTCCTCCGAGAAAAGTTTTAATTATCCATTCCAACCAAAGCGGTAATCGCCCGAGGTTAATTTAATATCTTCTCCACTAAAATTTTATTCAAATCAATTAGCGAAGATGCCAAAAAAGAATCACCACTGTCCGTCTCTACGTACAGTTCAAAACTGTTAAGCATTAAGAAGCAGGAGTACTCTTTGCGAAGAGTTTTCAGCACGTTTCGAGATAACGAGAATCTGTGAAATTAGTACAAAATGGAAAGCTTAACGTCTGTGCACCGCAGATAAAACTTTCTGTTAAGCGCTACGAAATTATTGATTCTACGCTTACGTAGAAAATTATATCATAACGAGAATAATGTGTAATATTACACATAATTCTAATCCTTCACAGAGAATATCAGTAGCTTAAATACAAGTTAAAACTTTGATTTTAATATGAATGTAGATATTGTCAGATTACTAACAAAGTATTTTTTTTTAATTTTGCAACAATTGCTGTTGATAGTTCTTTCTTCTAGTAAACCGTTTAATTATCCAATTTATTCGATTGGAGACCGGCGGACAAATTCGCAGCTTGCGATTGGTTTTTCGACGAAACAAAAAATATTCTATTTAACATATGAAATTAATTTGGATACAACGAAATATCGCCAATATCTAACATCGTTTGTCGATTTCGGTTTTCTATCATTATCGTCTAGTTGTTATTAACAAATTGCTCTTTTTTAGAGCTCTACTTACTATTATTGAATATTTGAAGGTATTATTGTAATCATTGTATAAAACGATACACATAACATCATATTTGTTGCAACAGTTTTGATATTGTACCAGCAGGACCTTAAAAAATTCCTCGGAGAAAGCATGTTAGCAGTAAGCAAAGGTTAATGGGCACATTTATATCTGGAGTTTAAGCAAGACAATTCTAAGTCGGCAGCTGTTAAACTGACTGCAAAGCAAATTGGACTGGATAAGAGTGTGCGGGATATTGTAAAAGAAATGGATACCACGAGACTTCGCTCCCTAAAAAACGTCTTCATAATACAGTATATAACTTTAGGCGAAGCGCAGGAGTCAACAATGAGGAGACACGTACATTTCTTTGTTATGAAGACCGAATTACCTACATGCACAGAAATATTTAATGTAAATATACATCTATCTTATATCACTTATATCACCTTACTAAATCTTATAGCCTGTTAATGTAGTCAATATTTCGTTCGTATTAAAGAAAATAAATGAATGTTTTAAATAAGTTGGGGTTTACGAGGAAGAAATGAAGTCAAAACAGTGTTTTCACGGAATAGCAAGACATTGTGTTATGAAACGACTTCACCCTTAACGAATGCATTTGGAAACCCAATTTGCGGCCACTCTTCCACATAAATCGCGAGATATATTTCTAAGGCACGTTGAATGTTCTTTTTAATGTTGGGAATTTTTTTATCGTATTTGTGCAAACGGAACATTAAACGTGATTCCATAGGAAGACGCGCAAGGGCGCGAAATCTCATGATCTTGGTGATCAATTGGCGTTCCACGTTGCACATGCCAACATTGCTGTTGGAATCAAATAATTATCTGATGAGATGTGTGACACGTCGGCCGCTCAATCTTGTTGAAAGAAAACATTAGTTATGTCAACATTTCTCAGTTCAGAAAGAAATCTAGAGATCATCGTGTGGTGTACTCGATGATCTCTAGCGTAAATTTCTTAGCGTGGTTCGTGAATTTCTCGAGCATGTTTACAAATCCATCGACCCTGAAATGGGCTTCATCGAAAAGCAGTGTATTTTCTACAAAACATGGATCAGCTTCCAACCACTCAAGAGCCTAGTTCGCGAAATTTCGAAGCAACCGGTCGCAAATCTTGAGCGATTTCAACTCTATAATATAAGCTTTCAGATGGAGGTCTGCATGCAAAATTCCACATAGAGTCGTCTAAGAAAGGTCGAGTGTTTGAAAACGACCGCAATGGAAAATATAAAAGAAGTTGGGGTTTATGTGAATGAAGTGAAGTCAACACAGTGTTTCGATGGAACATCAAAATATTGTGTTACGAGAACATCAATATTTAACTAACATTAGCAAGTTGCATGTAAGTGGTAGAAAAATATATTATCTAGTTGAAATTTGAATCAACGCAGGTCATACAAAACAAAAAATATGGAAAGATACAATCGTATTTACTGCAAGATAAGCATTTTTGCAGCGGCTTACAACGGAACTGAGGGATCCTGTAGGAAACGGGAAACGTTGATGATGCGAAGATGGCTTGCGCTGATGGCCTACCACTCAGCCAGAACAGAAAAATTGCCAGCTTCTGCTAGAGAAAGCAAGAGTATATGAGTATCCACTTACAAAAGAAATCATGGCTGATAATACTTTATTAAAGATTGAATTAGCAACTTAAACTTTATATTTGCAAAAAATATTTGTATAAACTCATTACATATGTTAGTGCTATCGCACAATTTCAAAGCTCTCTCCATATTACTGCAACCTAACTCTCATCATGCTGCTGTTAATAACAACATTTTTACTACGTATTTTCAAGGAGAGATATCGTTGAAGATATGATTGAACAATTTACCATAACGACAAATACACTATCACCAAATCTGTATAACTCTGAATAGTTATTTGAACGTGAATGAACAAAACTCGCCATAGCTCTACTGTTAATAAGTATTGATTTATTTATTTGAATATACGTTATGTTATAAATAGATGGTAAAAGCGCTCATTTAATTTTAATTCAAATATTAAAGTCAAAAAATTTGTAATTTGCACACTTAAAATATTGTGATAATTATTGAGAACGCAGGTATTAAAACACAAACTATGCTTTATCGGTGATGTAGAAATGTAATTTTCGCATTTGTACTACATCGCTGACAATCGCCGAATTCTAGAGGAGATTTAGAAATCTTCATGCGGCGTGTTAGCGGATGCACTGAAGCTGTTCAAAGTACTTGGATACGGCTCCATTGAGAACATAACACATTGTTACGTGATCAGCAATGTTGATATACCATTACGTATTGAACGTGACTTCCGACATCAGAAAATTCCTAGGAGCGTCATCAGCATTGTTCCGAGAGTATTTCAACTCTACCCCGTGTCGCTGTCGCCACATAGTTGATGTCACAATATCTCGAAACGACAAGGTAGATATTCCTTGGCGCCGACTAGTGCTAAGAAACGCATACCTGCCTCTTAGAAAGCAACGACATGTGTATGCCGTAAACAGTTCCATCAATACCATGAGGAAGTTATTTTAACATTATTCTTAGAGTTACTGATTTCTAGACATTTCTAACGTGTTCTGTTATATATATATATATATATATATATATATATATATATATATATATATATATCATGGCAAGCTGTCGAAATCTTCACACATGCAATTTCTCGAAGCGCTCCTAGCGCCGCCATCTTAAGGATAAGCAGTCCAAGAACTGCTCGAGGGCTGGCTTGAGAACAGTACCCGGTTTAAGTCGCTGCTTTCTAAGCGGCAGGTGTGTGTTTCTTGGACCTAGCCGGGCGTCATAAAATGTCTATCTTGTCGTTTCGTAATGTTTTACCATTATCTGTGAAGCAATAGCGACAAAGAGTAGAGTTAGATAGCTTAATATTTACCATGTTTAAAAGGTTCTCAATTTTTTTAATGAAAATTTGCTCACAATGATCTACTCGGCTATTTCAGAAACCCATTTATACAAATTTTACACTAATTCTTAATAAATTAGAACTACGTATCCTTTCCTCCATCGGCCCGAACGCGGTCAATGCATTCCTATTTCCACGTGTTGTTTCATTGAAATAGAATCGTAAATTTCCGGTTTCGGAAACGATTTAAACGCCCATTCCGCCTCCGGATTTTAGGTCCGCAACCCCACGAAACACTACGTCACACAATTACAATCCAACTCTTACCCAACAACAACGGGGTGTCGGTCGATTTGCCCCCTTCCAAGTTACCGACAACACAGCAGAACACCCTTCACGAAATCTCTCGCGCTCTCCCTCTTTGTCTCCCTTTTATCCGCCGTTTTAGAAGAGAACGTTGCAGACAATGGAAAATCACAACGGTTTTTACATCGATGATAAAGGCTCCAGATTATGGGAGTGCAGTGGCGTAACGATAAATAGCGAAAAACAATCCAATATATGCAAAGGATGTCCCGCTATACCAGATACATTATAATACACTTTGGAAATTGCCTTTAAACATACGAATGTATAGATCCATTCATAATAGTAATAATAAACTGATCGCCCACGTGATTTGTCTTTATTTTCAGATTCATGCATAAAATTTACCTTAAGCGGATCTCGCCATGAAATATTGTTGGTATTATTATTCAGGGGAGCTTTATATATATATATATATATAAATCAATGTATTTATAGAATTGTTTTATATATTCGCGTGTCATTTAAATAACTTAAATCATAGATTGATTTGTTGTTTCGTTATTTATAAATTATAAAATTACCAATAAATTTGTTCTATTGTCTAAGAATGTTCTGTTAAGCTCGGGAATTGTTTTTGGCTTATTTTTGTAAACCAGGGGTTCTATAAGACCTCACAGTAATATGTCCAAGAGCATGAAATCTCACAATCCTGATGGCCAGTTGACGTTAACACCCTTCGAAATAACACCCTAAGAAACTGCTGTTGCAACAAAACAATTGTCTGACGAAATATGTGACGTGTCACTCCATCTTATTGAAATTGAAACGAAACATTGTTTATTACAACATCTTCACTTGAGGCCAAAAATATTCTATCCGCATACCTGCACTGCTCACTATTCACAGTTTCCATCATCGCCTCCAGCACCATAAGGATAAAGAAATAGGAGTCCTACTTGTTTACCTGTTTACAAACTCATTGAGCTAGAAATGCACCTCATTGAAAACAATATCTTTTCTACATAGTGTGGATTGCCTGCCAACGGCTTAAAAACTCAGTTCGCAAAACTTCGGTGCAAACAATGATCATTTATCTGCAGATCTTGAATGATTTGAACTTTATAGGCCTTTAAATGGAGATCTGCAAACAAAAATACACCGTTTAGTCTATCTAAACAGGCCGAATTTTTGAGAATGACATAAAGTAGGGAGGTTCTGATCAACTCTTAGTATGTTCACTTATCTGCACCTAAACCAATTTGTCTTTGGAAACTTTGGAATTAAACAATTAAAAATTGTTCAATTGATCGATTATGTTGGCTGCAAACTTTTCGCAAAGCCCAAATATGCACCTTAATGCTAGATACGAATGATTTCTAAGCGTTATTGAATCGGTAATCTGTCCATATTAACTTGTCAGAATATACAGAACTCAATTGTTAAACCTCTGGCGCAATATTTGAAGCCCTTCGCTTAACATATATTATTTCTGATGTATCTATGACTAACGAGCAATAATTAGAATGCCTTACAATTTGGAATTTCTTGGCTACCCTCTTTACTCTCGTCAATTGAAGCAAATATCAACATATATGGTTGAAATCAGGAGAAAGCTCTTTCCGACGGTGTCAAAATCCAACATAGCGCCCATAAGAAACAAGAGAAATAACGATAACCAGAAAGGATCGAAACATCATCAGAATTTCGAGTAAGCCATAAGATAGAAGTTCGAGAGCGGCCTTGACAATGAGTTTTTAATTTTATGTGAAGATCAAATGAAGGAACTAGAGGTAAAGAAAGAGCTTTCCCATCTTTCTTTAAACCAGAACTTCATTTTCTCCGAGTCCATTTTGTAATCGGGTTCATTATAAACATAGAATTTAGTAATTTTTTCAAATTGAAATCTACCCTCCATCTCTATTCAACATATGTATATAGTAGGTAGATGCTGTATAGTATTATTGTTCCAAGAGTATATGTAGTTATCTATATTTACCTCGCTCAAATACTCATTTGCGGTATTATCAGCAGAAATAATATTGACTTCCATTCTTGTAATTCCCTTAGCTCCGTAACCGCAATTAAAATACTTCTGCTACAGACGTAGCGAGTTCAGAGCGTTACGCTTAAGTTCGTGATATGCGTTCGGTTTCATCTTTAAACGATCGGGAATTTAGTAAAAGCCTCGCAGAAAAAAGATAATGCCGAAATTCAACAGATAATTCGATGGATTGTGCTGCAAATCCACGGGGTCCTATCCTGCCTTGTACAAATTCCTAAGCCGAAAATCAAGGGTGCTTTGATACATGGGCGATCGGTGATGCGAGAACGTCCCTTCCTGTCCCCAGGTGGCCCTTCACTAAGTGTATCCATTCTCCCTTCGACCACTCAAAGTGGTTGTAAAACTGGCTAAGTTATCTCGTACAACTCGTGTACAAGTAAAACTATAATTGGTAGGGTACGGTTACAATCTGTATACATATCGCATACAACGTATAGACATATGTATGTACATATATTCCAACATCTTAAATGAAGTTTCTATCTGTATGTTGAATTAAACTAAATATTGCCGCCGTTTTATTAGCTTAGCTAGATCCCATATAATGGAGATCTGAAACACTTCATTTACGTTCTGGGTACTGAGGATTTTTTACAGAGTTTTTCACAGAACATCGTAGAAGATGGAATAGGAAATTACTAACTATGAACATATAGAAGAAGCATAATCACGCAAAATATATAAAAAATAAGAAGAGCTAACTTCAATTGTAAGAGTATAGAGGATAAAATAGGAGAAGCACGTGGAGAGATTAGAAATAGAAAAGGTACTACAAATAACAATAAAATGAGAATTGATTGCAAAGGGAAGAACGACAGCAGTAGTAGTGTACGAAGGAGAAACCAATACTATTGAAAATAAAAAATTCAGCGGGCTATAGAAAACAAAACACGCACTTGTTTAGTTGTTTAGAGCAACTGTCTGTCTGCTTTTGAAGTTTAGCAGCTGTTGCGTTTGCGTTAGTTAAAACCGCAACTTTCACATAAGTAAAAACCTGAAATTAACTAGAAAGCTTTTTTTAAGCATTATTTATGTTGATCTCAAAAAAGATTTAATCTGTAAATATGTATACTTACAGAAAGAAACTCATTAATTTCATTATGCTACTTCATCGTTAGTAACATCTGGTTACTTATACTGATAATATTATAGACAGCGCAGGACTATCAGTATGGTATTCGATACTTACTATCGATAGTACTCATCACTAGCTATAATCTGAACGCGAAAGAAGCATCAGCATCAGCAGGACATCCTAGTCCGGTTGTCACTGCTGTTAAGAAAATAATTGAAAAGGAACCACTATGCTATAATGAAGCACAAATTCAAGATTGAATCCTCAGCTACTAATCATACATTGTGTGCTGTAGTAACACGCTGACTTTCAAAAAGTTGAACGTGTGAGTATTTACCATTAAGCTTCAATTTTTCTGAAGAACTGTCCACGCGGATTTTTTTGTTTTTTCTAAAATTATAACAGGCAACGATACTCATGCAGTTTTCAACGTACTTATCCCCGTAAACACGGAGAAACGCCAACAATAACAAAGAAGCAACGAACTATGAAAAAAATTATGTATTCGGTGTTTTTTAGGAATATCGACCTAACATACGTCCATTCATAAATATTTTGCAAGTATATTCTAAAAGAAGGTCGGCAGCCTTAAAAAATGGCAGGAAAGACAACTCGCCAAAGACCTAAAAGACCCGCATCGCATAACTGCATACAAAAAACATGTTTAACGTTTCAGGTCTGCTTCTATAAAGATCTGAATTTAAGTTGCCGGATATTCTTTCTCCTCGATTTGTTTTACTAAATACTACAGAAGAAGAAGAGCATAAGAAAGCCATAATATACCGGGTATTTTGCTTAAAAAGCCAAAGTTGTACATCGCGCAAAAGAAACAGAACACTGAGGCACTTAAGCATAATTTTGTGTTTTACATGACTTATCTTCGCATATTCTTTTTATTATTTTTTATTAGGACAACTGTTATTTGTAAGTAAAATTCTTTATTAGAATTGAAATTCGAAGAATTGAATAAAAGAGAAATAATTTCCCAAAATAAATTTTGAAAGAATATCACAAATTTGTGGAATGAGCTTGAAATTATCAGTGATAATTAGCTTTACAAGATCTTAGAAAAAATTAATGAACAAGGTTTATAATACCAGAAAGAAGCCAGAAAGTAATTGAGAATCAGCAGAAGTCTCCCGTTTAGCTCCAAGCTTATTCGTAACGAGTATTCATTCCTCCCACGTCTCAATGTATACTAAGAGTACATTAATAAATACATTGAAACAAGTACAGAAAGAGTCCATTGAATCCGAATGATAGCTTTAGCGTCGTAAACTTGTCTTTCAACTTACAATAAAATCCTTTAGTTTGGTCAAACTAAATATACCCATTCTCTTGCGATTATACATCATCTCCTTAAAGATGTTGTTTGATATTATTTCAATATCAACAAAATTAACATGTAATTCACGAAAATAACATCTACGCTTTCTTGATCGTACGAATACTTAGAGCAATATTCGTACGATAAGAAAGTACCGAGTCAATTGGAGTTGAAGTTTTTGCTGTCCGTAATAAAGAATACGTCGTAACGCACAGCGAATGTCAAAAAAATATGTATTTCATTCCTGCAGGTGAATATGGAACAGCCTCGGCAAAAATAACAAGTTAAATATACGAAAAGGCGCGTATATCTATATTCCCCGAAAATAACTTTCTCCCGAAATCCCCAAGAGACACATATTTATGCTCCAGTTCAATATGGAATATAAATATATGTATGTACACATAATACAGAGATATCTGCATATTTTTAAATGATTTACAGCTTTTCGAGGGTATTTCGCTACCTCAGTAATGCATATACACGGTCAGGACGATGGTCTATTAAAAATGTCTTTGGAAATAGCTAAAATATCTTTTTGAACTTTTATTTGAGAAATAATGAATCTAATACAAATATTTTCAATTTCAATGCAAAAAAGGTTTAAGTTCAAGTTTTCAACATTTTTATTTTGAATAGTATGCCCTACTGTATATTACGATCTTTAGGTAGGCTCATTAAGCACGAGTTTAAGGATATAGTGACAATTATAATAATGTACAAACGCGTCTTTGATCTTCTTGCGCAACAAGATTGCAAAATTGTCAACAAAAGTTTAGTTTTAATGAATTTTCTACTAAGAAACAACACACCGTTTTGTTTGATTTTAAAGAGACGATAAGATGTCTATTCTTTCAGATTTCATAACATTCTAGTTTCACTTTAACGTCCCGTATATTGCACGTAAGTTTGCCCAGTCTAAGAAATTCTGTAATACTCACACCATTAAGCTTATGCAATGCGAAGAAGATAAAACTTTTTACAAATTTCCGTTGACCAGAGACCCTAATCACTTTGCATACTATTCTAAGCAATTCTATCAAAAGAGAAAAGAAAGCGCGCTTAGACTTCCGAGACCTGGAGAATTTACACGTTATTAACAGGGTAAAGCTTCCTTCTCCACTTCTAAGAAGGCATTCAGTACGTTCGCTAGAGTATCTAGTAGCGCGGCGGGTTCTGAGAATTAATATACACCAATTAAAGCTTTGCTGTCCTCATATATAATAACGCTTCCTTGAACACATTTCCATACGTGCTTAAGGGAAGATAAATATTTCACTATTTGGAAAACCTTTAATGCGTTACCGTTACCTAAAGGGAGATCCCCGTCGATTATTCGCCCGTTAGATCCATTAGCATTAGGCGTCATATTTAAGGTTTTCGAAAAGCTTCTAGCGTCTCAAATCAGAAATTTTCTGGATCCCAATAATATATTTTCATCCCATCAATTCGGATTTCGCCCAAAATTTTATTATGTCACTTCTATGGTCGCTGCAACCAACGATATTTTTCATTCTTGTTTTATTAGCAAAATCACCGCTTTGATTCTATTAGATTAACACAAATTACGCTGGCTTTGCTGGTAATTTCGTTTCTCTGATCAGAGGCTATTTATTTGAGAGGGATCAGCGAGTATGTATCGATGCTGTAGCTTCTTCTATTTTGTATTCTTGTACTTTGTCGAGTCCTCGGGAATCTATTCTTAAACCAATTCTTTCCACAACTTACACCATCGTTCATCTATATACTACCTCAATATATTGTTTCTACCATCATTGCACTGACGATAGTGATGTATATTATTAGCCTCGATAACGTCGTATTAGTTAATATCTTTTTGAAGGAAGATTCAAATAATCTAGAACAGTCCAAGAATAATATTTCCGTGGTTAAGCCTGTAGGCCGTGTATAAAACATAGATTTACTTCTAGATACTGATCTATGCTTTAGAGAGAACATACATTTATTATAAAGAGGCTTATTCCAGCCTTAGGTAGTTGCACACCCAGAAGGTTTGTCAAACACCCAGAACTAAGAGGTTGTTGCCTGACTCCTTCGTCCTCTTTTTAATTTTTGTGACAATGTCTATAGTCGATACTTGGACAGAGCGACCGTCAATAGTGTTCAGAGACCTCGGGGCAGCTGACAACATATTTCGGATAAACTGGCTGAACTGGCCGATGATTTTATATGAGTACTATACGCAAACTGTATTCTTTTTGTCTTTTAGGTTATTATCCTAAGACCCCGCCATATCCTTACTGCAGGATAACATTTAGATCAGATGTTCATAATATTGATATAACATAGCCTCATCTTACCTGTGCATCGGCCATGAAAAATATTTCGTGAACGAGCAGGTAATAAAGAATTCCAGGATGAGTGTAATATGACTATTTTATTAACGCCAGATTCTAAGATTGATCATGACAGATCCGATGTGGTCATTTCGCTGTATGAATTTGTTAGGACAAGACGAAAAATGTGGATGGGGCGGATTGCTCTTTCCCAAACGAAAATAACACACTTTCCGAGGTTTAAAGGAATCGACCACATCAGGATTAAATGGAGTCGAGATCAGCCTGAAAATTATCTGAAAAAATCCACTGTCGCATGTGCTTAAATTTACTTGTGAGAAATCTCCTTGGTATACACGAAATAAAACAGTGGATATTCGTTTATCGCTTACCGAAACGTCAAAAATATTTCCAGGGATACTACAACGTGTCGTGAATAACGCTGCAGGATTAAATTTTTTTGCCTTCCTTAAAAAAAAGCAGGCAGTATAATCCAATCTCTCGCACAAGTTCGTAATTACAGATTTACATTACATTGCATTATGAAATGATACGGAAACTATTAACCTCTAAACAAGGCGAGCCATAAATTCTCTAACTTCATCTCGAATGAAAACGTTCCTGACGCGCCGTAAACACATGAATTTTGTATCCAAAGCACATGAACTAATTGCTATGACGTTTGAATTAACTAAGCAGGATCGCTTGCCAGGTATTTAACTGCGCCATCGTAATTTATTGCGGGCGATGCAAGTTGAACGTAGTAATAAATTTGCCTGGTATCTTCTAATAATCTGGATTTAATTGCTCAAATATTTAATTGAATATTTCTACTTGTTATTGCGCAAGATATACGACCATAATTTTAAGAGTATTCGCATAGAATGTCATCTGCAATCTTTGGTAAGATTAATTACACGAGCTGACCATAACAGGAACTGCTGAGAGTCCTTCTTTGCCAAAAGTGTTCCATACAGAGTGCTTTTTTGTTGATCTACATTCTCCCAACGAACGGAAACCCACTTATAAAACAATATGCAGTGTTTTTGAAGTTATACGTAAAAATTAAAGCAAAGCAAATACTTCCCATCAACACATTCACAAATTCGCAGCTCAAGAGACGCTAATTATTAATAAAGGAGAGATAAATCTGTAAATGAATACTTTCAGATAGTATATTAACTCGATTCGTACGGAGATATTTTAGCTACGATTTAGAAGAAATGCTAAAAACTTACATTGCAATTTATCGAACTATCGTTAAGATAAACATAATGTATCATAACAGTATAAGATTAGAAGCCTGTAGTACCCCAAATGGAATGGATGAATGTCCATTATAGGGAACATAAGTCTACTTCTGTTCGTCTGATAAGAAGAAATTAACTTCTTCAACGAAGGGCAGAAACCAATACCTTCTAATTTAGCACAAAGTAAGTTGTAATTACTATCCCAGTAAGGTCAATATAGACACGACTTGTTCTCGTTGATTCAATGCCATGGAAATGCATGGCATGCTGATGGACTGGCAAAGTTGGCTTCAAATAAATATTGTTATATATGTTCAAATATGTTGGCAAAGTTTGTTGAGATGTTTGCAGGTATATTGTTCACAATAGTGGCCCAACCAACCCATTTAAATGCTGGCGCACTTTAATAGTTCTCCAAATAAAAGGAAATGTAATTTCCTTTTATTTTATATCGTTCTTAGGCCACGAAGAACTAAACAGTTTCTTACATCCAGGGATAGAAGAAACACTAAAGAAGGGAAATTAATATGCATTGTTCGCGGAATAAGAAATGACAAGAAAAACGTAAGGATAACTTAAATATTGGTTTTCCCCCTCCTTGTGGTAATCATAGTATATGGAGATGGTTAGACCTCCAACCTAACATACAAAAAAGTTTGCTTGTCAAATTCGGTTTAGTCTCCTTACACGTTTCCCAGCAGCGTTTCCGTCTTTCTTCTTCAAAATAATAATTAGTATTTTGTTCTACAACATAGCAGTCTACGAATGTCATGGCCTCCTCATTTGACGAATCTCTACCCTCCGAATAAAACTTTCTCCCTAAGAAACAGGAACAAGTCGCTAAGAACCAGATCTAGTAAATCAATTGAGTGGTCCATCAACTCCAAGCTTATTCAAACTATTACTTTTGGAAAAAAAACGTTTTTTTTCAAATACTGTCGTTTTCTGCAAATTCTGCCATCACTTTTCGAAGTAGTCATACTGAGGTGGTGAGGCTCGAAACTTTTTACACATAATAACAAGCACGTAACCTTGCTTTTTCCTTGACAGTGTAAGCCACGAAGTACTACGAAAAATACTTCAGAAAGTAAGCATTCCCCAAAAGATGATTCGACTAATATTGATTAATAATGTACGGATAAGCCAACAACAAAAAAGCAGTCGAGCAAGAATGTATACTCTTGCCTTTACTTTTTAACATAAGCCTAGAATATAGTGTTAATCAGGCAATAGCAAAGTAGAGCAAAAGCGATATACTTATAAAATGAAAAATTGGCAGATATGGATGGCAGATGTCTAATATCAAATAAATTAAAACAAGAAAAATATGCTGGAAAAACTGGAAGTAGAAGGTATAAAAATGAGATTTAAAATAGATGTGAAGAATGGAAATGAGAAAGAGGTAAATGTAGGAAAAGGAAAGAAAAAAAAACAAACAAAAGGAACTGTATTACCTGGGGAGAGTGATTACTAATCACTGATTAGTGCAAAGAAGCGATCAGAAACAGATACACAACAACGAATACCAAAGGCACAAACAAACGGAACACTGAGAATGGAAACATTGGACATTTAACACCACTGTAACGATGTATATGGTAGTGAAACAGGGGCTGTATCTGAAAGAAGAGGCTGAAAATTATGAGAATATTCCGATCAAATACGTTCACCAACAGAATGCAACAAGCACCAATAAGAAAATTTAGAAAGAAGGAATAAAAAAAAAACGGAGAAGACTCATATAAAGAAAGAAGAACCAAGTCATAAGAAAGCATGCATGGACAAAACAGATTGGGAGCCCTACGCTACGCAGCTGCTTTATTACATACGTTTCCAACAAAAGGGAATCGAGGTTTACAAATTTTTATTGACGGCTCTTAGTAGAAACCAAAAACTTCGACCGCTCTGGCAGCAAAATGTTACTCGATTTGGCAGCAAAATATTGCTGGAGTTTGTAATTTAAGGTTAATCGTGCAACTAATAGCTGAGATTTTAGCATTTCTCCAATTAATTATTTTTCAAATATCAAGCTTGATTGAAATACAAGACTTATTTTTTTACCTAAAATATTAAAGGAAACCTGCCTAAATATAATTATGACTACGATAAGCCATACTCCAGCTTTTATTTGACTTTAAAATATCCAGCCTTACTTCTAATACAATTCCGATTTATCGCACACGAAAATCATAACAATTTAGTATCGATAATGGATACAAAGCGAAGTAGTAAGCAGATTTAGATGTGTGCGTAAGGTCTAGCACTTTTTGCCTCTTTAATTAAACAAAACCAGCGCTATCTTGTTTACCATCGCATTTCAATGATCATGCTTTACATCCTCTCCGCAAATATACCTCGGTAAGTGTAGCACCTAGATATATATATATATAAACGTCGTAACTTCAAACTTTCTAGAACGGCGGATTACATTACTACCCAAGGCGGCTGCCTTCTCCCAGTCATTTAACTAAAAAGCTTTTTATGAATGTATCCAATAAGAACGGGGTGTGTAATCCGCAAAAAGTAGGACGTACATACAGCTCCGGTTCTTGCGGTCGTATTTCACCCTTATGCCATAACTTGGAAATTTATTAGAATTGCACAGCTACCTGCCGGAATCGCTACATATTGGTAGATGGTCAACAGCCTAGTCTCCGTCTAGATAGTGTCCTCCTCACGTATAACAGAAAAAATGAGAGCCCAAGATCGCATCACATTAAAATTTCGATCATACAGACTGTCTCACGATCAGAAATATTGCTCTTATATGGAAAGCACAGAAGGTTGCCAGATTTCAAATACAAGTAATATCTGAGTAGGTTGGGATTTCATATAATTACATATTAGCAAAATATATCAGGAAGGTTATTCGAACATCCAATTTTTATATAAATGATAACATTAAGTATACGTAAAAAAATGTAAAAAAAGAAAATAGACCAATTTGAATTTGTTGTATTGTTTTTGCTAAAGGGAAAACAACGAAGAATTTTCCCAGCTGGTGATATATACAAAGGTCTGAAAAATTTTCAGCTTTAACATGAAGATAGTTATACTCACTATATAACACATATTTTGGCAATATAACTGCGCATGCGTTGAAAGGTACTTTGGAACACATACTGACCGAAAGTTTGGATAGGACTCTGAAGACAACTCACTTTAAATTAACTTGCGATAAGCAGTTAACATAAGAAACTTGTTGGCAGCTGCATCCGGAATGAACTTTATCTAAACTTCAAAAGCTTTACTAACGTTTCAGAAATTTATACTTTGGAATATTATTTATTGGCACATTATATTCACTAAATTTGTTTAATTGAAGTAATACCAGCATCTGCTTAGCTAAAAAGTTACAATAAACACACATTCAATATAGTAGTGTACACTCCGCCAAAAAAGTATCGCATAAACTAAAAAAGGGCATTTATAAACCAAGGTATTTTTATACGTTCACAAAAAGTTTGCCTCGTGTATGTGAACTATAAAAACACCAACAAAATCATGGAACATAGCTTTTTTACTTTTTTTTTCTAAAAGAACACATATAGAAAAATGCATATGTGTAAGGTTTGTCCAGTTGTTTATTGAAAGTGTTCCTATACGGACAAACTTTAAAGTGCGAAGTCAGAGTTCTGTACCAACGCTTTTAAAACTAAAACGAGCAATTTAACTTCAGAACAAGTGGCTGCTATAGTTGCTTTAATCGAAGATGGACGATCTCAAGCATACGTTGCTAATTTGATGAACATCAATCAGTCAAGTGTTTCTAGAGCCGTAGCCAGATATAGGGAAACAGGCAATTGCAGTAGAAGACCTGTACCAGGTCGTTCAAGATGTTCTACTCGCCAAGATGACCGCTATTTATTACTACAAGCATTACGTCGAAGACATGTAACTGCGACACAAATGTAGAACGACTTGGCTAGAGTCAGAAATACTCGTGTGAGTACTCAAACTATTCGGAATAGGTTACGACAGAGTGGATTAAGAGCTAGAGTAGCTGTAACAGCCCCTCGTCTCACTAGGAACCACCGAGTGGCTCGCTTGAGGTTTGCCAGAGAACATGTAAATTGGAACATTAATGACTGGGCCAATATACTCTTCACAGATGAGTCAAGATTTGGTCTTTACACCTCAGATAGGCGTATCTCAGTGTACAGACGAGACGGTAGACCTAATTTCGCTGGTGGCTCTATTATGGTTTAACAGGTCGTACAGAGTTAGTACCAGTAGATAGAGGTACACTGACTGCCCACAGGTATATAACGGACATTTTAAAAGAACATGTAGTACCATATGCGCCAATTATAGGAAAAGAATTCATGTTAGTGCACGATAATGCACGACCGCATGTTGCAATAATCGTCCAGGAATACCTTAACGATGTTGGTATTCCAGTTTTAGATTGGCCTGCAGTAAGTCCGGATACGAACCCAAAATGTTGCCCCAGCGGACCTGCATGGACTAGAAAATGCTCTCCGTGACGAGTGGGAGAATTTGGATCAGACTTATATACGGAGGTTAATCGAATCTCTGCCAAACCGTATGCGAGCGGTCATAGGAGCCAGAGGTGGCAATACTCAGTATTAAAAGCTACTGTTATGACATTTTTCTTTCCAAAATTATAATTTCTTGTTTTAATAAAAATCTCAAGTATGAGTTCTTGTTTTTATTTGGCCTGTATTTTATTTAAACAATCATAGAAATTATATCTTAGAGCGGATTAAAGTATATTTACAACTTTATGCTACAAACAAAGATTATGCGATACTTTTATGATTCAAAACTAAATTATGCGATACTTTTTTGGCGGAGTGTATTTTGAAGTCGGCTGTCCCATTTTCGATTTAAACTGGGTTAAACTTTCATACCATTCGGTTACGGAATTTACCAGGAATAATAGACTGTCTAATATGAAATACGCTTCTTCTCTAATAAATATTAAAAGAAATAGTTCAAAGCAAACGTACTGTCCCCGAAATATGGACCAATAAAGAAGAACTATCCACCACTTCGATCTTAACGTGAAAAGACTACAACGGGATTCGTATCGAGGATTATTCAAATTACGTGATGCACATAGGTCACTTCCGAATCGATGGGAGGAAGATAAAAAAACACAATCGAGACCTCAATTGTAGTCGTAGAACGCTTTCTATGTTCTCAAGTAAAATTATGTCTTGAACGTTCGAATAATGCGCTAGAATTATCCAGGTATACATTTACTATACTTCAGAACACAGTGAAAATACACTTGAATACTGGAAAACGCATATCTCAACCTCATTTGTAATAATCGTGGTGATAATGATCTTAATGAATGTTGGAAAAACAGTTTCTATGAAATTCAATTATCCGCAACGTGTTCTTAAAGTAAACTCCGCTTTTAGCATAAAGGTGTATGAATGATAAGAGCAAAAACCGATCGTGTTGTTTTTCTCGTTATTGCAGTGATTCGATAAAGCTATTCAAACATTCGTTTTTATCATACAAAAACAACTGTAAAAAAACATATACAGGTTGGCGCTGTGAATTAGGTTATCTAAATTACACCCATGTAAAATTCGGATTTTCAATCAAAAATTTGACGGATTGCATTTATTATACTCACTCGAGTTTGCGACTGCCTTCAACAGTTCAGCTTCAACACTTGTCACAAAACAGAAAAAGATCGTAATCACTTGGTGGGATATCAAGGAAGGGTATGCTTATTTCGATTGTTCAAAGAAGACTGTTTCTGGATAACTACTGCTCGCTATACAAGTTGGCAGTGATGATTTGAGTCGTATTGGAAAATTCTGAATAAAAGCCTTTTATGGTGTAAATAAACCATGCAAATGCGTAGTACTGGATCAAGTTAACGACAACCAATGCTACGAACATTCCACTTTTCATCCTAAGTTAACAACCAACCAAGAAAATGTGGTGGGACAGCAGTTTATTACCACCATGTCTTGGATAACTAGTGAATTTATTTCTTGGCTCACACTGAGGCTTTCTCCAATATCTAAAAACATTGTACTGAAACTTTCTTCCATAACCTGTTAAAACCCTCATGTTTCCTCATCCTCCATCTGTTAACGATCTTTGGTTTCCTCTTTCATTGGTCAAGCTGAAATCTCTAGAGAGAAGAATGTTGCGCCGTATTCTCGCGCCATCGCTGCAGTTTTAGTGTCGAGTATGTATTCATAGAATAAGTTTTCTCGAATTTAAAGATGATTAACATTAAAGTACATGACAGGTAACAATCGCATGGTAGCGATCATTAAGTTGAAAAATATTCACGGTAATCTAATTTAGACAAAATACCGTGCAAACTTCTTCGGTCACCTAGTATAAATAATATTATGTTCTGTTGACTGTAAGCTTTACAGTCAACATAAGAAAAAAAGACAATTTAACAATCCTCTACAATTATACAATTACATTCGCCTCTATTGTTTCAGTTACATTGCAACGTAACTCGTTACACCATCAACATTGATTGGCTTCTTTCGTCTGTTAGCCGATTTCTTTTGAACGCCATTGTGTGCTCCCTAGTGCCATAGATGAAGCAATAAATTAATTGCGATACATTTTTTGTTTTTATTTTAGCTGTCCTGGCCAATAATTTATCCTCGTGGACGAGTATAGCTCGCCTCTTTTCGCCTTTCTGCTTTCAAATCCAAACAATTAATATTGTTATCATTAGAGATGACAAAGGTAGGTGGAAGTATCGCTTATTTGCAGAGACTAGATAGACTCGTGTCTATTTGTGTCATGAGAATGGATTAGTGTTGCATATTGGTGTCCCCGAGAATCGAAAAAACTCGAGCTTGTCTAGTTTCCGCAAAAAAGTAATGATTTCATCCGCCTTTATCCTCTCTAGTTATCATTATAGAAGCTGTGATAGTTACGACTATCGGTAAAGATTTGCTTACAACATTAATTAGTTAAATTAATGTGTATTTGTGTGCAAATTCTTAACAAATAATTGTTCAATATGACTTCGACCGACACCGGCTACTCTCTTCTCTAACTGCATTTATTGCTTGGTAACATTTAAATGATTTCAACAATAACAATTTATTAGCGTATGTACCAATAATATTTTTGACAAACAGATAATAAAATTATTTCTTGATTTCCATACAAGGATCCAAAAGCTGCTGGCGATAATAATTATTTATAATTATACATGTCGGTTGAGTTTAACAAGGCATTCCTTACAAGTTAGTTTAAATAAGATATTAAATGAGTTATTGTTATCTTCTAACATTTATGTAAATCTCTACATAGTGAAGGTGAAGGTGAAGAAGACAAAGTACTTCTACAGGTAACTATCTGGTTTTCACGCTCTCATTAGATGAAAACGCACACGCACACCTATAATTTTCCCATTTCTACTCTTAATGATGGAAGGTTGAAATGAAAAGTTAATTTTAGGCATTGTTTGTAGTTACCGAACCATACATTAATGCTTATGCACTTATATGTCTTCATGACTGATGATTTCCTTTTCATTGTTTAATCTTAAATAATAAAATGCAACTTAGCATAATCGACCCAGAAAGACATCAGACAATGAGAACATGCTTTTTAATATTTACAGTTGCCTATATACTTTATAACGTAGTTTTCTATGGTTGGTTATTATTATGAACAGCTTACAAACTTATACACATAAAAATAATAACCAAATAATATCAATACAACGCACAGAATCACTCTCGACGAAGACGAAGCGAGAAGAGAAAAACACTAGCAAACGGGCGTGTTTTTACTTATGTCGTGTTATCAGCGTTGCATCCAGCGCTTTTTTCGCCTTTCCATCTCAGCGTATACCAATAATGTCCATAAACATCATTGAAATATTTCCTGGCGTCACCTAGTGCCAAGAAATACAATAGTGCCATTATCAGAAAATAGTAATAAAAACTATTTGTAATCATTTTTTGGCAACACCAACTGGGTTAACCGGTTCAAGAGCTGCTTAAGAGGTAGTTTGCGACACTAAGAGTAAATAGCAATGTGAGTAGGAGATAAAAAAACAGAAACTTATCAGTTGGCTTTCCTTTTTTTTACATTGTTTTTTGCGAGCAACCAACGCATGGTCAAACAATAAGCCAAGTTTATTTAAAACGTTTATTTCAATTGCCATAAATATAATCAAATGTTAAATACATCATCTGGTTCCTAACACAAGAAAACGGCTTTTTTATGAGTAGAACATTTTCAATTAATTCATAGTAAATAATCATCTCACGATTGTTAGTACAGACTTTCACGACCACTATGCGTCTGACCGGTAAATGAAGGTAATCGAAGGGAACTAAAACATGAATTACGATATATGCACTGTGAATAGCGTACTTGTACCAAGTTCTGTTTTGAACTCAATAAGACTGTCACAGAAATACGCAAAGTAATAAAGGAAGCATTGTTGGTCAAACACAAACTTATAAATAGTTTGAAAGCTTCAAAATTGGCCGAACACCAGCCAATGACTATGGACGTACCGGACAACCCTCAAACGGTACTTCTGCTAAATCGGGGCTATAATTTTACATAAAACTAAAATTTAATTTCAAAAAGAACCGAATCTTTTAAAATATAGACCCACCAGATAAATGACATTCAATGCAGTCCACATCCAGAATATGATTCGTGATTTTACGGTGAAAATTTTGAAAATAAATTCGTACAGATAGCAATTATTTCTTTTTTTGTTTTGTTCAATGAAATGCTTTAATTCGAAAATACGTAAACAACTTCAAAAACAGAAGAAGCGAACATGAGTTAAACAACAACAAAATCTGTAACTAATCCATTTTGTTCGAGAGTTTTTCTGTTTGTATAATTAATATGTTGTACGCAGCATATGTTCACGACACATTTTTTTTTTCAAACTAATTCATCTCGTGTTAATCGAAATTGTGTACAACACGTGCATATCAACATTTCATTACATCGATTTCCATCAAAATAGAAGCTGTAAAATAAAAATGGGAACCATCAATGAGAGACCGATGATGTTACATAAAAAACCTATTAATTAAGCAGTTTTCAATCCGCTCGGACATCATGCCTTTAATCGTTTCAATACATCGCTGACTAAAGTGATTTCCTGTTATTTTCAGTAACGTCACTCATTGCCAAAGGTCATTTAATACCCGTCTAACCTTTTTGGAGAGCCTTGATCAACGTTGCCTTTATTGCTCCGATAATTTTCGTAAATGTAAGCTCTTTTACAAGATAAATCTATTGCTGCGTAGAGAGATTCGCACCGAAAAAGTTGTACTTGTAAATACTTTTAAAATGGCACAAATTGTCTTAATTTTATTAATCCGCAACTATCATATTAACGTTGGAGCATATTAACATTCGTCCTCATTTTGAAGATACTACTTGAAATATCGCTGTTATTAGCGTCATGAAAAATGACGTTCATATTTGCGCTGAGTGAGGTTTTTTTGAATTCGTTTTCACTCCGGAACTAATCCGGAACGAAAACAAATAAAAAAATAACAAAGAATGATGTAAAAAAAAAGAAAAATAATTCTTTAAAATAAACATGTTTATTGTTAGTATTTATGAATTAGGTATATACGCTGCATTGGTAACTTCAAAGATATATTAGTTCGAGATGGTAGGGTGCGGAAAAATTGGACATGGCGCGCAGATATGCATGGTGTACAAAGATTTATTTTAGAAAAAAGGGCATACGCAGTCGATTCCATTGTCTCCATTTTGAAGAATGCGTAGACTATGAAGTTGTCTTCTCTTCAGAGAGGTATCCGAACTGATGACGTTGGTAATAGATGGATGCAGTTTATGCCTCTTACAGAGTAAGCGCCTTCTAACTTGAAAGAAAGAAACTAAAAATCGTCATTGTACTCTCTCAATGAAATCATCTTAGGACTGGTAGTAAAGGTACCGCAGCATATTCCAAGTGATAGACCACAAAAGCATGACATAGCGCCTTCAGAATTTGTGGAACCATAAAGTGTTTAGAGGATCTAATAACAAATTCTAACATGGCAGCACTTGATTGAGACAGATGTTACCTTAATGACAAATGATGATCAAACAGAACTCCTTCATCTACTGATGACCACTTATGGTGTAGGTAACCAGTATGTACATTTTCATTCCGCGGCTATAAGTGACATGAATATATTTCAAAGCGTTTAACAAAACACTGTTCTCCTGACACCAATGCGATATATATCCAATATTGTGCTGTAAATAGAGATCATCAAGCGAACCAATTCTGCTGCATATTTTAGATCATCGGGATAAGCAAGCATGTCACAGATCAAAGCTTCCAAAAGATCAGCCAATATTAGAAGAAACAGCAATGTACTGGTAAGAGCTACAACAGTTGCAAAACAAGTAAGATGTTCTGTTCTTCAGATAGGATTGCATCAGACAGCGTAAGTAAGGCAATGTACCGAAGGACTAGCACTGCGTAAATGGTCTTTTAATGATGTTCTACCAGTTTTAAAACCATTGATCGATGGATACACACTACTTTAGATTCTGTAGACTCGCCAAATATTTCTCGCAGACGGTGAATGATTTCAGACTCTCTTTTCGCGAAAAGAAAATTACAATAACAGTGCTACAAAATAGCGTTCATATAAGTCGAACACCTGACTCAGTCTGAACTATTTTTTTTGCACTGGCTAGCTGCATAAATATGTCTAGATTTGTGTTATAGACAGATAAGATTTATTCTTTTGTTTGCTTCTTTTGCTGTAAGATTTAATATCTCTATTTAAGGAAATTTTTTATATTGATCAATGATCAATTCATACATTCATTCATTCATTAGTTTATTAAAATTAGCCGTTTTAAGTACGTATAAGCACGTCTCGGATTTACCTGTATACATTTTAATAAGCCCAGGTAGTTACGCGGTAAAGATTTAAATTTCCGAAGCTTATTCTACTATATTCTTTATAATGCCTCAATCTCTTTATATTCAAGTATTTTCCATTGTTAAATATCTGTATTTTCCCGACCTTCCAGATTTATATAGTATTAATTTAGTTTAGGCATCGCACCGATCATTTTGAATAGAATTGTAAACCGAAATTACTCTAATCCCTTTTAGTTTAATTCCTCTTGCAACTGCTCACTTGAATATATTTATTTTTGTACTTAAAATTATGCCTCTCAATTTAGCGTAATTTCGGGAAGTTCCAAGAAATGTAGTTTGCCCTTCCCTAAAATATTTGTTAGAGAAGGGGTTTTAGAAGTTTTCCTTCGCTCGATTTTGTATTTTAAAATTCAGTACTTCAATCAGTCTCATCCAACAAACATCATTTCACTGTTATGTAGCTAAGTTTAATATGCATAGTATATTTTAAACTCAATCTAATTCATTTTATTTCATGACAATTTCACGTGCCAATTCGCTTAATCCAGAAACCTATTCAAACAACCTCTACGGCCTTACAACCCGTGGATGGCGAAACGCGGAACTTATGTGTGAGTTTGGTGCAACAAATCGTCAAAAATCAAACCGTGCACTGTTGTCACCAAACCAACTTGTATATCACGAATAACATTGCCGATTAATACAATTCCCAGAATTTTGGAAACATCGCTCGTAATTTATACTGGATCACTTTACAACTTACAATACTCGAAGTAGTGAATTTAGGTATTTCTTACATTAATACTTTCAAGTGATTTTGTGTATTTAATTAATTCAACATGGCATATAGTGTTAAATTAATAAAAATGTTTGCACCAGGCGTTCTTTACAATGAAATATATCAAAATAATTTGAACGTAGAAAATACATAATGCACCTGAAGGGAATAAAAAAAATGTTCAATGAAATTCTTGCATATTCGATTTATCAAGCTGAAAATTAAATTATATGAAAATGTGAAATAAAACAAAAACAAATGAATCTATTACATTGGAGATTGAAATACGGTTGACTGGGAGGTAATTAGCTTGAGTAAAGGTGGTCACTGTCTTAAGTTCTAAACAATGATGCGGATAGGCAGGATTTGGCGGTAACTACTTGATTAACTATTTTTGAGCACATGAGAACCTAGTATATAGTAGAATAGTCGAAGTACATGCCCTGTATGAGAAACCATTTTGTGAAGAACATCGCTGCCATAAGTCACAGTTCAAGAGAAGATCGTAACGCCTCTGTTCCTTCTGATCAAAAACTCGCCTTTTCTTAAACGACTATATGGAGAATTTTGCTGAAATCTGCTAATCAACATATGCATCAAACTTTCACGCCTTGACTTGTGGAGCAGTCGTAACTGATCCAGATTTTGGCCCAAAAATCATATTTTCCGATAAAACGCATTTCTGGCCTAATGAATGTGAACAAGTAAAATTGCAGGTTTTGCGCTAATGAAAATCTTCAGGTGAATCAAGAATTGCTTTTCCACGATGAAAAAAATCTTATACAGCTCATATGAAATCAAGTCAACGGCACCCGTTACAGGAATATGATAAGAGTATATTATCGGACACAAGTAATAAATATTAACTGAAACAACGTTTCCTTTCAATAAGACGGTATAAAATGTAACATAGTTACGTGACCATTTAATTGCTACAAGAAAAATTTCCTGGTTCTTTCGAGGTCGCACGATATCTCATTGTTTGTACTTTTTCGTATGTAGCTATATTAAATCTCAGATCCACGAGAAAAACCACGAATTTTTCTTAGCCTCAAGCAGAACATCATGCTCACCATTGGAAATTTCCAACATGATATGTTGGATGGTCAATATGGGGGCGCAAGAATCCGTTTATTTCTTGAATGAATTTTTATTTCTTCACGACAAACGATATAAGAATTACATTTTGTATGGAGTAATTTGACTCTGATCCGCCTTTAAATACTTGATCAGTTTTCACGTGCAATCGTAAACACAGTTGAAAGTGCACTTAGAACATGTAAATATTTCAAAAACCATAATGTAAAACCGGTAGTGCAAGGAAGTCGGCCCAAACCGTACCGCAGCCGAATACTGCCACTTTCCCGGCACAGGAAAAAGGAACAAGGTGAAAAATGGAAACCTGTTTTTAAGTCGTCCCGTGTCGACGACGATAAAATTTTACAACCTGTTTTCATATTCGCATAAATTCGAGAAAATAAGCTATTCACGTGTGAAAATATCGCTCCCTCAGAATAACGATGTTCCGGCGATAGGGTGTAGAGTATGAGGGGTTCTTAATTAAAGCATACGCCACGGCGGATCTACTTTCTTCTCTATTTTCTTTAAAATTTTTCGCGGAGATATAAAAATTTATGCGCCACGTTCTAGCCGGCGAACGTACAATATTCATTTTTAAAAGTACTGATACGTAAACTGTTGATAAAAAATTATGGTCGGTGATTGTTATTTTTCGTTCTCGCTTGTAGAAATTGGGAATTTATTTTTCTTTCCCTACCTTCGCACCCAATAAATAACAAAGATAGCATGTCGAACGCGCTAATAAATTTACGTACACGTGTTAACGAAGGAATTGCTTCAATTCTCTCAATTTCCTTGAGTAATGATGATAAGATCGAAAATATGTTGTTTTAGAAATGTATACAAACTATTTAATGCTATTAGCACTAAATAATTGTTTCGCCATTGACACTTTCTAGCTAACCGACACGTTTCTTTATCGGATAACGCAAGTTATCCGATAAATCCGAGTTATCGGATACTCTAAGATTTATTATTGATGTACTGAATATTAAGATAAGATAAAATACACAGTAAACTATAAAACACAGAAAACACAAGTCCTTTCGTCTTCTATCATTCCTTTTGCATTTTACGTCTTTTACACACTATTACACTAACACTATTACGTCTGTTTACATCTTTTACATATTGTCTTACATCTTTCGTCTTACATCTTACGTCTTACACATCATTTCCGCAATTACTCCCTTGTTCCCTCACTTTCCCTTCCTCTTGCGATATTGCTCAATTCCACATTACTATAATCAACACCAAAAGACCTTGTCAAGTAGACAGCGACACAAGATGGAATGAACAATCTCGGAACCACGCTGATCTCGCGGGGGTCGCGGATACATGTTCGTGAGTAGTGTGTTCTTTCTTTCCTTTCCAACAAGAAGAATTTTAACTGACCGAAGGTCAACAAGATATCTTTTTCTTGGCAACAGAAGTACAACAGCAGTTTTAATAATGATGATAGTTATAAGAAACAATTGTTTTTTAAACAAAAGCTAATCTAAGGCTATACTAAGAATTTTTCAACACTATAAAACTTAAATTGGTACATTAGCAGTAGTTAAACCTAAATTAATCCTATAAGGTAATTTATTATATTTTACACCCAAAAAATAGAGACTGTTCAAGGACGCTTAAATTAATTCGTTTAGACAGAATAGAAGTATTTCTCTCTGAATAAATGTGACAGGAACGTGTATTTAAATATGTTTTGTTGCCGTGTACATAAATACAAGTCTTAAGTGTATATATAAACAGGCAAGCGGAAGAATTTTTAGTTTAGCGAAGAGTGGACGACAAGATGCACGAGGTTTTACTCCTATTACGATGGCAACGTTCGTTTTTGCACCAAAAAAAAAATTGGGAGGCATAGGGTAAATTACCCCAAAAGATGATTCCGTAGGTTAGTCTAGATTGAAAGTACTGATTGAAATATGTATTACGCAATACATCTACGTCAGCAACATTGCGTAAAGAAAAAATTTGATATATGGTTCGACTTAATTTACGGCATAGCGATTCGCAATGAGGCTCGCACGACGAAGTATCAGAAAAAGTTCGCTCTAAAAATGTAATTTCTTCCTGGGGCGCAGTTTTTAATACTTAGGAAATCTTTTAATATTGCAGCCATATTAACTGGATGAATTTCTAGCCTAGAAGCAACATCCGCATGATTTTGGTAAAATTCTGTGGAAGGTGCTGTCAATTAAAAAGGCTAAAGGTAATTTCGGGTAAAGCTGTAAAGAACAATCACGACTCGTATTAAGCTTTTTCATTAAACACCAAAATTTTATGCTCATTTTGTTTTAACAAACACTCAAGATATGCTTTTTTCTCATATTTAATTGATAACATCGTGTAGCTTCGTGACAAGTTTACTTTGTACTTATAAGTTGGATAACTATACATTTCTTTTTTTCTTTCTGTAAAGTACCTTTATTCTCAATAATAACAGGAACTCTATATTAGCATCCTTAAGAAATGTCAAAACGTTTGGTACCTTTAACTAAACACGTAGGCGACAATTAATGTAGATGTTTGTGACTAGTGAAATGCGATTTATAGTGGTCTTCTGCAAAAAATCAACGTTCTACCTGGAGTCGCCTTTGATTGTCCAAACTTATTGAAATAAAATAGGTAAGTTTCTGTATATATATATCAAATATATATATACAATCAACACTCCATTTATGGAAAATTGAAACAAAATAAAATTTTTAACTCAACAAATTCAAATTAAATGAAGTACTCGATTAAAATTATGTACAAGAAAAGGTACATAAACGGTACATAAAAGAGAAAACAAACTAAATTCGTCACGGAGAAATATATTTACAAGGAAAAATAAACGGTAATTTTAAAAATGATTTCTCACGCGAAGCAGCGGTAAAACTTGAACAACAAAGAAACCGTTAGCAAATTAAAGGAATCTGGACAACGACAGAACCATCAGCATGTTGGAGGTGTCGATAATATAGTAATCGTCAGCGAAGCAGTTGTACAATAAAGAATTCCTGTAGAATGAGATTATCTAAAATGAGATAAAAGTCGTATGAAGTATCGTTTCTTGTACATGATATATTGACAAGCTTTATTGATAACCATATCGAAAAATAGAAATTGAATAACAGTGAAAAATGTAAAGGATTGATACTAAGTTATTCTTTTAATATATCCTTAGTCTTAAGGCTCTTTAAAATTGTACGGACGGGCAACGGTTCGTCACTATTGTTATCACGCAATAATTTTATATTACTCGTTATCCAGGGTTTTCTATTTCTAGTAATCTTAACTCTCCTAATTGGAATATGGAAGCAAAGAACGAATTTTATGAATAAGAAAGCTGATCTGCTCATCACCGTCTAAATGAGGAAAAAACAAGGATAGTTAATAAACTTATTGTTAAAACAGTTACTTGAGGTTATGTTTATCCTACAAGGGATTAAAATCATGGTTTGAAATTTCTAGAGGATTTACCTGCACTGCGCTAATAATAATAAGGTTAGCAAAAGCTTCAGAGGATGAACCAATTCGTGTGGGTCCGTTTGTAAGTTGCCTCACATTTACAAATTTACAAAATTTACAAATTCAGAAGAGCGTTTTAACTGAATAATTCAGTGACAATCCTCATTTAAAAATTCAGCGTTCTTATCTAAATGTTTACTAAGTATAACGCTGAATATCTTTTTAATAGATTGATAACTTCATAATTGCGGAGTTGAAACAAGACGAAAATACGAAAATCAGGTAGCCAAGTAAGGTAAGCTTAAAGTTGTTTTAATCGATCCACCCGAGCTTCGTAAACGCAATAGATATTTAAAAACTATTACGCAATTCGATATATCATATTTAATATATTGTACGTCACGTTTCGGACTATTTTCCCTTTAAATTCCCGTTTTCTCGGCGGAAATCGCATCGAACGTTCGATCCACATAAAATTCATCCTTTTCCTTCTACACTACGCTGCCGAAATAAATCAGCACACGACTCTAGAAAGAGAAGCCGTCCTATATATGTATATATTGTATAGGTCCGGGTGAGTTTAACAACCATCGGTCACGGCGCACTCCGAAAACGTTATCTCTGTATCGGTTTACGCCGGTGAAGCGACATGTCAAAAGGATAAAATATAGGTTCCGTTCGCTAGATATAAATTTCAATTACGCGCCGGACTCCATTTAGAATGAGAATAGTAAGGGAAGTTGTAGGTGGTATAGGTAGGGTTGGTTGTATATGTAGGTACCTTTTCCGGGAAGCCAGAAAAGTTACTCGACCCGACTCTGATTAAATATACATAAAATATAGTAAAAAGGTGGAAAATACACGTGTAAATTGACCATTTGCTTAATGTTTTGTAGATAGTCTAAAAGCCACAATACCTAACACTATTATTTGAATCAGAATAATACATTATATTGGCGGATCCCATATTTCATACTAGACACGTAAATTATTACGTTCAGAAGACTATAATTCCGAACCAATATTCCATCGATTTCACATCATCGCATTCATATACTTTAAGCTTTATGTAAAAAATGTAAGGGTAATTCCCTTGTTATTTGTTGAATAAATTTATTACTTACTAATAAACCCCACAGAAATTGATATTGTACAGGGTAGCCAAAAATAAAGCAATCGCAATTATTCAGATTCTAAGCTTTCGTAATTGATACGAGAGTGCTTCATACGAGAAAGCTAAATTGAGAATAAACATTACAATGTGCACCGTGCTAGATCCAAAATCATTTAAAAGTAAGTATTCTTAGTAAAATGAACACGAATCAGACGAATCATAATCAGATACGTGAGATTTTAAATTAAAAACACTTGAGACATTAAAACTGTAAGAGAGCGTATGTGAGTACACGTAGCAAGAACGCGCATGCAATCGAATCGACCGCTCATGTAAACCAGAATAGAACTAAATTGTTGCGAGGCACAAGAAGAACTAGGAAACATGCAAGGATATTCAAAACAAAAATTAAAGAGATCCGAAAAAAAGAATTACCTTCAAACGGCGCTCCTTAACGCTCGATTAAAGAAATAACCGTTCGAACTGAATAACGTTTCTCAAATTTCTCTTTAAAGGGAATTAAAGGGGATTCATTTTCATGAATTTTTAACTAAATTCATGAAAACAAACCATTTACAAGAATTCATCATTAAGTACTAAGACAAACAAATGCATTATCACGTGCACCATGCACTAGTAAGTAGCAACAGTAATATTGACCTACTTTTTCGTTTGAATTTTTCAAGAAATTAAGCTTTTTCTATTCTCCCACATTAGTTGTGCACTTTAGCGACCAATTTCGAACATTAACACAACTTTTTTAATGGAATGCTCTTGGCTACGTTTATGGTTGATCTACTTTTTTTATGCCTACTGTTGCTAGGATGGAACCACTGCGCCACAGACACAAACATGCTGTTACTATGATACACCACATATTATTTTTGCTATATTTGCTGCTCTATATTTTACTTCTTAATAAATCCAGATTTTTTAATGTTTACATAATTTCAAAGGAACATAGGTAAGACTTATTTCTAAAGATAGTAGTAAGTTTGCTTAATGGGTACAAAACCGTTCATTTGCAATAGTTTCTACATTTGTCGCTGTTTGTAGTACTTCTGCAGCTTGTAAATATGTTGGAGAAGTACATTGCAAAAAGGTCCCCAAGGCACGGTGTCTGTATTAGAGGAATTACCTAATTACTCAAAGTATTAATTATTCTTTAAAAATAAACTGTTCATTCACTATACATGAACTGCGGTTCATCTAACCTAACTGAACTACATTTCATTCACTATAAATCGACTTGTTCGTTCGCTGAAGTTCATACACCGTAAATGAACTGCTATTAACGTATTTAGATTCATTCATATTTAAAGATAAAGCATTCAATAAAGCACCAATTCCAATATCCAAGATCTATTAGTATACTAGTACAGTTATTTAACATGCTAGAAAAGATTCTCTTTTAAGCCAGCAGGCAATTTGAAGGAATAGTATTCAACGTGAGGCGTTAGACCAAATCACAGCTGTGCGAGTGTGTTGCTCAAAGGATCAACAATACGACAACTGCAATTTGCGTTTCGTAAACAGCATCACATCAGGCAACGGGCTCTTAAAGCAAATAATAAATGTTCCTACTATAAAAGCGCTCACTCCGGATCTGTCCTTACTATAATCTACTTATGCTTCACAACTGCAAACTTCACTTCATCATGCTCAATTTCATCGTTTTCCTCGTTTTCCATACCCAAGTTTAGTATCAGATGAAGTCCAATATATCCACGAACCTTTGAATTCTAACCTCGCTAAACTTGCAGAATTTTCGGAACATCATTCACATTACATTCAAACCCTTTGAAATCGCCTGTTATGGTCTTTGATGGTAGAAATATAAAAAAATACGTTATTAATTTTTTGCGATAATTGAAATCTACAATGTTGAAATTGGGATAATACATGAATCAAGAAATTTGGGGTTCATTACAAATAATAAATTGAACTTCAACGCGCACATCTTTAAATGTATTCAACGTGGCTACGGTCTTTTGAAATTAATTTATCCACATGAACCACTCGGTAAAAACCGTCTTTATTCCAAGACGCTCAATGTATCCGAAAATTACAAAAATTCGTGTAACTTTTCGGTATCCAAATTCAAGATAGAGTCAATCATCAATTGAGATATTTACATTGTGCGTGTTTGTTTCACTATATTCCAATGACGGATGCGCCTACCTACCTTTATAATAAAATCACTTTTAGAACAGATTTGAAGTTGCGGTTCAGAGGTTCAGAGACTTCACAAATTGTCGCCATGCAAAAGGTTGTTCGGCTATAATATTCTGAACATTTACAATTCACTACCTTCCTCGTCAAAAATGATGTTCTCTATTTTATTTAAAGCTAATTTAATGAGATATTTGCTTCAATTGGTGTGACTTACGCATCTTGCTTTACTTTCGCTTGTAGTCTTGCATTAAGCTTGCTGATATAGTTACTAACTTGCGTAGGTGTATGGATATTAATTGTGTCTATTAATCGTCTATTGTTAAGTATAAACATTGTTAAGTATAACATTTCAACAACAAGCTTCGCCATTTGGCGCGTCTATTTATTAAATGAATATTGTTTTATTTCTTCTTCTAACTGCGTAAACCTTTCATAAGTGACAATAAAGAAAGTTTATTACCATTACTATTATTATTATTATTATTATTATTACATATAACGGAGAAAAGCTATTGGCTAAAACATAAGAGAACATCCCGAATTCAATTTCTCCTACCCCAAAATCCATTATGATATCTACATCTGTTTGAATGCATCAACATTAAGTTTACTCAGTTACATCACTTTTGCAAAGAGCTTTTCGTATTCGATTTCATCAATGTCGCAAAACCACCAATCCGCTGATCACATATAAAAAAAATAGCACGCCTAACTTCACATCGACGTGGTGCCTTTTAACATCAGTAAAAAAGAACTCCTGAAACGAATGAGCTTTCTCCGAATTTCAATCGTAAATAGCGCCAAAAATTATGTATTGGAAGTATGTAAACTAGGTAGTACATTCGCTTACAGTAAATAATTTATAAAATAAATTTGGTAAAATGTTAGCTTTGGAAACAAGGAAATAAATAAAAACTTTACAGCTGTTAAATATCAATTTGACACGATTTGAAATGACGGATCGTGTCAGTTGGTACAGTGCCATTTGGCACAATAATTTCAGGGAATTGAGTGGAAATCTACGCGCACATTTGAAAATAACATTTACGGTCGTTCGATTTTCCATTTGACGAAACGTTTTCATCCGTTATTTTTCAAAATAACAGATGAAAGCCTAGTACGTAACTTTCAATGAATTATCTTTTGTAAATTATATTTTATTTCCCTTTCTACATCTGCTCAATAAACTCAACAACATTCTATAACAAATTCCCATATAAGAATATACATGCAATGTTTTAATATTTACTAGTTTGTAATCTAAGTATCTAAAGGGGCTAGCTAAAGGGTATTCGTGATTGCTATTTCAAATTAAACGTCCAATGTAATTTAATAATTTACAAGGTATTCTTATCGTAACTCCGAAATTGGTCGCCATTATATTATTTTACTAGCCCGTTTAAAAATAGAATTTAATTCTAGGAATTCCATCAAATTAATTTCATCAATTAACTTACAAGCAAATCCACTTACTCGTGGTCTTAAATATTCAATTTGGAAAACGTCCTATCAGGTTAGCGATGAAACGAGCGCGTAGCTTTAAATCTTTTACATTCGATGTCAATTCAAATTTTTAGGAACGTTTCCGATGTCACTACGCAGTTCATGTACAGAAGCTTCGCATTCACTAATACATACCCACGGCCATGTGGAACGTAAATTCAATTAACACCTTGCCTGTGCGGTGCCATCTGATGACGACAGTTGGTTCGTTTTTTGGCACGGTGCAGCATAAGAGGAAAATGAAACACAGACGCCTGGATCCCATTTTTTTTATTATTTGTGACCATAATGAAGAAATAAAAGCGTACCATTGCTAGTATATCGAATTAGTTGCCTTAATAATCGTAAAAAACGGAAAGCTTTTAAAGAGAAAATATACTGTGGCTATATTTTTTTGGGAAGGAAAATTGGAAAGTTCATTCATAATCATAATCGGATAAACACTCCAGCCTTTCTATTGTGAAAATTCCGACGAACTAAATGCAACAACATTCATTAAATAATGGTTTGTTACATTAAATAAAATAATCAAAACAACAATTGAGTAGGAATAAATCAAGATTTCTCTTCGTAAATGTGATATTGTTTGTACAGTAGGTGTAATCTAGAAAAATGATAATAAAATTAAAATTAACTCCTTGCAATGAAAGGATTACATTCTATTGATATGAAGAATGGAGAGGATCAATTAAATCCCTTAATTATATGAAATGGTTACTTATTTGCTCGCTTAGTCTGTTGAAGTTATGGAGAGATTCGTTGAGTAGTCTTATTTTGAGAGTTGTTCAAAGTGTTCAAGTGAGCAAGTTTATGTGGATATTTGTAGAATTTTTATACAAATAAACGTATGCCAAAGTCAAAGAGAAACTTAATATAGTCTATTAATACTATGTTTGTTCAATAATCACAATCACATCTTTGATGAGGAGCAATCAGGTCATCTTATTGAGGTAACTACGAACAGTATGGTTTGAAACCGTGTTAACAGAGCGCGGCACTGTGCGAAAATGAGAAAGATTGCTAATATGTTAACCATTTCAATAGAAAAAAATGATTATAGCGAGGTAGGTGTCACGTCTGCTATCGATCAAAAACGTAGCTTCAAACAATGCTTGGACATGTACAAGTGACTTTCTACGATGATTTGTGACGGATATATCACAACGCGCCGTAAACCTAAAGTCCCGATGAACGTGCTCCAAAGAATACGATTCTATTAGCCGGAGATGTTATGGTAACGATTTTTTGGGATTCGCAGGGCATAATCTTAACTGATTATTTGTTCTGTCTCTGTTAAAATATTTTCGAGCAACTAATTATAATTTTATGCCCGAATTAATAGCAATTCTAGAGTAAGTGGTAGTATAGCATAATTTTTCTGTCGTCATCCGCTAAAGCATGACTGTTGTGCTAGCAAGTGATTGGGACGGCAGAAATGTTAAAACTAACTATGCCCCAAGACATGAGGGTCACTTTTGGTCGTATCAGACCTTGGAGAAAACGATTCTCAATCGAATCAATGTCAATATGTACTTCGGTAATAAGTGCGCTGAAGTAAAAAATTCGGATCATTGTATTTTTGCATTAAAACACTGCAGCACAATAAGATACCTAGTTACAGTTCCTCTCTTCAGTTCTAAACAATAGCATGGAATTGCGTGACGTAGGCATACGCACACGTCCATTAGTACGCTGATATGTTTTGAAAGTTTTTTCCTGGATTTAACGGTAATTATCTTTCGTGAACGTTTCATCAATAAAAAACAATATTAGGGTAAATTTCGGTAAAAATGAAAAAAATCGAATATCAAATCGTCACTACATTCTTGCAAATTAAAGACGATATTATAATGGATAGACGAGACTATAGTAGATATTATAAAGACGACAATAGATTGATACTATTTATGAGGACTTTGCATCATTTATCGTCGTAAACAGCTTGATTGTTAATGAACGTTCAGAGTAGCCGAAAACTGCAACCGATTACATGGGAAGATTCACCATCAAACAGTCCTAGAAGACCGCCGAATTAAGGTTAGAAAGATAGCAGAGACTGTGGCCATCTCAAAAGAACGTGTTTGTCATATACTGAAAATCTGACATGAAAAAGTGTGCACGTTGAGAGCCTCGCTTGCTCAGAAAAAAAAACATTGGAGTGAACATATCCAACGCTTTGTTCGAGCAGATTAAGCAAAATAAATCGAACTACATCAGTCCACTGCCAAAAATACAGTGTACAGCCAGAAATGTAATGCCAACTGCTTTTTTGGATAATCGTGGAATTGCGTTAGTCAACTATCTTGAAAGAAATTGACATAATACAACAGAAATTGCAGAAAAGGGGCCACAATTAAAGAAAAAGAAAGCAAAACAACGCACCACCTCACACGTCAATAGAAGGCCCTGTTGACAAAACTAAATTTGAGAAAAGCATAGGTACTTGTCTATGTGTTAGGTTGAATACTTTCCAGACTACCAACCTACGATCCAATAAATGATCGAATTAAATTACCATAACTGCACATCGATCATTTTATACAAGTCTATATTAATTAAGTTTAAGTAAGGATAAATAAATCGCAAAAGAAAACAAGGCGTATATACAACAGAAAATATAAGTGATTATTAAGATTTAATGTTATTCATAAATGTAACACAATACAAGTTCGCTCTCAACGTAAGGTAGGTCTTAATGAGAAAATGTCAACTTCAGAAGTAATTTTAACACTGCAGTTCGTATAAAGTAGTTAATGGTAATTTTACAGCGCGCCCTGCTATTCCCACGCCTTCACGCGGCAAGTTATTATGAAAATTTATCGCTAACCGCTATGAAAATGTTTGCGGATTGTCAAACGTATTATTTTTAATTGCGCTTTGATTTTGTTCATTTCCTTTCGCCATGCCGCATATTAATTATTGTCCGATTAGTACTTTATTTTTTCAATGCTGATAGGAGTGAAATAGATACTTACCCCAAATTTTAGATTAATCAACTAAACCAAAACATTAATTAATTGGAATTCTATGTGTTTATTAATAATCATTGGTCATTCTTAACTGTAAATATGTTTTTTTTGCATTTTTTTTATGTTTGTCAAAATTGTCAGCAGTAGCGATGAGTGATGATCTAAAATGGAGAGCGCGGACAGCGATTTGATTCACTCGTGTATTTTCCTTGCATATTGTATACATTATGCAATATGAGGCAAATACACGAGGAAGTAGCGGCTGCTTCTCGGGAATAAACATTAAAAATGAGTAGAATTTAAGTAAATTCCCGGACTAAAATTAAATTAAATTTAAAAAATTTTTAATAACAGTCAATCATTGTATCTTTTCCAGTTTTGTCATGTCATTTCACATATTTCACGGCCCTATATTTATTTTTTATTTTTTTAAATTCATCATATTAATTTTAATCAAATCGACTGCGTTCTTAATGGCTTTTTTATTGACTTTAATAATTTCCATAACAATATCAGTGTATCGTTTTACAACCTAATCTTATTTTTTATACAAATTTGCAACGTTGATTATTAAATAGCCCCGATGAAGGTCACATGTACAAGCAAAATTTAGATTGTCAGTAAAATTTTGGCGGTCTCTATCTATTACTTCTCCTCCAGGTAATTAAAGATCAACAGATGTTTTGCATTTAACCCCTAGGTTAGTTGTTACGAGTATCGCCATTTGATTAATTAAAATCGTTACAGTATATAGTTACGGAGGAACGCAGTCAAATTACGCACACAAACATCAGCGTATCATTTACCAACAACGACCCAAAGTTCCCATGCATTTCATTTTTATCTTTAATCTGTTCATTTTTTACATGCTACTTAATAGATTACTTAGTTTGAAAGCGTAAACACTTAATGCGAGGATAGAAAGAGTCAAAAGAGGGTTTGAAAAAATGCTAATATAGCTCATAGTAACGTAAGCATGTTTCTACCTAACCGATATCAGTGTTGCTCCGAGTGCTACGCTCCCTTACACTGCTAAATGCCTCTTAGCTCAGGCTTATGTCTTACTTACTTCAAAAAACAACAACAAAAATCTTTCTTGGCGCTGTGTAGGCAGAAAATAGGCTGTTTTCTTATCGTAAATTGCTTTTGTCGTGAGTCATTTAATCAATACCATGAGTCACGTCTGTGTATTAAGATTATTTTGGTTTCTTAAATTTTGCTTCAATCAGTTGAGTAATTCCATCACTTTTTCCCAGTGTATTTTTTTTTGTTCCTTTATCTAATTAGAGTAACAATTTTTTTTTAGAAACCTTATCATTAGATCTTCTTTTAGGTACATTAATATAAGCAGAACGATTCGATATCACTTACACCAAAAAAGATTTTTTTTGTTTTGTTGATCTGTTGTTAGTAAAAAACAAAGTACTCATGCGCCGTGTATAATTATGTCCATAATTATGGGTCATGTAAAGTAGTCTCAATAAATCTCAAAAAATTAGGTATTATTTCTTAAAGCAATTTAAAGGATAACATTAATAAAACTCAAAAATGTTATTTTAAATATTATCATCGTATCGTATACTTTATATTTTTGCTGAACATGCAAAGATCGTATCAAACTGACCATCAACATCAAACAAAAGGATACTCTCGATCAGCGGTAACCGGCTCAGAATGACAAATCGCTAGAAGATATTCAACGGCTATCAGCGGGACTTTAACTTTACTGCCTCCGAATAAATCCTCGCGTCCGATTGTGCTACGTCAGAAATTACTTGAAGTATGTGGTTGATTACATCGACGCACTTCTAAAAGATGCAATTACTTCTAGATTTAAATGGTGTGCATCTATATTTTATGCAAATATGTCGACAATTGGCTTTTACCACATGTATGTATGTATATTTCTCTGCTGTAAAATCGTTGAACTGTGTGAAAAATTAAAGCTTCTACAATACATATTCTTCATATTATACATATTGTACCCAACCTACGCACCGTTTCTTATATCATTACATAAGAATCTACATCATCCCGTAATTAATAAGAACGAAAAGAAAGTGGTCACAGAAACTAACTGGAGTTGCCAATGAATAGAACTTTGTATGATGACATTTGAAGACAATTACATATATAGTTACAACAATGAAACAGGCTTCCCAGCCTCGGCGGGTAAAAAAAGACTCACTACATCATCGCAAGGTTAATCCAACAAAAAGCCCAGATTAAAGCATGTTCTAGAATTAGAATAATCTTCTACAATGTCAATAAAAAGATCATTAGCAACTGTCTCCTATGAGTCTATTAAACCAGTAACGCTAGAAATAACAGAACAAAATTAGATAACGCACGTGTAATAATAGGTTCTCTCATTGTAAGCATTTAACTTTATTACATAATTAATTTTGAGATCATAACGACGACGTGCTGGATTCCACACTTTAACCGGGCGCATTTTTTCCGTGTGAGACGCGGCAATTTAATTACCATGCCGCTTACGTTAATGAGCTAACTGGCCAGTTGCCACATACGACGATTTGCCCGCATGAAAGTGGCTATAATAGTGGTTTACATACGTTAGCCGACGTGTGTACGAAAGTAAGATAGCACGAAGCACCTATGCTCACGTTCACATCTCAACACCTATATCTACGTCACTGCAACGTGCTCGTAATATCGTAAAGGCAACATAAACAATGTTTACAATTTATTTTGAAAATTGGAACGCCACCTGAGCAAATCCTGCAAGGAAGCTCGAATATGTCTTTATTTATACTGAGAAAAGTGGAACATCTCGTACTTGGCCATTATAAAAAGTTACGTGCGACAATGTAGAAATTTGACAAGTTCATTTTGTAGCGGTTTGTGCCATTATAGAATCGTAACTTAATAAAATATAGACAAATATTATGTCGTATTTTTAAGCATCCTTAATATTTACCTTAAAATTTACTGACCTATATAAGCCGTTTCGTTTTCGACTTTCACTTTAAATTTGGCAAAGTTGCTAACTTTTAGGTTTCTTATAAACCTAAACTTGCATTGTTTCTATAATTGGAACGTTAATTTTATAACACATGATACCATTGCAATATCATCTGTAAAAGCAAATTTTAAAGAGCGTTTCGTGCAGTACCGATCAATGTTAATTTTTTTCCAATAGAAAGTTTAGAGGTTTTGAAGAAGTAAAAGAATTTTCAATGGTGATGTCTTCACCTATACCATAAATCGGTTTAGCTATCTGGATGTGCTTGATCCATTTCTAGCTTTCATCTGAACAGCTTGCCAATATAAACTGCAAATTATGTAAATACGAAGTATTAGTTGTGTAATGGACACTTTCCACATACATCAACTGTTTTCTGCATCTAAATGCACCTGCTACAACAAAATAGCTATCTATGAAACAGTCAGATGCTATCTTTTCCAATGGCTTGAATGATCATTATCCCATTTTAAAATATCTCTTTCGGCTTTTTCATTGGTATATATACATATGTTGTGTTTTACATGTTTTTTCCAAGGGAAGTACGACGTTTCGGGAATATTTTTTTTGAATCCGTTTTAACAGTGGCAATTTTACGTTAACAACGAGCATTGCACGTTTAGGTGCAATGCAACAAATTCTTCAATAATGTTCAAATCCAATTCTCTTTCAATATCGAAATCTTCCTCGAAAACTTCCTTCAATTCGTACGAGTATACTACTTCGGTCGGGAATAAAATCGCCAGCCGCGTAATGTTTATGCTAACAGCAATTTGGATGAAATCAACGGGATATTTTATAAATGGTAAATTAAATTTAGCTAATTTTCATGTAATTTAAATCAATAATCGTATACGTAAAGGTAAAATATGAGAAGGACAATTTACATAAATTAAGCACTGTTTGCTAGTTTAATTTTTAATATAGTAATAGCGGAAATCAGTTTCAACAATCGTGTAAATACTTTCCATTTAATAACACACATAATAACAAAAATATTTGACATTCGCAAATATATTAAACCTGTGTACGTATTCGTCATTGATTAACGAGTTCCTAGAACTAATAATATTATTGATCAATATTTACTTTGATGTTTTCCAAATATTCGCATTTTTTCAATGAATGAAACGGAGGCGCCTACGTTAATTTTGTCAAATGCTCAATGTTCGCAAAAAAATTAATGAAAGAGTATCATTATAGCAACGTCCTACGAAAGAATTTTATTCAACGGTTAAATCCGCTAAAGGAAATATAGCAACGGTTAAGATGAAGTAATTGAATTACGCTTTATCAGATTTGTGTTTTTCTCTAATTGTGAGTATTATTTGGCATTGTCGATAGGAATACCCGGATATTAAAAAAAAAGCGCAGCAAGAACACAGATATGCAGAGCACAAAATTAAAACCGTTATATGTAAATTCTATTTTTACGGAAATTTTGATGAAATTGCCTGGAAAGACATTTCTCATTATATGGAATCCCTTATATAATTCCTTATGTCTAATACCTTCGTCGATTTCTCATTACATGCTGTAATGCTATCTTCGATTCCTCTTTGAGCATGTCTCTCTTCAATTTTACGTTAGATGGCTTCTTAAAAGCGCAACACAACAACAATGCCTCCAAGCGCTCCGTTCAACTGTTGGTAATGAAGTACCAAGATTATTTATAATTGGTTTGTAGAATTTCGTCGCGATGGTGCTTCCGCAAAGTGACGAAATTGCTGAAGGTCGACTAAATCAAACACAATTGTTTCCTGCGACTGAATGTTAAGACGCGTTCCATGGCGTCATACCAATAAAATTATTTTTAAGTAATACTAACGTACAACGTCGGACGTTAGGGACACACTGATGCCTCAAGCTAATTTCCTTCAACAATATGAATTTAATTGAACTAGATACAGCGTGATTTTATAATAAATGAAAGATGTTCACATCTTATTCAGGAAGTCGCGGTGTGAACCGAAGTACATGAGACGAAAAATTATTTATGTTAATAATGGTCACGGAAGTGAAAATCTGTGTTTTATTTATTTAAATGACAACGTCAAACATCCAATTTAATTTAAAATATTTAATTCGAATTCAAAGTAGAATCAAAGACAAAAGCTGTAAACCTTCATGACCATCCTGACCATCCTTCGCCTAAATGATTTTTGATGGCAGAATACTTTTTCTATTTACTGATTTAAGTTTCATTGATTTAGAAATGATTAATAACATTATTGCATGCATATGGGAATAGCTTATGTATATTTAAAAGCTGAACAACATAGTTTACCAAAAAATTAATTCGGTAGTTTTCAGGCAGATATTGTTTATAAGTACCGCAATAATAATAATCTTCAAACTTCTACAGAGTATCGAAATTTCCTGATGGACGTTAACCTACTCACGCGGTTTTCGGCTGTACTTCTCAACAACTCAAGAAAGCCAGTTCAGTTGTTGCTCCACGTAACAATCGAGGTAACCACGCTAGAGAAAATAATGCAAACAACGAATAAAATATAAAATATGAAATAGTTGATGCAGTATTGGACAACCCAACCTTGAGTGTTAGGCGCATTGTAACATGTCACCCATTTCGTATTTCTCAACACTTTTTATGTAAAGGATTACATCATGGACAAGATATCTTTGTCACATTCATCACGGCCAAATATTACAACTGGGTGATTACGGTCAGTATGTAGAGTTTAAGATTTGATTGTTCCAAAAAAATTCCAAATATTCAGCATTATAAGTTTGAATGTTGTGAGTAGGTCAGGCTCAATTTATTGCAGATGACATTAATAGCATTCGCAATTACCAAAATCTGCATGCTGCAGGTTGATCGTGATTTCCTTTTAGTGTTAAGGTCAGTCTACGGGAAAACTGCTTGAATTAGAAATTTTACCACACAAAACACTATCTAACTTTTCTAGATCAAACGCGTTTAAAGGAAAGTCGAATATGCTCCGCTTAGATCATCAACAAAAATGGTTTCAACGCGACGGCCGTAAAAATTACTTAGCTCCCAAGATCTCCCAAGCTAAAACTCTTGGATTTCTTTCTGCGGGGTCATTTGAAACCAGTAGTTTACATTATCGAAATAAGAAAAAAGAGACCAAATAACAACAATTAGATTTAATTAAATTCGTCACGTGTCTTAATTTAAATGACTTCCCGAATGAGATATCAAAATTTTTTACGCATATCAAAAATTACCTTCTACATCGGTCCTTCAGCAACAGCAAAAAGTTTATCGACAATGTTTCACTCTTCAATCAAGTAGCCGATCCGTCTAGCAACTACTCTTTACAAAAAAAAAGAAGGTAATTCCGCTAGGAATACGCAAGGGTACTCTGTTTAATAGCGGTCACTTTTCCTAACCTGCATTCGGTTAATTTAGTTACAAAAGGTCCACCGGTAAGAGCGAGTGGACCTCAATCTAACCGAAATTAAATCATTAATTAAATAGTTCAAACTTCAAACGGAATATTGAATTATTTGGTCGTCTCTTTAGACGGGAACGACTTCCCCGGAAAACGCACACTTGGGCGCGTAGGTGAATTAAAAATTCATATTTACATTCGCGTAAACTACTGCAATTTCAAAAAGTGTTGTTAAAAGCAGCAGACGAATACTCGATACTCGAGTACCGTATGAATTGATAATGAAGAAAGGTATTTATACAAGAATTCCATTTAAAAAACCCAACCTGTATCATGTACTGCGGAGACTTAAATATAATTTTATGGTTTTGCAGTATTCGTGCCTGAATACTTTTTTATTTAAAATCTTTTTCTCTAAGTTAAATAGGGAATCAACCTGCTACACATCCGGTACTGATAACCTGCAACCTAATTATCGATTAGCTGTTTCTTAGTTTTCGTCTCGACATAAAGTTTCTGGTAAATTTAATTGTAAAAATTTAGATGGAGTATAGAAGCCTTACAGTGTATTTGTCCAAGGGTAAAGTTGAAAATTGAAAATCCTCAAATATCACAATAAATATTTGTTTTAAATTTATGTACACAACAAATTTATCAAACTAAAACTTCAAAGTATGATCCATATAAGCAACAATTTGACCAATCATTTTATATACATTTAACAAGGGCTTCAGAAGCAACATGACGTTTTAGCTTCACCATCACATACGTAACAACAAATAAATCTCAAGCAAGTTTAAACTTGTACTTTATCAAAAATCAAGTACAAAATGTATAAAATCAAGTCATATGTTAGTTCCAAATTTTGTGATACAACAAATTTGTTTACCATGATTACCGTCAGCTGAGTATTAACATCTTTTCATATTACACATAACAATATTCTCTACTGCATCACGATAAATAAAAGGACCATTAGTATTAGTATTAGTACCATTAGGCAATGATAAAATTGCCTTTAGTCAAACAAAACAACCTACCCTTATATGTGTTAAAATAGGTGAAGGCATTTAATAAACCTTACTATTACTCTAAGATAATCCTTCAGTTCATTTTACTGAAATGTTATCGAGTGCGACTGATGATATTTACATAGAATGTGTTCTGCCGCCTTCAGATTTTCTAGACATAAACGACAGATTTAATCTTCAGCTTTTCCTAGATTAAATAGACTGCACGACCTGTCAGAAATCCCGCCAGTAATGTAAGGTCCCCTTTGATGAACGATAGCACTATTGTTGTTGTCTTAGGCCAGCCTAATATGGATGCTTTCACTTGTTTTTGTCCCGAAACATTTTCCAAGTACGAAGTCTTTCGATGTTCTTTTCTCTTTTGTAGAGGTTAAGACCGATAAAGAGCGTGCCAAACCAAGGAAGCGTAGATGATCATAGGTCTAATTATTGCTGTGTATTACCAAAAGATCATTGGAGGCTTACCAAGTAGTCCTTTTTGTGTAAGTTGGACATGTGACGGTTCCATGTAATTTTTTGGTCGAATGCAACTCCCAAGTATTTAACTTAATCGCTGAAGTTAGTCGTTTAAGCAGACTTTCATTTTTATGAAAGAAACGATTGCATTTGTTTTGGGTTGCCCAGGCTATGATTTTGAGACCATTTGTATGTATCGTCAAGAGCTCTTTGTATAAGTTCTAATATAATATTCTCATATTTTCCACTGATCAGAGATCTTATACAACCAGGCACCAGATCAGAGATCCCTCGAAGGCAGCCACTATCGGCTCTAACTGTTGTCGTTTCCGATCCCAGCATGGCGCTTATTCGTCGACTTTGGACGACGGGGACTTTGCACGGCCTTAATCCGTTTTTAGACGACGGGTGCAAACCTTTGAAGGAATCGTTGGCGTCGAAGAAGGTGTTATCAAAAGCACCTTCTATGTCCAACAATACACAAAGAGCTATTTCTTTTACCATTAATAAAGCACTACATTGTAATTTTGTTGTTGTTGTAGATAACAAATTATGTTACAAACGAGAAAACAAAAAGGAAACAACAATGTTTCTTCTAATCTTCATACACTTTAGTGAAAGTAATAAAGAGAGATAAATAAGTCACAAACCAGTGCAAATATTAATTTGGCATTTCAAAATCTTGATGTTATATCTTTAAAGCCAGTGTATTTTTGAAAACTGAAATTATCTAAAAGCAAAACGATGGCATTCGTACATAGATAAATAACAATTCATATTATTTGATAATATTTGCTTTTTCTAGAAATTGGAATCTTTCATTAATAGATTAGCTTACTGCATAACTTTATATTAAAGTTTTCTTATACGCGTTGTGGTAGTACTTATTTATGTACCAAGTTGGTAAAGTGATTCTTTATCGAACGAGTCCGATATTATGAGCCGAGCGAGCGAGACGAGTAACAAGGGAGTTCGTTGAAGACACTTTACTAACACGGTGCATACAAAATTTTATCGCCAATCGTAAAAATTTATAATTTAAAAGAAAGTGGAGATTCACATTTTATAATGACAAAGTGAACTAATAAAAGACGATTCTGACGCATTAAAAATATTAATTCCTGAAGTCGAAGAAATTCGAGGATTACTGTCTCTGTTAACAATTTGTAATTCTTTAGTAGAATTATCATTCGTAAAAACTTTTACCTGCGCCTAAAATCGTTTTTGCAATTTTCGTTTTATTGAGCACAAACTCCTTAACACAGAGCTTCGCAATCGTGTCGCTTTTTCCACCATTCGTGGCATTTTAAATTCTCTTACTGCAGCCTACATTGGCAAAGAGAATGGCGAACATTCGACGGAAACAACGTCTCATATAGAAGGAAGGTTCTGGTAAACGCAGATAGCTGCCAATTTTACTCGGTAGAATTTCAAAAGTATGGATTGCAACTGACTAGATTGTCTCTTTGCCGTTATAATGCTGTAAGTTAGAAAAAAAATGGGTTGTGGGTGAGTTAAATAAACTGGATTTTGCTTTTCTTTCAAACTTCGGAAGCAATCACAAATAATCGAGACTTGTTGAAGCAAAATTACTTTTTCCGTATTATGGAAGTTTAAATTAAGTGGACATGCTGTATAGAACATAAGCTCGTCCTCGGTAGTGAAGTTCAAAGTGATTTTGGAAATAGAAGACACAATCATAACTAATTGATTACTTAATAATCTAATTTCAATGGCTAGAAATTCGAATAAGCCCATACGCCTATACTGTACTGGTATAGACACTAGTGCTCGAATACAACATACATTTCAGGAAGCCCCTTGAAGAGAATAACTACACTATATTAGCAAAATTGCTAGCATTAACGTAACAATCGCCTATTCCATTGTTAATATCAACATATTAATCTTTACCTTGTACTCTATAGTAGCGTAAAGAACATATGTATGTGCATAAATAAATCCGTAATAGTTGGTACGCTAACATCACGGCGAGCGTAATGGTATGAATACATGTAATCTCAATAAATTCGCATATCAAATACAAGGTCCAGTATTGAATATTCAATATTCCCCAATGCATAACGTGATTTCTCATTATCCACCAACAAGGAGCGCATAATTGCTTCCTTAAATAATACATCACGACCACAATACTGCGAGATTTGTAAGGACTACTGCATGGTTCGTTCTACGCGTCCAAGGATAAGCACCTATATAACGAATTTATCGGCTGACCCCATCTATTAAAGGCTTCTCGCACAAGAACCTCAGATACGATATAGCGGAATTCGTCTCGTTACATTTATCAATTTACTTATTAAGTGCATCAAAATAGGAGAAGATCATGTAGCTACGTTTTTAATTTAAGATTGATTAATGATTTAACAAATTAAACAATGATACTTTCTAGAATTATAAAAATTATAACTGTTATTGTAAAAATTAATGTAAATGTTACTTGGATATTTGCAGGGTTCTACTAAAGTATTTAGTGATAATCTAGCAAAAACAAATCAAACAACAATTTACTCTTGATTAAATCTAGAGTAGATGCCAATTTTATTCATTCAAACAGAATCTTGTACGCTGTAACGTTTCAGAAAAGCTAGAGCGTCATTAAACTGCGGCCGCCGCTTGATACAGATTGATCCTTAAATGAATAATAGCAAGATCATAGATATCATTACAGATAGATTTAACACCTGTAAAATATTATTTTTACATTTATAAAATATGTACGTAAGTTCTCTGTAGAACAGAGTGGAAGGCCTCACCATGAAGATAGCGTCACTCATCAAAACTTTTCTGGCGCTTATGTTGAAAAACAATTTTGAAAATCTCAGCGATATTTTTTAAAAATCATTCTTATCAGTCAATGCTAATATCTCTGTAAAAATAGAAAAAATTGGGTGTGGAAATGCTAATTATGTCTTGGATGTCGTGCTTGCTGACACAAAACGTTGTTGAAGCAATTTAAAAAATAAGTCCAAGTTTTGGACTTTGGAGTCTTTAGTAGACAAAGTAGAAAACGATCGTATTTACCACAACGCATTCTCTCACATCTCTGTAGTCATCACGGCAAGAAATTCACGAATTAGGGTAAGAGTTGATAGATCACCTCCTCTCCTATTCATCAATTCTGACCGTCGGCGAATTTTTCTATTTCTTGGGCACAAAATGTCGCTTTGAAGACAGAGATTTTCATCGTCTGAGGAAACCATCACGCTCGTAAACGGTTGTTTTACCAGAACAAGGCGCAGTTTTGCTATTCAAGAGGATTAAAAAGATAGGAGCATCGCTGGAATATAACTGTTGAGTAATAAAATTGAATTTTACAAAAAGGAAACTTGTTTCTGCCTTAAACCAGAAACTTTTCAGATTACCCGCATATATTCTTGCTGTGGAACACTCATATAAAGAATTAAGCAGACTCATATCCCAACAATTCTACTTCGATTTCCAGAGGGTATATTTGTTAATTAACGCTCAAATAGTTTAAAGATTGGTACAATTTTGAAAACCACCTATTATGATATAATATGACATGGTTGTATTGCTTTTTCTTTTCTTATCGCTAACATATTTTATCTACAGAAGGTGATTCATTCGATATTGTCATTCTTATGTATTGAAAATGGAAAGAGATCGCTTAAAACCTGAAATGCCTGGTAAGTTGCTTATCCATATTAATAAATACTAATATATAGTTAACGTTTAGTACGACATCTATCTTTCAATCTTGGCTATATTTAATAATATTAAATAGAATATTTTTAACATTTTTGTTCATCTGTATAGAAAAATGTAATATAATTAATAGTAAACGTCAATATAAACCAACGTGGTCTTCACAACAGTGAAGGCTAGTTTAACGGTATAAATAGTAATAACAACAAATGGTCTTTATTGCTTTATATAAAGAATGTTCGGCGAAACTCAGACTAGTGCCTGTTTTTCAACAAAGCCCTATTAAGTTTAAAATAACTACTAAATTGCTGTTACATTAGATGTATACGAGATGTAAGTTGTTCGCCCGCCCCTCAACCGATGATATAAAGTGAAACAAGGACAATTCCCACACCTCTAGAGAAAGATGCTTAAATTAAATTAAATGCTACAGAAACAGAACTTTCACACTGCCAAACATACGCCGCTCCACTGACCTCAAGATATGCCAACAATCAATGCGATTTAAACATGTTAAGGGAAGAACAACGAAGACTAAACGAAGAGAAGTTGTTTATAATGTAGATAACTAATTAGGAAATAATTAGGAATAACTGCTTAAAAGAATTAATTTGAGTTTAAATAAAAGACTACTGCATCAATTTAAGTTCTATAATGTTGAGGAATAACGTTTGTTTAAGAAATTGGAGTTTATTGTATTTTGTCGACATAAAACTGTTGTTTCTGATAAACTATTATTGTTACTATTATTAAAAATACCTTTTGTAAAATTAGTGTTTAAATATGGAAGCCTCCCTTTAAAGTTATAGTGAACTTTAAAATTATAGTAAAGAGTATGCACATCCACTCTACAAACCATTATCGTACAAGTTGGGCGGCTTTTAATTTGCAATTTTAATATAAGCGTGTGTCAACTTCTTATATTTAGTCAATTCTCATCAAGGAATTTATGGTCTATCTGTTCTCGACGATAAATACTAAATGTAAGTCTCCGATACGAAAATGCAATTTATGAAATTATATAAGTCTCTGACCTTTTCATTGCTTATGAAAAAACATCATTTTTTTAGTGTGGTGACGACCCAACGGGGTATATAAGCTTTTTTTCAAGCTTGTCATAACCTCGGTTGGTATTGGTATTGATATACAAATATTTTCTATTTTTCATCGCTAAATTAAAATAATAACAAATGTTCTAAGCATCGCCTTAAATCGATTTTTAACATCAAAATAAATACACCAAATCAAAGGCTTTTCATTTTTAAAATCAGTATTTTCAAGAAACCAATTATATCAACTTTAAAAGAATAAATAATAAACAACTAGGATAGGTCGAAATAAGAGATGTTACAATGTCAATATTTGCATCACTTACCTCGTTTCTAGATTTAGATTCAGCAATTCCGCTATCGTCGGGTTGCCGACCTGTATTAAATCACCTTCTTGACTCCTTTGAATTACTGCATGAAAGCGGTCCACTTCTATTCGATGTTTTTCACGTTCCATACTGTCCAGCATTGTGTAATCCAACAGGTCGCTGAAGTCGTCGTGTATTTTCGGTTTCTTCGTTGTGCTGGCGGCCATACCAGGGTATTTCATTTTCACTTTATCAAAGTTCGAACGCGTCAGTTCACCTGGCGGACTCTCTTTAGACGCATTATTACTGCTTGCGCTGGAACAAAGGCATTATATGATAAGTATCATAAAAGCTAACAATACTACAAACGACGTCGTATTCATTACCAATCGACGTAGTGTGTTGTATTGTGTATTATTGTTTCTAAAGATTCATTTTATTAACGTGAATACCATCCTCTATGTAGCAACAAATGTAATATATACAATTGCTATTTCAACGAAATATGGCTGTTTATATGGATGAAGTTAATGATGCTCAAATTTTTAGTTATTGAACCCCTTAGAGCAGTCTATTTTTCTCGGAGAACCCATGCTTTACTAACTATTATAATAACGCTTTGTACGTGACCTATTAGTTGTGAGATTAGCCTTCGTACTTGGACCCTAGACAAACTCGTCCTTATTCCTTTAAGATGTCTCTTTCGGAAATCACGAAAAGAAATCCAAACAGTGGAAAATCTACAAGGACTAAAGCTAATAATAAAACAGGTAAGCGAAACCATAAAGGCGACCTTGAGAACTATATATATAACTATATAACTATAACTGAATAACTACAAGCTAAAATCTACACAGTACAACAACAAAATCTGAAAAGCTAAGATGTCATGGACGAGGTCGAGAGCAGCCCGCATGGTACAGAATCCACAAAATTCTGACAGAGGATGGTTGTTCTAGAAACGAAGTAGATCTTATTGAAATAATTGACGACATCTGTACTGTTTCTCGAGCAAAGGCCAAATAAAGCAGGTGGAAAGAACCAGATCAAATAGAATTAAGTGGGCAACGAACAAGTTCCAATCGCTCAAATCTCCCGAACTGGATGCAATCTTTCCAGTTTTATTACAAATAGGAGCCAAGGTGCTAATACCTCACATATGTAACATCTTCAAAAGCTGTTTAACATGGATATATATGCCAATGTATGATAAAAGTTATGTTCTTAGCCAAAGTGAAAAGGGCATCTGCCCAAACGTTTAAGTCTTACAGATCCATTATCTTAAAGACGCTCGAGTGATTGGTGGACAGGTACATTAAAGACGAAACGCTGAAAATAAGTTAAGGAGATGGCTATCGCTGCCTTTCTAAATATCGAGGAGTCGTTTAGTAACGCCACCACAAAGTAGTGGAGATTATCACTTCCCTTCACGACCCTGCTACTGGATGAAAACTGTCCTGTTACCTCTACCATGGATATCTCTTATAGGCGACCTAATCAATGCTGTCCAAAGAACAAAGGCCTTCATTGCCTAAGACAATCCGGTAGTATCAGAAGAATGCAAAATAACTTAAAGACACAAATAATCGTATTCACAAAGAAACATAAAATTCAAGGCCCAAAGACGATTATGCTAGAAGAAGTAGAGATTTCATTTGCCAAAGGAACGAAATGGTTTGTGTTATGGTTCGATCAAAGATCTTCATACCCTCAAATCTTTACTACTCAATGAATTTCTGATATTTCGTCGACTAAGTTTAATGCTCTCCGCTTCATGCCAGTCTTGTATACTTCTAAGCTTTAATGTTGTCATTATTGATTGTCGTGGAGATCCTAGTCTCTTGAAGTTCTTGTGTTGTTTGGGTGTTTTATTTGTTTTATGACACTTAAAATATTTAACTCACAATGAAAATAAAATTAATAACGCACACAATTTCAATAAAACGAAATGGTGATATTTGTCTGAAATGCTTATTGAATTATATTAAAACAAGTTAAATAATACTTAACTTTTCAGGTGCATTTTACAAACTACTCATATTGTACCAAAACCTACTAGTTCTAATTAAAAATAATACGAAGAAAATCTAATTTACGTTCTAACTTTTTAGCTTGCATAAGTTGGAAAATTAAGATGCATTGCTACCGCAAACTACCTTTTACTTATTTTTAACACTGTACAAATAGAAAGCTTCCAGATTAACGCAATAAATTACATTAGAGTGCGGCGGTACAACTTGAAATTGAAGTGGAACCGTAATTACGGCGGGATTTTATAACAATGCATGATGGAAGGCGTAATATTCAAAAGTGGATATAAATTTTGCTTTCAGCTTTAGGCCTACTTCACAATGAAATAACACATAGAGCCCCTTAATATTTATAGATAACACGAATTTTTATAATATGCTAAAAATTTTCATTATAATAGAATTTCAAAGATCAAAAATCGGATACACACGTATGGAGTATGTAGTAGTACCTCATTCATACATATGTATGTACATACATATATTTACCTCTTTTAGAAATAATCATATTTTTATGTGCCATCTACAATGGTTAAACAACTAAATTTGTTGTATAAGAAATGATACACGCGTTCGTTTGATTTAAATTCCTGGCACTTCACTTCAGTATATTCTTTCTGAAGAAACTTTTGCGATACTCATTTTTATAACTTCGTAACTTTACATAAGTTCCAGGCGGACGTGCTAGGGTTTCGTACATTTCCTACCTTTGCGCTTTCTCTGGTCAAACATCGTTTATTTGTAGCATTAGCCCCAACTGTATCTTGCTAAGAACATTTTACTTAATTCAGTACACCTTCTTGTTTCAGAGCATACGTGTATTGCGTAAATTGTATTGCGTCGTTGTATAACGAAGTTATGTGGCAAAAACTGTTTTCGCAATAGAAAATATAAGAAGAACAACTGATAACGGAATTTAAAGCTCAGCATTTGAATTATTTGTTAAGGTATATTGTACTACTTAGGATTTTAATGTCTAGACAAATTAAGAACCGTAGAAAATTTGGAAAATTAATTATTTCTGAGGCGGGGATAACCGCATTTTTTGCATTTCTAAAGTACTTTAAGGACTTTAGTAACAAATGCGTACAGCTGCAAATTTAAGGTGTAATGATTCCAAACGCTGGGTGTTTGTGCATCTCCAAGTTAGAGAATGAATAAAGAGGCATCCTACTATTAAAGCAAATTGCTCTTTCGTAAAACATTGAGGTGGTTCGCTGAAACTTTGGAGATCGAATTAGTGCACTATTTAAAACCAAATGTGTATTGCCAAATGACGTTTATTTAAATATCAGGTGACAAGAATGAAAAAGTAATCAACAAGATGAGGATTCTGAACACACTGCAAACAGCCGTCAAGAAATTATTTAAGAGACAAACTAGGGCTGATATTCATATATTAATATAGTAGCGCCTCAGAGTCTAAGTTGCAATTACACCAAACTGATAGGCTGATCGAATCAAAAGAAACGGAATATTATCAAGAAGTCATGAACAGACAAGTGTTCACAATAATAATTAAAATTTCAATTGTAAATATACACTTCATAAAGAGTTACTAAATTATTTTGTTTAAAACATTTTTTAGACGGGTTCTACTTAATAAATCGAAAATAATTCTAGAAACTTTCTTCTGAACTAGAGAACTCTATGTATGTCTTGGACTTGGTCCCAAAAGATATCATACTCATCCCTGAATAAAATATAACATAATAGAATATCTATTAAGCTGGCATAGCTACTTCGTAAGCCTGCCACCAAACAAGCTGCATATTTTGTTGATAATTTGTCACCCAAAAATTGATTCTGTTGAGCAACAAAATCAAGCTTAAAAAACATCATAATATGCTAAAGATAAGGAATGTGAGTGAAGTGTCTTCTATAGTATTTTAAATCACAAACTTAGCTTAATGATTTAAGTTGTTTACTAATGTTATCCGTATGCGTGAATCACTTCAAGAATATGTTAATAGAAACACCTCAGAATTTGGTTAAATTAATTGACAAAATTTTCCTACCACCAAGTTGAATAAGACATCTTGCTACTGCTGCAGATGTTCGAAAAACCACACATGATACTTCCTATAAGTAGAACACGACAACATTGTACACGTTAATCCAAGTAATAATACCTGTCTGCTAATATATAACTACATATAATGAATACCAATACCAGTTCTACGTGAAATAAAGTTACATGATGCAAAGAAAGATATAATTGATACGAATGTTCCAAAAACTTCCTTTGTATGTGAAGCCGGGAGTGAATAAAGAAATGAAGAAATGTTTCATCCATATGCTACAGAGATTGCAGATGAAAGTGAGCCAACTTCATATTCTGATTTATTATTAGGCAACGATGGACTGGAAGATGGCAATATAAATCCCGATTATAAGGGGAAAGTGGTTGAATTTTGGAGATCGAGCAAACAAGTAGCACGCTCGCTAACTTCCATACAATCAAAATCTAGAAAAGTAAAAACTGTATAGGTGTACCAAGAGCAGGAACACCCAGAAAGTTAACGGAAATGGCTGAGTACGTTCGGTGCAATTCAAACGAAGAAATCGAATAATACCTAGAAAGATGACTAAGTTAGAAGGTCGATCATATAGGCTCACCACAGCGGAACTAAAAACTATTGCCAAAGATTTTATAGTACCTACCAAGTGAAGACGTATTTAATTTGAAACTGCGCGCTGGCCGCAGTGTAAAAAGCTAAGTAAAAACAGCTAAATGTGCTGTGGAATCTGTAAGACCTACAGCAGGCAAAGGGCCTAGGGTCGCGTTTGATTCACGAGCTTGCAAAAACATATTCCAAATTGATTCTCACATTTTCAAACCAAGATATTTTATTTTTGTTAGGCATCGTATGTTAAGATTGAGGCTTCCACGATAGGCATATTAACTTCTCAAATATGTACGAAATAATTAACGAATGTGTTCTTACATCGAATAACAAGTGGGACGCGACTCTTAGAGCGGTCACTGTCCTGTCAAATCGCAAGAATCTGCCAATAATCCTATACATATTATCATGCGTACATATGTTGGTACCTTTTTATCGAATGTATTTGATAAAATGCTGCAAATTCAACCGCCAATAAAGCATTAAAATTCTGATTATGATCTATTTTTCTTAGGTTCCTAAACTTACCATCAGAGTTACGTCATTTGTAAAAATGTGAAAAGTTACTAATCAAAATTTATCATTTATCAAACTCGACGTTTACTGTTTCCAATTAAATTTATAAGAAATTACAGAAAACTATAAATATCCATCAGTTTCACACCATACATAATCGTTACCTTTACTTTTGTTCGAGGCAGCTAAATGTGAGGGAGTAGGTAAGAATACCAGAGTAAATGATATTTCAAAGAGATCATTTATGCGTACATTTAGCTCTTTCCAGTCCTTCCATAAGAGAATGGGGATATGGTAGTAAGAGAAAAAAAATCTCGTCCGGGCTAATTTGACAGACCTATGGAAGACGTATTTAACGGTTTATAATTGTAAGAATCCGAAAATCGTCGAAATTTCAGAAGTAACTTTCACTCTCTAAAACTGCGTTTTACAATACTCAGCGGATCCTACAAATCTGCCAAGTTTCAATCCAATCGATGTAATCTTACTTTGTTAGAACAAAAACATTATCTGCTTCTACTTGAAAGAAGCAAGAGTTGACAAAATTGCTAAAAAATGAATTGTAGCTGGCAATACTTTACTAAAAGTTCACTCCCTTCAACAACAACAAAAAAAATATATATATATATATAAGTATTACTACCATTTACTATAATTGTTTACTAAATCTTTCTTTTATTTTAACTGGAATATATATTTTTATTCTACCAGCTTTATTAACTTACAATATTAATACAATTTACGCTTTAAACAGCATCGTTATTGTCAAATCATTACAATTAATTATTACAATACAATATTATTAATACATTAATAAATAAAACAATACATTAATAATTATTACAATACAATATTATTAATAAAAATATTATCAAATGTTATTTAAATTGATTATATTACATATTTATTACAATACAATATTATTAATAATAATATTATCAAATATTATTGAAATTGATATGATTTCAACAAGATTTAACTGCCAATTGTAGTTGTAACCAACATGAAAAATATTTCTGTAAAAAGCATGTCCCGTTGTATTACTACATTCAATAAATCGGCGCGATAATAATATTGTCGTCTATCTTTACCGGAAAATTTTCCTGGGTATGAAAAGCAGATTGATGTTTTCACCGCTGGAAAATTTGTTTATATCTATAAATATCAATTGAATAAATTGGACTGAATATCTTGAATTTATCGATTAATGTTAGCATATCAAACAGTAGCAGCTATGTATGTATTCAGCTTACATCATTCAGAGAGTTCGTATAATCATCGCAGAAGGTAAGTTCGGATATCAATCGACCGAATGGAGTAAATCGCCACCTGTTCTTCTATTCGACGCGGTTCTGTTTGTTCATTGAGACATGGAAATGCTCTAGACCGCGTCCGAAGAGGTTAATTGAAACACTTGTTTATGCACGCCGAAGTAAATGATCCTAATACCCATCTTATTTTCACCGACCCATTCTATTATTACAGGTTAGTTGTGCTGTTACGAACGCAAAGTATCAAATCAACTGGTAAGCATTTATAATTAATGAAGCTGAAATGCAACGACGACATGCAGCGAGCTTAATATGAGTTTAACCGAGCACGGATTAAAGGGACTTCACGGACACTCCGTTCAGACATCGGAGACGAAACTAAACCTCGCCGGATCTGCTCCAGACTCACAACACCTAAGGGCACACTTCAAAGTACGCTACGACATAGACAATTCATATTTCACGGGCGATATATTTATCATTCCGTTTCATTTAACCCTCAAACTTCCGCAGTTTATAGAATGATTTTCAATAAAGATTATATTATTATAAATAATTAAATGTATTGATTAAGTTAATGAAGTTAATAAAGAAACTGATCACTTCGCGGTTTTAGATTTCGTTATTTTGTTTTTTAAGTCAAAAAGGAATTATATTGTTTAAAGGATCATTTAATACGCAAAGAACAAAACAATAATGTCTATATTTCAAAAAAATTTATTGTGTTGACATACTGTGGCTTCATGAGGATTCACTACGATTGAGTTTCAAGAAGTACCTCCCGATTCTCTCAATTACTTTTTGATCTAATGCTCTTTAACATCATCCCAAATTAATTGACAACTAGGCTCCGCCGTAGTGATGAAAACGTGTCTCTATAAAAATGGCACCACAGATCATGCATGAGCCCCCGCTGTAATCGATCTGCTCTTCGCCGCGGCAGCCACTTCCCGGGGGTCCGGTACACTCTCTTCCTTCGCTCGCTGCCATGAAAGAAATATTTCTTTCTCATCAGAAAACAGCCCCACTGCTCCAACATCCAATTACTACACTTAACAATCGATGAAACAAGTTATATACAAATTAATCTAGAGATCGTCGTCTAAAGTCGTTATAGAAAACATGCAAACGTGCGTTTGGTTTTGTTATTGTTTTCTGCACTTGATGGAAAATAAGAAGCGGAAGCAAATGATCTTCCAAATGGTCTAGTTTCTAAAATACTAAAATAGATAGAATAGAATAAGAAATAAGATAAATAACAAAAATTCTGCTTGTGCGAGGACTAGGTCGCCATTATTAAGAATAAAAGAACCCAGTGGGCCATAATAGAGCATCAACTAAGGATCGGATCCCCAAATGTTAAGACAATCACACCTAATTACCTAGCTTTAAAAAAGGTCAATGATCTTGTCCCGCGTCAACTTCCTGGCAGAACCGGTGAGAATTTGCCATGAAACCTTAAGTCTTTTGAACAATGGCACACACCAACCTTTTTCTAAAATTACAACACATGATACGTTACTCTATGTACCTAGCTGTCAAGAGAGTCATATCGTCCACAAAAACGAAGCACCAACAATGACAAAGAATCAATAAGCTACCAAAAAAGGTAATGTCTGCGATATTGTTTAGAAGTATAGAATTGGTGTGAGTGCGGATGAGCAGAAAACAATGGTCCATTTAGTTGCCTGACTTCTTCAGTCAAATCATGATAGCGCATCGCACCATATCCTAACTTACGATTCAATATTTATCTAAACAAAAATTGAAAAAAGGAGAACATCAACCCGAGGAAAAAATTGATGAAGCCGCCCATCAATATTCGTAGGTATTCGAAAAGATGATTGGTTGGTGGCCTTTAGAGAATGGTCGAATGTACTATCGAATATCTGACGAACCTTATCTCTTGGTTTGAATGGAATATTAGTAAAGCATGTTTTTGGTGCTATCTTACACAAACACAAAACTTCTGGCTTACACCATAATGCAATCTTCCAGAATGAGACGAAGGTACCGTTGAGCGATTCATTTTCCTGGAGCCTGCTCACTTATCAAGATTGATTCCTTCCTAAATCATCACAGATCCGTCATTAAATTCTTCGACTTCTTTTACGATAGCTACAATATCGTGTTTTAAAAAGAATGTTGCACTGGAGAAAATTACCATTTGCGGCGGGTAACGTGATAAAAGCTTTCACGCCTCTTCTGTTACTTGATCGAACATAACAATGCATATTTCAAAATTAAAATTGTCACAATTAAAATTCAAACTTTTTAAAATTCAAGGAAACGTAGCAACATTCGATTTTATTATTGTTTAACGAATTTGCCGTTATAAGCATAATTCCAAAGGTTTAGAAACATTTAAAATAATTTGTCAGATTTTAAAGTGTAACCAAAAAGAAGAAAAAGCTTCTGAAGAAGGTAAATATATTTATTGAAACATAATAATTAATTTTACCCAAATTTAAAAATAATCGGATAGAAATAAGAATCGAATAATGAATTATTCAGCAACAGCTAAAAATCTTCATTAATGTGTAAAACATAAATTAAATCACTTTAATACGTTTTATGTTACTAAATAATAATTGCTTTGAATACTTTTGAGTTAAAAGTTTGAGTTAAAAACTTAAGTAATCACAATATTTTACTTACTTATTTATCGACTAGTACTCTGCCAAACGTTATTACGTGTTATCCTTTTCCTAGCTTCCTAACCGACAAGCAGAGAGCTTTAAACAAGGAGTTGATAAATGATGGTAATATTTACGGATCGAAAAGGAATATTGAGTTATATACCTCTCCGAAAAAGGCGTGATATTTGCAATTCTAATTTAGTTCGCCAATAATTATATTGGTATCATCTGCGCATTAACGGATCTGTTGTTAAGGTTGGAATCGCTATCGACAGTATTGCGAATTTAACGAACCTTTGCCTCCGTTTTGGTGTACGTCAAATTCAATTTCGACTTCCTTTCACTATTCCACCATCTTAATTCGATTACTTAGCGCTGCGTAGAAACGAAATTTAATAATGCGAATGTAATAACGCGTTTGTAGCGGGTATTTTGCTGAGAGTTATTTACAATATGAAGCGTATTAGGTAATTGAGTTCCGATGTAGCCAAAATACAGCTACTTTTCATCAAAGATAAACGTCTACGAAATACGTACAATACGTGTAATATTCATCGCTGAAAATGAAAAATAATTGCGTATGTAAACATGCTCTCGTGTTCCTCAAAATTAGCGGTTTAAAATTAACAAGATGTCGCAAGTTCTATTTACATTTCCCTCTAACTTTTATATTATGCCAGCATACGTTAAAATAGCAACCCTCGCAATAAACGGTAATGTTTTCCAAGTAATTCAAATATTTATACAGAATATTCCATCAAGAACTGCCATTATCGATATCTGGAAAAATAAGGATTGGGGAAATCCGAAAATTTCGTAGGTTATTAAGAGCAGTGACACCAACTTACATAAAAAATTTGGGTACGTCTATTTAAATTTACTTAGCACATGTTTGGAAGTGATATGTTGTCGTATTAAAATTGATGAAGAAATTGATATGTGTATATCGTCCATTTTCAGGTAACTTCGATATTAGTACACTACTTGATATTATTTACTCTTCCAATAAGTGCCTCATTTTTAAAGACGAATTTAATAATAATTTTGTATATGCTAGTGTTGAACTAGAATGTTTAAAGCATCCATTGAAATGCAATACGTTACTAAAAGTTAAAATTAGAATTTCAAACACAAGCTCCCGTTGATTACATAATTTTATCATTAACTTGCCAGCTGATCATATGAAGTTAGTTTATCATTGTATAATATCTGATCTCTTGAATAAAGATTGCAGCTTTGTTTTTCCCGCGCTAAGATGTAAAATTTGTCCAACGCATAAAACCAGCTATTGACCAATATCCATCCTATCAAATTTTACTAAAGTCTCCTCTACTATTCTTCATCACTCGTCGCTCTACGTTTACCAAGTTCATCTGTCTCCCACAATTTATAATAACCGTGGACAAGTGGAAGTTATTTAAACGAATCTGTCAACACAATAGAGCTGCTTCTCTCTAAGTTAGAATCCTTTGGTTTTATTCTATCTGCTATTAGCTTGGGAAAACCATACGTATGTAAGTATTCATGAATATAAATGATTCTTGCGTCCGAAAAATTCGTCTAGTATACAGAAGTCCCGCAAGGTTTAAACTTGGGCCGTCTATTATTCAATCTCATCATAAGTAATCTCTTAATTGCCCCGGGACTGACTGACGCCGAGCTTATATGCACAACTTAACACAGCCTAACGACAATGTAATCATGCTACAGAAGAATTTAAAAAACTTGTTAGTTGCTGTAAGTCGACCTGCTCAATTTCAATGTTGTGATATGTTGCAATATATCAATCATCAACTTTAATAGTTTTAAGCAAAACGCTCAAAGTATATCGTATGTGTCAATTGTTACAGGATAATTGATTATCTTGACGGATACTTTACGGTATTTAAACATTTAATGTAAATTACTAATGCAACATTTTCGTTATTTTCACCAGTTTGTGTTATATAATAGTATATGTAAAATTTATTTGAAATAGAACATCCTCTTTCTTCTTATGCTTTTTCCGATGTTTAATTTAAAAAATGAACAACGTCGTGCCTTCGACGCAATATCCGTGATGATTGGCCACGGTTAATAGAATGACAGTAAGGCATACAAAACCAATGGTACTTTCCTAATCTTGGATATCGATAGACTTTGTGTAATCACAATCGGTTAAGCGTTAGTCGATAATTGGGGATGATAATCAAGCTATGCTTGATGCAGTTGGGTGACATAACCAGGTCGATATTGAACTAATCCGATAAGTGCAGCGTCGGTTGAAGATCAGTTGCCAAGCATAGTAAATATGTGACGTCACTTTCAACAGACGACAGTGAGCAAATTTTCTGAGAATCTTCATTAAAGGTCGTTACGCCAAAGTAAATAGTTCGCCCAAAGTTCAGGTAAAATGTTCAAACTTTCAGTCAATGCCGACATCGTTACCACATCGAGCCGGGCGTAGCCAACGTTGCGCCAACCATCCGTGCCATTACGTCAATCTCGTCGAAATCCATCCTAAAACTGAATTACAAACATTTAAAAAGCTTTCATGATAGTCGCCTATTCGTTGGCGCACGCGAATTTTGAATGACAAAAGTCACCAGAGGGCGCATACCCTAAATTGATGCATTTATACATGCTCATACTTTAGAGTATTTAAGAGGTATTGTAATTAATCTGATTATAAACATAATTGCCAATTGTAACAGATAATGCGATTGTGAAACTCACTGTCAGCTTACTGCCACATAATTTAAAGATTACTTTGCATTAGCTAGCTAAATACAAAAAAGCTGATGGAAAAGCCAAAGATGTAAGCTCGAATATTTTGGCTGATTGTTTAGAAGTATACGTTATCCAGTAGAATAGACTATTAAAAAATTATGCGAAAAATAAGGACAATACATACGATAAAATGCAAATAAATACTAATTTATTTCCTTCTGTTACATGAAAGTTAAAGCGATTAAAATATACAGTAAATGTAAATATATTGTTTATTAATTTTTATTATTAGGAACTTAAAGGATTTAAATCACTCCAACCCTAACGCCCTAAATAGCAAATAATATGCGATTAAAATTAGATTTTATATTAATTATAGTTAACCAAAGGATAAACATTGAATAAGGAAATAATCCAGGTTCCGTTACAAACCTTTCCTTAATTATCGTCTTAACTTAATTAGCATCTAACATTAACGCAATCGTAAAATTTTATTATTTGCCGTGACGATACCGCGCGAAATCGTTAAATGCCGAAAGGGATGAGAAAATCTGATTGTATTTGTCGATATCGCGTGAACCGCATTCAATTCCGTTTCGTCATTATTTATTGTTCTAAAAAATCACACGCATAGAGGGCACATGTAAATAAATCACCGACATGGTCCATAGAATTTCACTTTTTATTTGCAGTAAACGCGATTCACCGTGTGAACATGGTAATCTACGCCAACACTGCAAAAAACTGGGTCAATAACAATGGTATTAATTTATTGCATGTACTCGTATTTTCCGTTCTTTTTAAGCCGATCTACCGTTGGCAAAATGTACTGAAAGTACCATGTTGTCCGAATATTTTTTGATGAATTTGATATATTTTTATATGTAAAAGTAATTTATTTGTTTGTACGAACATTATTATTTTTATCATTTATTTTATTCTCTAAAATTATTTATTGCTAGTACTTTCAAAAATACCTTTTAAATTACTATGTATATAAAAAAAAATAAAAATTTGATTGACAAAAAATCACAATCAATTATATTTGTTTATCTTTAAACTGTTTGGTTTAGCGAAAAAATATATCAAGGAATACTTTTAAGTATTAACACAGCTACATATTGCAGATCTATTCCCTTTTATGGACAAATTAGTTAACTCTGTAGATGAACAGGTTTTGCACTAGAAAACTCTCAAAAATGGACTGTCTCTGCTAATTCCGTTCACAACAAATTTTGTTGTTATGCACCTAAATGCTCTGCGATCAATGACATTTCGTTGTTTACATTATTCAATTGGATTATGACAAGTAAACTACACTCCGCCAAAAAACTATCGCATAATTTAGTTTTGAATCATAAAAGTATCGCATAATCTTTGTTTGTAGCATAAAGTTGTAAATATACTTTAATGTGCTCTAAGGTATAATTTCTATGATTGTTTAAATAAAATACAGGCCAAATAAAAATAAGAACTCATACTTGAGATTTTTATTAAAACAAGAAATTATAATTTTGGAAAGAAAAATGTCATAACAGTAGCTTTTAATACTGAGTATTGCCACCTCTGGCTCTTATGACCGCTCGCATACGGTTTGGCAGAGATTCGATTAACCTTCGTATATAAGCCTGACCCAAATTCTCCCACTCGTCACGGAGAACATTTTCTAGTCCATGCAGGTCCGCTGGGGCAACATTTTGGGTTCATGTCCGTCTGTGAAGGAGGTCCCACACGTGCTCGATAGGGTTCATGTCCGGACTTACCGCAGGCCAATCTAAAACTGGAATACCAACATCGTTAAGGTATTCCTGGACGATTATTGCAACATGCGGTCGTGCATTATCGTGCATTAACATGAATTCGTTTCCTATAATTGGCGCATATGGTACTACATGTTCTTCTAAAACGTCCATTATATACCTGTGGGCAGTCAGTGTACCTCTGTCTACTGGTAGTAACTCTGTACGACCTGTTAAACAGATGCCTCCCCAAACCATAATAGAGCCACCATATACAAATATTACACTGCGAATGGCGCTCACTGTCTCGTCTGTACACTGAGATACGCCTATCTGAGGTGTAAAGACCAAATCTTGACTCATCTGTGAAGAGTATATTGGCCCGGTCATTAATGTTCCAATTTACATGTTCTCTGGCAAACTTTAAGCGAGCCACTCGGTGGTACCTAGTGAGACGAGGGGCTGTTACAGCTACTCTAGCTCTTAATCCACTCTGTCGTAACCTATTCCGAATAGTTTGAGTACTCACACGAGTATTTCTGACTCTAGCCAAGTCGTTCTGCAATTGTCTCGCAGTTACATGTCTTCGACGTAATGCTTGTAGTAGTAAATAGCGGTCATCTTGGCGAGTAGAACATCTTGGACGACCTGGTACAGGTCTTCTACTGTAATTGCCTGTTTCCCTATATCTGGCTACGGCTCTAGAAACACTTGACTGATTGATGTTCATCAAATTAGCAACGTATGCTTGAGATCGTCCATCTTCGATTAAAGCAACTATAGCAGCCACTTGTTCTGAAGTTAAATTGCTCATTATAGTTTTAAAAGCGTTGGTACAGAACTCTGACTTCGCACTTTAAAATTTGTCCGTATAGGAAGACTCTCAATAAACAACTGAACAAACCTTACACATATGCATTTTTCTGAATGTGTTCTTTTAGAAAAAAAAAAAGCAAAAAGGCTAGGTTTCATGATTTTGTTAGTGTTTTTATAGTTCGCATACACGAGGCAAACTTTTTGTGAACGTATAAAAATATCCTGGTTTATAAATGCCCTTTTTTAGTTTATGCGATACTTTTTTGGCGGAGTGTATTTACTTATTTCAGTGAAAAATTGTTTCAAATGAGATTTAATGTATTTTCGCCCGCTAGTTTAAATCAAGATTATTGAGAAGTGGTGTGAGATATATAAATCCAAGTTAAGTCCAACAAAAATTATATGTGATTCTTCTGACTTCCAATTTATGAATTGGACGAAACATGAAAAAACAGCATATCATTAATAAAAATTAATGAAGCAAGTATCAGACTAATTATATATGACTCGAACCACTAGCGCCAGTAAATCACTTCTGATACCCTACGCATGCAGTTCTCGGAGAATTCGCAGCAGCTTTTAGTCTCTTGTCAACTAAAAATTTTTTAGATATTATCCATTAACAATGAACGCATTTGCAAAATCCTATTACATTACCGTTTAATGGGAAGCTTTTGTACAGTAAACATCAGACGCAATTTACCTAACAATCCGTAATATTAAATTTGAAATAAGCCATAATAAGCTACTTGGAAAACAATAAGATCAGAGATACTTTTTTCCGTTAGACAATCTGCCTTTTGTTTGAAATATAAATATAAATTTCTATTATTGGTTTTAGTTATTACATTTGTTAAATACCCATCCAAATATTCATAGAGAAACGCACTGTAAGTCTGGATTCCGTAAAAACATGAGACTTTTCTTCGGCTACGCGTATACGTATATTGTTGAAACTAAAAAATTAACAATTTCAACATCATTGCATAGAAACCACTATCAAAAAAGTAGTACGTGGTAGAAGTTATTACTCATGAAGGATCCTCCAAGCAAGAAGGGTATCTATCGTAGCATCGGATTCTCTCCTGTTAATGTTAAGATAACTCCTTCTGTTTCAGAAGAGATCTTTGTCTCCCGGAACTGTTTCAGAAATTATCTAGTATTACACAATTTTTGATGCGTTCCCATTAACAGGGATCTGTCGGCCAATTCAAAGTTAGAGTTAGCGATCTTAGTAAAAACATATCTGTAAACTATGCCTTTAACAAAACCTCTATCAACTGCGATAAAGAAATAGAGGACCCTGAGAACAAAAAGAGATGCTTCATACAGAAATAATATCCGGTAACTCCGAAACACATTTATTAAGAGTTTTCTGCATCTTTTGAGCCATGCTATCCACTTCAAGGTTTGTGACACCTTTATAACATCCGTACATGTGCACATACAGAGTAAATGTGCAAAAATTTGTACTACGGACCAGATTTCGCATATTTTCTTTAATAAAACAGTCAAACATTCAAGTCTTTCATTCAAACAAATATATTCAAGAAAAATATTTTTATTAACAAAAAAGTAACAGCGACATATTATTCATAACCCATTATTGTTGATCTTTTAAACCTATTTTTTTTAACATTGTCTTGATAAATTTCTCTACATAATAGAAAATTTGTTAATATAGTTAAGCATTTAATTAGTTAGCGGTTGCCAAATACTTACTAAAATAAATTGTCAAAACAACATTGTAACGTTATGCTCGTAATTGTCTCATCAGACACTTTTATCTCAAAATCTTCCAGCCACACCATTCTGCAAACTGAACAACAAACTCAATAAAACCTCTGGATTGAAAAAGAGGTGATTCGGAATCAAAAGACCATGTAATAAGATAGATAAAATCAATGAAACGAATGGAAATTACGAGAGTATTGAATAATTCAAATCACAGAATAAAACGCTACGCCTTGAAGTGAAAAGACTAATAACTTATGATTTATCCCATAAATAAACTAAATGGTATTACCGTCTGCATTGTAAATCATGCCTTATTTTATGTGAGGACAAACGCATTCCAACACTAATTAAGCTGCTTTATTTCTTTGTATTACTCGAGTAGAATGTACACTACCGTTCATGGAAGTTTGACTAATGCAAGTTCAAAAATGACTGAAGTAGGTTATATTATGAATATAAATTTACTATACGGAGACGTAAAGGTTCTCAATATATAACGACAGTTTTTATGACTACAACAGTTTACATCATTCCTTTCAATTAGTCTCTGCAAAGTAATATTGCTCCATTCCTCTTAAAATGTAGCACGCTCAACAGTGATAAAACCGATTACTCATACTTTCCTATCAAGTTCATCAGATCCTATTCATACATAATAGATTTTGGTCAGTATAGGCACTGTATTTTGGCTCGTCGCGCTGCACAAAAATGTTCTGGACAATAAATTCTGCATCATACCTTCGACAATTTACAATGTAGTTTGACTTAAGCCAAAAATTCCACATCTATTTATTTTTGATATGTTTTACGCAATTTTTGTATTTTCTAAAATTTTTTGGTTTAACGGAGCCTAATCTAGTAGCTTCATGCAAAGTTAATTTTACATTTCCGATAAAAATGGTTACAAATTAGTGTTAAGTTCCGTTAAACAATTTTCCTCGATTTGTCTTAAGTTACGAGTTTCTCAATTTTTTTGGCCGTATATAATTTAAGTTAATAAAATTTAAATTAAAAGTTATACATCAACCGCATCATTTGACCAATGGCAAATATGTAAGACCTTCAACTACGTTAAAAGAAAGACGTATAATGCGTTATGTCGCTAATTTGGACGATGATCTTGCTAGAGCCAGCCGAAGAGTTGAGAGGTTTAAGGCAAACTAGATCGCACTCTAGAAGACGTAGTCCAGATAGAAGACGAATCACAATTGTGCAAGAAGTGCATATATACAATTAGCAAGCATAGAACGCAATAACCAGCTTGAAGCAGTCAGAAATGCCAGAGCTCCTTTAAATATGAGGTTGAAGTTGGGGGAAATAAAATTGAATAATGACTATTATCCACCGTAGCATACAGAGTACAATCATGCAGACTGCGCAGTTGAAGAATGGAAGCTGGTTTTGTTTGTGCCCGAGACTAAGGTCAATTTAAGATCTCCAGATGGTCGCCAAAGAATATGGCGAAGAACTAGAGAAATTATCTCGATTAGGTAACCTCTCCAAAGGGGCCTTCTGGTGGTGTATCAAGAATATTCTGAGGACGTATTTACTTTAACACCTGCATAAATGTAATCACTATTCACCAAAGATCAATGAATGCTGAATACTACCTAGAGACTATTATTCAGAACCATGTAATATCTTTTGCGCCATTTTTTGGAGACAAAACAGTTTTCAAATTATAGATCGACCACGAAGTCCACATAGAAAACCGATTGAGCATCTCTGGGATGTTCCAGAAAGAACAGTAAAGCGCCACTTACCAGGTCCTGGTAGTCTTCAGCAAATTGAATAAATCGTTCTTTCCAGATGAGATAAATAATGCCCAACAAGTAATTCAAATTTTATTACGGCGAATCCAATCAGTTATTTGAGCCAGAAGAGGTGTTGCGCGTTAGACTTTTATTCTTATGTTCCATTTTTTTGCTTAAAGGTTTTTTTTTAGATTCTCAGTGTTTCTCATATTATAATTGACTAGAATTTGCAATTACTTTTTTCCATGAGCTTCTATTAAAGAAGAAATTAATTGAAGAGCCGATATTCAATTTTCTCTATTTAATTATCGTTTTATTTATATTAAAAAATAATTCACCAACAAAACAATTTTCTAAAAATTACATAAAATTATTTGAACAATGCGTTAATTTTAGATGAACAGTATATTTAAGTAAGTCATTATTATGACTTACTACTGTACGAAAAACTTCTCTAGTTCTACGTATAAAATAGAGTTACCATATTTCAATGAACTACTTCTGCCTTTTCATAATGAATGTGAAACTCTGGTTATGGATTACATCACACTTCATACTCTGCATCTGCACCTGCTGCGAGTAAGAGTATAATGAAAGTTGCCAGCAGAAACTACTTCGTAGTATGTGAGCGCACAATATCCTTCTCCTTTCTTCACTGTTATTAATATTATATGATACGTACGATAAACTTGACATTAATTGTATTCCATAATACATCTTTTCAATCAACATACAACATTAACATACGTATACTTGAAAATACCAACAGCGGTTGGAAAAAACGGTAATAAACAAGCATCCTATTTCGACTTACCGACTGGATAAGCCTCATAAAACAATCGAAGACTCTATAATTGTAACAGCCTATTGCTCTATTCATTGGTATGTACCGTCTTATTCGCTGAACGTATTACGATACGCCACTCATATTACAAGCAATACAATAATCTTATAGTTACTGCTGCGCTAGCGATAATGTTAAAGCGAGTTTACACAGTCCAGTGTGTAAAGTGTGGCAATGCACGTAGATACGATCCTATAAATAGTTTGGCCCGATAGGAGAAGTTAAGTGAGATTTACACTGATGGCACTGCGTGTATATATATATATATAACCAGACGAAATTTAGATATTCCTTCCAGAATCAGTTGTGTCATAAAAACATAGATCAATAGTGATAGCAAGAACTGTGGCGTAGTATGGTAAACAACACACAAGTATCGGCACACTCCGCTCCGTACAAGTTTAATTTATTATATAGCTAATAACACTGACCAATAAGGTTTTCACCCTAAATTAGCAACTGATGAAATTAAACAGCATAAAAATAAAGTAAATATGATTCAAAAAGCAGCAACATTGGCTTAGCTCTGATTACAGAGAAAATGCGTTTATAATATGGCCGGTAATCAAGTCTGCTGCAATGTTTATATACTTTCTGAAGCTTTTGGAATATCATCAAGATCCCAGTTCTTGGAGATTATTCATGGACTCATCAAAGACCAGCCTGAAAACAGTTTTGTTGCATAATGGAAACCATTATCTTTCTATTCCGATAGCTCATGCTGTTTCTACGAAAGAAACTTACGAAAATCTGAAAATTTTATTAGAAAAGATAAAGTACAAAGACAATGGCAATTATTTTGGGTATGCAATCTGGTTACACTAAATACTCTTGCTTTTTATGTCTTTGGGACAGTCGTGACAGGGAAAACATTACCATAAGCAAGAGTGGCCACTACGACAACAGTTTACACCAGGAAAAGACAATGTACAACATCAGCCTCTAGTAGAAAAAGAAAAGATCATAATACCACCTCCACACGTGAAACTTGGGCTCATGGAAAACTTTGTAAAGGCACTGGATCTTGATGGTGAAGGTTTTAAATACCTTCGTGAAAAGTTTCCAAAATGAATACAAGGGAAACTGAAAGAAGGTATTTCTTTTGGACCTCAGATACGAGAAGCAGTAAATGATGAAATCTTTGAAACCAAATTAGCAACGAAGGAAAAAAAAGCTTGGCTCTCCATGGTACAAGTTTTCACGAATTTCTTGGGAAACAAAAAAGCTGACAGCTATAAAACTTTAGTAATGGATATGTTACAAGCATTTCACGCTGCTGGCTGTAATACGTCCCTTAAAGTGCACATTCTACATTCTACATTCGCACTTGGATTTTTGTTCGGGAAATATGGGCGACGTTAACGATGAATACGGTGAGCGCTTCCACCAAGCCATCATGGGAATGGAAAAACGGTATCTGGGGAAATGGAATCCTGCTATGTTAGCAGATTACTGTTGGACATTAAGAAGAGATGCTGTATTACTTCGCATTTCTAACTATAATAATTTGAAATATACATTGAATTATGATCTAATCTAATAAACCTTTTCATTGAAATATAAAAAAAATCGAGCTAACTTGACCTTCTACCTTTTATTAAAATAAACGTTTATATGTTTTCTATTGAAATTAGTGTAAATTATTTTATGGCAAAATCAAAAGTTGAAATTTGTTGGTCAGTGTAATTAGTCCAGAACGGCCGTTTCGAGGACACGAATGGTCCTCATAATCAACCGGTGACCGAAATGTTTCGGTCACGGTTAAAACGGTAAGTTATTTTAATCATCGAATTACATACACTCTCTATTTAATCTTCTATACATATTATTAGAGACGGCAATTTCCCGTGTTCATTCAATAACATAGAGATAATTTATCGAGGTCGGTTCATAATCTGCATCTGTGTGATATTGCACATTCCATATTTTATATGTAAGTTAACGGTACTAATTTGATTAGCCGTTAAAAAATTTATATGAGGTTCGACAAAACACAGGTTCTTACAAAATATATTGAGTATAACTAACAAAGAGTAGATTGACACTTGTAGACACTTATGATGTTACGTTGGTACATGATCTATCGATGCAAAGTTAATACTAAGTCTAACATTATTCCCGTAGTCTTTTATATGAATCGAGATTGTTTACTTCAAGTATTCTTTATCTTTTGCAATACGTTTCTATTGTTGCAGAAATAATGCAAGACGTTTATCGCTAATGCAGAATAAATGCAAGGCGTATATCATAAGCAGTTATTACTTATCAGCGGATATAACTTGTATTTCGAAAGCTATTCGAAAGAATGGGCACTGGGTATACAACAAGACAAATGGCACAGGAGCAAATACCTTTTCATCATAGACTTATAAAGAATTATTTATAAAAGTTTGGTCTGCTTTAAAACTTAGCATAAAGTAATTTATTGTTTTGTATGGTATCTGAGGAAGGGTGTGTTCTGGTAATATACAGTTACATATATGCATTAACAGAAAACTGAGCAAATCAAGAAGTCCAACGTGACGCTCTATCACGTAATAAAAGAATATACGAAGGGTGGGTCATCTATTGCTACGTATTTAATTAGAATTAAAAAAAAATTAAAAAGAAATCAAAACTTATTACAAAAATAATAGTTACACCTTATTACAAAACAATATTCAAGGATGTTCAATTGAACATCGAAAATTTAACAACAGTATTTAGCATCACACCGAAAAATACATATTGCCTAACGAATGTACTGATCATTTATTGTATAAAAAATATAAACAAAGAGATTGAGTCTGAATTATGTACACTTTACTCAATAAATTTTGTATTTACATACACAATGTTCAATTATCGCTTAGGCCATGTGTTATCTTCTCAAAAGTGAGAATTGAATAGAAAAACAAGATCGCTTATGATAAATAGTGATTATAATTGTGATATCTACTACATCTTATTATTAACAAGTAGATATCCACGTATATATCGATACAAAACATTGCGCAGTAATTCTTATAAATTATTATGTCATAACGTAACTGTAATATCTTGAATTGGGTACTTATTTATATAAGACAAGCTACCATACATGGATATAACCCATATACTGTGAGAAAGAAAATAAAGCGTATTAAGTAATAATTTCTTTTACTTCCTGGTTTTGGGAAAGTATATATAACTATGTAAGTTACAGTTTTAAGAGCAGAGTACAACTGTTTAAAAAAATTGAGAATTTACATTTAAAAATTTTAGCGGGTGTTTTGAAATTAATTTTCCATATCTCGTGGCTACATCATATACAGGTGTCCTCGGATCGACTTTAAAAGAGGAAAAAATTTCTTCTTTTTGATTTTTCATAAAATTCATAAAATTCTCTTGTTGATTTGCGCTGCTTATTCTCAGATCCCCAAAATACAAATTACTTTTTATTTAACTCGAACTTGTTGACAAAATTCCTTAAAACAGGCTCGTTTTTAAACATTAAGAAGTCAAAGAAGTTGTTCAATAAAGACAATGCTGCTTCAGTTCTTGCCGTTCATTCCGCATGAGAAGCGGTAAGGTTGTCTTTAAGAAGGAGTGCAATACAAAATGGGATAAATAAATCTCATTTACAAAAAATCTTCAAGGAGAACAAAATTTTGCCATTTAAACCGCAATTCAGGCAAACTTTAGAAAATGGTGATGAAGCCAACAGTCTGGATTTTTGTTTGGAAATGGCCTACAGAGTTTTGGAATATTCAAATTTTCATAAACGAATTATGTTGTCCAATGAATCGACGTTTTCAACTAACGGAGTCATTTCATTTCAATATTGCCGGTACTGGAGTGAGACGAATCCAAACGTCAGGACTTCAGACAATATTTTAAAAAAGTTAATGCGTGGTGTGCGGCTTCGTACAGGGCATTATTGGCCCATATTTTTTTGATCAAAATTTAAACTATAATTCATATTTGGAAATGCTGCAATATTTTTTAGCTGATAAACTGGATGAATTGCCGTTAAACTACCGAATGGAAATGTTTTTCCCGTACGATGGGTGCCCTGTTAATTATGCCGGCATTGTTTGCCAGTGGCTTAATGCAGAGTTCCATAATAACTGAATAGGGAGAGATGGTAGCATTTTATAGCCATCGAGAAATACTGATCTCACAATAATGGACTTTTATCTGTAGGGTCGTTTAAAACAAATTGTGTACAGTAAGCCACTAGACAATGATATAGAGCAATTAAAAAATAGGATACAAAAGCAGTCCAGTCGTTATGAATCTTAGAAATAAGACGCAGTTTCAATGAATTTAGAGCTCGCATTGAAATCTGTGCAGAAAAAGGAGGAGCATTATTTGAATAGAACATTAATAGTTTAGCATTTTGAGAATTTCATACCATTTGTTACATTTGTTGAACTTGAAAACTTGAGTCCAATAATTTGTATTTTGGGGGTCTGAAAACAAACAGGGCAAATCAACAAGAGTGAAATTTTCTAGGAAATCAAAAATAAGAAACTTTTTCCTTCTTTAAAGTCGATCCGGGGACATGCTGTATATGGAATCTCTGGAAATTTCAAACATCAATTTCGATTTATGATAGAATAGTTTAGTGTTTCTTAGTTGGAGTAAATGCACTTATAAATGTTGCATAGCAATAACAAAATTTGAAACCGAAACTACTCTATAGCAACGTCATTTTAACTGAAACTGAAGAAATAACAATTCTGATGATAATCAGATATGGTGAATATGCAGGAGGCCACAATGGAGAATGTGTGTTCTTTTCAACGAAGAATATACAAATAAGGAACCAGGTACTCAATCTGTTATGAGAAAACTTTGAAGCGGTTTAGAAAAACGAGTCATGTAAAGACTCTTCCTAAATCTGTAGCACAAACAATTCAATACGAATCTGTTAATACAGGTTATTATTATAACATATAATACCGTTAATTATTCATATGATATTACCATGTATAAAAAAAATTATTTCCGGTTAATAAATTTGTTATTTACAGATATTGTCGGAGGTATTATCGAGTATTGAATTTCTATTCTGCTGGCTAGTACGTTAAATAATACAAAATATTGTGTCTTTGTTGCTATATTTATTACCCCTTGCCAAGAAAACGTCCAATAATACGGGATATTATAAAAGCCACCACCGTGTATTACCATGGGTGCTATTAATCTGTATATTTCAATATTATTGGGTATTATCTCAGCAATATTATGTATTATACTATTGCGTCGTTTGTGCGGTATTATCTTCTTCCAGAAGGGTAGGCACGTTTTTAAGCAGCCCTGGGCAAAGAGTTTCTCGCAGATGATTTTAGCCTTTGGCATGGTCTACCTGTTGAGTTGTCGAGATCAATTGCTTCACGCCTACTTCGTTTCGCCTCCGGCGTGGATTACTCTCTGAGTAATCGTGCTAACTGTGGCCTACCACTTCTCCTTCTTCTAAAGAAGCCCTATATGATTGCGGGCGACACATCGAGTTTTTCAATTATCTAGCATGACGCGGTCCAAACCCCGAGCATTCAATATGCCTCGTATTTTTCAGATGCTGCTTAAAAGTATATTTGCACCTGAATCCTAATTTCACAGAACAAATGGTGCAAAACACTTCTTTTTTGTTAATGACAGTGAGAAGGGTGCTGTTTTCTAAAACAACTCTTCTATTTTCTGCATTATTGGAAAATGATAAACTAAGAACTACTAAAATAAAACGAAACAAGTAAATATTGAATAAGGATCAAATATATCATAAAATTATAAAAGGAAATACAAACTCTAAAGAATACTCTAAAAGTATAAGAGTACCTAACAAAATAAGCCGAAAATGAAACTTGTAAAACAAGCCAGTAATGAGATAAATAAAAAAAGCACCATTAAAATCGCACAGTAGCAAAATATACCAAAAAGAACGCCTTTAAAATTAAATGCTAACGAAAGATCTAAATATTTTAAGCTGAACATCGCTGCGACACTCTCCACTCGGTTACTAACTACGTACTGACCAATATTGCAGCCGTTCTCTGCCTATCTTCTACGTGGCGAGTTACCATCGAACGTCGAACTGCACCCTACGTCGCCACTCTACTAATAACTTGAGTGTAAGCTAGGCGTTTTAAAAATGGTGCTTTCACAAAGCAGTATCTTTCAACTCGTACATAATTCAATTAATTTTGTAACCGGTATCAGAAAATTACCATTTATCCTCGAATATATTTTCAAATTACAAGTTTTTAAACACGCGTCCGTACAATTGTAGCTTGTTAACATCGTTCGTAACATGTTATTTAGACGTAACGATAATGCATGTATGTAGTATTCTGTCCTTGACGTTTGTCCGCTTTCATCGTAATTGAACGTCAAACCCTCCATTATGATGCAGATTTCCAAATCACCTGTTGGTAGCTGGAGCTGGATATAATTAAATTAACGGATGGTATGTGTCACGTCTAGATGTTGCCATTAGCTCAACACCAGACCACCGGGCCAAATTAGAATTAATCTCAAAGCATAGAAGGCGGCGGTAACAATAACGTCGCTTGATACCCCGGTAGATGTTGACATGCAAATTAAAGTATTGTCTGTTTGAAGCGACTATAACATGTGACGTGTCAATTGAGTACGGGAAAACGAGTGAAGATTCAATATCATGAGACAATTAGTTTAATGACTATACACTAATAGTTTAAATCTAATTTTGATGATGCTCACCTATCATTTAATTCGCTTAAAACATATAGCCTTCCCTAGTTAAAATATCAACTCTTCTGGTGCTCCCTTTTAACATTAAAAACATCTAGATATTACACAAAGATCTCAGCAAAATAGTTGAAGGCTACCTTGCAATAGTTGCATTCACATATATCTGACCATAATTCCCTAAACAGGAATAAATGTTTAGCATCTTACTCTTTATACGACAATTTCACAGCCGCTGCCAACATCCAACTTCATCCTTCCTCTTTTTACAATTCAGTCCACATCCACAATCTAGTAATAGCTTATCGTTTATTGCACTCTTATCTCTTTTTCTGTTTTATTTCTTTCCGAAAACATTACGTGCGACGTAATAGCGCATAAAATTTAAAGGAACCACTTGTTTGTGATCGTTGTTTCTCCGGTTACCCATTTTCTGCAGTCAAATTAACGACAATTTTATGACGCGATCCCCTTATTTGATGTTAACTTCATAAATGTCAGCCCCTCGTCGTTCGTATATAACGTGATACCGGGGGTTCACCTTTAACTTAAAGTTTCTGGCGACCCTGCTTACGCTTGCATTCAACTTTTCCACTTGGTCCGTATTTAAACTTGCCTTAACGCCCGATAGCACCCCACAATAATAACGGCCGCATCAGGTAACTCATACTTTAACGTATTAGTTTGGGTAATACTGGTTTTAGAATACAGAGGGTCCAGCGAGCAGGCTAAAGAATTTCTTTATCCCTCTAATTATACTTTATGAGAATTAAGGCGAGTATACAAGAGGAGGTCTTAAAGGAAAGGATGAGACGGTGTAAATTAGTTATGCTGAAGTCATAACGAACATTCTTTGTAGGGGAATTCATTTGTTCCGTAGGAGGGTGATCAGCGATAATCTATTTTGAAAGAATATTAATTAGAACGAATGCATTTATTCAATTGATCTAATTATTACACCATGAGCAATCAAAGAATATTGTTAGTTTGGAATAGATATAGCAGCATATGCAGCGGCCAAATATATATGTTTCACTGTTAAAACTTCTTAATGCTTGATGTTCAAAATACATTATAGCTACACATATTCCAATGTTTTGTTAATAATACACGGTAACCACTTAGACGTTAAAGTATAGCTTCTTCAGAAAAGTTTATAAAGGACTCATACAGGGGTTTCATGAAACTCGTTCGTTATAAATTTTAATTATGTTATTAATTATGAACTTTGAAATTTTAAAATAAGCAGTTGTACCATTGAACCAATTCATTTAAAATATTTTCGCCTACGAAACACTTCCCGTTAAACCGGAAGTAATTGCCAACTTTTTTACTTTAATCACAATGGCGAATCTTTATCAACTTAATCGAAAGTATGTACACATCGCACGTATTTGAGTACCTTACCCCAAAAATCAACTGTTTGCGATCATGCTGAAATTTTAGCGTTTTCGCCGCTGTCTTCTAAAAATAAATATTTGAAAATGTAATGGAGATTAAGGTATCTACTTTTATCGAATGAAATGGAAAAATGTTGCATTCCACGTCACATCGTTATCGTTACTACATTTTATACAGGGTTTTCATAGACTATTTTCAAAATATAGACACTTTCAAAATGAAAAAGACCTCCTTTTACTATATTGGATTGGAATCGATTCCTATTAGAGTTTAATATACTGACTTTTAATAGCTTTCGAAATATTAACTATTCTATCTTTAAATAGCTGTATACGTTAAGTTGTCAAATACTAGTTTGTGTTCATTTTTTTTTAATTTTAATCATGATTTTTGTTCATTTCTAAGTTGTTCTTAATGTTCGTTGCTAAGAGATACATATTGGCAGACGTTTATAATACGACTTGTCCAATATAATTTCTTGTACACACTTGTTTCATTCTTATTTTTGGATTTACATTTTGCTTAGTATTTGGGAGTTACAGTTTTCATCTTTGATTTTAAAATTATACTTCTTTTAACAAAATTCTGAATAATTTTAAGAATGGTTTAAACAAATCTTGTATCCTTCTTTTGTTTTTTTAATTCCTTCTTCGGCATTACATTTCTCTCATGAAATTTTGCCTTCATAGTTTTTTCTAGTTACTTGATCTAATTTATTCTTTTCATATTATGTACATTGCCTTAATTTAATAATTTTTCAATCGGGAAAATTTCAATATATATTTTTGCCTTAAACACATCTGCAACTTAAGTAATCAAAGTATTACCAACAAGAAATTTAATTACAAATTTTATGACCCGAAATATCCAATTGCATTTGATCATTTATTTATCTAGTGCATTGTACTAACGATAAAACAAGGTAGCAATTCCGGGTCGCATTTGTTATTCCGAAACAAGAACGTTTCACCGAATCGAGGGAATAACGAGGAAAGAAGCCTACCGGGAAGTATTAAAATCCCATGTCGTTTCTTCTGGGTTGCGAGTAATAGGCGAATACGCACAGTATCTGAACGAGCAAAACCAAATGTATGTCTTACAAATTACGACATGGCCACCGCAGAATCTCGATCTCAACCTTGTTCAGTTACTGCGAGATGAGCTTGATATAAGAGTCCGAATTATTGATCCTACTTCCAAAAAACAACTCCAAGATGTTTTCCAACAAGAATTAAACAACATTCCAGACGATACATTAAGAAAATTAGTCAAAAAAATGCCGCGAGTTATTTAGGCAGTTCTTAATGCAAAGGATAGACCTTTTCACGCGAAAAATATTAAAAATTTTTTGTTTTAATAATAATAAATTAATTTTACTCAGATCTCGATAGTTATTATCCTTTACAGTAATAAATATATGTTTTGATATTAATTGCCTTTTACTTTCAGATTTCTTCAATTTTTATTACTTGGCCAGACTTCAGCGGACGATAATGTATATATGTAGTTTACTTATAAAAGATTTGTAGTATGCTAAAATCGGAATTTTCATCACTCCGGAGAACATCACCTAACAGAAATTATGTTCTCCTGATAGACGTGTAATGCAGTATAATATATGTTACCTTCCTTGTTCATCCTTATTTTTTTTACATAGCTACTTACTTCGTGAGAGACTTACGGAAGCTATTGTAAAATAAACAACAGCGACGTAATTTGTTCGGTGTCCAACAAATTGTTTTTCTCACTAAAGTATCAAAATCGATTATTACACTTCGCAATGGTTTCGAAATGTATACGTAGACAGCAATTGATTGTTCGATTATTTAATAATATAACTTACCCATGGTTCGCAGACTTCCTAATGTGCGCTAATGAAAACAAAGTTGCGAAAGTTGGACCCTTCTCGGGAACTACGTCTCTGGTCGGCCATCATGAAGTGAGATCAAGTAATTTTAGGTTCTGTTAGTAATAGGACAATCTATACTTTCCCCTTAGGGAAGGGAAGGGGTGCCGATTTCAACGCTTCGAAAATTGTTAATTGTGCTCAACACCAATATGTGTAATTACATGTGTAATATCTACAATTGAAATTGCGTCGCCTTCAAAACGTTCGTCTGACACATTTCTGCGAGTAAATGTATCAAGATACTGTAATATAAGATCTACAGGTCTAGTTGTTTCTTTCGCCCCAGGATTGCAGGCTTTCTTCCAGAAAATATTGCGTAAAAACGATAAGTGTGGTTCTTCCTGCTGCGATTTTGATTAAGATTCATACGTACCACATGAGAGACTTTCCCTCTAACATTAGTAGTCATTATAAGCAGGCGTCAAATGGTTGGGGTACATAGAAGTAATATTCCGTCTCACAACACAGTACAATTTGCATTTTCCTACCAACGGTATTAAATTATTTGCAATAATTGTAACATCTCTAACAACAGCAGACTTATTACTATTACCAAACCTTCATCTGCGGATAGTGTAGAGTGCATACACTCGAATTCCTCTTGAAGATAAATAGTTTGAGTAAACTTATATACATTCAGATACAACTCGAGAATTTCGCATTTTGACTTGGCAATACTTCTCATATTTTTATTTAGATATAGATTTGAGTGTTTGCCAAAGAAGTTAAAGAAATAGAAGCAGCATAGTACTCTATCCGCTGTATGCTCACATGAAATCAACATAATATCGATTTTTAACATTCTAATACGATATTGAGATTACCAATGTTAGAAGTAAACAACCGTCGATCAACAAGCGATGATTGAAATTCTAGCGTGGGAACTAATCAGAATATTGCAAATACGATTGGAACAAGCAATAATACGTACCACTGGGTCGATTCACAATGATTTGTGCAATTAATGAAAAGTCGTGTGTATGATCATCATCGCCTAAAATAGAGTTGAAAACATCTTCTCCCTCTACTGAAAAAAGGGTAAAAGGCCCAGAGGCAGAAGAACAACTCGAAACTTTAATTAACTCGGTACAAAATGAAGACTGGAGACACTCAAACAATTGATTTATTTCGGAGGTATTTAACGAATACAATAAGTCAGTTCATTCTGAAGAGCCTGGTGAACACGTAGGTGGATCCAGTTGAACTAATGAAACTTCCTTATCAAAGAATTGAACTAACTAGAGAGAAACCTGTCACTGATGGTTTCTGGAATCACCAAGTTCAAGCAAGAACAATAACAAAAATTCTGAAGACAAATTTCCAATCAGAACATATGAAAGTGATCCGAGAAGCATGTTAACAATTTAAGTTGGTACAAGCTTTAAAAATAGGAGTTATCAGCTCGATACAAAATATCGAGAAATCATTATACAGGCTGAGTCGGGAGGAACGATCCAACCTCCAGGAGGTATTATGCACGAACAATAATTAAAAAAAAGCTCATGTTCTTATGAATTTCGAATTTCCTTTTTTTTTATTTTAGCGCTCGGATAATTTAACTTGAAACACCATCCGAGCTAGCCCCTTCGCCGTTTTTGGATGGTCCAAAAGAAATGCTACTTTACCAGCTTGTCTTCACCAACTGCAATGAAACACTCCTCCACTGATGAAGACGAAATTAACTTTATGATCCCATTCTACACACCATACGCTACATCGCTCCGACCCTCTTAAGGTAATTGTAAATATCCCAGGCGTATGCCATTTGTGATTACCAAGGAATCGTTTTTATCGTAAAATATATGTTATTTTATGGCTTTTATGGCTTTTCTGTTGACTTCTCTTGTAATGTTTGTATTATTCTAACTTCATTGGTCTCTACTGGGTTACTTCACTAATAAACCCATTTAATTGAGTCAATGAAATTATAGTTGATTTGACTAATTTACATTTGAATACGAGCCTACCAGCAATATTTTGCTGATTCAAACAAAATATTGTTGGTTTATTAAAATAAATAATTTCTATAAGTAATTTCCTTCAATAAAATTTAATTCGATCAAACAGTGAGCGTTAATTTTGTTGTATTGTAATCTAGCATTCAAATCGAAAGTGTATTTAACGTGTGTATAAGATATATCTTATTATCAGTATAAAAATAATAACAAAACAAGGAGGAAGGTTATACTGTTACGGCAGTTCATTCTTCGCTTACGTATATATTTTATCAAGTCTCAGGAAAAATCAAAATCAGATTTATCCCCCGGGTATAAATCACTTCGCGAGAACACGTATTTATAAATAATTTATGTAACAAAATACATTTCTGCAGTAAATCAGTATAACATGTTCCTCTTTGAGCGTAGTTTCTTCGTGTACGTTGCAAAAAAATACACCCTTGCTACGGGTTTAAGGTTGATACATGGCCGAGATAGCTTTAAACTGTACTCGCCTATAAATTTGCCTATCAGATATACATTAAGAATCTTCTAATTCACGTCGGAAAATCGATCGCGCATATAAAGTGGACAAGTAAGCGTTTGTATAATTGAAAATAGTGTTTCCTGTGTTGTGTGAACGTGAACGGGTTAGTATCTAAAATAAATTATCAAAATTACAATTCATTTAAGAATTCAATTTATTCACAGATAAATAATAAATATTACATATTTCATTGTAAAAGTAGTCACAATATAGGAACACACAGCAGTACCTATACTAGTTATTACATTTAGATACAGTAATAATAAGTGAGATAGAAGAATATAATATCGCTTAGGACTCCTGCAAACACTATATCACAATATCTTTAATCATCCTCCATTCTGAAATAGAAAAAGAAAAATACAGCAGATCAATATGAACACTACTAAAATCTCTAAGTCTACTACTTTAGTCGATACTAAAAAAGGTTGAGTCAAAGTCAACTTGTCCACTCGCTAAATAAGTGTTAGTATTCACTACATTTGCTATCTATCACTAAATTTCGGCCATAATTCCTACTAATAGCAGAACTATTGGTTAGCATGGTTTCAAATATACCTTAATCTGATTTTGCTTTGCTTATTATAGTTTTATAAAATTCTTTTTTTAAAATATCAATTTTTTTTCACCGTTTTTCTTTCATTATGGAAGGATGCTGGGCTTGAAGTTGTTAAGAGTTAATATTGATAAATAATAATACAGATCCTTTTATCAAATTAGGCGAATCCGTTTAATTGAAGCAATTAGCTAATAGTGCGACCTTTAAAAGCTATAACCGCGACCAAATTCATGTTTGCAATTTATTGCAAAGAGCATTAAGTTCTCGTCTGAATTGCGATTTGCAGAACTCCTTAAAAGTTTTCACGTTATCCGCAAGTCGAGAATACGGATTCTCCAACATGTTTCGCTTGTTGCTAGAAACATACAGAATACGTTTAGTGCCAACAATTAACTAAGTAACGAAACACTTAAAACTTCATACTCTACTTTTCAATAATAGTTTTTCTGAAGTTATGTTGTTAACGGCAGTATCAATGTATCTGCGGTATCGACGGAAGTGATATCAACTTTATTGTCATAAATGGAGTACCCCGCATATTTTTATGCTTTTCCGCATCTTGAAGCCGATAGAAGTAGTGAATGCGAAGTCGGATTCGCATTCGGATTTTTCTAATTTCTACCGAATTCTCGATTGCACGCATTCGTATTTGTGTACATATGTACCGGAGCAAGCGAATGAATAAGAGCCCTGTATGTAAACTCATCGTATAATAAATAATTAGAGACGTCGGGTTTTGTGGATAGGAGAGCTCCTTGTAAATATTTTGATGTACATAAATATAAATGCGATGCAATCGAAAATTTGGTAAGCGACACAATTCAATTTCGAATACATTATTTCTGTCGATTCAAAATGCAATCATTATACCCAGCACTAATTATAACTTATTCTTTTTAGACGTACAAAGGGACTAAGAAAAGTCCCAAAATACCGCCTGTAACTCTAGCTTTATTCAAATTTTTCATTGATAAGTGATTAGCCAAGTAATCACACAGTTGTCAATTTGACAAAAATTAGAGAGTGAAAATGAGTCTTGTTATTTAGTGTTATTGGTAAAGCGAGGGGCATGCCGATCTACCCTCTCTTTTTAATCTCTATCATCTGATCTGCTGGCAGCAACGTTCGGTCACAGATAAACTATGAATCATCTAATTACGCCAATTACCAAGGCGAGGTGTGATCGGCTTGGTTATTGGTATTTTCGTTGTTCCTTATCGTTATTTTCCTTTATTTTCACCTGTTTCATTAATTGCTATACTACGTATCCCATTAAGAGTGGAGATTGGCGATATCTTGGAAATAATAGCTATAATGATCCGAAATTTTTTTCCAAAATTAAAGTGGCAAAGGGAGTTTAGTGAAAATTTGTTTAAATTCCAAACGTGAGCAGTTACTAGGATCAACAGTTAGTTTTAAAGGATTGAAGTTTCAGTAAGTGTTAAATTAGCTGGTAAAAATTCTAGGAATAACAATAATTTTAAATGCTTAAAGGTGTCTGGTCAAACTGTGAATAATAAGTATGGTAGGAGGCATCGCCGAATCATGTAAAGCTAAACCTGCCGTAACTTCGGTAGTTTTTACCCGGAAGTATTAGATTAGGCGTTATCCGCAACTATACAAATATCTCTAGAAATTCAAACTTAACAGTGTGCTCGTGTTATCTTCCGTTTGAAGGGTTTTAGCAGACTAAAGTAGCGACGAAAACTTTCCTTTTTTCAGAAAACAACGAAAACAACCCATTATCACCGACAATAATTTTCTGGTCACCTATAAATACCTACTTAACAATATCAAAGACACCTTAGCTGGCCACTACTTTTAAATTGCATCGGTTTAATGTGATCACATTTCAAGTACAGGTAACAAAATCTAGTTTACTAAACCAGAAAGAAACGGGGTATGTTCAGAGATCGTAGAAATCTGAACACAAATCCCAGGAACACGTGTAGCTCGAACGGTAGCTAATGTGAGGGATCTGTTTATTTATAGCCAGCTAAATACCCAGATTTGAGCTTAACTTTTATTTATAAGGGAGGATAACAGGTCTGGTCTACCAAACACGTCCTACGAGGAAAGATGATGTGATTCAATGAATTCATAATCCTACGGCCAGCCTACCAAGAATTAAAGCACAATTGAAACGGCAGATAATAGCACTCGTCTCAGACTAAATCTATTTAAAATAATTTTTAATTATTGCACACTTTCATTTAGAACAATACCATGTTATGTACTATTGATACCGTTTATTTTTTTATTTTGTGATTTAATCAGATATTACTACTTAGTTATTAAAACTGCTACATTTTGTTATCATTCCTTTATTTTACTAAGAAGACTAAGATATGTTTCGATATTATTAAGTAGACATTTGTAGCTGATATGAAAATTATTACTGATGATGGGTTCCTTTTGTTATTATCTTGAAAAGGTAAGCAAAACATCAATGCGCAATTTTCGCCATTACTTTAGTCTGCCAAAACTCTTGAAATATAGCTACTGTATTTTTCAGAAAATCGCCGAGTCTCACTTTTAAGACATGCAGTATCTATTGTTTTTAGAAAGTCATTCGGTAAGATAAACTTGAGACAATTTTAATATTCACTGTGGAACTTAATGACCGCCACCCTTGTAGAGGAACTTTTGAGGGAATCTTACATTAAATAAACAACTGGTATAGACAAAATAAGATCTGGCAAATGACAAAGATCTGACAAATCTGACAGAATTATTTTACAAAACTACAAAAGAAACTTAATATTTAAGATTTTTAATTAAATTTCTTGCACAAGTGAAAAGCAGCGATACCGGTGAAAGACATCACTATACAAAGTTAACCGCAGATGAAAACCCATATTCTTCAATTCGTTGAGATACATAAAGTAGTACTTCTCATTTTAAACCTATATACAGAGTAAATCGAAATTTGTAAAGGGTTTTTTTTCTGTTACGAAGCTAAGTCCACGCATCATTTAAAATTGTATCGAAACCTACAAGGTGTCTAAGTTCGTAACTACCAAACTTGTATTTCTTTAAATAGTAGATACCATATATTTCAGAGACAAAGACAACTTATTTTTAATATTATTATTTACAACTAATTAACTAAAGTAAATACTTCTCGGGAAAAATTTTTTTCCCAGCAATACATGTTTCTGCAACATTTAAACAAACCATTACTGTAACAAATCCAAAAAATACATTTTAAACTCGTATTGTTTATCGCATATTCAGATAAGATTTGTACAAAAGCAGCCAGTCTGCGTTCGCAACGTTGGTAATACATTTCACAGTCACTACCAGACCAAAATTTCAAACAGAAAAGTTACGATTTTAAATTAGTGACACGTTTTCGCTTCAGTTATTAGAAACACCTAATCTAAGATTTAGTAAGTATTGTACGCATGTTCCAAAATATATTTTTTACGATATTAGTGCAATACCCATTGCCTTTTATAACAACTTGTTGCGGATTTATTAGGATCGTGTTTGAAACAAAGAAAATAATTGGACCCCTATTCAATTAACAAAAAAAAAACGGGCAACTGTAGGGATACCCTCCAGTTACTGCAAGCCTTCAGACGCAGGGATGTAGAACTAATTGCTGTTTGGGCGGTACTACAATCGATTACAGGCTTTTTATCGTCTAAAGACTTATTTAAGGGATTTCACCTTTAGACTGCAATATTCCGTTTCTTTTTTCCAGACTGTTCGTAGTAATTAAGCGGAAAATATGTTCGGGAAGCTATTTTTAGCTTATGGAATTATAGATGCTGTTGAGATTGAGTTTGCTTTACGAAAGTTTCCGGTATTCGAGGGCGTATACATAAAGTTACTTTGCTTTACTCGAAAGTCTCTGTAACTCACGATTACTTAGATGTGTTAATCCCTTATACCAATTTCTCAAATCATAATGTGGTTTTTATTTATAATTTCAATCTTATCAACACTTTCCCAGTTGTTGACTTTTCATTTTCCATAAAGCATTGGGATAATGTATGCTATCAGAAACCGAAAAACTATGCGGGATGTTCTATTTTAAATAAGCAAGTTAATATTCGTTGCCAATGTAACCGGAAATAACTCAGCGTTGCCAGCATTTTTATTTGAAAGATCAGTCTAAAAAATCAGCTAAAATTTTTCCACTCATAATGCCCGGTAGTCTGCCAGCCGACGATCCAAACTACTGCAGTAAATTTAGAGTTTGCTTGTAATGTAGCTCGTTAAAACTAATTATTTTTAGGCACAAATTTCAAAAATTTCTAATTACAAAGAGCTCTAGTCTATAAAATATTGTTAAAAGAAGCATTTTGATGAAGAAACAGAAGATTGACGTTTTTACGTGAGTTACCTTAAAAGTACCACACAAGGTCTATTTAAAGGTGTCCCTTTTTATAAGAAAGCAGTATTGGCAGCACATTTATAGGTTATATGTTTAGTTTAATAACTTGTGGCCATCATTTGGAACACTTATATGTCTGCTACAAAATTAAAGCGTGTCTTGTATAAATTTCACGGAACGTTTAACATTACAAGAGTTTGCTATCTCAATTTTCTTTCTGTGAATAGTAAACCGAACTTGGAACACCTGTATATACAAATATTAGTCGCGTTAATGTACATATGTATAACAACACCCCTCGAATGTGCACCAAATTATCAACGTTTTGCTCGATAAAGATAAAAATATCGCTAATATATGATGTGTAAATACTTTTCTGATTACTCTTTATTTCATAATAATTTCGTAGGCACATGACACGAAAATGTATATCGCCCAAAAACCACCTGTTCTCCGCGGAAATCGTTGATGTATCTTTGATAATTTCGTTTCGGCTTTTTTGTGATTATCTGCATATGCAGCGTATATACGGATATTGCACGTACTCAGAAAAATAACGCTATTCACGTATACGGAAGTATAATTTGTAATATAATAGTATAACAAAATCCATCTGCTTACAGAATGTTCTTAAGGGTTGGCCAAAATTTTAATGAGAGATTGCTTGTTTGCGAACGTAAACGATAACTAGCAGTGTCTAGCGTAAGTCTTTAATTCAAAATAATATCTGTTTCACTTTAGGCAGTATTTATGATTTTAGCAATGAAGGCAGATCTATAATTAACAGCAGTTGCGTATTTCAATTTCAGAACAAAAGTAAACAATTTTTACTGCTTCTAAAATTAACCTTAACTTAAATATAAGCTTTTAAAAAAACGCTGAAGTTATCGGAAACGCTGATATCAAAATTCTAAAAATCCAACTGAATTAGAGATTTCTTAATGTGTTTGAGTAGTAGCAGTTGTATTTAAATAACATTTGAATATCGATTTTATACGCTTTAAAAAATATATAGATAAAAAGGTATTAAATTTTCAGCAAACAAAACAGCACAATACTAAAAAAAGAAAAAAACAATAAAATTAAACGTATAAAATGAAAGTTAGTCATATGTTATAAAATATTATTATTAGAATATCAACAAACATTAAACACGATATTCTGGAAATCGAAATCACATTTTACTTGCTGTTTCATTTTATAATATTTAACATGTATATTTGCACACGTATCTAACAAATTTTGCATTAAATGTGTACTCTGCAATCTCTTGATGACAATATAGTAGTAACCTAAATAAACAAATTTTATACCAATGCATAACGCTATCGTATCGTTTTACTACGTTGAGTAAGAGCATCATTAAAAATATAAATTCCTACGAATTTACGCAAGTTGTCGCATATAGAAGCCAAATTTAAACACCGACTGTAAACCCTCAAAATAATTACAAAAACGTTTCGCCTCAATAACTTTCTTCGTTGTAACGACATAGCTAGTCTTATAAATCTTACATTCAAAAGTTACATTTCGTTCGAATAAATTTGAAAAAAAACAAAGCAAACTGTTCATTTTTGAGATACCATTAAGAATTGCCAGAAACTATAAGAAATAATGTTAATAAGGAATATTCCATTAGCCTGGATAGCTCCTTGACATGATTCGCGAGCATCTACGAATTTGGCATATTCTCCCATTCGTTGATTAGGATATCTGTTAGCTACTTGATAGACGAGATGAGCCTCTCCGAATACGTCTGTCTAAGAAATTCCAAAGATGTTCAACTGGATTCATATCAGGACTTGATGAAAGCCAATCCACGTGGTACGTTCAATCCACATCAACAATCCACGTGGTCATCATTTTTGTAACAGCAACTAGATATTTTATTTGAGGTTGAGAACTCTTACTTTATTTTTAAAATAGCAGAAATTATTGCTGCAAACATTTTTCAACGTGAAGTACGTTTTTGGTGATAACAACAGCATCTTGCACCAACACAAAATTTAGCCTTGCACTATAGGTATATAACTTAATTCTCCAAAATGAGATCAACACATTACGACATTCATCACGATCAATACCGTCTCACGCCATCGCACTACCATTTTCTTTACTTCTGTTACTTTTTCTTCTTTCTTCATGTGAAGATCAGCATACTTCACCATTATAACCAGCTAAACGAAGCCGTGGGTCGTCAGTTAAGATTGGTCCTCGATGTCGAAGATGCCATGCTACATGCTTATGTATGGTTCAACTCTTCTTGATATTAGCTTTACCTCTCTCAATCTATTCTTAATTATTTGGTCGAAAATCTCCAATTCATGAATGAGTCACGTTTTTTATGTCCTCCGGTTTCTAGGTAACGATTACGGCTAACATTAACATTCTTCACAACTTCTCGATTATAGATTCAATTCTGCATAGCCGGTACAACAGATACAAGATCTAATTCTTTTCGATATAACAAGTGTCCAACTTGACACTATTATTAATCCAACGCAAACATATTTAATTTATATTCGATTGTTTGATTGGCTTTAGTTATTGTACTTTCTTTAAATTGGCAGTGCTATCTCAAAAATAACACGGAAAGTTTCTTCTGTTTTTGCAAATTTATCCGGAGGAAATCCAACTGTTCTAGATAAACTTTATAAAATCGCTATACAATTACAATTTACAAAGTTATTGAGCTTTCCTTTAATTATTTTGACTAGCGTATTTAGTATTTTAATGCCTTTTCGATTTCTGATTTAAATCTTATCCGATGCAGAAATTCTATTAACTAGCAACTAGTACTCTTCCACTATTACCCACTTTGTTCTTTTCTAACTTTATTGAAATGCAATGGAGTCTTGATAACTCAATGTTTACATTGGAGTAATTAAAAAGAATGAAATCAATGAAGATATGGCTGAGTTTAACCGCAGTGTCGGTGTATTTGTTACATCAATTCGTTGTGAATGTTGGAAAAAATACTGAGGGATTCTGTTAACCGTACTTCTGAAAACCAATTTCTCCATTAGACTTTAATGAGAAAACGAAAAACCCAAGAACTCTGTGACCGGAAACGAAGTAGACAGTCGCAGACAACAATTGCTGCCAAAGATAGATGCGTAATAATAACAGCGAAGTTATATCGACAGTTGACACCACCAGATATAATCACTGATCACTGACTTTATTTCCAAGAAACAACGAAAATGTCTGTTACCACATTGGCTACTGATTTGAAAGGCCACACATCATAAAATAAAAGCTCTCAGTAAAGCATGAACAAAAAGACTGACTTTGTCAAGAGAACATTTAAGTTGAATAAAAAATGAATAAACGCAAGTTTTATGGATGGACGAGCTTAAATGTGAATTACCACAGAGTTAACCTTCCGAATTTTGCATAATTTTTTCGGTGAAAAATGGTGGTGGAAATATCATTGGTTACACATAGTTATTCTTCTATTTAGAACCACAGAAACTATGAAAACGGAAGGATATTTACATATTCTGAAAGTTGTATTATCAAAGCAGAACAACGACCCTAAACACATCTCTAAAATACGCAAAAACTTTCTGGAGAAGAAAACAGTGGTAAGACACATTCATCCAATCCGACCTTGTGTGACTAGTATGATTTCGCAGTTATTTATTTCACAACTTGCTAGTGCCACCGTATAAAATTGATCGTATACGTTAAGAATCGACCGTCCAAAAAGTGATACCATAATGTGCATTCCGTTTTGTTAAATAAATGCTAATGTAACACCCAACCATTTATTAAAAAAGAATTAATTCGAGCCGAAAATGGCGTTATGATCCTCTCAAAAACCCAGGTTTGAGTTTTCGAGAGATGAGCTAAGAGACAACAACCGCAAAATGGGGTGCGTGGCGATAATTCGATGTTAATTACTTAGAAAGACTGATGAAAAGAATATCCAAAGTTTATGAAATGATAAAGGCTAAAGTGTGACATATTTATAAACATATGTAAATAAATAATTTAAACAATGAATATTTTAAGGATATATCTTAATTATGCTTCTTTTGTACAATACATTTCAATATTAAGAACAAATTCGCTACTCACAAACTTTTGGAACAGTAGTGTATGTATGTTAAATGTATTAACTGTACCAACTGCCCAACGCCAATTAATTGCTGGACAAAATTGTTGACGGATTCTGAGAATTTTCACCCTACATCACTATTCATTTATGTATGTCAAAACTTTATTACGGATTAAAATCAGTTGCCTGAAGAACCAAGTAAACACGATTTAATACTTATATCTATTACGTTGTAACCATGCCAGTTCAATTAGGTAGCCAATCATATATTTGAAGTAGATTTTAACCTGTCCTTTTAAATTACACAAATGCAAATAATGTAAATTGGGAGGAAAGGCACTAAAATATGAAAATAATATGTAAATATACCAACAACAAATTTAATCAATAACCTCGTGTGAATTTATCAACTTTTACAACGAGACACTAACATAAAATTATTTGTATTTATGGATATTTTTTTGAATTAAAGAACTGTTTTGTTTGTTATTAAAGAATCCATGTAGTAGAAAGTCAGCAACACTTTACAAAAGGAAAAGCAATAGCAATTTGTTAGTAATTTGTTTAGAAAAAAAAACATTATTATTTGTTACATATTACGCGTAGAATGTTCAAAGTTTCCGTTCGTTATTTATTGCGATTTATTGCTACATTTCATCCTCCTACGAAAAGAAGTACTTTTCGAGGAGATGAGTACTGAATTGTATAAACATGATTTTAGATTAACTAGCATTCGAGTAGTTAATTAACACTGTTAAATTAATAGGTCCCAGCGATTAATCCAATCGACATTCTCAATTTTAGTAGCTCTTTACATATGGCTGTTAATTCGTAAACTATAATTCAGCATTACTTATACGAATGCGTGAATTAATAGACAAAGTCAGCAAAATTATAATAAATGGATCCGTGAACAATTTGTAATCAAAAAATCAATACCTCTTTTAGCATTAACCATGCAAAGCCAGTTTTGCGATTTTTATACGAATTACATATTTATGGCTATACGAAAATTTCAAAAATATTATACATGGTGTTTCGAAAATCCTGTTAGAAAAAAATCTATTTTTAAATAGCAACCTCTATTTTTATTGTTTCTACACATTCTACTAAAAAAAAAGTTAAAAATATATTCTCTCCTACATATATCCTAAATTCAACGGTTTCAGAATTGCCGAAAAAAATTCATAAAATTGCTCCATTTTTAAGTAAAAAAGAGCAGATTTAGCAAGCTAGGTTTTAATCTATTCAAACTGATGATAGATAAAAAAATACATGAAAACAAAAAGTAGTTGATAGAGCAAACAGAGGTGTTAATAAATCGCGTCTCTAAAGAATTCTCGAATAGCACGTAGATGGATGAACGTCGCTCCACAAAGGACTAATGACATTAGCCTTCACTGTTTATGAAAGCACTTTCCGGGTGAACTTCTTAAAGCAATACGTAACGTAGGCACTACGTAAAGTATTGGCCCCCAAAATGTTATCAAATGTTCAACAAAATACGAAGAAACGCATTAAAATTTGTATGAAAAACAATGATGCTCGCCCCGATTATAGATTATTTCCCATGAAGTTTCAATAAATTCAGATGAAATTTATCAAAGGACGATACGTTTTACGTATAAGGAAATTTCTTGATCACATTCTTAAAAAATGTGGTGCGTATTCTATTAGAAAATAAATTAAATTCACATAAATCAAACATGGCAACGATCTCGATTGCCATCATAGAAACCAGTAGGTTCGTGCATGAAAACGAAATATTCTGATATACGTTTCGATTTTAGTCAGCGATGCAATGAAACTAAGAATAGATTTAAAATGGATTTTTATCCACAATATTGTCCATCAAAATTTCATATCAATGTATTAGCAAAAATTTCTACGAGGTAGGTTCAATAAATACATGTTCGAGCGGTGATACGTGTAAGCGGTTTAATTAAATTAAACAAAATTGCCATTACTACACAGGCAGGCACCCCACTGCTTCACAAGACGCTGTATACCAGTGGCGTACCACTCCTCTGTGAACCATGTCAAAATTGCCTGCTGGACTTCAGCGTCCGACTGGAATCGCTGCCTCTGGAATGGTGCCTTCAAAAACATGGTCAACCGCGCTATCTGTGACGTGATGCTGTTAGCAATATGCGGACCGGCGTTATCGTGAAGGAGGATCACGCCTTCCGTAAGCATCCCAAAACGTTTGCTCTTCGTGGCAAACGAGATGCAAACGAGTCAAAGTTTCACTGTATCAAACATCATTGATGTTATTTGTATTTGTATAAGTATTTACCAGCGGTGCGCCCGGTTTTGGCAAATCTGCTGTCGATTGTTGTCCATTACTGAACTTCCGACACCATTCAACGACTGCAGTTTTCGAAGGACACTATTCACCATAAACATTCTCCGATAAATTTGAACAGGGGTGTTGCTCTCAGCGTTTAAAAGCTGTATTACTGCTCGGTGATCGGTCTTGGACGCTTCAACGATACGACCTGCCATGCTGATAGGCGACACTTGCATTACCCGCGATCGTGTTATGCAACTTTCTGCGGTTATAGTAAAATTAACATTCGTGCTACAACGCTCGAACCAGTATTTATTGAACCTGGCTCGTACGAAAATGTTTTCCTAATCCAAGAGTTACTTTTTTATTCAATAATTTAATTATTAGTATCGACTTGCGAAGTAGTCGATATTTAACTTACGTTTCTACGAACTGAGGAAGTATGCATTTTATTATTGTTATTTAAATTTAATTAAAACAAATCATACAGCTCAATACTTTCTAATAAAATTGGCCTCATGTGGATATAAAGCAACGGAATTCAATTTAAAGATAAGTGTTACAAATGCAATTCTACCGATAATAAATTTATGTCTCAATGTATCACGAGTGCTAGAATAAAAATAGTTAACACAATTTCAACCAACTCACGTGCTTCTGTAAAACAAACTTGGTATGTATTGAGCGTATGTTGTATATTTACTTATTTTATCTCGTTAAAAATAATGTGAAGAGTAAATAGTATAAAATTTACTTTGTTTTGGTACTCTATCTCATTTAATCAGATCCCTTGAATATTTACGGTAAATATTAGAAAAAAAAGGATAGCATTTCATGACAGCAAAAAAACAACGGAATTAAATTTTCAACATTCAGAACAAAAGGTAATACTCTAAATTTGCGTAATATAATATAGAAATCATAAGACACTAGAATGACGTCGAATAAGAAAAGTATAAGTAACGTTTTGCTTTTTCTAAGATGTTTAAGACTGATTTAAACAACATACGAGGGTTATACAGTATTTACTATCTCTAGTTAACACAGTGGGTGTTGAAATGCAGTTTTCATAACAACACAAGATAGCTATTTGCTATTTATTTTTGAGCTATATTTGTTAACAAGTTGTGTTAAGTTAAAAATGAGAAAAACGAACTTCATGCCAAAACAATTGGAACAATAATCATTGACTGTTTGAAAATTCATGAGGTGTCTGCAAGCCGCACGAACAAAAATGGATAAGAGTCACCACTTCACGAAATATCCTTTACTTGTCAAAACGTAAGTTCACTAAATTTGAATAACAAAGCGAGGAACGGCAACGTCAAAGATCTCCACAGCTTCACAAATTTAGAGTCTAAGTCCGAGTGACTAAGATTTTGGCTACTATTTTCTGAAATGCTCAGAAATTTTCATTAAATAATTATCTGAAACGTGGCAAAACAGTCACGGGTAAATATTACATCGTATAAATTAATCAACTTCGTATTAGAGAAAAAGTAGAGTAGGGCTATCGCGTGATATTCTCCTTCTTCGTTAGGACAATGCTGCAGTGCATAAAAGTCTCGATTTCTTAAACACAATTCACAACGCAGATTTCGAGCTTCAACATGCTCAGCTGACCTAGTGATTTTTATGTATTTTCATAACTGAAAGGAAATCTTTGTAATATTTAACAACGATGACGACGTTGTGGCAGCAGTTCAAGGAATTCAAAACCGTGACTTTTGTAAATAGCGTGTAAATACGTTAGAACGCAGATGGATGCGTTTTAAAGTACAGTGATTGCGCCGGGAAATGATATTGATTAAAATGTTAAAGACAATAAATACTGCACAACCCTGATTAAGATATTCTAATGTCTCATTTGCTTTTGTTCTCTTCTTTTTGTCGTTCTGCTATAGCTGTTAATAAAGAATTATAGTATCCAGAGACACCAATTTCTATCACTTGACCGTGAGTTTTACAGAATATTAATTCACGACACACGAAGTATATTAGGATCACCTATTACTATATTAAGATTCACTTATATCTATTATTTTTCAATGAACCTTGCCTTTGTATTTACATGATTTACCTCAAAATTTTGTAAATTGCACTTATACCCCTTTTGTTCCAACCCCTTTTGGAATTAATTCCAATACATTCCATAAAGATTGAGTTAACGATTATTCGTCAAATAAAAGATGAGATTATTGAAGTGTATAAGAGTATGTGTCTTTCATGGTTTCATAAGCTCAAATATTTTTTTAATTAATGGAACACTCTGTATGCTGTATCAGCTTCAGACTGTACATCACATTATAAATATTTTAGATTATAGAAGTAGATTAAACCTTACCCTAGTAATCTTTAAGGAATTTGAATTTTTCTAGAAATTTCTGTTTTGTAGGTGTTTACAAGTTTCATTATATTTCTAGGCAGTGCCGTTCAAAACTTGAATCCTAAAGCGGACTGCTAATATAGGGTATGTAACACCCCACAACCAAAACTGTTCTTGCACAGAGCATTCTACCAAATGGGAGCTATTGGGAACAAATATCATAGGGGCGAGATCCTGGATTCTATCTATTTCTACACATGTCGTACAACAGGCCTTTTAGGCTCATTTATTTCCATTGCTTCCTATTCGTTACTTTAAATCCCCAATTTGTTATTTGTTTCTCATTTAAATCATCTGAGCTGGTTTCACTCCATTTCCTTCTAGGTCTCCCTTTCTTCTTTTTCCGTTCCGGTTCTTTCCAACCTATTGTTTTTTGCTATCATTTCGTTCTATATATAATATATTCATATTCTTTTCAAATGATAGTCGTCGTCTTGCTTTAACCACATCGCGGATCTTTGGTTCATGAAATATATCGTATACTTCCTTATTTGTTCATCTTTCCCATCCTGCTTCAGTTCATCTCTGTTGTTTGTACTTTTTTGTTCATCATCCATATTTCCAATTCGTATAATAGCGTTGGTATTAGGACAGTTTATATACTCTTATGTCTGTTTTTATAAGCACTTCTTTCAATTTTAGTACGTGACATAATCCACTGGGGCATCTGTTATTCTTCGCTATGCTTTCTTCGTCACATTTGTCATTACTTGATGTTCCTAAATACACGAAGCTGTTTACTTTTTTAAATTCCATAGTTTTCTCTTGGTTAATCTGATTTATATATACTATAGAAGAAGAATTTATCTTCTTCTCTAGTTCTATGATTTATCTTTAATTTCATATAATTGCTTTTGTATAACTATTCTTCCTCTCGTTATTAGTTATTTAGTTGCATCCATAAATTCTTCTTTTCTTACAGTAATCAGCGTAGGCTAGACAATGTTGACTTTTCGCGGATAATGTTCGTTTTGAATTGGTTCTAGTTTCACATACTACATCATTCAAAACCACGTTAAATATCACAATGGACAAAGGATATTCTTGTTACAATGCAATGTCTACTTTAAATAGAGTAGATATCTTTCCACTTATCTTTACTGCACAATTGCTCCTTCCTAATATCGTATTGGTCTTATTACTTCTCCCTATTCACAGAGTCGTACATTTTTTTGAAATCCACAAAGAGCATACGTTCAGTTATTTCATATTCGTAGCATGATAGACTCGTGGCTGACACTCGATAATTAATGAAAACTCCGATTAACTTTTCTATTTTTCTTTTAATCCATCTCTATAGTATCTTGTAAGTGACGTCCAGCAAAGCAATTCCTTTGTAATTAGCACAATCACTTTTATCGCCCTTTTCGTATTTAGGTAAAATTGAAGACTTATTTCAGAGTTGCGGCCTTACTTCCTGGGTCTGTGTAAGTATAGGTCTTATGACTAATAGAAGTTTCTGGAATTGGAAGTTCTATTACAAATTCATACAGCTTATTTTATTTAAAATATACAAATTATCATTACTCCAATTTTGTTCAATTTCCAATTTATTTATAACTGGCTGTAAATTGGTAGATTACGATAGTCACAGAATTTAAATATAGGAAACTTTGTAAACGCCTTCAAAATAGATTGTTTTAGAAAATTGTCAACTATTGTAAGAATTAATATATTTTTAATAAAAAAATATTCGAAACGCAGTGCATCTTTTTTTTTTCATCTTCTCAACTATAATGTGCAATAAATATTATTATACAACAAACTCTTTAAAAAAAAGTTACCTTAGTTGAGCCACATCGCACAAAGTCGTTGTGGGAAGTTACAAATAGTTAGGTGACGTACCAAGTGTACATAAGTAATCCAAACACGTAACATTTTAATGTTGTTTAATTGCTTGAAGAATAAGTACACCGTACCAAACGTTGGCTCACTTTGTACGTGTTTCTACTTTAAGACCGAATATTTGTAGTTAAAATTGCATTTCGATGATTATTTTTCATATCTCATTAGGAGATCATTCATCATATCAGTACTTCAACCACATTCAATGATAACATCTTTTTATCTGCATTAAAAGTAAGCATCACATGTCAATGATAATATCAACAAGTACAAATCTCAAGTCAGTTTACCTATATACTCTTACTGTCGCAGTTCGGAAAATAGATTAGCTGCTTTCTGGAATCTTTACAAAAATCAAGAGTTTAGAGAGAATTTGATGGCACTGCCTCTACAATAAGTGCAATATCGTTTTTCAAAATATATTACTTCTTATTCCAGGAGACCTATTAAGATGGTAAACAATCCACGTTATTTATTTTGAGATAATCAAATAAACGAATTGGTGCTATATATTTTATTTATTCGTTGTAGTAGGTAAAGTAAACATTAACGTAAGCAATTATACCGACTAGATTATAGCAATATATTGTTAGACCCAGCAAAATTAAACCAAGACATACCTATGCGTTTTTTGCAAGAACCTCTTTCGAAAGCTGTTGTACGCTGATCCAGGTCCATCCTCGTCTCTACCAAACTTGACCTTGCCATGTGACGGTACGTACTTCCTACCAGATATTCCCAAATCCATCTGTAAATCAATTACGAGCAACATAGTGAACAGCACAACTGCAACGCAAAACCCGACGATCATGCGCTCCTTAATTTTAAGTCCACCACCGCACAGGGTGGACATAACGCGCACGAACGGATTACGACCGACACTCATGTTATCACCACTTCGCGTCAAAGAAGATCTCGGACTGTTCGAAGCCTGCAAAGTTCGTTTGCCGCCAGTGATAAGGTCCGGCGGTGGTGGGGAGAATTTCTCTTTTGTGTTATCTCTGAAATAATCCGTGATACTTCGGGTCACTAATTTCGATTCGTTTTCTTGACTTCTATCCACAATCGATTCACGTCTCTGACCGGCTAGCTTATTTACTTGGCTCCTTACATGCGGACTGTTGATTAGATGTGCTGGCTTGGTCGAGTAAACACTCGACTTCCTTCTTCGTTCAATAGAAGGCGATGATTCTCTCGCATCGGCACTTCCGGATCTCCGAGTATTATCTTGATTGTACCTATCCGGGGATAATAGCTTGTACTCTTGACCTTTCTCGTCTTTCAAACTTTTTCCGAAACCCCAAGTACCTAGAGAAAATTTCCTGAAGCTTTTCTTTATATCTTCGAATGTGCTTTGAGGGTGTTGGACGTTTTCGTCCTGAAATTTTTTTGTACCTTTTAGCGTTGGCTTTAAAAGGTCTAAACTATCTACTTTGGCACTTAATACGTATGGATATTCCTCTACGGTATCAGCAGGTTTGAATTTTTTGAAAAATTGTGAGACTCTTTCCTTGGGCGAATTGGATCTTCTAGGTTCTTGATTACGATTAGGAGCCTCTAAAAATTGAACTCGTTTCGGTGGTTCGATTCTAATTTCGGGTATATCGGTTACCTTCGATTTTATCGGATTTAGATTACGCAAATGCGTCAACTTATTCACCAAATACGAATGGTTATCATTCGTTAGGACCTTGGATTGCAAAGAATTTGGTATCTCTTCTTGCACAACGTCCAAACTATTAGATTTTTTCCAAAACCCTTTCTTATTGTAGGTTGGACTATATTGTTCCCTTAAATAATTTTCAGATGACCGTCTAGATGTTAGCAGCGAAGAATCCGAAGATGCAGATGAAGTTTTTTCGGGAGCCTTCTTCCAAAACTTCCTAGGCGGAATTGGGGGCGGCGGAGGTGTTGGGCAATGGGAATCTCCTTGACTTAAATATTTTCTCGCGATCAAGTTGGAGTTGGCGACATTCACCTTTTTTGGAGTCAGAGATTGTTGACTGCCATCTCGTGAACTTTGAGGTGTCGGCGTTTGCCAGGGGATGGTAATGGAAGGCTTGTTCTGCGATACAACTGCAGTACGTCGCGGAGGTGGCGGCGGAGGGAACAAATAGTGTTGATTTTGGTTTTCTTGTCGTATTTGATGGAATGTTGACGAATGGGCCGCAGTGTTGTTTACACATTGCAGCCCAGACCTTGTTCTTGTCTCCAGATTAGAATCTGGGACTCCTTATCCAAGCGATGTGCATCTGAAACAAAAGTATATCGTAAGTGCACTACGTAAGAAACATGGAAAATGTCTGCGATACTTGTTAGTTTTCTGATATTGTCGTTAAAGAAGTTAGTCCGTTTATCGATGTTCTTTAAAGAACCTCTGAGCAAGGCGAACTTTAATGTTATTTGGTGAAACTACTTATTGTAGCATTGATACCACGAAGCTACGTAAGAGATTACACATGTTATATATATATATATATATATATGTTTTATCATACAATTTTCTTTTTAGTTCTTAGATTATAAAGCAAACATTTATCTGATCTTACTCTGAATAAATAAAAATTTAACTTTTTTATAAAAAAAATCTGAAGATCATATAAGAGTGTTAAAAATATACATAAAAACAAGAGGAAATTCTAAAAACTTAAAGATCACGTTTCCGCAATGTAGTCCTCTGTTCACAGATTTTCAATGCCTCCAAAACAATTTTTGAATTTTTTACATGTAAGACGTGTAATTAGAAGTTTCCGAATATTATGAAAAATCCAGAATCAAAAGTAATTAACCGTAGAAAGCTACCTCAGTAACCAAATTCAATGACTATCTAATCTATTATCTAAACCAGCCAAAATTCTGTTCGATTAATTTTGAACAGTTCTTCTACTTTGGCTAGTAGAAGTGTGACGATTTTTATGTTTGTATCAGCCGCAATTTTATTTGATTATTCGTTTGGTGATAATAACTTAAGCAATATATCGACTCCTCGAAAAAAATTAATCGTTTTATGTTCTTAATTTTGTTTATTATAATAGATTGCAATACATATGAAAGTAATTAATAATCAAGTATAAGCCGAAACTTGCTAACCACGTTAGCTAATAAGTTTTTAAATTATATAAACACTGCAGGTTAACACTGAGAATTTCCCAGAATTGAGTCTTTCCAATGAATACAATTGCTCAAACAATGTATTTTTCCATTGGACAAACGCATTTATTTTGATACCATTTTGTACCAACCTTCTTATGTTTGCTTTAAACATATTGCCGGAACCTATAACAAGACAATGGGGACAAGGATGGAAAAGAGAAGGAGAAGAGGTAGATCTAGAAGAAGATAGCTTCAACAAATGATATAAAGATAATGATATAGAAAGCGAAATAAAGGAAACAATAAAAAACAAAGAATTTACTGCAAGAAATAGAAAAACAGTAGAGATAAAGAAGGAAGGAGAACATATGTAAGGAATGTTGTGGATTAACTAAAACCTACAATCCGTTGTTCAAATATTTTAAGCAATTTTCATATTGCTTGCTTGTTAGTTCTTCTTTTCCAAACTTACCTTAAAACAACTTGCAACTCACTTGACATTTTTTTTAAATTTCAAGAGCAGGATTTGGCAGTTCCAATAATAGGACATACATGCCAATGCCTTAGTTGAAAGTATGCGAATATAATTGTTGGGATTACTAATTTAAATAATTCGCGAAGTTAAATAATGCTGAGCAGAGATTCTACAATTATACGAATGGACATGCTTAAGCAACGCAATAGTTTGTGAAGATTCGGTCTCTTGAAATGGTGTAATCGATGGAGCAATGTGTTTTTGTCGTATAAACGTGCCGTTTACCGTATGATAAGTATAAACTTCCCGTAACAAATCGCATGTTTTTGGGTGTACTTTACTGTTGAAGTAGACATTGTAGCGCGGTGCATATCTGGAAATCATCTTATCTTCCACCTTGAAAAGTTTACAAATCGAAAAAATTCCTCATAAATTATCAGTAAGTGAATTAATCATATTAAAGATAAGATGCTTCGGAATCATAAATTAGTGCTTGCATAAGGTGAAGATGCAGTATCTTACCATTCCACAGAGTAATTTTTAATTAAATACAAGATTAAACCATAATACGCATGCTTGTCGACAAAAATTACGCCATGCTAAATCTAACGAACACTTATTAACACGAACACGAATTACACTTCATCTGCAAGCTGGCATAATGCATTAAATTAGATCAAGAATGTTTCGATAAATTCGAATTTATGCAAGCCATCAATTTACTAATGATATCAACTGGCTATCAACAACATATTAATGAAATATGTAACTTGATTAAATTTAGCACACAATTGCAAAGTGTTATCAGAATCTACTCTATTTTTGGTGATCGAACAAGTAAAATGTTGATACTTGAATATTAGTCGATAATAAAAATAAGCCGATTCAACACATTTTGTTTAATTAACAATAGTACAAAGATCAGCATATATAAAAAGTTGAATCATTCGCAATAACTAAAGCAAAAAAAAGTGCAATGTAATATAATGCTGTATATATCTCCAATCTATCCTTACTTATGTTATTACTCAAAAGGCTTTTCATGAACAGCCAAATTTATTACGTTTGCTACATATCATAAACTTAATACCACTTTGTACAAAAAATAAATAACAATATATTCACGCCGGCAGCAAAAGAAGTCAAAAATGAAACCTTACCTTGGAAAAACAAAAAACTTTTGCTGGATCGGTTCAGATCCCTAAAACTCGAGCAATGTACTACAAAATCTGTATTGAACTATTCAACTTTTACAGAAACCATGAAAGAACAAAAATGTTGGTACCCAGAAGGCTATATCTTGAAAACATGATTTTTCAAGGTTTGAATTCCCTCTTAAGATGATAAAAATCGCTGCGCACGTATTATTTTGATATCCGAGAACAAAAACAAATCATTAAGGCGAGCAATCGGCTGAATACTACCAATCAAACATTGGCTTGATGTTGTTTTCCTTCAAATAATCAAGTGTTTGACATGCTGTGCGAAAGCTGGTACTGTCATAAGGACCGATGCGTCGTTGTTGGTTGCTTTTCCGGATTTCATCGATGTTTTCTACCGAATAAATCGTTGTATGCGGCATATCTAATACCAGAAGAGAGATAAGCAATCACTTTTTGAAAGGTACTTCGTTGCCGACAACTTTTATTATATTTATGGACTCGTTCATTTTAAATCACTCAGACACATTGTCTGATTGTTGCTTAGTTTCTGGTCGTTACAATGTTGAAGTTTCTTTGTCAAATTCTGGGGGAGTAACTCCCTACACCAATTAATACAAATTTTTGTTTGTGCGAAATCCAGTCTTCGATATAAATAAAGAACAACAATTAATATTGGTCGACCTGACGGAAACATCATCACGATAAATTTCTACAAATCATCGGTAAATGGATGGAGCTTCATTAGGGAGACGTTTACCAAAATCGATAAAAATCATCCAACCTTCACGTGAAATTAATCACGGCAATGGTTCAACAACAATAATGTCAAGCCTTGCGAAAATATAATGTGAAATTTTGCATTTTGTAGCATTGCAAACATATTACAACAGATAATATTTTGATCAAAACAAAAACATCACTCAATTCACAAGTCTATACTTAGTAAGGATCTACCGCCAACAATATTTATTTATTTAATTATCACATACTTGTAGGACCTATCAAGAGTCTCGTAGGCAGTTCAAAATACTTATAGAGAAGTCACGGAGGCGGCCTTATTTCTACAAACTTCGCAGACAAATGTTTATTCGTTGCATAAGTAAAACAGGCTTGTGTAGAATTTAATGTCATCGTTTCGTTTATTGCATTTTAAAAATTAAAAATTAATGATATACACACATCACATCAATGACAATTCTTCTCAAGATATAGCCATACAGAGTAACATACAGAGGGAATTGAGCTTTTACACAAAAGTAAATCATTACTTTATATTTAACAAGTAAACTGAACTATCCATGCTGACCGCAATTAAAAATGCACCACCAAAAAGAGCCTGCAAAGCAATGTTTATTTGTATCGAGAGTGTTTATATCAAAAAACGTTACCAACTGAAACCAGAGTTGCGCAACCAAGCGCTTCAAAAGGAAATCTTCGAAGTGATCCTTTGGGTGCGCTTGTTTTACCTTGATTTTTGCAATCCACAGGTTCCATCGCTGTAATACTATCAAACGATTACAATTAACTCTACGCGCAATTTCCCGAAAACTTACACCACTTTCACGGCCGAGTTAAGTGTTTATAAGGTGCATGTTCTAATTGCTTAATTAACGCATTTTACTAATTTCTGTATAACTATCGGGTTGTATCAGGTATTCCTGCAAAAAGCATGTGCAGAACATCTAGGTCTTGTAAATGTTGGAAGACAGATTGGACTAATGCCGTGTGATAAACAATCGCTTAAGTCAATCTTCATAAATACATTTATAAAATTTTAACAAAATACTCCAACGATTTAGGAAGTGTGCACCTTTAATTGCAACAATTATCCTGCATTATAGCTGTGCAATTTTGTATGGAGTAAAACTATATAATAATTCCTTGATGTTTGTTCTCAACGAAACCCTAGAATGGCTATCAATTAGAGGAAAACTTGTTCTCTACCAAATAATTAATAGTACAATAGGTAAGTATAAAGTACAAGTTGTGCTGTAGAATTAATAGAAAATGGTATTAGGGCAGGGCACTTTATAAACATGTCATAACCAGCGCTGGCAAACACTTTGAAACAGGACTATTGTAAACAGTAAACCATTCAAAATAGATAGACAAGAACTAGAGCTTTATGCTAAACGCTTTAACCTTTACTACCGACGTTAATTTAATGTCCAAAACAATTATCGAAAGGTTACACTTGAAAAATAGTTTATATGTTCTTGTATTTACCAACATATAAAATTATGTGTTCTTTGCTAAACAGCCTAAAATAGGCAGTCGTTATAAAGAATTACTAAAAGTCAATCCACTCAAAATAAATCATGTTACATTATTTTTTTTTATTTTAAATTCAAACTCAATTTTAGATAATTTTGTCGCGGATCTGCTCAACAGAGTCAGTATCGGATTTAAGTAGTTCCTTCAAATTTAAACAAAATTAGAGATATTATAAAGAAGAATTTAAAGACCCCAGCGGGATTAGAATTGAAATTAATTGCAACTGAAGAATTAACTAACAGAAGTATACAGTGTCAAACATCATATCTTAAGGAACCTCTAACGCCACTTTAGCGTTGGATAACTCTATAACTAATCGCTTCAGTCCATATACACTAACGCCAAGAGATTTTAGAAATGGTTTATTTGGTTAGCATGGTCGTAGTTAATAAGACTTTACGGCGGCTCGTAGAGATTTCTCTAAGAATACTAGAAACTGAACTCGAACTGGATGCGGAAGATATCAACTCATTCAAGACGCAAGGTTGAACATATATCAACTTTCGGATATCTCTTAAAATTAACCAGTTTCCTACTTATAGGATCAAGCGGTGCACCACACTTAGTAGGATCTCCTAAGTTATCACAAAATTACTATTTCAATACTCAATATTAAAGTGACTACATCTAAACTATAAAGTTAGCGAGATTAACCCTTTATCAAAGTTAAGCATCGACTACTCTTGGCGAATCACAGCACTGCTCTTCAAGCCAGGAGAACGAAACTACTATTTTATTTTTGAATATTGATCAGTAGAGAGGACAAAGGCAGATGAAATGATTACTTCTTTGCAGAGACTTGACAGACTCGTACTTTGCCGTCTCTCGGGGGAAACCAGTAGGCAACACGAATCTATTCTCATGAAGCGAATAGACGCGAGTTCCTTTTTTGCTGCAAAAAGGAATTCCTTGTAATTTCGATGCTGTTACTCCGAAAACACGATCGGGACCCTGCAAGTTTCAATCAAAAACATTTGCTTAAATTCTGATTTGTAACATAATATATGTTAATATCTCTCGTCAAAAATTCTCGTCAGTCGAAATAAAGAGGTCCTGTAACTTTTAATGGTATTGAATGTAGTAACTCTGCTACTTTAAACGTGTTATAATTATCCAGCGAATGAATATTTACTACTGGAGTCGTGTCCTATTTTTTATTATTAATATCCGCAGCATAAAAAATAAAAAAAAACGGATAAAATGAAAAACGAACGGCAGTAAGAAAATATAAGATGTGGAATATACAACTTTAGAATTGTAAAATCACGAAGATTTAAACAAGCTAAAATTTATATAGATGTAGAATATTTACAAACACAGAATTATAGTTTTATCGATATTGAATAACGACCTTTAACATTCCAGTATGCACATCAAAATATATTTCTTATTTACTTTAGGACTGCATAAACTGGTACATTTCAATATCAATGCATTGCTTCCTGTGCAACGCTGTCGTTTGGTCTACAAAAAACGCATAGAATGACCTAGATAAACTTTCGATGTAAACAAAGACGATACAACATCATTAATCAGCGAATGTCATGCATATACACACACAACGTCACGTATAGCAACTCGTACGATTCACCTTACACAACTTGATACCCAGCAAATGTAAATAAAACACGGATTCGATGACTAAGCCTATATTTGTTGTCATAGACAGGTTCGGCTGTATCTATAAATTTATTATTTTTCATTTTTTTTATAGAAAAAAGATAATACTTATTTTCAAAGGTATTATAGTTGATCACATATACAGGGTGAACAAAAATTAACTGTTCTTTTAGAGGCAGTGCAGGAAATATCTGACGCGTCTTTAGTACGAATTTGAACGACGTAAAATCACCCTTCTCCGTTGTATTACCATTTACCCGTTGTATTATTTTGATGGGTATTTTTTTATGGTAAAAGACCAACAATGATATGAAGTATACTTTGACCTAAAGCATCCATAATTTAGTCCAATAGTGTCTTGATAACTTCGAAACAATCATGATCCTTAATCAAGTAAAATAAAAATTACTAACTGTACTAGACCGAATTCTAGAAATGCTCAATTAAAATATATTTTAAAATTTGATGATGGGTCTAAAATTTACTGAAATTAAAGATCATGAATCCAGGGGAATGCCCTGGACACTCTTTCGACTAATGAAAAGTTGTTATATCAGACGTGTTAAGACATGGAGATTAAATTACCTACTAACCTTAAATCTTGTTCCTTTCTACTACATAACCGTTCTTCGTCGAACAGCTCTTCTTCAATATTTTACTGTCGAACACGTTTGTGAATTTTTAGAATTGAAATAGTTAATCAACACTCTTAGTCTTGGAAGACAGCTAGAAATAAAGCAACAAATAAAATTGGTTTTGCTTTTAACCATTGTTAGATTAGAAACAAACGATTTTTTTTATGCAGCATGATGTACGGACGTAATAGATGCTGAGAAGATTCTATATTCATTGATGACACTCTTAACCATATTCAACATCACAACGTCAAATTATACCGAAAATTTAGGCGAAGCGGACCGAAAGACATTTAATTGATAGAGATAACTTATTTGACTAACGTATGCACCAGAAATTTCTGAAATTAATTTAAAGAGAAAGAGAATGAAAGATAGAAGTACTTAATATAAGTCTTCCACATGATTGTCGATTCGGCTAAAAACAAGATTCTTTCTACAGGAACCGGGCTTCCTACCGACACCAACAAATTTCACTTCATGGCCAATGAGTGGACAATGTGATATGCCAAGATGAGAAGTGATACAATATATAGTAAATATACTAGAGTAAACTAAAACTCAATAACTGTAAGAAAAATAAAGATGAAATTGAAAAAAAATAACTGTGGGAAGAACTAAAATTTACTAGGATTATGTAAAGAAGGTGTTTAAAGAATTTATAACATCAGAAAAGGAATTTGAAGTTAAGATTAGAGAACAAAGTCAAAGATGAAATGTATACAAACAGCCTTTCTGACTGACGAGCACTGATGCCTTATTTGCGTGAAGCATTGAGAAAGGAGTAGCTTGACTAACGAATATATGTAAACTGGTGCGACGGAATGATTATCACCCAGCGATTCCAGCTAACGAAACCTATAGCTTTTTAGTCCTATTATTCACCAGACCCAAGTTGTGATTTTTGCCTATTCCCAATGTTGAACATTCATCTCATGAGGCCACGGCGTGCCAGCCAAAGGTAATTCTAGTATCTGTGTTCCAGCGCTGCTAAGAGTAGTCGATTCTTTCCAACTTTCTAACTTACTTTGAAGGAGACCCTATATAGAATTGATTTCAATCGGATCAAAAGGTTATAAAAAATCAATTCCGTACAAACACATCAATGCAATGGGTATTTTTATATTTTAGACGTATCGTTTTGTTGTTTAGAATCAACTTTCGATCATTTTAAGAAGCAGTAAACCGTTGAAATCGGGGATATACGAAAACGAGGCAATGTGTGAAAAACACACCAGTTATAGAAATTTCCCGCGCTAGCTGTAATATACTTCACACCTCGACTTCACCTCGGTCCGCAAACATTCTCAATTAGATACACATGAAGAATTAATTTCGGTTAAAACCCGAACGGAATTCCCCTACGGAAGAGTGACCACTCCAACAGAATCCTACTAACTGCGCCAGATTTTCAAACGAATGAAAGTTTTAAAACAATTATTTAGTTCACTAACAATTTACAAAGTACATACACACATTCATCGCGTGTTCTGCTAAAACTACGTACAACATAATATAATATTCGTTTTTGTGTGATTCTGTTGAATAAAAAAATTAAACTTGAAAAAACAAAAAGTGAAACTATTGAAATTAATTTATTTTAATTAATATCGACGTGAATAACGAGCAATATCACATTACTGTGCATGATAAAACGGTTCCCAAGAGAGGCAGAGGTTTCCTCTTATAAAAATGGTTCGGTAAGTCGTTGATAAATAGCAAAAATAGAAAGGGATCCAAAACGTTATATTTACTAGATCAAATCCATCTACGTCAACAACCATAGACCTATCAATGTGAGCAAATCCATATCGACACTGTCAAAGGCAGGTGACACTTCGAAAAATATATCGGCAACATAATTATTAGCAGCAGATTCTCTATAATAATAATAATATATGATCCGTACGATTAAATGAAGTAGTTTCTGTGGACTTTGTTGAAGGTATATGCTTTTTTTTACAATTATGAAATTGTAAGAAAAACGAAATTGTAAAAAAAAATGAATTATTAAAGTTCGCTACTTTTCGTACGCTTCACGAAATTAGCGACTAAACAGACTCATGTTATTCGTCTCGTGAATAAGCCACAGAAACGAGTTGCCCTTCACGAAATTAGCAGAGATTCAACAGACTTGTGTTTAATCGTCTTGATAAGAATGGGTTCGTATTGCCTACTGGTTTCGACGAGTCTGTCTAGTTTCTACCAATTACGTAAAGGGCATGAAAGGTGGTAAACTTTAGTAATTACGTATCTTGAGATCGTATTAACGGAGATTACGACACCAACTTGAATACATGATAATTTTCTTTTTGACCTAACTTTTCTTTTTTTGAACTTTATGTATATAAACAAATATAGTGTTCATAAATATTATCGATGTGATGTAAACCTAAATAATAGATAAAGAATTTAAGGAGTAACTTTTTTTTTCAGGTTCAATTGTTTGATTTTCATGATTATTGCAGAAGAGTTAATTTTACCATTAACTAAATTCGTTTTTCGTAGGTAATCAGGAAATAAAACTATAATAACGGGTTTCTCGCAGTTCGGTAGAATTTGTCTACATTTATCCAAATAATGACGAAGAATGTTGATAATATTTGCGCAGATATAGTTCTCAATCTTTACAACGTACCATGTAGCATCTCATAATTTACATTCATATTATTTTTGTAGACTGGTAACTATATTACTGATTATTTGATCTCAGTTTAATCTGTCCTGAAGATTTCGTCTTTTCTCCTTTTTTGAGCTAATAAATTATTGTTTTAATACGACCATTTCATATCCGCGGTTCTGTTCGCATTAAAAACAGTCTGTTCATATCGCCCAAAATAATCTATTTAATGACAAGAATGAAAGGTAAACGCTTGAAAAAATGGCGATAAGCGTATAAACTTAATGTACCAATGTATGTATATTTCAGAACCGTGTTTGTGTACATGTTATTGTACAGTTCATCGGTTACGTCCTTTCACAATTTTCACCAGCAGAAATAAAATAATATCAATTATATAACACGGCATACGTAATATGCACCAATGAAGGTAAACAATTTTGATAACAACGTGATGTTCTTGCAAACAGCGATGTGTGGGTACACAAATTGAACCGCGTCAAAGTAGCTTTGACATCGTTTCATGTTATTGAAGTGGTTAGGCAATTGTTCCTCTTACTTTGTTTAATATTCACAGCGTGAAGAATACAAAGACTCATCATAGTCATCATATTATGGATCAAATGTGTTGTTGTAGTTTTTTTTTTGTATTTAATTAGCTAAGACGTCATTTAACTATTTATTTGAATGAGATTTTTTCTTATTCGTGCGTAGCTAAAATAGTATCACAAGCGTAGCAGCTACATAAATACAGATATGTACCACAATGGTACTCGTTCATGTTAGGGTTCATATAAGTACATATATAGTGTAATGTTTCACGCGGGGAAAAATTAAGGAATTTTATAATTTTTCGCAGCTTATTTAGATGAAATTTAAAAGTCACTGTTCAGTACTGCCATTGTAGGCTAGACTTATATTAATCTCTCCAGCGCCTACGCTCCAAAGATCACGCCAAGAGAAGAATTTTCTTTTAAAAATCCAACTTTCTACCACTAGAAATACCGTCAGTTCTGACAAACCAAAGTCGCTAGACGAGATGTGTTGGTGGTGCTGATGATAGACAATCTTACGGACGTTAGTGTGCGAGCACAGCTGTAGTCATTTACGTAACGTGTTGCTTTTATGACTTGTTAGTCCAAATGATGTTGAATAGTATACAATCAGAATGAGAAGTGCTGGGTCCGTTGGATATATATTCATGGAATTTTTTAAGCTCAGAGCTTAGTTATTTCTCTGCGCTCTCTTCTGTCTTTAACTTTACCTTTCTAGTTGTTAATTTTCTTCTCTGTCAAGTCTTCTAATACTACTTTTCTCCATGAATCCTTCGGTTTTTTTCTTTCTCTTATACTCTGAATTCCATCACGTTATTATCTTGGCCGTTATTTTATCCCGCATTCTTTCTGTGTAGCGTAACCACTGCAGCCTTCTTGTTTTAATATCCATTAGTTTTTCCGACAATACGTTTTGTCCTATATCCTTCCTTCCTTCCTCCTTTCTGAGAATTTTTCTTTCTCACCTCGTCATTGTTTCCTTGTATTTTGATTCAACATTTAAGTTTTACAACCGTACATTTCTTAAAACTAAACGTGCCGGCAATAATATGGGGCTTCTTACGGAGAAAGGTGGTGGTAAGAAGATAAGTGAAGGATCGATAAGTTACAAGATGACCCGAAGGAATTTATTATTCACTCACCAACTTCTTTAACTTTGTCGTCAGATGCAATGTTATTAGCATTAATTTGTCCATTTAATATTGATATGTGAAAATACGATATTGTAAATATGATACATGTAGCCAATTCCTTGTGCAGCAAGAACCATAAAATTAAATATCGTCCGGATGTGGTCGACAACCTTAATGTACTTCTCAGCAGCACCTAATACGTGGATTTGCAATAAATTTAAATGAACGTATATCATTTTTTTTAATATTTCCATTTCGTAAATATATATTTTCTAGCAGAATATAATTAGATAACTTTCATCAGCTTGATTATTAGATACAATATAATTCTTCCATATACAGAAATAAAAAACGATCAATTTGGCGTATTTCTTTTCTTCTATTGGAAATCTGACCACGTTGAATTGAACGAAACTAGCTAAAGGACTATCCGTCACATCTTCACTCGATTTTTTTCGACTTTATTTCGTGTATCCCATTCGGGATATAATTCAAAGTTTTCTATTAAACATCACGTGCATTTTCACTGTAAATACAAACTTGCCACAAGAACTTCAACAGCTTCGAAATCGTATAGTGCAACTTCTACTAACACTAGCGAGACCTTAATCGCTACAATTGCTCATAGCTTAGAGTAATAACTTGAGCAACTACGACTTTATAACCGCCTACACATATTGTAATAAATGTCCAAGAGCAATTCTGGCAAGTTTTCCACGAATCTTTAATGGTAGTAATACTTAGATAACAATAGATATCTGTTTTAAAAAAAAGCAGTTGCTTTAATTATTTAGTATCGTTTATATAGTTTTTTAACTTTTAATATTCAACTTATATTCAGTATTAAGTAAGTATGGTTTTTGTAAGGCACAAACCAATGAAAACATAAATACAGCGTGCCACATTAAAAATTCAGGTTAGAATGCGTCAAACCTAAGCAAATCTTCGGAGTTATAGATAATATTATGTTGGCGACACTACGTTTATATCAAAACAGGTGTGCGCTTTTATTTAAAATTAAAGATAAGGCGATGATTAAAAAAAAGATACATCGTAGGGGCACCCTGCGAATAAGTTAACGTATAAACATGCTACGCCGTGATACAATTTCCATTGCTTTCCGTTATGCAAAGTAAAGGGTTAGAAGTATTAATAGTGTGTCAGCATTATCTAAACCATTTATACTCGGAAAAAGAAGTCAGCTTATCTCAGGATGCCGGCTAAAGCGTTAATGTTACTTTTGTCAAATGTCCCTCTCGTAATGCAATTCAAACTATCGCGATTCCCCCTAACATCTTTATTAGGCCAATTCAACGAAATAACTGTAATATGTCTCCTTCTGTCGTTCCTACTACGCAGCGCCGACGAACCAATAAAGAAAGAAAAGCGTACATTCTCGCCTCGAACCGTTGCATTCCAGCCCTTAAAGAACCTCCGCCGGAGCCACTAACACAGTAAAGGAGTTCGTGTATGTGAGAATCACCGGGCGCGATCATTCGCACTAGAAAATCTCCGAGTTGGGAAATACAGGGAAAGCACCCTAAAAATAGAATTAATGGCATGCGATCGCGACTTATGGTCCTTCTGGAGAATTCGAATTGCAAGAAAAAGATTCACTATAACGGAGATGAGAAGGAAACGGTATAAAAGTCGACCGATGACGGTTGAGGTGGAGGTGCCGCGAATTGTAGGAGGACAGTCCATTGAATTGAGATTGGAATTTGCATTCCATTAGATAGGGCAATGGGAAGTAGATAGATGTGGAAGACTTCGAAGGAAATTGAACGAGCGAAAATTTTAAGCTAAAGGTTAAGTAGAAGTATACCTAAGGTAATACCTGTAAAGGGAAGAAACTCCTCTCACGTCGATTAAATTAGCATTAACTGGAACTTCAATGTCTAAGAAGCAATGCAGTTTAATAAATCAAAATAAAATATTTTGTTCAATGATAATTCAAACGCAAAATTAAAGCAAGAACAGCAAAACATCGTAACAATTGAATATTGTTATGAATGAATATAAATAACAATTGAAATTATGGATAGAGTTCAGATAGAACAACGAGTCAGTTGTAGAAAAAAAAAATATTTTCTATTAACAACATCATTTCACATATTTAGCAAATAATTAATTTCAGTTATGAAATTCACAATTGCAATTAAATAACTAGAGAGAACAAAAGCGAGTGAAATCATTCCTATTTTATAGCGACTAAACAGACTCGTGTTTTGTCGACTCCCGGGAAAACCAGTAGGCAACACGAACCCTTCTTTATGAGACGAATAGACACGAGTCAATCTAGTCGCTACAAAAAAGTATGATTTCACTCGCTTTTGTCTTGTTTGCACAATTCAAATTATAAATAAACTAAATAAATTTAATAATTAGGAGCTTAGGATTTTACAAAGACCACTTAAGAAGTTCGTGGAAGACCAAGACTGATCACGCAGTATCGGTAAATTACAAATATATTTGTCGGAACCATGAAATCTACCTTTCTTTCGCAATTTATTCGGCAATTTGTTATTTTCTTTCTTGCTATTAATCGGTAATACTGCGTAAAAAACAGTAACCAAACTAATTCTGCGACATGAAGATACATAACCTCGATCAACAAAGATAAAGAGAAAATGATTGATTGATAGCAATATAATTTCCGTGATATTCAATATTCGTCAATAACAACATCCATAAACACATAATAACTGGAGCTAAAAGAGAAAAAGATAAGAAATGTTTGCAAAGTGTGATGTAATGATAATTACAGGATATAAAAATAATAATATTGATACTGAATATTTTGTTGGCGTCAAATAAGTATGCAAAATTCTTCGTCTTACCTTTACAAACGTACATGTGCATAAGTCACAGAACTTTTAGATAGTAAAATACATCCTTTAATAAAATCAATGAAAATTAAAATAATAGCTTTTTAACAAAGATTATGTTGACCAGAAAACCTCCGAAATTGTAATTTTAAAATAACCGCCAAAACAACAGTGACGTTCGTAATATTTACTTACAAGTTTTTAGCAAAAAACATGGCCTCATCAAGCTTTTTCCACTTTGTGATACGTGGAACATAAAACTCGTACGTTACTCTAAATATTGCATTATATCACTATAGATCGATTAAGACGTTGGATAAAATGGCGTTGCCATCTGAGGAAACAAATATATATTAAAAAAAAAACACACAGAAATTATGGTTCTAGGCTATAAGGTACAACAGAGCTAACTTATCCAAAAACACAAACAGAGGTAATTATGAAGATCTTTTTAACCGGAATATATTTATGCGTTTCTCGTATTCAACCGTTAACTGAAGATATGCAAAATGTCTTACATTTCTACTTTATCACCCCTGATTTTTAAAACGTTAAAACATTCGTTTCTTATTATGAATCCCATCAAGATGACTGCGTCTATATTTGGCACGGTACCAGATTCTTTCTCAGACCTGTTCCATACACATCCATTTTATACCATCTTATTATAAAACAATAGAAGCAAACAAGAATGTTTCAAGTGGATGTAACTATGAGATTAAAATTATGTAAATAAATATCGTGACGTCATGATAGTAATCTTGTATATTCGGGCGTATCCGAACCTAAACATTTTGTTAGGATAATTTTTAAATTTCAATATTTCTTTGTATCTTACACAATGAGATGCACCAAGTTCAATCGTATGTATTATTTTATTTGTACTATCTATTAATTATTTTGCGTATAAATTCAAAAAATTCAAATTAATTCAAATGACACTGAAACTCAACAATTCAATGTTCAATGTAAACCTAACTTACTAATAATATACATCCGAAAGATACAGTTCGCTAAATCTTTCAACTCATGTCAGATTAAATCAGGCTTTATTAAACTCCCAACCGGGGAAAAAATCGAGCAGATAATTTAACCCGGGATATATTTGAGAAGATATTCCTAAAAATAACGAATGTATTATTAACATCAAGTGGTTACAACGTTAAAATTATCACATCCAGAATTTGTAGTATGCGGATTAGCTGCGGGATATTCTTGAAATTTTTCAAGAAAACGAATACAACGGTAGTGGATGTAGCAACAAAAATACGTTTTAATGAACAATTGAGAGTGACAAAAATGCATTGTCGGCGATATAAAAACTTGGCACAATCTCATCGATAAATATAAAACCGCCAAATAATTTCAAATTGGAGTCAGACGATCAGGATAACGGTTGTAGTGATAAAAAAAATACAATAGTTTACATTGGCTATACTTAGAAACAAAATTGTTTGTATAATTTATGAATATAAACATATATTTCGGTAACGCAAAAAAACTGATCATAAAAAATATTCTGGTTGGAATTAAGCCGGGCTTTCAATATACAGAATTAAATTATCCAGAAAATAATCTAAATATTATAACAATTAATTACAGAAAAATCATTCCATAGCTACAAAATGTGCAAATAATCAAATTTAAGGGAAGGGGGTCAGTAAATATCACTTTCCATGGCTAAAGCAATAGTTATTTTTTTATCATTTGGATTTTTAACAAGTTGACGGCATCCACTTGACACCTATTTCGACAAGCTGCAATTTATACGTACACTGTGACTAGATGGAAGACAATTCCCTTTCTGAGCAAAATAAGAAATTTTAGGAGATAAGTTCTGCATAAAACAAAATTATGTTCAAATATACAGGGAGTATTCAGTTTCTTACTACACATGACGGATATTTGTCTTCTTAAATAGAACGCCTATATATTATTACATTTTGAATGCGCTGTTTCACAATCCATAGTTGAGATAATTGAGACAATTTGAGATTTTGGGACGCCCAGTCTTATATATTAGAGCGATAATTAAAATTTGTTTATCTTTTTGGAGTTTTCGACGGCATACTGGAAATGTTTAGGTTAATTATTTAGTCATAATAACTCCCAAAAGTAATTTAGAATAGTGGAAAACAAATTTTATTTATTAATAACAAAAAACAAAGGTAAATACTGTTATTCAGAGCATGAAATGATTATTTCCTTTAAAGCAAATGTTCGAAATGCTATCTATTGCTGACAAAAGGCCTGACAAGAAGTTAAGTTAACCAAATACGGATCATTTAAGTGAAGTTTACAGTTTGGAGTTGCATCTAAAGAAATTGTCGATAACATAACTACATTAAATGTTTATTTAGAAAAAATTAACCTGTCGGCGTATTTCTTCGAAAGATAAATTACTCAAAATTTAATCAATACATCCCATAATTCATCTCCGATGCATAAACCCAGACAAACGTTTCATTCAAATATACAGAGTGCTGCAACTTACCTATAAACATTCTCCGCTGTTTCTCTGTTGTTAATGTTAAGAAATATTCCTGAGAAAGCTTTCTGAGTTAATTTCTTGATGCAACACGTAACTCGGACATTATCTCCTGAAATGCACTACAGATTGTTTATTGTTTGCTATGGGTTGATCCATTTTAAAAACCAAACTTGTAACGTTTTTCTCTTAATAGATCATAAGATGTATTCATCTCCTTAATGCTATCAGTGTAAGCAAACAGTTACTGTTAGCAAATTTAATTTCGCAGGACCTAAAGAGAAACTGAATGTCATGTATACTTCAATATAGCTCTGTTTTGCAGGAATTGACTCAAGATAACTTTCCGTTAAATAGATTTTCTCTAAATAGTTCAATAAACATATTATCTTTCATCCACTTCAATTCATTTTCTTCCAATAATTTAAAAAATAAATACAAAAAAAAATGCAATCAAACTTTACATACCTGATAATATACCTACACGTCAGTATATGACATGTAGTCTGACAGACTGCAGAAATATTTATATTGTATCAACAGTAGCATTACTTTTTCTTTAAAATCAACCTAAATACTCTGTCAACTAACACTGCTCAAATTTCGCGGTATGTGTGGTTTCAATTTTACTATAGTTTCGCGGATAGGATGTCCGTACTTGAGGAGTTATGTATTTGTTTACTGTTAATGTTATATTTTCATATAAAATTCACAAAAAAATATATACTATTATATGTTATTTATACTGTTAAAGTAACACTTTTCCAATACATATAATTCAGAATTGAAGAAGCGATTGTGGAACTGTAACTCCGATTAACAAAAAGGTTATAACAATTGCGTAAGTAATTCTTTTCACAAACCACGCGCAATACATTTCACGTTGAGGAAAGCTTTACACAACTCTACGCAGATGTAGGTATACTGTCTATGCATCGTATTTGCGAAGGTCCAAAGATGCAAAAGCTGTTATTTTCAACAAACTGAGGCTTCAATTATGGCTGCGAACGAAGGCAATTTTGTAACATTTGCCAAATAAATAAGCTGGTTGATCTGCTCAAGTAATCTTACGGATAATCAAATATCAACGTCAGTTGGGAAGTATCACAACTTAAAGATCGCAGGATTAAAAATAAATGTATTAAACATATGAAGTAATTTTGGCGTAAATACTGACCTAAAAATAGTTTTTAGGTTAAGTTAATGGCACCTATCTTGATGCAAAGTTTGTAACATGCACAAATTAATATATCTACGTTTAAGTATAAAGCAAGCGAATAAAAGTTATTTAACGAAACGAAAGCGAAAAATACCTATTTCGAGGCAGTTCCATTAAACACACAATATTCCACTATTCGGTAACTCTTACCTCAATAATAAAAAATAATTATCGAAGAAAAACTAAACATATGACGTAAGAATGTAACAAATTGCAAAATACCACTGATTCATCTCGACGAACTTGAAATCTAATTGTAGAACAATCAAAATGCACAATTAAAACTTAAAAGCAGTTGTTCCCTGGCTGTGCGACGGTGAATCTAAAAATTTCGAAGAGAAGGATGCTTTCCGTACGTAACTTGGTGTTAAAATAGAAAATAGCAAACAAGCCGCGAGAGGCGGAATATGCAAAAGCTTTGGCAAAGTTTTAAAATAAAATTTGGCGGTTACAAATATAGCGAGGAGTGTTCTATATTTGTAATAAACAGCATTCACTCCCGCTCTGCAATAATTTCGTTTATATTGAACGAACGTCCGTCCTTACGCTCACGTACGTAAATACACATACACGCCGGATGACTGCAATACGATACGAAGGATAAACAGGCAAGGAATATGTACGTATCTTTGCCAATATAAACCCTAGAATATAGTTGGAAAATTTCGTATTGCCAGAAGATTGGTTCGAATGGGAAATTAAGTAGAAAGTCATCATTTTGGTCGATAGGTACTATTTCCTCAATTTCGGAAACACGCCAATATCTAAAAAGAGATCGGTAGTCAATTTACTTAAAATCAATTTAATCCGGTGCAAAAACATGACCATCATATAGAGTGATGGACAAATATGCGAAACCAAGTAAATATCTATGAAGTTTCGCGAGATATCAAATTTAAATTTAGTAGATCTTGCAAATACAATATGGATTTAATTTAAATATAATAATTAGATATTAGAATCCTCGCCCACTTCATCACGTTATGTACAGATTCCGTAAACACGACAAAACTTATGGTATTAACTCTAACAATGATTCTAAAAAAAGACAAGATATTAAAGCACAGATCACATCCTAGCTTCAGGACGACCTTCACGAATATCGACCATCGAATTCAAAGGAGCCCTCACAAAGGCAAGGAATGGGACCACGAATATATGAACTTACAAATTCGAATTCTATCCTTTGTATCCGTTGTAAAAATATGAAGATCTGTTGGCATATCAACTTCTACCGCTACTAAACTCTGCATTAAACCTTTTTGACGTGCTTTTCGAAGCGGACACAGAGAACATGCGATTAAGCACAGCCATCCTGCCTCCACACGAGTAAGTGCTGCATTCAATACTTTAACCTTATGCAAACGAGCAGGAAATTGCCCATGATTAAATGTAAGCCCTACAGTAAAAACAGTTTCAGTAATCTCGCCATTGACTATTCAAAATATTGTTCTTTAATACACACACTATTTTGTTAAGATATATTCCTACATAACTTTTAATCCAACAAAAATGAACTCGATTGATTTGTAATTGTTGCATCTGCTCTGTGATGATCTACGATCGGATTTGTATGTCTAGATTGCTTTCCATTTTGAAGACATTGTAAAACACTTCTGGATAATAATAATGATAATAACTTAATTTGTCATCATCGTACAATTTTTACGACCTTTGTGTCTAGCATACGAAAGACCGAAATTAATAGCTAGAACTTCAACAGAAAGACGGACGTATTTAAACCGGATTTAAACATTCCTTTATACTTATCATGTGAAACAAAGACATGTAGCTCAACTGCAACCTAACTCAGACGAGGAACCATCCGTAAATATAGAAATAAATTTCTCGTTATCTGCACAGATTTAACTATACCGTTGAAGAAAAACATTACCATGTTACAAAATAGTACATTTCTTACAAAATTATTATCACGGTTGCAAATATCCATTATTGATCCACAAAATTCTAATCGGCTGCCGAAATCGTCGTTCTTGAACAAGGCAGATATATAGGTAACATTTTTCTGCCTCACATAACGTTCCTGCTGAACAACAGCTAATTTCATGCATTTTGATAATAATAATTTGTACCCCCACATCCCCCAACAGGTGCCGCCAATTATAGGAGGCAGCAGTCGGACATGATGTATTATTACGGCTGTAGGCTATGTTTACTCTTATCGCCCTACTTAAGGAAAATTACTGAAAACCTTATGCCGAGAGTTGCGAGTCCGAGGTTCGAAGACGATACTTCAAGACTGAATATTTGTTCATATGTACTTACATAACTCCACTTTGTAACTAGCGAGCGTAATACTAGAACCTATTATCCTCTGCTTCAAAGCTTATTTTTTTATTAATTAAAATGAAATAAAAGATATCAACACTCATATTTTTATACTCGTAATAAAATGTTCTAATTAAAAGGTAATACTGAACTACTACAAATTAAACTAGAAATTCAAATACGACAAAAGATTTACGATTACTGTACATTCTACGGAATATCATGTCATCATCGTACATGAAAATGGCAATAAAGCATGGCGCGAATTTTTTTACCAAGCAGAAAAGTATAACCATTCAGTATTTTTAGTTTCAACGGAAAAAAATAAAGGATCGACAAAACTCAAACCAAAAGGAACCGCCAAAGCAATACGTCAATCGTTCGACCTCAATGTATTTTACTCCTACACAAAATGCACTACTGGAATGATTAATTTGCAGACGACAAAAGATGCGAAACGTCGAGTTCTATTAATCGCACAAGTGATGGAAATAATCGTTACAATAACGTAAACCGAAACTTGTTATTAGTAATAACAATTAACAATTCATCCGAAGTAAGATCATCCGAATTTTCCTTGCCTCAAATCGCATATTTTCCCTAAAATTGAACGAGGCCCTGGATAAAAACTAATGACAGTGAAACACTGATGAATTACTCCCAAATAAATAATTCTGGGAATTCTCACAAGTTTTGATGAACATTTGCAGATTAATTACGTTTTTCAGTAAAGGTGGTTAAAATTAATTTGAATATTTATTGAACTTAAGTTCAAAGTTTCGCAAGTTTCTTTATTGTAATGAAGCATTATAGTAGTCGACAATTTCTCGGTGGTACTGCAGATGCAACAGTATCGCGATAATCCCAGAAAGGAAGCCGTCGCTCAGAAAATCATCGCTGGCGTACGCCAACTTATGAAAGATGATCGACATCAGACACATTCGAAAATTGGAACATCATTAGGCATTGCGAAGACGTGAATTTAAAAAATATTGCGCGAAGAATTGCCGTTAAGAAAGTTAGTTTCCCGTTGGATCACAGATCTTTGAATGGAAGAGCAAAAGTGTTTTTTTTGTGTTAGTTGGTGTCGAAAAATGTTGAGCCGGCTCAACAAAAGAAGCTCAGAAGATGTTTGTAGTATCATCAATGGTAACGAATGTTATTCATTAGATATATATCTATGAACTTGAAATGTGTCAAACAAAATGGTCGCAACTTCAATTTTCTATAATTCCTAGCGAGACAGTCGAAGAGGAAGTTCGCATAAAGAACGATTGAGTTTCAGCACGGCAAAAATTAGAGTTATTAAATCACCCTCCTCCTGCTACGATTCTGACCTGACCCAACGACTCTTTTTACATTCTCTGAAATCAAGAATAGCCATGTGGTCGACGATTCCAACCGGCAGAAGAAGCAGTCGATGCCCTCAGAATGACAACTTTGACTATTTCAACCAATGATTAACTATTTTAACAGTTATTTTGAAAATATGGGATAAAGTGTGTTAATCTTTCTAAAGAATACTTTGAAAGGCAGTACACGCCTTCTGCACATACACACGTTAAACCGTTGTTTGTTAAACACGAGTTACAAGTGATTTCTATATTTATCTCATACGTCAATCGCGTAGTACACATAAAGCCAAGTCATAAAAATTGATGGCTAGGGAAGTAATCTAATGTTTTCCGATGGAACATACGCATTTTATATTATTTTATGCAGTGAAAACATAAAAAAGAGGTAATGTTCCTTTTTTATTATGGTCGGCAACGTACGCGAAAAATATCCTTGGCAAGTTTGTAAATTTCCGAAGTTCTAACAACGTATACACATAAATTTCTTGTTTGCTGTATGCGTAGTAAAATTGAGCGCGAGCGTGTAATGGTTGAGTGAAAATTAATTGTGTAATTTAATCTGTGATGTACATATGCAACTTACTCAAGTAATAAGAGCAAAAACATATGTTTGTATAGAGGAATCCTACACTAATTACAACAGAGAGTCATGCAGAGTTTTGTACTGAAGTTGCCGTCATTAAACGATGTATTTTGATATTAACATAAACAATGTAATCTTTACGCTTTTGATTAATTTATCAAAAAAATCGAAGAGATTTATTTAAAAATACCTAATTTCTAAAGTTATACCTACGTTAGTTCTTGATGATCTGCTGTTGCAACAGAATAACGAAAAGGCATGAGTTATTTAGGAATTCCAGAAATCTCGATAGGCCAGTAATGATTCGAAGAGTGAAGCTACAGAAATTTATTTTGTACTTTTTTCAATTAGTTTTTCATTTTTCCTTGTCATAGGACGCCAAGCAACGGAACCAAGTTCCAATTTAGATCATACGAGCGCACTATATAACACAATCGTTGAGCAATGCTTAGAAATATCCATTGTATGCTATGCCCAATAAAACCTGGACGGATGGATATGTTTCTCTCCACATAGTAAATGTCATATAGGCTGATTTGATCTTATTAACATTTATTTGTCATCTTGAAAGCAAGTTTTCAATTTTATTGAGATTGGTTTGTATATTTCTGAATGCAACTATTGGCTTTATCTGCAAAAGTTCCTGTTGTCGGTGGATCTAGCAAGCCTTGTCCATGTTAAACAAAATAGCAAGAGCTGGAGGATATATCTGTTGGAAAGCTAAGGTTCAACAAATATTGGAAAAGGTAATTTCCTGAAAAAATCAAATTTAGGAGCATTTAGAGAAATTTTGAAAGTTACTTATAATTAGGCATTTTACTTAAATGCATAATCCGTATTGCAACATTATATGTCTCAAAACTAAACTTAAGAGATGCTATAGTAATAATTATATATATATATTACAGTCAGTGGCGTAGTCATATTTTTAATAAAGGAATTGCTTAGTAAATTTTTTCTATTTTTGAACTCAAAAAATAATATTAGTGTGCCTTGAAAGTGTAGACGAACTTTTGAAAATTTCTATCATCATTACTCTGACTCAAAAAATCGACGAGTTCCATCAAACTCAACAGCAAGATCTTTAGTCGACAACCTATGCGACAATACGCTGTCATTATATTGTAATTGAAAGTAATTTGACGATTCCTTCTAGTGAATGCAGCAACGCAGCGCAATATATAACGGTAGTTTATTATTGGTAGTTACAGTATCTTGAGAGGTACCAAATTGCTTCCTTGAGGAATACCAGAGAGAACTAAAAACGGTGTAGAGTATGCATATGTGACGACGTCGAATTTAGCTAAAAGAATGTCATGATTGACTTTATCGAATGCTTTCGAGAAGTTAGTGTAAACGATGTCAACTTGATAACCATCATCGATCGCTCTCAACAGATTATCGGTAAAAATTAACAAGCTAATTTCTACAATCCTTCCAAGAAAAAGAAAACTATACCGTTCTGTAGCTATGTTAGTTTTAATTCAAGATATACAGTACTTGTTCGAAAATTTTTGAAACGATAGTAAGACCGAAATTGGCCGGTAATTGAGTATCTCGCTGGCAAAGCATCATTGACTAAGTTTAGCAGACAATGTATTAAATGCTCACTTAAATAGTAACGTTGAATCTCGACAGTGCTTATAAAAACTTAGGACTTGGTGCTATACTATTCTGCAAGGAACAGCAAATTTCATTAACACTACTCTGTACACAAAATCAATAGCACCCAGAAAAATAGCATTTCAATATATATTGCTATGCTTCTATATTTATGAATCTTTAATGTTCTTCCAATCCTATTCCATTGGCATCGTTGTAAAAACAAAATGAAACATATTTAAGTGCCATTGTAATAAATATCTTCTGCAATTGTACCTGCAATTATCTAAGGTTTCAACTTTCCTATCCCTGTTGTTTTACACATAAAGATGAAAAAAAATTAATGACTTCTTACTCATTTTTATGTAATTTACTACAAATCATTTCGTAAGCACATAAAAATTACTAAATCAATAAAATATTAGCGCAAATGAAACAAAACTTCACTAGAACATTTTATAAGTAACGCTTCTGGCTGTTGTGCTTTATCCTATAAGTTACACGCCAAATAGCAATTACGGAAGATGACTTGAACTACTTCTGTCGAAGAAATAATTGCTTTTTAATGTTTAAATACTTATTGTTTACGAATTTTGCGTCACAAAGTTTCTTTTGGAATGAACATATTATTAGAGAAACATGTAAATTACACCGCTGAACAGAAGGACCAGAATAAATTTCAAAAGCTCGATAAGAATGTCCTGAACTCTCGGTTTTCGAAAATCATGCGGGCAATGTTGAAGTTGTAGAAATATCTAGCTTTACCTATAGAATAATGATAATGATAATAATAATAATAATAATACTTAATTGTCCTTATATGCATCACTGAAGGTGTGGAACACGTTAAGTTAAAAATATGAAAAAGAAAACATGAACACTACAATGTTACACATTAAAATTGTGGAACACTACTGAAATTATTCAGTTAACCCGTAGCAACTGTTTCGGAAATTCACGGATTGTCATTGTAAGTCGTGAGACAAAACTTTCTAAAGAAGTACGCCACATTATACCGACTTTTTGGTGCATGAGATTAGTTTAAGTAGATAGCGCACATATACCCGTCTTTTTCTACCAACACATGGGGCTTTTACCCAATTACTATCATTGTTGGCAATTCATACTTGATTCGGGATTTAGTAGTGTCCAGAATTAAATACTTAGAACATCAAACCATCATGTAGAAATTCTAAAAAAAGTCAACATACGGCAACAGGGATTATAGTACATCTTTTATATATATAAAAAAAAAAACAGACGAAAAACAGTTCAAAATATTTTCTACCAGAACGGCATATAAATGACAGTATAATAGTGACATTATGTGGGGGCAGAATTTTTTCTTTTTCTTTTATTTAATACCAATAATTTCATTCTGGCTTAGATACTTAATCAATATTTGATATACTTAATCAAAATCCGTACAGCGTGTCTTGAAAAATAAACGACTACATTTCATTGTGTACACTCGTAGTAGGGGGTAAATTAAAAATATTTATGTACACACACATCTTTGCGTAGGTTTTTTTAATCTCAGGTTTCACACCGAAACTTTCATAAACAGGTAATTGTAAGGAATACCGTTATCGACAGCGTCAGTTAAAGGCGCAGCTGTCTAGTAAATTCAAAGAAAATATATGTAATGTACAATTTAAGCAAATACCTGCAGACCCACAGGTATTCAAGCACATAGATACATATATATGTATATATTACTAAACGCAACATGCATTTAGATGGATATAAGCATACAGTAGGCAAAATAAACTACAGCCTTCTGTTAGCCACCGATTGTTAATACGGATGCTTCGTGAAATTACCAGACACTAGACAGACCCGTGTTTTGTCGACTCTCGGAAAAATCAGTATGCAACACGAACGTTCTCATGAGACGAATAAACACGAGTCTATCTAGTCTCTGCTAGGTGTTAAGCGCGTGAAGCGCAACTCGTTTCTGCAAGCCTAGGAATTATTAATGACTTTGATACTTTTCTTACATTATTACATTTGATGGTTTATGTCTGTTTAGGATTTAGTAGACGATTCCCACAGTTACATATGTTGATTTTCTCTTAACTTTCGTTAAATCCATGCCGTTTCCATTAATTATTATCTTATTATTGTTAATTATTATTTGACATCTGAACAATTATTAATAGACGCGGTGTAATTAATAATTCTACGAGCTGTATTTACTTTTCTTTAGTATATTTAATATGAGAAGATAAATAGGGCAAAATACGTATTATTAATTAAAATATTAGAGACGATTGCATCAGATTGAAGCAATCCCAAAATTTTTATGGAAACGAGTATTAATGTTAATTGGCAACCATGAATTCTCTCGAATTAAGTGAGTACAGTTACTTCCAACTACTATAAAATAAAAAAAGGAGATATACCGGACTTTATATGGTTAAAATTTATTTCATTCTGCACGGTGATAGCGTAGTTGATAATCTAATAAAAAAAAATACATTCTGGAAATAATAACGCTTAAGAACACGTAATATCTGTAGTTTACTCGCAACTAAAATTAATGCAATTTTACGTATGATCCATCTAAATGAATATAAAAGTTGGTGCTCGACTTTCGAAAAGCATTTGATAATAAATTTTAATCTTATAACGTACACATACAAAGTTATTTACAATTAAAATGTGCCTGACAAAATAGCTAATAGTTAAATAACGAATATAGTACTGTATACATGATTACTTTAAAAGTTAAAAAAAAGATTCATCATTATTGTCTCTATTTTTCCTCTTTTCTTTATCTTCCTTTGTTTATCCGTTTAGACGGTTTGGAAATTATACATAAACGTATAGCTTAGCACTTATGTTAATAAGACGCCATAGCAGCAATAAAATATTGCACTTCCTAAATCAAGTTTTCTGCTGCTACTCTTTTAATGCGATATTTTATAAAATGCAGATATTGTAACTGCAGATTCTAACTTCGTTTATTATAAAGAAGAAAAAGAAAGTTGGACTAAAATTATATGCATACATGAACTTACGATAGGCCTTAGCGTAGACAAATCCAAAATTCACCACATCGTCAGCACAGCTATTGCGGAAATCTGCAGCCTATTCTAATCTTCTGAAAATGTAAAATAGCTACCGTGTAAACGGTAAAAAGTCAACATTTACAGTTAATGCAGTAGATACCGTATATAATAATATCTCAAAAATATTTCAGGATTAGGGATTGATCGGTAAATGGCGAGAGGTGTACACTTTTAGTTCCTCCATCTAGCAATAAACCAATATCATATGTCTATTACCAACAGATTTCCAAATAGTTATAATTTCGCCCCAATCATCTATATTAAGCTACCCAATTAAACTTGTGAGGTGTAGAGTGAGAGGCTTAATTTTCCGGAATATACTACCAAGAGCTGCATCAGCACTAAATAGACTACATTTCTGCACTACTGGAACGCCTATCGTAAGGATCCTTTTGAGACGAGATCTACAGAAAAACTAAAATAAAAGACAAATGTTGCCTTTGTTACACCTTGCAATTTTATATTGAGTACTTAGAGTGCTGAAAATAACTTAAATTTATTAAAGCTTAAATTAGCTTTAACACATTCATTCGTTGCAGACTAAATGAAATTGACGAGTTTAGAATAAGCAAGATATTATAAAATCTTAATTTGAGTCTAATTTATTGTACTCATACTACTCTCATAAATATAATTGCACCCGTTGAGAATACAGTATACAGTACCCACTATACAGCAAGTGGCATTGATATAAATGAATGTAATTCAAGTTCGCATAAACACACGATGTTCAAGATAACATGTTCGGATGAGTGTGTCTAATTAAAGATACTCTAATCATTGTAATTGTCGAATTATATCGCTATATCGACCTCTACAGAAATGAGCTGTAAAGGAATTCGACAATTACAGTGATTAGAATGTCTTTAATTAGAAGCTCTCATCCGAACATGTTAGTAATATTCGAACGTACGGGGAAGACTGTACGTGTGCAAGATACTATATGACAAGTTGGACCTATTGCTATCTAAAACAGTATCGCTCAAAGAAATAGAAAATCGGTTTAAAAGTAGAAACCACACTTGAATTGTGAAAACCAAAAAAAAACAAATAATGCTAACATGTCCATGAGTTAATGTATTTTTTCCTCTTCTTTTGTTATGTTTGCCGTGAAAAATTCCATCAATATTATAAAGAATATTTACATGTGCGGTTTCCCAGAGCGCTACCTGCGGCGGCATCTCGTGTTAAGCAATCAAAGAACTGATCGAGGGATGGTTTGGGCAACAGTATCCGGTTTATGCCGCTGCAACCTGCGTTCTTTGGCACTAGAGAGCGCTAAGAAATGTCAAGTTTGAAAGTTGTGGCATCTACTGTGTAACAACAGCGATAATAGGTAGAGACAAAGAATACTCTCGAAACCACGCTTATGAGACCGGATAGGCAGAAGCCTTTTATTATTTTTTTTTTGTTACTGTTTCTCTGGGCATTTTTTGTGTTCTGTTTATGCGATTATAGAAGCCTACAGAGAATCTAAAGCATTTTTTTAAAAATTACATTTGCACCATTTGTTCAGATCTGTAAGTTGTCATGTTTTTGAACGTACGAATTTCGACGATTTGGAACATTGATTTTAGCTAGGTTATGTTATGGCGTATGTGATGCATCTTAGATATATCTACTCAGTAGTTACTTATACTGGTGACGGACAACATAAAAGCCAAATATGGAGATATTAGTTTGTAGGTTGAGTTATTTGGGGATAAACGAAATAATTAAGATTTTTCTGGGGCAGACGATGACATCGAATATTCATCAAGAACTTCACCCTAAAAAGTACGGAAACTTTTTTATAGAAATTTTAACAAAGAATAGCCCATGAAAGTCAAAGGATATTATTGGGAAGAGAAATTAAAGAATGGAAACACTATTTGATACATTTTTGAAAAAGGTATGTAACATGTAATTCAAATTAAATGTTATTATTGTTCTTCATAAATTCTATTTAATAGTCCTTCAGAACGATCAACATGTTTTTCCAGCCGTCGGGATTCTGTGATGTGGCTACAGTTTCAGTTAAGTTGGCATCAGATTTTGATTCCTTATTTATGCAAAATATGAAAATGTCTATAATTAGATACACACATGACAAATTGTAAAACAAAAATCCAAACGTGCAGGTCTTTTGTGCTTCAATTTCAATTCACGAAACCTCATACGTCGAACCATATCTTACCCACTTAGTAAAAACGAGATGTAGAACTTTTCATCCTAAATCACCTCCTCGTTCGCATGTACATATATATGCCTGTATATCTATGCGTAATGGATATGTGGATGCTTATATTTTGACGTAAAATCTCGTAGTAACGACCGACAGTAACTTACGTCGTTACATTCAAAAACAAACACGGGTGGCTTTTCGGATTCCAAAACCATTAATAACTTCTTTGATTTAACGTCGCACCGCTCTCAGAAGTCGAAACACGTGTATATGCGGTGCACCGGAGCAGCAGAGGCACCAGTACTTTCTGATTTAATGGCGCTAACCATGCTCGAATACCCGTTGCTACAAAGTTACAGGCGCGTGTGATACGGCGTGTATGAGAAAAGATGGGAAGGCTACCCACCGGCAGAGTCGAGCATGAGGCAAATAAGAAAATCGAGAAATGGAATTCAATTTTGTAATTGATAGCGTACTATTCTATAACGCTCTCGTTTTATACTCTTTCGCGCGGCTAAGTTTCTTTTACTTTTTACTGAGAGTCCGTTCCAAAGGAAAGCAAACAGATATGAACATCACTCCGCAAACACAAGCATTATTCGAGTTGATACTCATTCCGTAAATTGAGAATTCAAAACATTCGCGTTTATTTGCGTTACTTTAACTGCCATTCATTTTCTTTACGTAAGAAATTAAATGAAAATGTGATAACTCAGCTTGTGTAATATACATTTCGTGGTGCAACGAATGTTGACTTTGTTGACACCAGAAGAAACTCGTAAGCACCGTGGCCCAGAAATCAATCGAATTTGGGCAAAAATTTAAAACCGCTGAATATGCATTTTTTATGATTATAAACTCTTCAGAATAAACTCCCAATGTCCTGTCCTGCTCAGGCAAAACGCCATATCTATATAGAGAAATGAGAGAGAATGATTTTATTTAATTCCGAATATCAGAACAAAAACTTTCTTTTCAGTGTTAGATGCAGCTTCTTACATGGTCAAAACTGGTCTTGCGCTCAAAAATTTTATCCAAATATGATCAGCATCACGTACTTAATTCATTAGTTAAATAGGGTGGAAATATTCCCATTTGTTAACAAGCTTGTGAATAATGGAGAAAAAGTGCTTCTCAAATGTCTATGTCAACCGATCATAAAACTAAGGAACATACTCACGTCGATATTACATTGGATTTAACGTAAATTAAGTCATACCTTTCGCCCTGTCCTCTATAGAAGAAATGGCTATATTCCTTTATAAGAGTTAATTGTATCTATTAACGAAAAGAATTCAAGATGATGCCATTCCAGCACCTTCTATAATCGTCTGCTCGGTCTAGGACATCTTGGGACAGCCAACTAGGCCCCAGACAACTTGGCGGATAGACAACTTAGTGCGGAGACAGCTTGGCGCAAGGAATAGCGAAACATAAGTAATTATTAAGCTTGCAGAAACCCTTGAGGAAACCAGTAAGCAACACGAACTGATTTTCGCGACACGAATAAACACGAGCCTGTTTAATCTCCGCTAATTTCGTGAAGTGTAACTCATTTCTGCAACCTCTATTACCGCAAGGCGTTTTCCATCTCTAAAATTTAAGAAATATAGATATTCCGACGAAGAGATTTGAAGAATCGTGAAAGAGAATAGGGACTTAGTAGAGACTTATTACGAGGAGTTGCTCACAATTAGCAAGTAGATCCTTGAATTGGTTATTAAATATGTACAAATAAATGCAGATCCGGTAGAATATTTTTAAACTATCGGTCACAATAGCCAAATGTGTGTTAAAGGCGGTATGTATTAAACCGTTTACGCATTTCCCCCAGTTCCTTGCGCTTAGTTGTCTGCCATCGCCAAGCTATCAACGGCAAGTTACCCGCGCCAAGCAAAAATATTATCCCATCACTTTGATAGATGTAGACTGTTATTTTCCTTTATTAAATAACATAATATGAAGTGATAAGCGACACAATTTTATCCAAAAAAATAAACATTTTTACGAAAGCCTTAAAAACATTTTTCTCTTTATATTTTATAAAGTAAAGTAGATATAAATATTTTCTCTTGTCCATTAAATCGATTATTTGCCCAAATTTTGATTAGTTTTCGATAATTTCATATTAGAATACAAATAACATTTAAATTTTTTCGTTAAGTTCTGAATGTTTTAACACATAAAATGTTTTAGCTTTTCAAATGCACGTTTGATAACGCAGCAATAATGTTTATTTATTCTACGGAAAAGCATAGGATAGGTCAAAAAATAAACGAAGCATAACAAACTTTACGTTTAAAACGAAGTAAAGGAAAAAATCAGAAAAAATAACAAGAATTCAAAACAATACTTCGCAAATCATGTAATGGAGTATTTATCTTAAAGAAGAAGATCAGGCTAAATAAGAAATAAATGCTTATAACAAAAGACAAACAACATCAAATAAATTATTTACGTAAAGATTAGCTGAAAAAGAAGTTCAAAGTAAAAACAAGTAAAGATTAGCAATAATTCTACGCGAGGTATGTCTTAAGATTTCGTTTAAAATCATTTGATAACTTTATACCACAAATAAGCAGCAAAATATATCGTTTACCCTAACATTAAGCTAAGGTAACCGTCGTTTTTCGGGAACGGCTACAGCAACAAAATCAATTCTTGGGTAACAAATTTCTTTTTCCAAGTTATTTGATGTAATTCCATCACCTTCTACGCTACAACACTACTTCATCCTTATTCTATATTACATTCCTTATAATAGTTTTGTTCATCTTGACAATCAAACATATGCTCGATAGTATCAATGTAACTGGATGTTCGCGCAATATTGCTCAATAATGCTTGAGGAAACTACAAATAAACAACGGTTCTGCATAATATTAAAGACGTGCAAGAAAAATCTGCTATGCACCACCCCAGCAACGCAGCAACGCAGCAGTTATTAACGCTGCGTTAATAACAACTAAAAATTTCCTACAAACTCCGCGTTCAAAATACATGAGATATGTTTTTACGACGCCTTATTATTACATGCGAAACTAAGTTTATTGGCACTACACGTAACTGCAAAGTAAAAGAAAGAATTAAAATCTCGAAGTATATCGCAGACTTCGTAAGCAAAAAAAAGCAAAAGTCTGTATTATGGAAAGAATGAAATGTATCTCGTTTCTAAAATATAATTAGTTAATTTGCGCGCAGTTAAATTAGACTTTCAACTATACATTAATTGGGAACAAGTTCGTGATATCGTTAATAATATTTTAAATTTGAAAGCGAACGCCGTAGAGCAAGCATAAATTGCAATATAGATTTGGTATTGAAAAAAAGTTTTTACTGACTAAACGCCATTCAACGAACTGAATTTGAAATTTCTAATCTTTACAATTGAAATATAAGCGAAAGGATATATTTATGGCCTACATGTTTATGTAAATATACATACATATGCCTTGCCAACCGTACTTTTTCTAACTTGCGATTGTTAATTAAGTTAGAATAGACTGAAAGTGAAAGGAAAGTGTGTATGTATAAGGCATTACATAAATTAACTTTTTACATTTTTATATCATTACGCATTATAGGTTAAAAACGATACATAAAATGCATTTCGCTGTTTACCTATATAAGAAAGAAATTACACGACGATATTGATTTCACAAACACGCTGTTCAATGTCAGATCAGTTCGAACCTGTCAAAAATGATAAATAGATTTGCTCGTACCGTCGAATTCTCTCCGAGGAAGCTGAAATCAAAGAGTAACACCAAATGATATAATCTCCGCTATAGATATTGTTGACGTGATGTTTACACAACAACGACGTGTAAAATTAAAAGCAAACAGAAATATGGTGTGGATGGGTGAATTCTTCCATATTTAAATTTTCCGTTTCATGGTCATTTAGTGCGTGGACTGAAGATAATTTCTGCGCTCAGCGATTTCAAGAGAATGTAGTCAAATAAAAGATATCGGAAGATACGTAAATCCTGCACATCACAAAATCATATCGAACCATGCGACGGTTGAGTTTTCGGTACGTACGATACTAGTTTGTTTGTTTTTTTTAATAGAACATCCTGTAAATATATAAAGCGTTGTTGTCAGTTGTTGAGAAGTTTCATTGTAATAATAGTGAAACCGCTCAACAACAAACAACTGTGTGGTAGAGACTTGTGTCTTTTATAAAGAATTGTTCCCTATAGAAAACATTAATTAGAGCAAATGATAAATATAATTCACAAAGAATTTTATGTGTTTAATGAAAATATTTTGAGGTAAATCTAGATCATAAATTTTATTTGAATTTGAATTTACATTTTTTTTATGTGAAATATTGGTTAAGAGTTGATTGCTCCTTATTTTGAAATTTCGCTTTGACAATTTCGGATTCTACATAGATAACACTTGGTTTACCTTGAGTTCCTACTCAATCATCAGATAAGTTGTGTATTACATCGTCAACGTTCCCCAGTATCTGGAAGATCACCAAAGTAATTCCTGTTTTCAAAAAGAAGGGAGACAATAGAAACATTTGTGATTGTAGACCGATAAGTATATTACCAAATTTTGCAAAAGTATTTGAACGAATATTATATATTAAAATCTATGTTAATGCAAAACCACTCTTGTCAGCTCACCAGCATGGATTTGTATCGGATCGATCAACTACAACGAACCTCTCAATATATTTCTGCTCCATTCGACAAACGTAAACAAGTTGATGTCATTTATACTGATTTCACCAAAGCCTTTAACAGTATAGATCAAAATCTTCTTCGATTAGTTTCTTCTTCTACTACCACAAGTTAGATGCCATTGTATTCGGCCCAGCACTTAGAATCGTGTTCTCCTCTCTTACAAGTAGAGTAGGTTACGTGTTTTGTAACGGCTTTACATCAAGTACATTTATATGTCTTCTGGTGTGCCGAAAGGTTCAAATCTCGGGCCATTGCTTTTCAATTTACTTATAAACGATCTTTTTAACAGATTCAATAGAATATCTCTAAACGTTGCTAAATGCTCGGTTGTTTCATACACTAGATCTTCGAACCCCATAATGTTTCAATACAAAGTTAAATCGCAACTAATCGCCAGAAAGGACTATTTGATGCTCGCTTGAATTTTTCTGATCACATTTCCGAGATATGCTTGTCAGCATCCGGATCGCTTGGCTTTGTTTGATAAGATCATATCACAACTTTCATTATTTTCTCGCAATCAAAACTTTGTACTTTATCGTGCTTACTTTAATGTACCTGCGCGTAGTACTTGCTCATGTATTTCTTAAATGTCCCAAGAGCCAGGACAAACATTTCACTTAAATCGCCTGTACATCACATGTCGAAAACTTTTAGTTATTACTGTAATGACTTTTTAAATAATTAGCTATGTTTATTTTCACCTATACCTTACACTGCACTCTCGTTTCTTTTTTTTGTATTGCTTTATTTTGTCCTTTAAATGATATGACTGTTGGACGATAAAGACTATTATTATTATAACAGTGGCACTAGTAGTTATCGAAATTTTCTCGTTCTCAGGCATAAATTCACTAGCCTCACTTCAGCAAAACGTCAGCAAAATCAGCTTTTGCGACACGTTTGGTAACTGTCTCTTTTACATGGAAAACTTTTAAAATATCGGGGATTCTTGTATTTTCCAGTTATTAAGAGTTATGCTGTTCCATAATCCATGTTTGCACAAAACAAAACTGTTAAGCGTTCTTTTGCAACATTACCGCTTATACATTTTTCACAATTCGATGCAAAAGTCTTATTTGGAAGTGCACGGTTAGAAAGACTCATTTCGTCGGCATTAAGTATACTATCACCTCCTACTTTGAATTCAATATGCTTCCACGGTAATAACAATTTCGTGCTCAGTTACTAAATTATGATTTGTGAAAACAAGCCTGTAGCAAGAAATTAAAAGCAAAATAAAGCTTTTTTTTTAAATTCCCCATTTACACTGCACTTGTAACGTCCAATGAATCGTTAGAGAAACCCATAACCTTTTTATTGTAGGTTGTAGAGGACAGGGCTATGTAGTGCTATAATGCAGAGTAACGACCGCATCAGGCAGCACTGGCAGCGTCCCTTCGAAATATATCCAGTACACTAAAATTTTTATGGCTTTATTCCCATCTTTGTTATGAGTTTAGAGACACGAATTCAGATACGCTAGGCAGAGAAATACGATATCAATTTGTTGATTTCGATGTCCGCATCGTTCTAGAGTGAATTCGATGCCTAAACATGTTTTATCGTTAGTGGCGACGTTACGTGCAGTTTCTCATTGGCGTTACATTCGGTGGCAGGCTAAGTCTCTTATGCCTATAACTCGCCACGTAGGAGATAGGCAGCGTACTGACCAGTATGAAGTTAGTAACCGAGCAAAGATTATAACGTTATAATATATTTGATCCTTATTCAATATTTACTTGTTTCATATTCTTCCGTTTTATTTTATTAGTCCTCAGTTTATCATTTTCCAATAATGCCGAGGATGTCATACATTATCTCAGAATACGGCACCAGTTTCACTGTTATCGACAAAAAAAAAGGGTTTTGCAATTAATTTATGCGCAGCTTTTCTTGGTGCCAATATCCTGTTAAATAAATTACAGAATCCATTTTTTCGTGGATCTCTTAAAAATTATACCAAACAAGATGTCCATCGACAATTAGAAAATATTATGTACCTAAGCAGTTCGACAAAACAATAAATCAAATCAGGTCAGAACTAGGTGAAAATTGTCTCTGGATGAGCGCAGATGAAACGACAGACATTAAAGCCATGCGTTGTTAATGTAATGGTTGGCACATTGCCTACGGAAAATCCTCCAATGTCATTTTTAGTAACTACAAAAATCGGAATGCGTGTCACTGCAAACAATATTACCTACATTATCATTGACAGCATAAAAAAATGTTGCTAGTGACGACTATTTGAAAGTCCTACTCTTTCTCTCAGATTCTCCAAGCGTAAAAACAGGTAACGAGCTTAAAAAAACGTTTTCCAAATATGTTATATCTAACATACGTTGTGCATCGAATACATCGCATTGCCGAATTCATGAAAAATTTCACGATGTTAATTCATTAATTAACACGTTTCAAAAGATTTTATTGAAAGCGCCAACTAGGATAAAGAAATGTGCCCGAATATACCTTTGGATACATGGTTAGAAGCCGCATTTTGTTATATCTAACACTTTCGTATTTTAAAAACTTTTATATTAAAGATGCTTCCAGTGTTACGGCAGTCCAAGCATTAATTGTAAAAAAAGGTTTAGTGGAGCAATTATAATTTATTAATATATAACAACACTTAGAATCACTGTTTTTCAGCACTTAAAATCACTTAACTTAGAATCAAATAACTTAGAAAATACAGAGAGATCGATTAGCTAGCTTAATTTTTGAGAAAATTAAGTTAGTTTGAGTTCACGAATGACCTTCCTTAGAAGTTATACAAGTAGATTCTACAAGATTGTCATGGGTATAGCTTATATATTTTCCTTATTCTTATAAAGTTAAACGCAAAACTATCCAGACGAAGTTCCCGTTTAAATAGAGTGCATCGAAAACTTTTGTTTCGCCAAAGATATTCAAGTTAATGTGTAAACATTATTCTTTGCACAAGTCCAAATTCTAACATTTACTCGAAATAATCATTATTACTTACATTATACCATTGATTAATTTCTTCAAAGTTTTGAGAGCAAGTACTTACTTGCAGTAAAAAGCGAATCTCACACTTGGAAATTACATCCTGGCATTCCATAAGATCATTCGGACAATTAAATGAGTACAACTGGAATATATGCTTAATTAGAGAATATTTGCATAGCCCTATTTAAACACCAAAACGTAAACATATATGAAATTTTCATTTTATTTTCTAAGGCGCATTAATGAGATGTAGAGTCTACATATTTCCATACGAATAATGAACTGAAAAAGCACGAGAAGTAGCCATACAATTGAAAACGAACATCCGTCTTAGTAGGAACGAACGAAATTAATTAACGATGAAAAATAGGTGATCGGTTAATTATGTAAATGGCGCGACGCACTCACTAATTAAAACCAGCCGAGAACAATAAGGATGGTAATGGTACAATGAGGAAGAACGGCAAAAAACGAACTACCAAAGAGAGACGGAAATAAGCAGGGATGCATGCGTCAGGAGAGGAAACTGAATAGGTTGAGCGTGTTTTCGAACACAAAATCACGTATAATTCTAATACTATCTATTAGTTATTTCGTATATATCCATTACATGCGTACTAACTATTACCATGGATATAACGTAGACTGAAAAAGATCTTTTCTAATGAGACAATGTTCGACACTACAATAAATATCAAGTTCTTCCATTAGTTTTTGAGCATAGTACATTAAGAAAACCAAAAATTAGAAAAAGTAAAAAAAAATTATTCATTCAACACTCCTGAGGCAAAGACGCAATCAAAACAATGGATTGCGAAGTGTGATTCGGCGCCAAGAAAAACGAAGACAGTATCACTATCTTGAGATACTCATCGGGTTGCCAAGAAATGAAGAGGGAAAGACAATAACGAGACCATACTGCACGATTTCGAACTCGAAATGATAAACCATCTTCCCGATTCATCAAATTTCCTACGCTTTCTACGCAGTTTCCTACGCTCAAAGTTTCGCCCGCAGAGCTATTTTGTAAAATAAAATGGCAACTACTATTTCGATTGATTAAAGAAATCACTGTGTACAGACCTTCAAGGAGGTTCTGTTTAAAAATGAAACTGAATTTCGCGAAAAATTTTTGTTTCTGTGTTAGGCTAGGAACTTCCTGGACTACCCTGCTGTATGAGTAAAATGAAATATAAAGGTAACTGTCTGCAATAAACTTATTTCTTTTTAGTTTAATAATCTTCATACAGATCTATGCACGCTTTAAATTAAGTCTTGTTTTTAGAAATTAGCTGTTACTTATGTATGAGGTGTAGGGCCAGGGAATTAACTTCCGGGCGAAACGAGGTGAGGCAAGCAAGAGAGAAGATACCGGTACGGGTACTCTCTTGCTTGTAACACCTCGTTTCGTTCGAGAATTTATCCCCTGACCGTACATATTTCGGGCTTCAGCATCATACAACAATGTCTGTCTAACGTTCTGCTTATTCTGTTCATTTGTGTATCGCTAACTGCTGCTAAAACTTTCAAATGCCTTCAATACTTTAGAAACAACCTATTTGTTTCATCTAGGAATCAGAAGTGCACTAAACTGCTTGTACGTAATGTTCCGGCGTCGCTGTTTCTGTTCCATTTGTCAAAATTACCGACGCTTCACCGCGTCTCGCTTCGACGCTTAAAGCTTTTCGGTCGAGTGTAGACGTACCCACGGTGTTAAGCGAAAACAAAACACTAAAACCACAAACACATGAGTATGTACAAATGCATCGCATTAGGTATTTTTTTTATAATTTACAGAAGCTTACGGATCAAAATGATTATCTTGACCTTCAGAAGTAACGCACCGTATTCCAACAATAAATATTTATAGTAATAATAATAACATCTGTTATTATTATGACGAAATTTGAAAAGATGTAAATTTGAAATATTGTTCGGACAGTATTGCAAACATAACTCGTGTACACTGCGTATTACTATACACAGCAATGCTTTTAGTATTATTAATTATTCCGCCAATTACTTAAATTTTTAATTAAATTTGCCAAAACAGCGGCTGTCACTTGACAAAATTATTATAAATTGCGCCTATCTAAGATAATATTGGCTTATGCGGTAATAATGATCCATGCGGGAGGAGTAATCTTTTAATGTCCACTGTAGTACGAAGGTAGCGTATTAAGTTTTTTCAAACAACCACTAGATAGCACTACTTCTTACGATTTTAGTAGCCCCAGGCGACTATGGCTATGAAGCACTATTGAAAAACATTGATGTTCTTGCCTCAGTGATGAATTTCGTGAAGATCGGTCAAAATCGGTTATTGATCCAAAAACATCGATTCAGTTAGTGCAAAAAAATGCTCAAAAAATTCAACAGAGGAACTTTAAGACCGTACACAGTGTCATGTCATAACAGCTAACAAAACTTGGATATATTCGTATGAGTTGGTAAGATCATCAACTGCTTCAGTATTCCCAGTTAAACTTAATTCAACAAGTTGTTCGTTCACAAAGTACATAGATGAGAGAATGATTGGTTGCTTCTTTTGTTTGTACTGGATATGTCGCAAGCATTACTTTCAAGGATCGAAGAACAGTTAATACTGAATGACATACAATTGTTTGCCTGGAGTTATCGGTGAAATCAGAAAAAAATAATGCCAACTCTCGCACAGCACCTTGAACAAGAAAACATCGAATTAATATCTCATGATCTGTTTCCACCTTATTTATCAACTAGCGATTTCTGTTTATTCCCGAATGTCAAACAAAAAATGCGTTTTATCACCTTAAGAAGCTGACGGAGCCTCTACGACCATGTTATAGAAATACCACGTTCCCTCATATTAATTGTAGGATTTACACTTGCTTCTCATTAAAATAAAAATATGAAACTCCTACATTGTCCGTTACTAATATATTTAAATATAATATACGACCAGTTTTGGCTTACATCAGCTAGAATCTACTATGAAAATTACATCAATATTCATTTCCCTTGTAACTAGAAATAAGAATCATGTGATCATGTGTTTCTTACCTAAAATGAAAAGAATCTACTGTTGTCCAATACTCGTTGGTTTTCGTGATACGACTTTTACAAAAAAAACAAAAAAACAACGAACAACGTATTGAGCGCACTCTAACTTTAAAATTATCGCGGAAGGTCGTTCGAACAGAGGCTCTGCGATTACTCTTTATCCAATCATTTATGTAGATAATGTGATATCGCATCCAAATTAAAAGGTTTAAATAAAAATTGAAAAATTCTATATCTCGATAACCAATTGCATGTGGTAATGAACTCGTTGTAATCATTCATCACTAGAGATGACAAAGGCAGGTGGAATTATTCCTTTTTTGCAGTGACTAGATAGACACGAGTCTATCTAGTCACGCCTCATGAGGATGGATTCCTGTTGCCTACTGGTTCGGCAAAAGTCTCTGCAGAAAAGTAATAATTTCATCCTCCTCTGTCCTCTCTATTCATCACTGTTGCATACCAGGTAAATAAGCGATAAACTGTGCCTGAAGAGAAAAATATTGGATCAAAGAAAAGGACAGCAAAAACGTAATAATTTTGTAGAACAGAAGCGCAAAACAATAATCGAGGAGCATCAATTTCGTTGTGCAACATGTTATGTGAAAATCTAATGTCAGCCTGATCAAATAAGTGAAGTAAATGTACTTAGGTAATTTTCGTTGTAAATCTTCAAGGTAATCATATGTGCTTTGCGCTGATTGGTGACTAAACTGTAGACGTATACTCGTACAAGTGTGAAAAAATAAAAGAAGTGGCTCTAGTAAAAAAGATGACCTTGTTGTCCTAACAACAAATCCTAAAAGTTTTAAAGTAGGTGAAATAACATTAGATCTTTTACAGACAAACATGACTGAAACCAACATCATTATATAAATAATTGTATGTAACTAAGGATTTTTTATGTGAGTAGGTTATGGAATTGTATTTAACTGCAATCTTACCTCAGAGAATGATTTTTTTATCTCAATATGGCAGTACAATGTCCGCCAATAGCTATAAAATTTTAATTACTAAGAACGAGGAATGCTATAATTTCCAAACATTCAATACACGCACACTTCGTCGATACATAAGTACATTTCAAGAGCGTAGAGCACAACCTAGAGGCGAAGGAAACGGAAGATCGCAAGAGCGTCTCTCCTTCATTCTCCCTGCTTCGATTATTTGACCCGAAAAGAATCTTAAATATTTCCGAGCACGCTGTTGCTCCACTGCTCCATCTAGCGCTGTTACTGCTCGTCCACAAGTTCGGCGATTCTCTGCCGTATACACATACATATACAGAGAAAAATTGAAGGGACCAGTAACCGATTTATGTGGGTTTCAATTTCATTTTTGCCGAGGGAATAAATTCGTAATAAAACTCTAAAGATATGGCATATCTTATTTAATGAAATTCTTATTACGTAATTGGATGCTTAGATTAGGAATGTAAAATTTAAAAATTTTCGTCATATTCAATACATTAACAGCAAATACAAGGAGTGAAATGTAATATTCTATGTTTAATAACACGTAAATTTCAAATTGATGTTGCAATATGTGCATTACGAAAAAGTTTTTCCACGATCGACCAACTATAGATATTACATCAGAATACGTCGCTATATACTGTTCGGATGCAAGATTGTTATTATCTTATGGCATATGTCTTCCGACTTTATCGAAAAAACTGAACATGTGGGAGATAGCAGCGAAGTTTGTGCTGCATAGATGCCTGTGCAGAAATGAAAGAACAACTTCGAACTGAACCAGATTTTTCTTTTTAAAATCCTCACAGATAATATATATCTGTTCAACAAGTTAACTTCAATTACAGCTCAAACAAATACATATGAAGGTTGTGAACACAATATAAAATTATAAAAGCAAAAAGAATTACATACTGACTTATATATTAAAGAAAATAAACGTAATTATTCAATTGAAAATAAACCATTGCTTCTCATGTGGTAGATTTGCGCTCGAAATAGTAGGTTGATTCTTGGTATTGTCGTACTGAAAGTAGGAAGAACGGGAAAGAAGGACACCGACACCTCAAGGAACACTTCAACAAACAACTAATCCAAAAGTTAACCATTGAAGTTGCTAGGAGGTTTTAAGGTTTAACTATTTCTATAGATTCACGGATTTTGTTACTACGATGGTAATGGTCGCGAGTAAAGTTAAATTGGATTTGATAGCAGTTCCCAGTCTATATACAGTCAGCGAGGACCCAGTCATACGCGACGACCGCGTACAACCCTAATGATCGGTAACGCGAGTACTGACTGATTACTTTGTCTCATTAATATATCTAGTAGACATCCGGGGCTTCCGGACGATTGCAGTCTTTAATGGGAAAGTAGTTTAGGAGTTTAAAATTAAGTTTGAAGATGGTTTTGTATGTATTTTCTGAAAAGGATCTTAGTGGTGCAATCAATGACACCTCAATTGCAAGGTAGATTACACTTGCTTACAAAAATTAGGATCAGATAAGGGAGGTTACTGTGGATAAGGGTTGATGTATTTGCATTAAATATGGAAATGTGTCTTTGAATAAGAGAATTAATAACACCGCGTTTTTGGACTGAATGGTGGTGTGAAAAGCCATTAAGATATTTATCTGTGGTCTTTCACTAAACTGAGGGTGCCACCGCGTCAAGACGCCGGCATGGCATCACATCCAGGAAAGGAAGGCAACCGTCTGATTCGTCCACCATGGTGAAGCTTATGAAATCATGTTGGGAATTTAATAACGCTGGGAAATTGTTGAAAAATTCGTGTCCATTAGGCAAGGTGACAAAAGTGTCATCAACATACATGTACCAATACTTTGGCAATACTTTAGCATTAAGATATGAATGCACAACTTTCTTCTAATAACGATGTTAATATGCTACACGAAAATTTAAACAAACTTGTTAACTGGTGTAGCTTCAATAAGCTCAATCTCAACGTTGCTCATTGCTGATTACAATATCAGTAACGTTTTCTTAACTCCGAAAACAAAATTTAAGGACGTCCTGATGTATGTATTCTGTCCCAGAAGGACTACTATGAAAGTGAAGGAAGTATTCTTCAAATTTACTTATCGCCGCATCTCGAGAACTTTTAGACTCGTCTATTGGACAAGCAAAATGATCAACCAGAACCAGAATGTAACTAATCTTAAATCTAGAAATATTGGTCAATTTACAGAGTAAAGTAGAAGTCTAGCTTCTGCACTTACCTTTCGTACAATGAGAGATTACGTAATGTTAATAAAATACTTCTATCTCAATGTCATGAAATCTTTTCTCTTCTTTTGATGTGTTAATTGTTTTTTTTTTCAGATCCTTTATCTCTATGCAGTAGAGTGGTGGAATTAAACTGAAAACAGATCACAAACAAAACGTCAAGTGTCCGCTACAGCTCTTAAGGCAATTTCCGAAAAATGGTATCGGCTCGACGCGTGATAAAAAATGGATCCGTTTCCAATTAAATATTATAGTTGTGTCAAACCACGGAAGAAAAACAAACCTAGATGGCCATAAAAAAACTATATAGATTACTAATAAAAAAAAGATAAAAAAACCACATAGAACTTATTGACTGCATCATTCACATTATGAAAGTGACTAAAAAAAGCGCAAACCGAAACTATTGATATTATCAGAAAGAAAGTGTAACTGTACAGTAAGTGACAACACCGGGTATAAGGATCAACGGAAACACTAGGCAACATCTCATGTTCAACAGAGAAACCAGCGTGCAGAGGCAGCAGCAGATAGCATAGAAGTATCTAATTATGAGTAGGTAATTTTTGATAATAATGCTAAAATATTGTTACTGGGGGCAAAAGCTGTGATACACCTCATCCAAATTTAGAATCACCTAAGTATGGACATATATTGACGTGGTTTTTGCTGTAGAACCTGTAGAACTTTTTCCCCACCCAGTAGTATCGCTTTATGTACACTTAAGATGAACAACAATCTTAATAATTTTAAGCACCATGTTAATTGAAGCACAATCGCGCTCAGTTTACTCTTACTGAAAATGTATAAATTAAAGTAATGCGATGAAAACAATAGAAAAGCATTTGAATGACAATAATTTGATATTATTTTCTATACAAAACAAATTAAAGAGGGCCACATCTCAATATATTTTCGATGAGAAGATTATGTTAAGTAGGATAACATCGGGCTTTCGTGGATCCCTACAAAGCGTTGCATAAACATATCATGATTCTTTTCTTCTCCTGCGCGCATATAAAGCAAGAGCTTTATTCACTCGAGGTCATTTACATTCGGCCCCGAGGATATTTCTCATTTCATTTAGCCAAATACATTGATAGATAAACGCTAGCATCATTCACTTATGGAACGATTACGGCTTCCAAACGCAATACACTATGTAATATGCATAGTACAGCGGCACGAACTAATAAAAGAGCGCATATCCAATGCATAGGACCCGCTGTATAAAGCAAATTCGATATTCTAATATTTCAAAGGCGGAATGTAGGATGGAGACCAACAATATATTATAGAGCGACTTTGTTCTAACCGATGAATAGACATCAGCGCTTGACTTCACCCGTGCAATACAAGCTATTGAATCTCAAATACAATGTGCTGGGACCGAATGCTCTATTGCCTTTAAACCGTAGGATTGGTACAACATGCTTTATACTTGGCGAAATAAATCATATACGCAAGGTCATAATTCAAGACGCGTGACATAATGCAGTGCTCGAAATAATTAGAAGTAACCTTGTTTCCATTTCAATAACGTTTTTAGTTGCAATAGAACAGATGTTTTGCACAGCCTGTCTTAAAAACCATATTTTGTTTGGATAAACTTGAAAAAACGAAACATTTTTTATCGTTTTTAAGTAAGAGTAATAGCTATCCTGCTTACACAACATACGAAGTAAACGCCAGAAATTTCAAGCCTAAGTATATTCCAAGCGTAATAAAAGTAAAGTAATACACTTACTTTTCAATACAGCCTCCGTGTGTTTCAACACATTTCACAGCATAAATACTCTTCATAATCTAATATGCGGCTTTACCTGCAAAATGTTGCACAACAGCCTCAAATTTTTTATCTCGAAGGTTTTTCTTCAGTTTTGAAAATAGGTAATAATCCCTAGGGCTAAATCTGGACTATAGACAGTATCGAGAAGCTATAGTCCTTCAGAATAAACGGGGAAACCGCCTTATGTAATATGAAGAAGCCAGACGATTCAACTCTGCATGACGCAACTCTTTCTTTTGATAGCGGCGCGTAATTTATGCAGTAATCATTTTCTTAAAATCAATTAGTAAGACGCTCTTCCAATCTCAGAAGATCTTCGCCGTGATATATTTGGTCGACTGCGCCACCTTTGATTTCTTTGCCGTTTTTTCGTACAGACCATGCCAATCCATTGACTCTCCTTTTGCTAGAATTTCATAGTATAAGATCATTTTTTCTTCATCCCTTATAGACCGAAGAACTTCCTCTTAGTTGTTGCGACAACCAAGCGACTTGTTTGTTGGGTTCGAAAATGGCTAACTGCAAGTCACATGATAAAGGTCATGTGACACTAACTTTATGGAGGCGTTCGTGTAGAATGCGTCGCGTGACTGTATCACAAAGCATTAACTTTGCTGACCTTTAAACGCCTATCCTTCAGCCTCCACTAGTACGACGTTTTCTGCCGAAACCATTTCGACTGACCGACCTGCGCGTTGTTCCTTTTCAATGCTGTATCGTCGCAAACCAAATTATTTCATTTCAACGGAAGCAAACCTCTAGTGAAAAATTTAATCACCATTCAGTACTCGAACTTCAATACTGTACAAAGTAACAGGACCAACTCAAGTAACAGCTAGTACCAAAGCTGCTACGCAACTGAGAAAATATGGCTGCTGTAATTTTTACGGACATTCAACCACAAGCACCACTCAAAAACCTTCCCAGAGTTGTGTACAATTGTAACCATTGTGTACTGAATCTTTGTCGTTGAACAATAAGTATTCAGTTTTTTTCAATGTTTTTTTTTAATATCTGAAGAAAGTAAATTGTTTAATTGATATCCAAAATGAATTAAACCTTTTCCCATAATTATTATTCTTATTATTGTCGGTGTTACTGTCTGGTGTTTTCCCGTTACTTTAGAAAAAGACTAAAATTTGTCTAACTCATAAAACAAGTAACGCTTGCCTCCCTTCTGTCTTATTGTCGTCCAATATCCATTCCGTCAATTTTTGCAAAAATTTACGACAAAATCATTTCGCCATCTCTCTCTCTCTCTCAAACAGCACAGCTTCATCATTGCTCGCTCTATAGCTACCAATTTTATTTGTCTGACACAATTTATTAGTAAAGTATTGAATAGATGTTATTTATACGGACCTATCAAAGGCTTTCGATTCAATAGAACATCCACTGGTTCTCTGTAAGTTAGATTCCTTTGGATTTAAATCCAACTGCTTATTAAAATCATATTTAAGTAATCGTAAGTGTTATGTTTCTTGCAACGGCTTTACATCTAAAGAATGCAGGAATCGCACAAAGTTCTATTCACTGAACCCTCTTTTTTTAAGCGCATATGCACAACTTTCTTCAAATAAGTATTTGAACATGCTGCAAGAAAATCTAAACAAACATCTTAACTAAAGATTCCGCAAGCTCAATCTCAATGTTGGGAAATATCCCATTGAGCTTTTTTCTTTTATGCCCTTTTGTGGGTTTCCACCTGCTGGTATTAATAATTAGTATTGTTATTATTGAAAATAAATTTGGGTATAACCGTACTGGTGCAGGAAATTTTCGAGCCAAGTAATGAATAAGCTTCTCACTTTAACTATTAATAATACCACCAATGTTACCAGAATTATTGAAAAAGATTTTACTCATTGGGAAATGCAATTACACAATTTACTTCCTTTGGATATTTTTATTGCTGCGTTCAACGTCAAAGGTTCAACAAACTTTTTAATAAAATAAACCGCGATGATATTATTAGGTAGACGTTTCTGCATTCACTATAAGTAAAAATGTAAAGATTTATTACAAAAAGAAAGCACACCAGAACGTTAGTACCGCGTAGAATTTTACCAATTTAGTTTCAATTATGCTGAGCTGCTACTACAATCTAGATCGCTGCTTAATGTATACATTCAGCAAATTGAAAAGATAAAATTAGATCCCGTTAACGAATATGTAACGTTTACAACGCCACAAATTTAAATAAAAATTCAATATTTGCACGCGAAACTTCCCGTTCATACGTCACTTTCTGACATAGTTCACCACTGTGGAACGTAGTACGTACGTATGTATTATATACACATAAGTACATGTATACACATAATACTTAACCTACAGTTTACAACATGCTAACACCGATGAAATGAAATGCAAAAAAAACATATCTAACCATAGGTGTAAGTTTTTATTTAGAAAATTTGTAAATCTGTAATTTATAGTAATGATTTCCACGTATTCTCCGTTAATTAAATTAATAAAAAGCATATACTTAAATTAGACGTGGTTACAGATAGATTGAGCATTTTACGCGTAAAATATATGCGTACACGGTTTCGCCATTTTCTTGCTTTTCCGCAAATTTTCGTTCTAGTTATTTAGTATGCATTAATCTATAATAAGCTAGATAAACAAAAAAGTAGTACTTAATTATGTTAATTGCTAGATATACACTATCGTCCCTTAAAGTTTGGCCAAGTAATACATACAAGTTTAAAATATCAAAAAATAAATAAATTTATGAAAGATTATGAAAGATCTCTGAAAGATAACATGTAACTCAAAATTATTTTTTTCATTATTTATTATAAAGGGAATCGTTAAATATCTTTCTCTTCAAAAATTCCACGTTTTGCCTTGAGAACTGCTTGAACAACTCGCGGGATTATTTCAATCAATTTTCTTAGTGCATCGCCTGGGATGCTGTTCTATTCTTGTTGGAGAATATTCCAGAGTTGTTCCTTGGAAGTAGGAGCGACAATTCGGACTCTTCGAGCTCATCCCACTGTGACTCAATAAACCTGAGATCAGGACTCTGTGATGGCCATGTCATAATTAGTAAAATTTTGGCTTCTTTTTGGTTATTCAAATCCCATGAATATTCGAGCTATAATTGCCATGCATAAAAGTGAAATTCTGGCTGATTACTAACAGCGCGGAAGGAATGGCTAAACTTAATCTCGGCCGAGATGTATTGTTGGTACAACGCACTGCGGATTACTTGACACAATAAAAAAAGAGTCATTGCAGGTATTGGACGAAGTAAGTAAAATGCTACAAGATGTAGACGACGCAAAAAACTATGACGTTAAAGAAAATTGAAAGAGTGTTCTTGCATAGACAGATGTTGTCAAGATATAAGAACATATTTTCTTATTATTCTTAACCCACAGCAAACATATTTGATACTGTAAACGCTCCACTGATCTTATTCAGTTTGTAGGATTTTTTGTTTTATTTATTTACATTATGATGTTATGCCAAATACAAGGTGCTGCAACTTTATTGCCATATATACACGAATATGTGCACCCGTTATGCATCTGCGATCGGCAGTCGGTGTTCTCCCGCCGGCTATTTGTTTGTGGTTACGCATATACTTGCTACAATCCTGGCGCACAGAAATGCCAGCTCTAGTTATATATTAAATATTGGGTAAATCTAAAGCATAGCTACTAAGCTGGAAATACAGTACGAGTGAAAAATTAGCTGTTCATACATTAAATAAAATCGACAACAATAGACTACAAACAAAAATACCGAAAACTAAAGCGCTACCTGTTTTCGTTGTTTCACAGCACATATGTTACATCTATCACGGGTAATTTTTAAACTACTACGATAATAGGATATGTACATAGATGCACACGTTTATTATGGAGAGCAAAGGCAAATTAGGAACGAGTCTATTAATACATTGACATCATTGATACTGCGCCAAAGTAATAACATTAGAACTGTATATTCTATACAATAAAGTTCGTCCGGATTGGTAGATGTGAATGGGTGTAAATTATTTTTTTATAGCATATGCTCCGGCATTAATAAGAAGCAGTTAGCTAGCTGTAAGTTTCGATTTTCATTTAATTGTTTATGAAACAGGAACAATTACGACGGTATTAACACACTGTCAAACATCATTGTTAAGATTTCTAAACGCATTAAAAGCATGGATTACAATTTAAATTGTTATTTGTTACAATTTTTTATGTTTTCTGTTAAAACATCTAATCATCAATGTTTTAACACAATTATATTACCGAAACATAAAAATAGAAGAAACACAAGCGGCGATCCTAATTGTGTAAGGACATATCAGAGATATATCGTGAACATGCCCCGCAATTTCCTTACTTACATAACTGTTCCTCTTTGATACAGAATTAAATTCAAAGGCGACTCTGAAAGACAGCTTCATTTACTCCTTCAGTTCGGTTTTGCCTGTAGTCTTCAAATACCGACGGTGTTGCTCTTATAAATAGACACGATAAAGGCGGATGAAATTATTACTGTTTTGCAGAGACTAAATAGACTCGTGTTTTGTCGACTGTCGGCGACACCGGCGACACGAATCCATTCTCAATTTAGTCGCTGCAAAAAAAGCTCTACTTATAAACTTCTTCATAAAATACAAAGTAATGTTCAAATAACATGATACGAAATTACGTCAATAAATTTGAGGATTACAATATTTGATAGAAAACCATGATAACTAAAACAAATAGGAAATTCACATGTCGTTTAAGGAACTCCTTGGAATACTGGCAATTCCAACTCTCAATATTTAAACACATGTATTTATTATAAAGATATTACATTAATTTAGAAATCGTGGAAAATAAATTACACAAGAAGTAATTGTCCGTTTTCACCATTACTGTCCTCGTTTTGGTTTACAGTATTCTTATATCACCTACGTTTCAGAGATAATAAGCTACAAAAAGGAATTTTCTTGTAAAAGTCGAGCTTTCTAGCACTAGAGGGACTTTTATTTGGGATAGGTGGACAAACTGAAGTCACTAGACGAGATGTGTGGGTGGTGCTGATGACATATAACATGTACGTACGTTATATACAGATAACACCATATTTCATAAAGGAGTTGTTCTGTATAAAAGCAAAATGATGTTCTGACAGGATTGATGAGCTGATGATATACATTGTCAGTTACTAACGACTAACTACATAGTAAGTGTTCAATATCGGCATTGGTCGATTCTTAAGTATCCCGAAGTGGAAATTGAAGTAAAATTTAAAATTTAAAAAGTTTAAAATATTTAATATAATTCAAATCCTTAATTAATAAAAAATGATTTATGCTATGCGCGTATATGTCGTATATGGATCATTAAACAGATAGGTAACGTCCTAATAGAAAAGAATTTCTGAAATCTAGTCGTATTTTTACATGCTGCAATATAAAAAGCTGTCATTTCCGCTCTAAAAAGGCTACAGTTTAACTGACACCATGACAAAGGTAGCAGTTATCTCTAATGCCGGATCATGTAGTTTTGTAATTTGTACCGCACCAATTAGGTATCACGAGTGCGAATCTATAAATTTCAGTGTTTGTAAATAGGTGGCATTACTAAGAGATTTTGACATTATCCACGTACGCTATCTTTCAAACTGCGCCACAAAAGTTTCAGGCAGATTCATAGATTAATTTTGATTTAACAGCCACTTGTATTGTGTTTTTGTATAAAATGAAGAAGAAGGAATACCTTTCAGTAATTGTTTTCTATTTTTAGATAGAAAACCATGCAAAAGGAAATTAAGAGGAAAGTTGGTGTTAGATGAAAATTTCACGGAATAAAAGGGAGCGGTGTTAAAGTTCTCTGTAGTAAAGTAAATATAGCCCACAGTTTAGTTAAATCGTCACTTATGTTACAATAGCGCCGTTTGAGTGAAGAGCAACTAGCAAGTAGTTGCTTTTTTCATATCACAAACGATGAAAAGTTTCATTTTAGTTTATGCTTAACAATTTAAAATTATTTTAAGATCGCACGTGATATAATTTTATGTTTATAATACTGGATATTTTATAACTTGCATAGTTATTTCTTTCGAGTTATATTTTGGAGATATAAGGAGTTTCCATTCTGCACTGATAAGTACTGTGTATCTATCTAATGAAAAGAAACGGCTAAACAATTCATCGCTACTGAACAAGTGTTAATTATCGGAATGAAGCATTAAAATAGAAAAAAAATGGATTGAAGTGATTGACCAAGAAGTCAATGTAAGTATAATTCATACAACAAGTGAGTGGGTGATATTATTCTTACCCTGATTTTCTTATTTGCACCACTTATTGTTTGGATTTTATTGTATTTAGTATGTTTATTTACTTTCTACCTGAGCATGCTATATTACTCACACAACGTTGTGTTATCCAAATTGAATTTGTTTACAGCGTCATATCGGATTTATTTAAATTACTGCAATTGTTCATACTGTTTGGCTGATCACTCTCGTACCCTTTCGGAAAATCAAAACATATCTTTTTCCTATTTCAATTAATACATTTTCAATATCATTGTTTCATTTAAATTTTATTTATAATTGTTTATGAATCCGAACACTTATTTTCTGGATTTAAGAAATATAGCTCTTATCTTTTTCTTTTATTATTTAAATAATTGCTGAACCGACTATGTTTTTTCCTTTTCCAAACATTAGCAGCTTCGATCAACAACATCTATCAAGTCCTGAGGAATCAACCTCAGAACTTGAACACCAGCAAACCAAGCTAGTCTCCAAACTGCATATTACTAACTTTGGTTACATTCCTGCTCAATATTATCAATATTCAATTTATTACTTTCTTTGTTAGTTATATTTTATTTACTGATAGTATACTTTTATTATGAAAGAGATAAGCTTTTTTTATCTCTGGCCGAGCACAGCAAGTCTTGTGAGCGATTTGCTACTTTTTTCATAAAAATAGTTGGTATCGTTTTTCTTTTGATGGTGACCTCGGGTCTCAATCACTCAACTACAGAAACTTTTCACCGTAACGGAAATTTTTTTTACCAAAGTAGAAAAAAAACTTCACTGAAACGGAGGGATTTTTAACTGAAAGGGAGAAAATCTTCACAAAAGCAAAGAGATATTGGTTTAGCGAATGCCAACGTCAAACGTGGGCGTATATTGATTTTTAATCAGGTCACTCCCAGGTCACCTGACAAACATGACTGCTAACGGCATCATTGAAACTCGTAACTCTCGCTAATCGCCGAACGGAAGTGCGCAAAGTGGTAAAGGCCGTGTATCGTACGGAGTGTCACCTTACAGCAAAAATTAGGAATAAGAACGCTTTCGACCAAATGAGTACCACACCCGCTAACAGTGATTAATAAGCAAATCAAGCGTCACTTTCGAAGCAGTGTTGCAATTCTTGCAACAAATTGTTCCCGTCGATAAAACCTGGTCCACTACTATACTTCTTAGACGAAGAAACAGTCAAAACAAATGGACTTTTCAAGGCGAATTGGCTCAAAGGAGGCCAGTGAAATTCCATTGACCAGAAAAGTAAACCAGGACTTTTTGGGATTCCAAGGAAATAACCATTGCTGACTTTTGAAGATGAGGCGTACATTATAGGACATTACTATAGCGAATTATAGGACCGACTCAAAGGACGATCGGTCCTATTTATCAAAGAAAAAAAACTTTGTTTTTCGACGATAATGCACCCGATCATACATCTGGCGTTGTTGTGTCCGGAGTTGTGGCGGCCAAACATGAACATGAATTGCGCAATGATTGCAATTACTGTCGCATACCTCTTGCGACTTCCTACAACTTATTATTTCTCATTATGAAAACATGGCTCACGGGAAAAGGATTCAGGTTAAACAAAAACTAAAGCGAAAGTTACTTCATAATATTATATAGAAAAATAAATAGATTTTTTAATGTGCACCTTTATTCCTAACACGGCTATTTATTAATTCACCCTTAGAAAACCTGATGGAAAATATATTATTATTGCTATCTAATCATATATAACGTGTTAACATTTACTAGAGGTATCAGTACATATAAAATATAACGAAAAAATACATTTCTACGTTCAAACTTCAAAGAGAAATACAATAAAGATCAATGTTACACGCATCTAGAACTTCGGCGAACGACACAAACGAGCTTGCTTCCTCTTTTTCCGAGGGAAAAGCGAAACAAACCCTAAACAAACAACAATTCATTAGGAAAGTGTGTGCTCTCGTATGGAAAACTCATCATGAGGCATTTCACTCATGCGTGTATTTCTATATTTCATGTTTCAGATGTATTTTGGAGGTCGTGTTGAACGAATTTTGTGTCCTTGTTCAATCAATAAAGGAACAGAAATATAGTTTACTGTAACCCAAACGAAATAATACGCGTATCTAATATGTACCTACATACAATACGTATTTCCACAATGAACGTATAGAATTCGTACGTAATGTATGTACATACATACGTATGTTGGATACATAATCCTCTGAACTCGGTTGGTCTTGACTTCCGAAGCACGCGACGTAGTATGCGTTTGTTATATTAATGAGAGTAGAGATAAATAATTATATGACAGGGTTTCCACACATGGTTAGGTTTGAAATGTTATCAGAGTCGAACGTACATGCTGATTGTTATTGAATGCTTAGCATAACCTTGCGAATGAATAAAACATTACCCGCGAAAGAAGCACTTTTGTTTCCAAAGTTGAAGCGCTTATTTTAACAGGTTGTGGAAATTATAAAATTATATATAAAAATTTATATATAAAAATGTCATTTATCACATCACCTATAGAAGTAAAATGATGAAGATACATATACTTCGGGCAGGATAACTATCGATGCACGTCATCTATGATGAATTGTACAAAATCATACTCCCAGGAACTTATCATTTCTTAAAAAATAATTGAGGATACGCGTTACTCCAACTCAACACAGATACACCGTTTACGCGGTTCGTTTAGGTTATAGGTCTAAGCCATAATCATTTCAAAATCATCTAATACAATCAAATTTGGATAGTATTTGTTACATTCAAAGCATTAATCAAAAAGTCTATTTTCTCCTTACATCCACTTTTAGATATTCATTTTCCTAACAAAACTCTCAAATGTGGAAGGCGACACTCTGCGTGGTTGACTAGAAATATCAAGCTACTTATTTCCTTGAGAGATAAAGCAAAATCTAAGCAGCACAAGAAAACTGGTATGCCCAAACATTGGAAGTATTGTAAGAAGCTACGAAATGTTACTAGGCAATGTATAATTAATGACAAAAAATATTTTACAAATATTGTTTTCTTTCCGCCCTGGAGATTTCGCAGCAGTCATAGAGACGATTGAAAAGGATTTAAGGGCAATCTCGATCGCTTGTGTTTGACATAATTTACATATTAATAAAAGTAGAAATGCCGTGATGCTGTTCTGGAAGCGTGGATTGATAGAGATGAATTTAAACAACAATATATCACCGATCGTTGAGAAAGCTAAATTGAATGTACTTTTTTGAAAATAATTCTTTTCGATTTCGTAAGCAAATTTTGTATACGTAAAATTAAATCTTTTTAATGTAATTCTCTCACGCCCTCACAGTTCTCTTATTATGCTACGGTTTATTGGCCACGTTTAGACGCGATAACTCAAATAATGCATATTCGAAAATTGTGTCTGAGGAAAAACGATTGTACAAAGTTTTTTAGAGAAAAATGAAATTTAAACTTATTAGTGTTTACAATCCTGGGTGCTACCAGCCTACTTGAATATTGTTTGCTATCTCCAAAGTATAGGAAGAACTATATTATAGAATTAAATATAATTGTATTCTAGTATCAACGATCTAAAGCATAAATACCTCTAATCATTGCGACTTTGATAGACCTATCGTAACAAGATATATATAACAGCATAATATATTGTAAAATGTTGTGCCCTAATGTTTCACTTTCCTTTGTGTCACTGCTTATAAAATCATCAAGTTGATTTACAACACAATAAATCATATCAATCTGTTATACTTGATTTATTGTACTCAGATGATATTGATGGACAAACGCAACGCAAGGAGAAAAAGAAATACGGTATCCACGAGCATGTTTCTGTATTTCTGACAGTATGTTAACTCTACTTAAGTAGAAAGAGAACTTGTACAGAAATTCCTAAGCGACGACCATTATCTAATGATCAAGGTACTTTCCCTTGTTATATTTATACCTGTTTATTTATTTCATCTATTAGCTCGCATTAATAATAGGAATATCAGCGCTTGCAGTTGCGATGAGTAAAGATGTGCAAGTTAGGTGAAATTATTACCTTTTTACAGATTCGTGGTTATTCGACTCATGAGAGGGGGATCCGTGGGAGTCTGTCTAGTCGCTGCAAAACTCTCCTACCTTATTCATCTCTATTGATAAGATAGTTAATTTCAGAATTAATCATGTAGAAGATAAAGAAAAATACATATACATATGTTCCCATACCTAAACGAACGTGGATAATACGTTTTGAAATGGTTAGAGAAGGGTTTCAGTAAGCTTTTTGGATGTTCACGTTTTTTTATTTCTCTGAGACCGAGAAATATCCCACATTGTAAATTATTTCTTTACTTCAAGAATGAAAAATCAACACTATATCTAAAGTACCTCAAGTAACTATTATGTTCCTGCATCTTCCTGCAGCACAATTATACGACCGATATTTCGACAGTAAACCGCTATGATGGATTGAAGTCCGATACCGCAGCTATATTAAAGATTCGATTCGAATAATGTAGAAATAGGCATCAACTTCTACCGAAATGTCTGAATCAGTTTCTTTTTTATACAATGTATAAGTTTCAATGACCGAAAAGATCATGTTAATGTTAAATTAATAAAGATAATGGATGTCAGTCGATGATTGTTTTAATTGAGACAAGGTATTTTGCCTATGCTTTATTGTTTTATATAGTTTGACATTTGAAGATGAAATTCATGAAATTCATAGCATTTGACGGAATTGTATTCATAATGATAAGAAAAGTAATTTATCTAACATACTAATTCTAGTAGCTAACCTTACTTATTTAAGATCACTATAGTTGTAGCTTCATAATTCATAACTCATAACTAAAGAGTCCAAACGATGTGCCCGACCAGTAGCGTCGATGCGAGAGCAGAGTGGGGTAAACTCCGCTCTCGCATAAGTAGTAAAAATAAACGATGCATTTAGTTGCCGTTCTAACGTGTTAAAGTATACGTTGAAAATGTGTAAATAAATTTATACATCGGTTTCCCGATTTAATATATGACGGTAAGGCAGAGAAATGTTTAGTTTGTGAAACAACTTTATTATCTTGGAAAGCGAGTCAGTGTCAAAGACATATAAATAGTGACAAACATAAATTGAAAAAGATTAGACGCAAATCATATAATGAATTTGTGGTTGATTTAACAATGATGCTAATTGCGACCAATATAGCAATACATAAGGTCCAACACCCAATGTTTCGCCAGTTTTGGAATAAATAAAATCCTACGTGGAAATTACCATCTAAAAATACGCTACACAATTACGTACCATCAGTGCGTGAAAGAATTGTAAATTTTACGAAAAAAACGGTGAGAAATAAATACCTTTGGTTGACAATGGACGAAACTACAGATATTAAAAAACAGTCCATCCTATCCATTGTCGTAAGGACGCTGACCCCACAAGGATCTTCTGACCCTTATTTACTAGCCTGTAAACGAATGCAAGATTGTACTGCCACGGCGATACGTAGTGTATTAATAGAAACACTACACAAATTTGAAATTTTACCGGAACAACTGTTAATGTTAGTTACCGATGCTGCCGCGGTTATGTGTTCCACAGCAAAATTACTCAAAACGATTCAACCAAACCTGCTGCACGTCACATGTTTGCTTCACGCTTTACACCTTGTAACAAACATTATACGTACAAGTTATCCTGATGTGGATGAACTAATAGGACAAACGAAAGCGGTTTTTCTTAAATCTCCGAAACGTATTCGCCTATTTCATTCGCAGTGTCCTGACATACCCGAGCCGCCGCAACCAATTCTTATACGATGGGGTACGTGGTTAGAAGCAGCATTCTATTATTATAAACATTTTGAAAAAATTAAATCAGTAGTTTTACAACTAGACGGCAAAGAAGCGGCTGCAATAAGGCTCAGTCAGGTTCAATTTAAAAATCCTCAAGTTGCAGCAAATTTAAAAATTATTTACTACAGTTACGTTCCAATAGTGGATGCAATAAAAAAGTTACAGAACAGTGCGCTGTCCTTATCGGACTCATTAGCAATTATTGACCACGTAGAATTAGCGCTGCATATCCTTGATGATGAAAAAAGTGTTTGTGTTCGTGAAAAATTTAATAGTGTATTAGATAAAAATGTAGATTTTACAAAATTACGGCAACTTTTTACCAATACTGAAGATACGTTGTACAGATACAAAGAGCACTTTAACTATGCAAATATAACATTTCTCAACGTCGAACAATCCTTTTCAGCATATAAGCATTTATTTACGTCGCTACGTACGAACCTTTCCGAGACTAATACAGAAACATATATGATGGTGCAATTACTTCATCGCGCACATCCGGATATTTCTGCAACAATGTAAACATGTTAGGTAAGTTATTTATGTTTTTTCTTAACGTTTTGTAAAGTGATTCAATATATTTATTTTTAAATAAGCGCACTGTTATTCTGGTAAACTCCCCACGCAACGCCAATGCTCGGGCACATCGTTTGGACTCTTTACTCATAACACAGAAGTATTGGATAAAAATATTTTTGCACGTATGACCAACACATGTTGCAGCAGTAAGTGTTAAAACAGCTGATCACGGTACTATATCGGCCTATGTATTGCCAATGCACTCCTGAAGCCGAGGCAGAGTTGAAACAATTTAGACTGCGAAGTGTGAATCGGCTCCGAGAAAAAACAATTACATCGGCCGAGTTTACAGAACGCCTATTTTACAGAACAAGATACAAGCTACTATTCGACCGGATTAAAGAAATGGGAGCATCCCTAAGCAACGTATACGTAATATACGTTATATTATATTATTATTATACGACGTACGTACATATACGTAAGATATACAGAAAAATATGTTAAGAAATATAACAGAACTTGCTCAAAAAAAAAGATACTTGTTGCTGTAAGGCTAAAAACTTTTCAGACTGCCATCATATACTGACTTTGGTATTTTATTTTTGAAAAATAAATTAATTATTATCTTATTATCTACCTGCACTCATATAAGTGAATTCATGTATGTTATATGATGTTATTAGTAGACAGGACAAATGTATTCATATAGCGACTAGATAGACTCGTGTCTATTCGCCTCATGAGAATGGATTCATGTTGCCTACTGGTGTTCCCGAGAATCGCCAAAACACGAGTTTGTTTAATCTCTGCAAAAAAGTAATAATTGAATCCGGCTTTATCCTTTCTAGTTATTAATACATATTCCATTCAATAAGAATACAGATCACTTATGTAAATATCTAATAATAAGAACTATTACGATAAATAAGTTTATTACACAAACTTCCTGATAATTTGTAATAAATAAATTAAATACTTAGCGTAGATATTCTAACAAAAAAAAAATCAGTAATATTTTAAGGCTAATCATTTAATCGATAAGCTCGCTTAGAACTAATGGATTTCTCTTTACAATTCAAATTGTACTCTTTATTGAACAAACAAACCATCATTAGAGTAATGATTAGGAACAGCATATTTTCTTAGACAAAGTATAGCTTTCAGTTTGTCTCAGTTCCCCTGACAGTCAACCACAAACTAGTGTTAGTATATATACGTAACGGAGGTAATTTACAGAGTACGGAGTTGCGAAGTAGTAATAATAATATATCTTATGATAAAATACGTACATTGTCAAAATTTATTATGCCGTTTAATCATCGATAGACCAATTAATTAAATTTGTTAGATTGGCATCCCTGTCACAACGGATAAAGAGACAGAAATAAAATTTTCTTACAGAAAACAAGTTTTCGAACTATCTACCAATCATTTTTAAAGAAAATACGAAGAATATGTTACCATCAAACAAGATTAAACCAAACTTAATACCATTCGGAAAAGAGAAAGGAAAAATAAGGTTTAAGAAGAGCCAACGCAATGTTTAAGAGGATTTTATATCGGAAAATTGATCGAAATGAACATCTACAAAGGAAGGAAAGAACTTTAGAAATCCCCGCACAGTACACACGTACACACACAGGAGGACTTACGTTTTCTAAATTTATTATAAGTAGATTATTGCGAATAAGAGAACTTGTGATTATTCTCAATTTTCCTAAAACACGTAGACAGTCTCTTTATAATCGTTTTAAAAATAAGTATAGGAATAGTAAGACTATAAATAAATAACCAATACATATTTACGTTAGGTCTTTAAAACTATAGAAATCTTTGTACCGATCACATCGCATCAAGTTAAGTCAAGTCTTGTAAAATAAAAACTGCTGGCATGCTGGTTTAGATAATTCCGCAAAGGGCTTTTCAAAATATTGATTCTTCGATACTTTACAAAGTTGAATTTCATCCGTACCAATTTCAACGCGTAAAATCATTACGAGATTATGATCAATGCATCGATTTCATTCATTTTAAAGTCATTAGTTGTCATTTGTAAATTTGAAATTCCGATATTATTCCAGCGAAGCTCAATTTATTATCGACAGGAACAAAACAAAGCATTTACCGGTAGCAATGTCAATACGTTCAAATATTTATGGCGTCTGGATTTTTTAAAAGCATTTATCAGAAATCGCAATTGGAAACAATAGTAATTACGATTCTTTTTATCTGAAAAAAAGAGAAAAATCACTAATATAAAAGAGATTACATATGTACAGTAGAAGGCAATATAAAAGAAAAGAAAGTTCAGTGGCTTTCAAATATTCATTCTTCATTCTTTTGACAATACAGAAGCCGTTTGAGAGATTCCTGAGTTTCCTTTTCTAAGACTTCTTTACAAATTAATTCACATTCTAAGACATTCAAAGACTATTGTTTGCCTAAACTCGTGTAAAGTCGTTTAACGTAAACAGATGAGTTGAGATCGTTCCGAAAAAAAAATCGAATAGACTAAAGTTTGCAAAAAGTGCTTGCTGCTCAATGAATCATCTACGTCTAATCGCTCGATTTGAAAAGATAGCATCTAAGTACTCCCTAATTTGACTATCTTAATGAGAAGGCGCTCCATCCTGTTGATAGAAATGTTGAGGTAACTGCGCATTGTATTGAAGTACAGGAATAATTTGGTTATTTAGTAGATCCAAATACTTTCTCCCATTCCGACAAAAATTGATCTGTAAGACTCTTTTCTACAATTCCCATTCAGGCTTCATCCAGTGAGAATTCCCATTTAACCAATGCCTTGAATTATTAACTACTCAACTTAACCAAAACAAAAGTTGTCTCGTTAGAAAATACCACATTAATTGCCCACATTACGAATTTCCATCGTTCGCTCGCAAGACTCCAGATCGGTCGAAATCATCGTCTGATAATGCTTGAATCAAGTACTTGATACCGATAATACAGAACGATGACCTACTCCATGGTTTGATGTCAAAATTGTGCTAAAATCTCAATCGATTCTTCTAATTTAATGTCACTGTTTTCTGTAATAACTTCGTTAGTTGCAGACTGTGGCGTACGATCTTCCAGTTTTTGGCGAATTTTTAAGAGTCTCGATCAAACTAAAACGTTTAGTGATCTAGCTGAGGGTGTGATTTCTTTTGGGATCGCCAAAACCAATCATTAAAATTTCAGTGCACGCTTTTTCATTTAAATGCATCATTTTTAGCCGTACAATTAATAATTAGGTGTTCTAAAATAATATTAATAATTAAAAGTTCATGTTGCTTATCCTATCTTCTCATTATTTATAGATAATGGTACCACAACCAGTATAGATCCATCCAGAAAAAACACGTCTATTTCAATACGCAAAAATATGCAAGATCTCCCATTTAATCGAAAGTACAGTAACAAAAACAAATTTGAAATCAAAGGCGCTATACACTTACCAGCAAAACTTCATTAATATCATCTTTTTGGTTGTAAATATATGATATTTTCCTGGTTCCATACTTTATGTGCCAACCCTGTATGTTGTTTCACATTTGGGAACATCGTATTTTTATTTTTAAGACATGAATTTTCATTCGTAAAAATTAAAAAAATATATATCATTTATAAAAATTAATAAATTCTAAACGATAAAGAAGACAAGTAAATTTGCATTTAAGAGAACTATGTAAAGAATCCAAAATATACATATTGTTATGTTTTAAAATAGAATTGATTCAATTTATTTCGAATTTAGCCAAGAATATTGTGAGAAATCGATCCTTATTTACAATAGCGTCCACAAATATTTTAGATATATTATTTATCTATTTATTTATATTTTCAGAAATCCTTATAACGTCAGATATTGTTCCATTTTATAAAATATTATTCGTTTCAAATTTATATTAATTACGAAAAAATTACAAATTAGGACAACAACCTATATTTTTAAACGTAATTTTCACTTTGGAAGATCTAATTAGGGTCCTAAACGTGTGATGCTACTGTAGCGTAATCGCATTAGTCAGTCAGTTAAAGCGTTCCGCTAGATTACAGCATCCAGAATTACAGCGATTACCTAACAATCTTAACTTGATACAACTTGGAACGAAAATCGATATATCGCTGCGGTTACGATTTACCTCTGTACATGTACCGACAATACGTAGATGAACACGTACTACGCCGTTAGAAACCGCATCACTATTTAAAAAATAAATCGTAATTAATACTAAGCTCAAAAACAAAGATTGGGTATTAAAAGCAAACAAAAAGACAAACCAAAGAATATTTTTAAATAAGCAAGTAACTAGAATAAAATCTCAAGTATAGTTCAGCCGAAGATTACAGAAGAAAACTGCATCAATTCATTCATTCGACAATGATAGAAATTCGCAAATAAGATACTTCTTTCAATACAGAAATCAATTAAGAGAAATATTTTATTATGTGGGTGCTATGATACTTTCTAATTAAAACAAAGTGAAAAGGACCGATCCCTATTTTTGCTTATACGATTGTCGCCAGTCTCTGCTACGGCTATGCATAACGCAACGTTTACACAACGCACGATATGTAGTACTTGTCTACACGAGGCAGTAGCTCAAAACATATACATATACGAGACACATAATAACACAAGAACGTCAATGCAACAATGTTTGCCTATTTCTGTTACTGTTTCTCGACCAGACCAGGATGGCCTTAATATAAGCGTCGCCACACTGAAAACTCGTACTAGTCTTAGTAGGAGCGTCTACAATGATACACAAGCTTATCTGAAATGATTCCGGCCAAACGCAAGACTTAATATTTTTTCGACGATTTCAGTTTAGTTTCTCAACATCTTTCCCAGCGATGTTCTCCCACCAATTAGTCCGCCCAAATGATATTTGACACCTTATTCTGCAAAATAAGCGTTTACAAATGCGACGGCGTTCTCATTCGACGAAAATCTCTATTCTGCGAGGAAAACTTTGAGTTTAGGAAACAATAAAAATCGCTAGAAGCAGATCTAGTGAATAAGCTAGATATGAGGTTTTCCGCTGTGTTTGACTTTAACTTGTTAAGTAATGATAATATACATATAGTGTGACGTCTTTATGGTTCGCGATTTTAAAGATAGCAGAGTAACACAAACAATCCCTGAAAAATAATCGTCAACACTTTCTCGGCCGGGTGGAACGATCTTAACCTTTTTGAGAACCAACTCGCCTATTGCAGTGCACTGTTTCCACTGTGCCTTGGCACAGGAGAGTAGTACTTCAACGGGGCGTCAGAAATGTTCATTCGCATATGTTTTTAGTCCTGAGTGCACAAACACAGTAACGTCGGTAAGCATTCAAGCCGCATAAAGAAACAACAAAATTTTACAGTTTTGCTATAAATTTTACAACATAACATAAAACTTATTATTCGGTAGATATATTTTCCCGGCTGCGTAGTATTTCGAGATATCTTGTTCATTTAACTAAGTGAAAACATATCGATATAAAACACGTTTATGACATAATGCATTTTACATATATAACGATTTAATAACTCCTCAAATTTCCATTTCAAACTATAAATAATTCGGCTGAGCAAGAAAAATAGAAAAAACGTCGGTTTAAAAATTGCCTTGTACGACTAGTTTATACATCTATTTTTAGTATTTAAATAATTACCTCGCTTAATTAGAAGAAAAACCAAAATTAACTAGTACGTGAAATGTGATACTTAAAGAATTCCATTTATCGTTTTCAACTGATTATCGGCAATTTGACGTGTGGAATGTTCAACTAATTATGCCATTAGTATCAGTTACACCCTCAAAGTTTTTTCATTATTTACCAATACTTGAAATGAAATTAAAAACGCTCCTTAGATATGCAACCACCATAACATACATTTTCAGTTTTTGCAGATGTAATTATCTTATAATATTTTTAATGGTGACAACCCTTACTTGGCAAAATCATTTCGCATTAATTAAAGTAATAAATCGATATTTTATGGGACCTTTTTTTAAAAAAAATACTAAATTTTGACATCAATTGGCCAATCTAGGAGCCAACTTTCTGATAATTAACAATTTTCCCGTTTACACTCCGGCGATGACGTATCGTATCAAAAAAGTAATTTAAAAAGTCACATTACGTGAAGTGTTAGCGAGTTGATTTATTTAGCTAGACAGTAGTCATATTCGTACGAATTGCCGCTACTTAAGCAACTAGGTAGCAATCGCTAAGTGAACTCGTACGTTTAAATTAAAGTTATGGATTTTCTTTTAAAGCTTATGCCTAATATAACCGTTAAATGGCGTCACAAAAATACTCGATAGCTTCCAACGCAAATTCTAAATGGTTAGCCAGGTAAATGAAGTTTCTATTTCGCCTGATTCTGTAATGTTAAGAATTATTGCAAATCTATCCTTGCTTTCCGCTGACGGGCAAGTCGAGAAGAACCTAAAACAACAGGCGAATTCATTCTGTCCTAATTATAGTTTCAAATCCAAAGGTAATCAATTATGATTTGCAATAATATAAGAGTGATGCAATATTCAATAAACTAAATAATCAATAAAAGGAATGTTGTCAAAGCGTACAATATCAAAAGAATCGTACCCTTTTATAAAACATGCAGTTTTCTTCAAAACAATCTGTGATAACTTTCAAAATTTTCCAGTTGTACCGATTCAAAATATATGACAAACTAAGTTTACCACGACTATTATGTTCAAACAGCTAATTTTAGAATAGTATTGTAGTTGACTTCTTTGGAAAAGTTCCATAGTTTATAGGAAATACTCTATACATGTTTGCTATATGCTGCTGTTTTGTGTTGTTTGCAATGGTCATCCACTAAATAAACCCTGCGCGTGCAGTGTACAGTGTAGCTAACCGGCCCTGCATCAAGAAACCCATGAAGAACTGCTCTTTGTGATCACCTTTTGCAAGATTATCTAATGAAAAAAATAACGTCTTCATCAAATGCAGTTATCAATAACTACAGACAGAATTCGATTCATCACAATGGTAATAAACAAGATACGTAGCAAAACGTTAAATTTTACGCTATTTGCACAGCTGTAACGAGGATTTCACTCTGAAGGTTATGTACGACAAGATCTCTTTCACTTTTTAAGACCATCTTAGGGTTTTTCCATGCAGTAAATCCGATTTTAAAAGGAAACATAATTTAATCAAAGCCATTTAACAGATTTGATAAATTTAATTACGTAAACTTGCGACAGCCTAAATTTAATATATCATAATTTTTTTGCGAGAATTAGTTTAACAAAGCAAAACATGGGAAGACCCTTTCTTCAATTTGTTATCGCGTTCTACAATTTTCACAAATGCTTCAGCACAGCAGAGCTTTGAGGATGCTTTGACTATGAAAGACCACACCGCACTATCCATCTATGTGGTGACACTGAAGAATCAGATATATTATAAGAAAAACTGCTCGCAACGAGTACTAATGAAGATCGTAAGGTGCAGTTTAGAATGGAATATTAGTAGTTCTACTTACGGAAAGATACACCTGTTGCTTAAGAAGATTTTTCATAGCTTTTCAACTTCATCCTCATGGAAAGGAATTTCGGAGGAGTAACAGCGGATTTAAAAAGGAGAGACGCCGCCAAATAAATTCAAAGTGAAAAATTCTGCTTCGAAGATACATTGCTGATTATCCAGTTATCTGCCAAAAAGCACTACGATGAATGGTCATTATTATCACGAAAAAATATTGGCTCAAGTTCGTGAAGCAATCTTAAAGAAGCCACATGGGAGACTCGATCGTGAAGTACTATCTATGTAAGACAACAGCAGACACAGCGCGAGTCTCCAGACACAAATCGACCATCGACCATACAGCACAAACCTAGCCTCGAACTATTGCTTTCTATTTTCCAAATTGAAAAAGAAGTTGCGACGCCGGAGATTTAAAGATTCTTTAATAATTCAATGCGTTAGACCGCGAACTAATCAGCCGTCCCTCATATGATGACATAACTTTACAAATTAAATTATAAGCCTTTGCTGAAACTAGAAGTTTTTAAGAAATGATCAAGTTTGCTTTTAGTACGTAAATTGCTAAATATTGATTTAAATAAATTGTTATAAATAACCATTCATGTTAATACCACGTGAAATACACTGTAATACAAAACTTGTATAATGAACATGCATATGTTCTGGTCACGGATATTGTTGAAACTTTTTATCTACCTCTATCAATCATTACTGGAATTGTATAGCGGAAACAAATAAAGATATCAGATATAGTAGAAACAGTTAAACAATAAATATGACAGAATAATGTAAATATGCTGGGTATATCGCTGTATACATGTGGATTACACATGCCTATCTAGAGATAAAAAAAAAACGCAACTTTGTTAAGTACATATACACAGTGAGCTGATAAAATTAAAGTACCCTGCTAATTACGCACCATCATTTGCAAATCAGCTGCGGGTTCTATTTAAACTATCATTTAAACTCTTAGGTAATCAATGTTTGTAATTATTTACATTTTACGTGAGTTTCGCAAAAAGCAATTAGGTAACTCTAAATCGAACAAAATAAATCCTGTGAACTGACAATACCAGAGCTGAAATACATACGTAGACACACGTACATCGATTTCTATTCAGGATAATCATCTTATATTACATATATGGACATTAATATTTGTGTACCGTTGCTGATACCACAAAAATAAGTCGTTTCCTGATACGCCTAAAGGCGAATATGTACATAATGAAATTCACACAAAGTTTTAAAATTTTTTGCTTTCTGCTAATAGATTAGTGTGGAGACATACATTTTTGTAAATAAAAAATCGGGATACAATATTTTGTTACAGTAACTGCTACTAACCGAGGAAGGGCGGAAATTTTCTCGTCTCTCCTAAAGAATTTAAGAATTTCCTCATTAGAAATAGCCGCCCGGTAGTAATATCTAGTATTTATAAATACAAATTATCATGTACTAGCTAAGGCTTAACAGTGTTATATCAATTCAATGCTACGCAAAAATGTAACAGTGACATTTATACAACACTGCGGCATATAATAACCAACAGAATTTATGTGAAATCTCGCAATTAATAACTAAACAGTTTATTTTGGTTGTTTTGCTTTTTCATTTACCCACTTGTTTATATTACTTCGGGCTTAGAAAAGCTTGTACAAGATTATAACTACTTAAGATAGTTTTTTGAGGTATTTCTTACGATCCAGGCTATTAGAGATCAATTTCGAAATATACCTTTGAGCCTACAGCCGATTACAATTAAAACTTTGTTAAAAATATAACTGTAATAAAACTCAAAGGAAAACAATAAACATTAGAAATTGCAAAAACGTGATAATTTTCATTTAGAAAGATGCCTGAGAATGAATATTTAAAGCAGTCACTCTTACTCCATTGTTCCTCGATATTGCTTAAAATAAAAGATTATTAGTTGTTGTGAAATGATTAAATTATGCAAGTTATTAGTAACAAAATATTATTCAATATGTCAAGCCGAAAAGAAAAGAAATAGATAGCGAGACTAAGGTCAGATTTTGTAATTTGCACGAAACTAACTAATGAATCCACGTATCAAACTGCACGACAAGTTGTAATTTTTGAGTATTGTAGGTGCCAGACGGCGAAACGAAAAGAAGTAAAACAATTATAGAACCGCAAATGTAATAGACCATCACTAGCTAGTACGAAATCCGTTCTTTTACTGAACTAACAATGGAAATGGAACTCAGTGGATTTCACTGTTACAGAATAAGCATATCTACAATGAAACAACGCTTGATAGAAACAGAAATGACTACACAAAGTCATTTGGAGAACAGGTTCAAATGGGCCAAAACGCGAGAGTGGAATATTTCACTTTTCAACGATTTTCTTTATCAATCAATGTCTTAATGTCTTTAGATTCCTTCAAAAATGTTAATTTTTGAAAACGTGGACTTGCGTTAGTTTCACTAGACTCCTCAACCGACTTACATCTTTTTCCACGAAGCGAATTTTAAGTGTAGAGAAATGGAGAAAGTTAGTGAATATAGCACGGATACAATTGAAAATGTGGTTTATGTATTTCTAGGACTCAAGTGTGAACGCGGGCGTGTTAAGTGGTCTCTTTTCCGCATTGTATTCCAATCTAAAAGTGATAAAGGTAAGAATTCTACCTACTTCCAAAAAACGGTAACCATCTAGCCGAGTATTCTTCTTAGCCTACTTCGAAACACTTGCATTAGGCTTAATCAGGCTAAATTGTTTAAATTTGTGCTTCATTTCGAACGTGTAATGGTGTACCAGCCTTCATCAACCATTATCATTCGTCGTTAAAATTTCTTTAGATCATATATTACCACGCTTGCGATTGTTGACTTAGAATAACGAGTGATTAATTTAAGTTAAATAAGTTATAACTGTTTAGAACTTAAGAATTGTTTGGTATTAATTTTTGAATACCTTATATACATTAGTTAATTTATCTCAAACCTAACATAAAATTTAAATAACTAGTTGACTCTAATGCGAATGTTGAGAGTTTAATTTTAATGTGCAAAATTTGATACAACAATTTTATAAAATATGAATAATCTGCAGGTCTTCCATAAAAAAAATGCAACTGTATTTTTCATTTTTAGGACATCCTGTATACTATGAAAATAATATGAACATGTACCTCTAGTAGGCACATACCGTCTGCGAAAATAAAACGTTGGCAAAATCAATAATTAACTAATGGAAATAATTATATTATATATATAAATAAACACAGACACCGTTAATTTGTTTACTACAAGTTACGTTCTGAAACAGATATGCACTTCTTCAACACTTATAACATGACGAATGGGTATAAAAGCCAACGCGGGTGACGTCACTAACAACTTGGCACTAAACAAACAAATCAACAGCATTGAGCAATTCTTACCAACATTTGCTATCCTTACCCTTGTACTACAAGAATTTGGCTGAGGGCCAATGAAACAAGGTACTGTAGTCCTCTAAAACAAGATGTGAACGGTATATTTCCAAACCTCGGTCGAGTACTTATGAATCATTGACTTGAAAAAAATAAATAAAAGAGTAAGGTGTCACCACGACTACTAAACGTGGCGCTTGTATCAATATATATTGTATCAATAACAATATCGAATTGGCATACTACTTAAAACTTTGACAGATCATTGAGAAGTTTATTTATATGTTACAAGAATATGGTATATTCAAAGGAGGTGGAGTAATCAGTAAAGGATTTGTATGGCAATAGCACATGGCAAAATTTGTCAAAAATATGAGGGATTGTTCTTATATTTACGGACTGAACAGTTTTCAATTTTGTTGTAATTTTTCATTAGATATTTTTTTATTACATATGTCTTGATAACGTGTTTAACAATTTAATATTTGTAAGTTTGTGTTGTCAAGCATCAAAATGAATAAATTCGGATGTCGAACAGTTATATTAAATTTTTAACAAAACCAGAAAGATCTCAAAAGATTATTTCCGAAGGAATATTGGCTGTATTCGGGGACGATTGTCCTTCAAGGTGGACCATTTGCGAATAATCAAAATTGTTTAATCATTGTCGAAAATTACTGGAAGACGTTCACCGCCCAGATCGGCCTGTAGACATATTCACTTCCCATGTTACTGAAAGACCCAAACACCAAAAAAATAATTTTGGGATGAAGACATGTGAATAATTTTGGACAGTTTATGGAAACGACAAGATTTAATTATTATTTGACTTGTTATCGGAGTTGAAACCTGGGTTCATTTTGACCATGAGCCCCAACAAAAAGTTTACAGTTGCCCCTTTTGCAGGAAGAATAATGGCAACTATTTTTGGGATTGTCGAGGAATTTCAATGATAAATTAATCTAGATAGGGGTAGTCAATAACAGGATAGGTTTATTTAAAGCTAAATATATCGCCTAGGAGATTCTATCAACAGGCACAAAAAACCGTTGCGGGGTTTCCTGCAGCTCCACGAGGCAATGCACCAATCCATAAGTCAACGTGCAAAACTTTCAAGAGCTGTCGTCCTGTGGTCCAGCAAAACAGTGATTATAAGAGAGACAACATTTATGGACGACAGCGCCTATTAAAAGATATTTTGCAAGCAAAGCAAAGAATTTATTAGTACTTTATAAGCCTTGTTGTAGTAATAAAACTAATAAATCTATACATTTATATTCAAACAAATTGCAGCGAATTTTAGTACTAAACAACATACTTAGTTTTTCCTAGAAATTTAATTGTATTAAACGCTGATAATTATTAAAACTGATAGAAAATAACATCCGAGATCCGCGTAGATACTGAAAATAAAACTTTGTGATACGTTTACGTTATTCTCTCCAGCTAAGTTGCTCCGACCGCATAGTTTCACTTTAAACTTGTAAGGCAATGTATTTTCCGATATCGCAACGCGAAGGTCCGGTATTGTCCAAGTTTTCCACAGAATTCCCTTTAACGGCCAAATCCTTATTTCTTTTTATCTTTAAGTTTGCCTTTTTCTTCCATTACGAGCATTAAAGCTGCTCAAAACTTTATCGGTCTGTATGGAGGAAATAGAAAACAACCCATAAATAGGCGGGGACAAAAAGTTCCCGGTGTTTTTGTCTGTCGATTTCGCACATTTAGTTATTTTTATGTTATTGTTATTTTCGTGCGAGACTTATACGAGTTCTGATTGAATTGTCTACGGAACGGATACACCATTTAGATTTATAAACGTTTTAGTGATAGGTGTCAGATGTATTATAACAAACGAAAGTGGAGACAAATAAAACCCCGAGCTAGAATCGATTTCTTCAAAGGTAATGGTTTTGGAAAAGGATTTGCGTATTTAGATTGTTACATGTACAAATACCTTTTGTCAGGGCTTTTACTGATATTCACACGTAAAGCTACAATAAATTTCGTAGATCGTAAAGCCATACGATTTAATGTGATATGCATAAAATTGGTAACATTCTAATCTTGTTGTTTTTTAGTGTGGTGAAGTGTATAACAAAGTGTGACCATTTTACGGTAATATAAACTTCAAATTGTATGAAATAAAAGTAGATAGACTAGATTCTCACAAAATTGGCACGTTGATGTTTTTAGTTAGTTCTCCTTAATCTCAGAGCAAAGGAGATCGATAAATTCCTACCAAAAAAAGAGGGGCCAAAGAAATATAAAATGAATATAAGTGAATTTTAAAATGAGGAAACGAGACTCAAATACAAGGAGATTCTAAACAACAAATTATTAGAAAAGCAGAAACAAATAAGGGAAAGCAGGACAGAGAAAGACTTGGATGTCTATCAAGCTAGCGTAATCACTTCATAAGTCTAGCAGTAATTCGGTATCTAAGAATTGATTTTGTTGCTTCAGTCGCTCCCGGGAGTCTATGGCCGATAAGCTAGCGCAGCCACTCGCTGTAGCTTTTGACTTATTGCAGATATCAACGTGGATCAAACAGTAAATTCTGTTGCTAATTCGTTGCTCTTAGAATGCACGTCCAAAAATCGAGGTACCAACCCTTGAGTAAAAAATTGTCATCATTATGCCCATGAAGGCCGGCCATTATTTCTCGGAAACTCGCTTATGAAGTGGTTACGCCAGCCCGACAGATAACAACAAATCAGTAGCAAAATATATAACTGACGAGTACGAGTAGTACTAAAATGGAGTAAGTGGTAGAACAAACCAGTAAAGAAAAATATTAAGAATAAGAAAACAGAATAAAAAAATACAAACATACAAAAAGATGATGAAATGAAGCAAAGCAAGCCATAAAATGAGAAAAGAAAGTATGCTGAGAAGAATTTGGAATCTCTTAGAATGGAGACAATGTAAAGCACGTAAAAGGGCAATTGGGAAACGAAATTCAAGTAAAAACAGAGAAATATCACAAATATTGGGAACAATTATGATAGAGCAAGATACAGAACTAGAAATAGCAGACGAAGTGATTGTATATCTGTGTTTTTTTATTTATAGGACGCAATAATCGCGCAATCCAATTCTTTAAAGCTTCTGACAATGAGTGTTTGAGGTTAATCTGATCTGGAATGAGCATTGTCGAGTATTAACTAGCAGACTCTTTGGCAAGTGTTATGTGTTTCGTTGTTAAAGATCGTAGGTAATGGTGGAGTGCCTTCTGTATTATGTGGAAATATGTTCCAGGTTCATCGGATAAAGTGTTCTTGGCCCAGAAAGCTGTATTGAGGGCGCCCATTTACAAGGCTGTCTTGTAATTTACAAGTAACAGAGAGCATCTACACACTATTGGCACTAGACTCGCAGTTACTAGCTTAAGACTTTTAAGCTGAAAAATGTAGGAATCAGGATTTACAATCACTTACCCCGGGAAATCAAACGAAACCACACAGTTCATAGTTTCCGCAAAGCTGTTTTTCATGTTGGTTTTTCCTGTAGTTGGTGTACGTGGCTAATTTCATTTTGATAGTCTTAAGTTTATTTTAAGTTTGTTTTTTTTTAATCTGTTGTTTTCCTTTTTTTTAATTTTGATATATTCGGTATTTTATTTGACTAGTTATATCGACTCGTGGATTTTGTGTGATGTTAGTCAGATAACCAAATATTCAGTTTTGGGTAGATTACATCAGACCTCCTTCTTTGCAAGCACAACAATATATAAAAGAGAAACTGGAATGAGAAAAACAAAAAGGAGGGCCCCAGAAACTCTTTTGAACAAAGTTCCAACTCACAACAAGTAAAATCGTCCCAAGTAATAAATTGGATCCACAAAACACAAATTCTGATTGTAGCAATTCTGATAAAAACAATTGGAAATAAAATATAAAAATTTACAATGGCACTTAAACTATGTATCCTTAAACTACACTACCCTTTAAAATTAAAAAAAAAAGAAAAATTGAAAACAGTTATAAAATTTCATATCATTTCGGCAATAAATAAGCCATAAAATGATGCAATGGGGTTATTGTCAAAGCAACAAAATAAACAAAAAAAAAAACATCAGAATAAGATAAGCTTAGCTAAGATAAAGAATGCAGCAAAAACAATCTTCAATATTTAAAGTAAAATTTAAATATATGTATTTTTCGGTTTAAGAACGCGTTTCATTCTCAAAGAGAGTTACAAGATATACGACTGGATATTAGATAGCTATCATCTATATATCATCTATGAGCAGGACCCACCTACAAGTTTTTAAACCGCATCCCGGACTGCATACTAAGAAAGCTGGAAATTTCAGGCCAATGATTCAAACCATTTCCAACAGGATCAGAATGAATGTTCCAGTACTTATTTGATCGAAATTTTTCCCCAAAGAGCGAAATAAACATGTCTGCATTTATCTTATTAAAATGCTCTTCCTCGCAACAGTACTGAGCGACAGAAATAGATATTTTGAATAACAACGCTTTATAATCATGCAACAAATACCCATAGATAAAAGAACGATACTGCATCAGCATTGAGACACGAAAACGAACAATCGAGAACAAGGATCAATTGCAATATAATAATTGTGCGTTCTTACCTTGATAAGAAAGGATAATCGTTAAACTTCTTGTCGACTCTATGATTCAATTCAAAGAAGAAGAGTTTCCAAACTGAAACGATTCCGCAGAAAAATTGAAAATCGGAATGTATATCCGACAATATACTGCCGCGCTTATTAAAATAGCTCTGATAAGCTCTGATAATTTTAATTGTTACAGAGTAATATAATAGGGCCAGAAACGATAAAATGTAGAGGCATCTCATGGAAGAAGCTAATACAACATCATGGAAAATGGTCTAGACTTTTCTGCACAATTTGGGACATGTTATCCTCTATAAAGAATTTTCTTAACACTCTGCCAATACTGCACAGAGAGTGATACGACGATTTATATATTAAAATGAATCAAGTAAAAAAAGTAGAAACAGAAACGCTGCAAGGATAGGAAATAACGTCACGTCGGGTTTCAAATTGTTGTAGAAGATGTTGAAGAAGAGAGCAGAAGTCTACTGTATTTCTATAGGATGAGATGAAGTGGAACGTAGAAAGGTAGCATTCTCAATAGGTCAAATGGAGCTTAAATTCTAACTTCAATCCTTGCTCTAAGTAATAGAAAAGTCTTTTTCGTTTGATAGTAGTCAGATGGAAATACGTTTCATTATAATAGTATTATCCGAACCTGCAAGTAAAGCACTCCATTTAAAAAGACTCCATGATTTTATTAAGTGCACCGTAAAATCGTATGGCAATTTCTGTAAGAATGAATTTAGGAAAAGTATATGTATGTATATAGAAATTTGCAATGATAAATACATACAAATAGTTTTTGTTCAGTAAGATTGTAAAAAATCACCTCGAAATCTCTTAATAGCAGCATCAAAACTGGATCACGTCGCTACTACCGGATAGAAGACTTTAAATGCTTCAAAAGTAAGGAGGCGTCTTATCGTCACTGCTTAATATCTTATTGTAGATGATGTTACAAAAAACTTAACTAGCACCAGATATCAGGGGCAAAGCTGCCTTTCCGGAAGAGAAATTGTTACGGCGCCATTCGCCTAGTCAAGGCTACTAGTTAAAAACTAGAGACCCAAATGGTCATGTGGTCATGTGTAACAACTAGCAAACCCATGATCACCTATGTCTCTCCGATTTCGTGGTTAAAAAAAAAAAAAAAAAACAGAAAACTTTACAATAACAGCATTATGCAGATCTCAATATTACAAAGGCAATGCTGCCTAGAGTAATACTGGAAATCCTGCATAAGGCGAAGCCATCAAGTACCCTTATTATTAACAGACTGAAAGGTTTAAAACCTGAAGATCTCGCAGGGCATCTTAAAATCTTGGAAGTTCGCAACTAAGTGGTTCGGATTACAAAGGATATACTGCATTACAATTTTGATCAATCTTACAAGGTGATAATTAAAAGCCGTAAACACCAACGGCTCGAGGATAGAAGTTGTCGGGACAGACATAGGCATGACTGGTTCTAACTACCACTTCAAAATGTCTATGGGACTTAGTACTGACATATTCTGTGCAAAATTATAATAAATATATTTACTAATAGTCAAGAGCACTGAAACCTATTAAAACTGACACACACGTATCTGACCCGATACGTGCATGTGTACATAATCAGGGACCCAATAACCACGTTACTCTTCGGTGGATCAAGGGATTGAAGAAAATTAAAAGGCAGGGAAGCTGGACAAAAAGGCAACGAAATAATCAAATGCCTTTCGCTGGATAAACGTGTCAATACTATCGTATAGTACAAGGAACCTTGGATCATTAGTAGGACTTTTGACAAATAATTTAGTCCTAAAGTTACCACATATATAAACTAGAAAAAGCTAAAGATCAAATCTGATATATATGCCAAGAAGATCTAGAGACAGTACATTCTATGTAAATACCATCGTATCATGCCCCTGCTACTTGGATAGCTCTTTTCTCAACACTCTAAAACATAAAAAAATACCATTATAGTTAATCTATTGAGGTGGCAGTGGCAAAAGGCCAAACAATAATAACGGCAACGTGCCCCAAATATGTGACAATGTTAAACAATGTCCGTTTAAAGAGACAATTTACGGAATGTGAAGTAAAAGTTCATATTTACTACAAATATTCTACGAAAATACAACTCAAAAAACTAAATGTTTATAGAAGAACTAACAAGAGTAAGCCAACTTAAAAGAGTGCTTTATTACAGGATCTAAACACAAGTAATTATCGACTAGCAAATCTAACGCTCTAGAGATCAAATCACGCATGGACACATCGTTTGTTGTTAAAGCAATTACATTAGCAAAGCCGCATAAAGCTGCAGTGGTTGTGGCAGTATTATCTAAAATCACAGTGACTTGCCGTGGCGAGATAAAATCTAGCAAAGCCAAACCGTCTTCCATGTTTGATTATTCCCTCGAAATTTGATTATCTTCATTTATCCGGTTTTCTCCTTCTTTATTTACCATTTACGAACGTAGTATTAATTCCGCAACGCATACCGCTCCCAAATTAATGTAAAAATACTTTTTTTTTAAATTTTTGCAAGCTAGAAAGCTTTTCGCACTTTTAAGATCCTGCAGGACTAAGAGGGTAGCAGACGCAAACGCCCAAAAGCGACAAGCTGACACGATTTCTCCATCATAATGTACATTAAATTTTCGTAGTTTGTGGTTAAAATTTTATGAGAAAAGTAGTACTGATGACAACGAGAATGCATGCGTAATCAGTCGAGTTCTGCAAGTTTATGTGACATATAAAGGCATGCAGCAATTATGAAGTTTCTGTATTCTTTGCGCGGTAACACTACCAACACGAGGTTCATAAATAACTGCGAGACATCATTAGTTTTTCCTTCACCGAGAAAAAATAGCCCATTAACAATCAGAAGTCAACGAAACGAGTTGTTTAAACTTTTTTGAAGTTAATATCACACAAAAATACAATAAACACGACTTTAAGTATATTTATATTTAAGTATATTTATGTTTTATTTAAGCTAGAGATTAAACAAAAACCTTTGATCGTTAATTACTTGAAGAAGTGATAATGGATGGAAAGCACCTAGATTTTAATTCACATATGTATAAACATAGTGTTTATATACATATGTTTGAACGTCGCAACATCAGGCGAGTTTCTCTTTTGAAATCATATAATTCTTATTTCAGCTTAAATTGGCGAAAGAGTATTCTAGAAATCAAAAAATGATCTATTTTTAATTCTTTGCGTACATTATGTGTGAAACATGTGATTACAACACCTTATCTTAAATTTAAGTATAATTTTTGTTAGAGTAGCACTAGTAGATATTTTGTTGGCTGTGGCAACGGCGATGAGACCCGCTTGAATGTATTGATGTGTAACTCATCTTAAAAGAATCAACATAAGATATTCAAGGTTTCTTTTTTGGACTCGTGTAGAATCCATTTAACAATTAAAAAACAAATTATACAATTTTTAGGGTGTGTTGTTCGCAAAGCGAAATCTTTACAATTTTTGAAAGCTTCCCTAACAGAGAGTTGAATTTCAAATAGAATATCAAATTTAAAAATTAAATTTGGAAATTGAATTTTATTTTGGCAAAAATATGTAATTTCCGATACCTGAAATCCGATCCTGATCTCCAGATCTTGAAATCCCTACTTTTAAATCCTAATCCTGGGTCCAGGTTCAATTTACCCAAACCTTTCACGCAGTGATCCGTGGATGGCAAATTTTGTTAGTTAGAAGCCACTGCTAGGTGTTATCTTCAACTGTCTACGATGAAAATCCCAGAATATTATTTATCTTTTAAGTTTGTCTCAAGAAATGTTTGGAAAATTTCTCGTTGTGAAAAGGATTGTTTATTTTCAGTTATTTTTCTACACTCTACCCTTGAAAACCCTTTTGAAGTGCCTTGTGGTTCCATGAAAATGATGTAGATATGTCCTAGTACATCGAAATTATGTTAGCTACCATAAAATTAATTCTAACTTTGATGCGAACATGCGAACATGCGAACAACATGCTTGTCTAAATACGAAATGATATTGTTGCAGGACATGTTGTTTAATGGACTTTTTTTAAATGCAAAACCTATCATACTACACGTAAAAAAAATGAAAACCCAATCTGGAGCAAATTAAATAGAAAATGTCATCAACACTGCTTTGCCATGTAATTAAAAAGAACGAAAAATGAAAACATATCAACCTGGAACGCTTTCCAATCTTGATAAACAATACCATAACATTGTACCATAACGATATCATTGTGACAAGATTCAAAAGCACATTCCAAATAACATGTGAGCCGTCGCAAAATTTATCAAAGCAATGGTACAACCATGCTATAATTGAGGGACCAAGCAGCGCCAGCGCACGGTTGTCATATACGTACTGCACATGCGAACATTGCAAGTGTATATGACAAGCAACAATCTACATACAAACAAGCAAGCACCTAAAAAGTTTCTTCGTATAGTTTTATTTAAAAATTCGCAAACACTATACAAAGCGTCCTCCGCAAAGTCATTCTTAAGCCATCTAATGAGGTGTCCGCGATCCATCATTCGAATTTTGAACGAACAGAGATTATAAAGCAATAATCCTATACAACTAGTAATCAATATCAGACTGTTGATTCGATATCGGTTCAACAACAAGTTACCTCGGAATCTTGTGAGACAGTGATGTTTGAAGTTCTTCGGAAGTAATATATTGCAGACAACTCAGAATAAAAACGGAGGAAATATTAAGGTTAGCAGCATTCTTGTATTTTGTAAATACCATTGCTCTTAAAAAAACTACTTTTTGTTTCGCAAGATTGTAACTCATTTTAGAATGGAATAAAGTAAGGATCAAAATACGTACGTACCAATGCAACCTTTAAACCTTAAGCTAGAGTCGCTTAGGAGCCCAATATTTTTAATAAACTTAGAGAAAGGCAAAGAAGTGTTGTTGACTTTAATTTGTCATTATTTGTTACGATCTCATCATGTTTTCTACCAAAATGTATCACAATTGTTTATACGTAAATTGCGCTGGATATAAACCGAAATGTTTTAAGACAAATGATAGAAATTTATGATCGACCGTGTTAAAAACCGGCAAGAAATCGGTCATAGCAACGTAAGTTTGCCCTACTTGGCAGCCCTGGACATTATCCACCGCTTCACGAGTGGGTAAAATGTTATAGCAATTAACATAACCACTAATTCGTTCCTTTGGCAATTTTTCAAAAAATTCCTGATGGGTCCTAGAACTGCAAAGCCTTCAAGACATCGCTAGAATATGTACATATACCATTTTTGGACACAGCATGAAAACTAAGGCAGGGTTGTAATAAGTCAGTAGTTCCTTCAGAATTTGTATATAAGTTGACAATATCGAACCTTGGACCGAAAAACCCCTGAGCATAAAGAGGAAAAAAGATATTAATAAAATGTACATTAGAAAGATAACGTAGTACAGTTAAACCTTTTTTTATTAGTAAGGATGGTGGAAGATCACATACATATATCTTTGCATACAACTTTGTTATACTCAATTTGCTCACGATGATTTATACAAGCTCTCTTTTCCATAAGTAGTACGAATTTTGATGAAATTGATGATTTTTATCGCCCCCTCTAGATATTTTATCCCCAAATTAAGTGAAACAGAAATATTATGGGTACTCTATTCCAAATTTTGTTTTCAATCCTAATACTGTGCAAGCATTCAAACAATTAAATCGTCACACAAAAAAAAACAGCTAGAACGTAGGTGTGAAAGCAATTACAATGAATAATTAAACTGGCATAGGATTGGCAAACATTTGACCAAATGAAACATACATACAAAGTCCAAAGTGAATTTCGGAAATAAATTCGAAACCTTTGTAGACATATCCGTGTAGCGCTGTAAGGGGAAATCTATGTAATCACGTTGAAATCAGATCGAACGTTATCGAGTCGACTTAGTATTAGATACGAGAAACTCCGACTAATAACAATTGGATCCAGAACCGAATCTCGAGATCGCATTCACGTTCGTAATAATAAGTAGTCGAGCTCATCGAATGAACGACATTTTGAATGTTCGCCAAGTAGCAATTGCATTTTACCGAATAATTACATCCATGCTCCCGTCATTAGAAACTAACAACGTTATTTTTAAAGCATGAAAGTATATAATATTTTGTAATGTCTTTTATATTATTAACTTTATCGAACTAATATACCTTGTACTAGTAAAAATTAGCAAAAAAATTACAATTTAAAAAGAAAACAACTTAAATAATGACGCGAAACATCTTCAAAACTTGCTATCAATTTTATATTCTAACGCGGAAGGAATACCAGGTGATAACAAGGTACCACATCCCTAAAGGAAAGATTGTATGGGCCAAAATATGCAGAAAAATCTCAACGATCAAGAGTGCGCAAATAGACGGTTTCGAACATATGAATCATCATGTGTAAACAAAGAAACAATGTAACTTGTGAACAAGAGACAAAGGCAAAACTTCAAATTAAATGTTCAAAATGCGCCATTTCATAACAGCCACGGTAAGGGCGGACCCCTCATACTCATCTATGTTCAAAGTTCTGTGTAAATGCTCTATAACGGCAATCGAAAAATGGACAACACCAAATTTTTAGTACAAATTATTATACCTTTACTCTCTAAGGACAACTAGATTTTTTGTGCGATATGTCAACAGCGGCACATTAGGAGTGGGGTGAAGTGCACGCGCAAATATGAACTTAGAAGCAGAGATAACAAAGGCAGGTGGAATTATTCCTTTTGTGCAGTGACTAGATAAACTCGTATCTATTCACCTCGTGAGAATGGATTCGTGCTGCCTAATGGTGCCCACGTGAGTCGACAAAACACGAGTCTGTTTGGTCTTTGTAAAAAAGTAATAATTTCATTCGCCTTTGTCCTCTCTACTCAGAAGTAATATAATACATACATGATGTGAAAACTGTTCTAATGCAAGTTATGTAGCTTGTCATTTTGAATTATTCAATCACCGACGCAATAAAAATCTTAAAAAAATTAATATTTACAATTAAAAAACCATTAATATTTCTAGAATTAAATTTGGATGCATTAACTTTGAACCATACTGAAATTGTCAGCAAACAATTATGAGTTAACTTTTCAGAGAAGTAAGAAAAAGCAGCAAAAACTAATTGTAATTTTAAAAAAGTCCCTTTTTCCCCTGAATTATTAATTTAATTAAAAGAAATAAACTAATAATTGAGTTGATAATATCTGAGATGACAACATACCACACAATGTTTCAAAAGTTTTGGGTTACCAGTACCAATAGAATACTTAAATGGAAAATAGAAGAACATTATTAAATCAGAATTAACAACCGTAAAAATTAATTACAAAAAGTCCGGCGAAATCAATAACAAAGATGCCAATCAAGTATAGGACCTAAAACTAACTAAAAAATGTAAGGAACGATCTGAGTTAATTGTTCTAAAATCTAACAAAAATAACAAAACTATGATTACAAGAAGCAAACTATGTGGAGAATCGCATCATTTAAACAGGATGTTACTAATAAATACCAAAAACTCAAAATTGGAACATTATTTCTAAACAATTAACAAAACATTTGAAAGTTAATAATTCACAAATACCTTAAATTTATGGATTTCCAAAGACACGCAAACCTAATATGCTACTAAGACCAATAGTCTTGTATTCAGAGTTCACTATATGATTTAGGGAAATATCTATCGTCTTCAATTTAAAATATGACGTACAAAATAAGCTTTACATTAAAAATTCTTTTTTTCACAAATACTCCAATAAAACTGGCAGTGGAAATTATGGCAAAACATTGAAACGTTTACAGAACTTCCACTTGAGGAATTTTTAAAAGCATTAAAATTAACTTTTGCAACAATGTACTTTCAATATAAATATAGTTTTCTTGTAAGCAAATGGAAAGTATTCTATTGGCACAACTTATTATGGAAAAATTAGAATTAAAATGTCATACTTAATTACATTCAAATGATATATGAATTATTGCTTCACAATTATTCCACGTAATAAAATTCAATTTAAATATATACTTGAATGAACAATGAATTTAATAGTTTTCATCCAAAAATTAATTTTACTATAAGTTGAAAGAAACGCGTCATTAAAATTTGTTCCATTTAACTTTAATAAAAAAAAAAAAAACACAATCGCATCTTAACTCAATGGTATAGTAAACCTACATCATCCGGAAGATATGTGAATTACAATTCTATCCAACCTAGCTGTCAAAACAAAACGTTATTACAAGTCTACCTGACGCAGCCATAAGCTTTACCAATCGCACATACAGTAAACAAAACAAGAAAAATATTTTAAGGAAACAATTAACCTTGGTAAATAAAATTATAAGACAAAGAATAATATCACACTCGCACAACATTAGATTGGCATATACAAATAAAAACAACCTTAAATATATGTTTACAAAAATAAAAAAGGAGCTTGAAAAAGCAAAGTAACGTAGTGCATCAAAGAGCATGTAAATAATGCAGAAGGTATATAGGTCAAACAAAGCGCCTGTCAAAAAAATTAAAGGGACATAGATATGCAAACAATATAAGCCCTTTTAAAAAAACCTACAGGTTACAATTTTGAATTTGAAAACACTAACACTTAAAATAAAGAAACTAATTATAGACCTGAATGCGTTCTGGAAATGATTCATATTTAAAAACACAAATAAATCTTCGTTAATGAAAGAAATCCTTTTACAATAGGATATGTAAAGTATATAAGTAGACAATCATATTTAAAACGCTAGATTAAACATTAGAAAAACGTTAAGATTATAAAATAGATTTTTGAAAATGTTTGTTCTAAGCTTCATTTCCTCCATTCCTCCTATATCATTTGCATATATCTAATAATTTCAAGAATAGAGCTATTATTTCCACAAGTCTCCTCCTGGCATTTACAGCTAAGTATGTACTCTATAAGTCGACGAAATTACTAAGATTCACATTTTGAAAAAAAATATCGAAATCGAGTCGATATTGCTCGGTTTTTCATTAGACATAGTTCTTTTGATGACCTATATTTTTTCATGTATATTTTAGACCTGATATTAGTTATTATTGAACGACTAACGAAGATGGAGGAGTTAAGATTTAATGAAAAGATAAACATTACAAAATGGATTAAGATCTAGAAATAGGTACTGAAAACAAAAGCTACTATTTTACTGTTAAACACGAAAAAAGGGTACGTCTTTTGTTTCCTAAAGAACGCTCCAATCAAGCCGCTATTAAATCAATTCAAATTGAAAGAGTAATGGAAAACACTGCGCTACACTTTTCACAGATTAACACTTGTCAATTTGCGATTTACTTCACGTACAATGAATTACAAGAATATCGGCTTATAATTTCATTAATAGAAGGAGGATATAAATGAAGCAGCATAAAATTAAATTTGCATATCTGTGTGGTTTTCCTGGTAGAGCGGACATAGTAAATCAAGCAAGACGTACTCACATATAACATTTTTACGAACAGTTATCACATGATGCTATCGCGTAACTATATCCGTGATGAAAATGCTGGGTCAAGTCGTAAATAATACCAGACACAGGGAGTTTCTAGGAAATTATTCCTATATACATTAACGTAATAAATTTTATTTTAATCATACAGGGTGTAGCAACTTTCCTATTTAATGTTCCTTTGAGACATTTCCGACATATACGTTGTAACCGAATAGTTTAGACACGGATTACCCAGATAAGAAACTGTGGAATTCAAATTTGTCATGGTTAGTGGTGTTCATATCGAAAACAACCAAATTGTTGCCATTGGCTTTTATTTATGTATTTATTAAAATATTTTAAAATCGAGTATAGTGTAATCTTTAGCGCTGTAAGTTTGCTTGGTTAATTTATTTAAATTACCAAATACAGTAGGGGATCTAGTCGAATATTTTCGAAAGCGTATGTAGAAGGGACTTTTCGACGTTGTCTGCCACAATCACCGTAGTAGAAATAATTCACTTGGTTTGCTGGAGCATTTGTTCATTAGCACATTTTCGGTTTTTAACCTTCTACTAAGAAACACAGAGAGGACAAATTAAGATAGTCGTATGTGACGAGTTTTATGCGAGAAAACCATTCTTCAGATGAATCAAACACGAGTCTGTCTAGTCTCTGTTAATTTCGTGAAGCGACATGGATATGAGACAGGTAATAAGCACGAGGTTTAAAGAGCACATAACGCGTTACCACTATCAGGAAATAGAACCGTCAAAACAACATGATATTAAATTAGGAAACCTTAAATTAATTTATGTCAAAAGGACCAAATCTGTTGAACCGATAAAGGGTGCCTCTAAGTCTTCTAGATTTTAGAACTCTAGACCTTCTAGTTTTTAACACCGATCGCAATAGCCATTAGCTGAGATATTATTTATTTATTTTCTCGAAAAATAGGTTGACATACTCTAATTAGTCTTCACTCTAATACTTTTATTACAATCGCGCCCATTATGACTAAATATATTTTAAACACTATTCTTAATTATGCAACCTATGTTATCATTGTCAAAATAATTAGGATTCTGAAAATCAGCGTACAAACGATAGATCCACCAACAATTTAAACAATGATAAGCCTAGCAACGGCATCCTTATCAGCTTCGTATCTTATTGAATCCATATCTCTACAGCTGCTCTTGGATTAGATGACATTTAAAATTCGTCATTTGTAATGTAAATAAATTTTTATCAACATCGCAAAATCGCTCGGCTAGGTACTCAACTTATATTTAAGAACTCTTTTACATTTAGCATTCCGCAAAAGCATATGCATGTTACGTGAAGTGGCATTAAGACGCAATAAACTTTACTAACATTCGCAATCATCGATAAACGGCGAAACTAGTTCAAAAGTATAAAGAGTAAGTTACTTCGATACTCCTTCGAAGCACGTACAACGAACGACAAAGTAGCCGCCATGAAGCTATTGTTAAAATATATTGCATATTTGCCTAGAAATCAATCAATAATATGCTTGCTAATTCACTGCATGGGACTGGTAAATAAACGAGAATAATCTTAAGTTGCAGTGAAGTTTTACAAAAACTTTCGAAATGAATAGAAACGTCAACCAAGGGATCCACTATCTACGCATTATGCCGGAGAAAGTCATCCGCGACACTAGTAGAAACAGAACCGTCACATTATTCAGTGAGCGCAACAAGAAAATAAATTTATAAAACTGAAACATAAACAGGGATAAATTAGAAAAAGCAAGGTTACGATTAAAATAGAAAATTTGAAACTACTTTATCCTTCAAGTGGTTCATTAATAATTGGTGCAGAAATTAATCTGAGAATGGCGAAAGGAAACGGAAGTGCGCAAGGACTGAATAAGATACTCAGATCTAAAATGATTTCAATAAAAACAAAGTTTAGAGTATGTAAGTTTATAATTAGACCTCTAACATGTAACACAGAGACATAGGAACAAATAGATTGAACAAAGGCTAGAAGCATGGGAAAAGGAAATATTATGGAGAGAATTATAGAATATACTTATGATGGAATGATATGCAGAATATGCTGAGAATTATGGAAGGAAAGAAAGCAGAAGATGCTTAAATCAGGACTAATAATGAAGTGTACGAGCTATACAATGAGGAAGCGAGGAAAGAGCTCCACTCCGTTGGTTACATCACTTCAAAAAAATTGGACTAATAAGTAACACAGCAATCACCAATAGGAAAAAGGATCGATCAAGAAGAGGATGGAAAGAAGCAGAATGAAGGATTTACGAGAGAAAGCAATTAGGGACTGAAGAAAATTAGCAAAAGGTGGAAAGCAACACACAAACAGACCTTAACACTTTGCGTGATTAGAGAAAAAAATCCAAACATTTATTATTTATTATTGTAAAATACTTGTAGGTACGTACAGTAACGACGCAAAAACAAACTTTTGTAGAACGCAATAAAAAAAGAGGATGAGTATAATAATTTTTGTCGAGTACTATGGCATCAATGATCATTTTTTTTATTAAATTTTCTAATCACGCAAAGAAACTGAGGAAATATTTAAAAAAAGGATTTAATTTTTTTTTCATTTCATTCATTCACTTTATTCGTTTCATATAGAAACGGCATAAGTTTCGCATAAATACAACAAACGATGTTACGCCGCCACCTGCTTACAAACGGTTCTGCTTATAGACACACGGGAAAGTAACAAATACGGGAAGGCCCTTTGCTGGTGTAATTTTCAGCATCCGAACTATCTTGTTAGTTAATTTTGTTTCGTTGCATGTATATGTACATATATCCACGTATTCCTATTAAAGTTACAAGTTATTTTCTGTTACTTTGAAAAGAAGTATATATAGATTTACATTCAATAACGTTCAATAACAATAATATAAACTCAAACAAAATGAAATTTATGGAAATTAATTTGTTACTTAAGCGTCTCCCAAGATTAATGTCCCAAAAAGTGTGCGAGACTACAAATTTTTGAATCCCAGTTTAATCTTTCAGAACTAAGCCCCGCTTAGATTTAAACTTATTTTTATTTTACTTTCGATTTTTTAAATTAAATACGCCTCAGCAATTGAGCAAAAACTATTTTAATTTCAGGTAAAGTCCCTCTTTCGTTTACAATATGCTAAAATGTTACGAAGGAAAGCTGTTCAAAATGAAAGATTATAGTGTTATACAAATTTTCTAAATGATCAACCTACTTTAATAAAATCCATTATTTGTCCACTTCGTTCTAAGTAAAGTGCCTTTTTTGTCCACAATAAAGCTTTGCTGAATAAAGTTGTCATTTTAATTATTGCTAGAAAATGTTGGCGTTACAACAGAGAATTTACGTTATTCACTGTTCTTAACGTCAAGAAAGAAAAAAAAAACGTGACAAAAATAATACCACAATTATTATTGCTATGGAATCGATAGATGCATATTCCAAACTATTATTGAAGCCACTTTCACGTATTATTACTACTAAAAAACCGTAATTATAAAGAATTTACGAATCCGACAAGGTTAAGCCATACAAACCAAAATTTGTGGACATTATCAAAGAAGGTAATGCAAGCCGAAGAAAATTAGAAAAGAAAAGAGAAATGTGTCGGTAACAAAATGTTAATAAGAACATTGTATTTGCACAGATGACATTATTTCCTCCCAAAATTGTGGCTATTGATCTACAAAAAATTCAAATTTTTGGATTAATTGCAAGAGACGGTAACAAAACGTGCATTTGGCACCGTTCAACCCTTTTTCATAAAGGAACGGCTCAATCGGAAATGTTACTTGCTAAATTCAGCCGATAAGATGATGGTCTCAATTTTTTGGGAATCATATATACTGATTACTTGGAAAAAAGACAAACAATAACTGGAAAATATTATGCGTCGCTATTGGACCGATTGAGCGAAGAAATCGAGAAAAAATGTCCTAGTTGGAAAAGGAAAACGTCCTCTTCCATCATGATAACGCATAGGTGCACACCTACGCAGTTTCGATAGTCAAAATTACGGAATTAAAGTTCGAATTAGTTCGAATTAGAAGTAAAACATCCACCGTATTCACCGGATTTGGCCTCCAATTACTTCTTTTTAATTTCAAATTTGAAAAAAATTGTTTAGTGGATAACAGTTCACGCTGAACGAATAAGTCATTGGCTAAACAAATCCTTTCCAAAATCCTACTTTTTGGAAGGCTAAAAAAAGCAAAATATTCAACATCAAGTAGCTTTTCACACTTAATCCATGTCGGCTACAGTAAGCCTATCGATAGCTACTGCCATTTGTCTTTTTGATCCAACAGGAGTACATACTAAATTCTCGTAAACATTTCTAATAATTCACACCTTCTACATAAAGATGTGAAGCTTATAATAATTAGTAAAGTGATAAATTAAATAGTAAACAGATTTCAAGATAATCTTCGGATTAGTGCAAGCTACAAAGTCATTTTTAATCAAAATACCTCGAATCTTAGATATCCGAATTGATTGTTGTAAATTCTACGAACACAGATAGATCGGCATCAAAGGCAGACGAAATATTTCATTACATTAGTCATGTTTATTTAAAAATATCAATCTTCTGTAACGATAAAATAGCATCAATTGTAGATTCTAGATTCTTTATTATTAAATTAATATGAGGAAATATTCAAATATATATACAGGATATTCCCAAAGTAAAAATAAATCGTTTCACCTAGAATCGTCCATACATAAAAATTACAAAATAACGGAAGTGTGCACACAGTAAAAAAATTCAAATATGAGACTGTATTTGTGAGGAAAATTAAATCCCCTTGACCGCGAATAATATCTTTCATTTTCTATACGCTATTATACCTTTGGTGCATTATTTGCTTCTCCATTTCCATAAGTTACATGTTTTAAATGGTCTCAAAGGAAAAAATCAGAAGTTGTTAGATTCAGAGAACGTACCGACTAAGAAACCTGTGCATTACTGATTAATGCACTAACTACTGATAAACGCACAATTAAAATATTTGTGAATAGCTCACTTAAAATATGTCAGAGCTCCGCCATGTTTATATCTAAACCAACAGCAATTTTTTAATAATTGTGGAAAAAGTTTTTCGAGAAAATTTAAATCATTTTTACCTATCATTCAAGATGGAAGAAGATATGGCCCAATAAGCGTGCCATTTACCAGCCCAACCTAAACGCTAATTTAAAATCTGTGTTAGTACGGTTCTTCTCATAGCATGTGGATTTCTTAATGCCTGAGCATTATTTCTATTATTCATCCATTTCTTGTAAATTATGGCTTCGTCGGCAACCAAAATAAATTTAGTAAAATGTTCACTTCTATGATATAGGTTATTTGCCATTGCCTAATTGCGCCTTTGTAGACATTTGCCATTGCTGTACTCAAAACAGAGAATCTCTTTCGCGACCCAGAAAACTGTGACCATCAGTTGTCGTCTACACAGTTTTTGTTCAGGACTAAGTCTAAGACCAAATCTTTGTTGGAATTTAAAAAACGCTCGTTTCTAGCCTAGCAATAACTGAAATTTTTACTCGACGGTCGTGAACAATAAATTTTCAACTATATTGATGATTCCTTCAGTTCGTGCTAATATGATGAACCACTGCCTCCATACGGTTCTATCTTCAAGATTCAAATCGCTAATATTTGCTTCTTTAAACCGTAATAAATATTAAGCGATCGGGACCAAGTTTGGAGATGACACAAAACCTAGCCACCAGAAAGCTCCTCACAAAAATCTAACGAACCAGGTCCAGGATTTTCTGATATTTAACAGAGAAGACTACTAAAGAAGCTTCAACATTTAACAGCTTTACCCAAAAAATGGAAGGAATTGGGTCTATTAAGAAAGTATTTCAAAAATGAACTGTCGCTTGTGACTCAGACGAGTTTACGTTTGACTAGAAGAGAAGATGCATAATTCATGAAGTGAAAAAGACCTGAAAACTTTCAATCATGGAACCTATGAAATATGTACATACCTAAAGAAGCACTAGCATTATAGATTGCCGAAGATTTCAGGAAATATAACTATTCTTTGATGCAATCTGGAACAAAAAAGCGGTGCGCAAGTATATATCGACCATCCGAAACAATTTTAAAGGTCGAAGAAGATTATTATCGTAAAGAGTCTATAAACATCTATTATTATCATCAGCAGAAATAAAAATGTAGGCTCTTGTCGATCATGCTGTGAGCAGATTGAATATACTTTTGTAATGGTATGAGGAAGTAGGATATAACTACTGTTAAACTTTGTCTGTTTTAAATGTAAAAGTTTGAAAATAAATCATGCATCAAGAAACAGAACCAAAACCTTGTTATTACTGCTTTTAGCGTTAAAAGTATTGTAGCATATAAATCTAAGAAGTAGTCGTACATTAAAATCATGCCGACAACTTCATTGTTTTCATTAACGCGTGCTATTTGTTAAACACAAAACGAATAAAAGCAAAAGCTATTTGATCTCACTCATTACTCAAGACGGTCGAATCGAAAATCTCCTGGATTTGCAAACAATATCAAACTTAGTAAACAGCTAATCGGAAACCATCAACACATTTTTAAAATATGCAATACTTTTTAATATTCCCGTTATTTCGTGGAAGATTTTTGGTAGTTTTTTTTATTTAACCTATATATTGTACGTCAACATTGAGAAGAGCCCGTTTAAATAAGTTAATTAAAAGTTACGGTAGTAATGAATGTATAAAACTAAAATAAAGAACATATAGGCAACACATACGAACGGTAATCTCGCTACAATAAACCGTAACGCAGTAGACACGGAAGAAATTACATGGGAAAGCATAACAAACGTAGCAAGACTAATAATGGGTGTGTCTTCCTTTCGCTCTCGATATCTCATACTCATAAATACTTCCTATTCATTCGATTTGGTAGTGTCATACAACTTCATGATACCTGTTCTTATTTTTTGTATTTTTTGAGCTACATTATATGACGGCATGCTATCTTAATTGATTTTAGTGCGTTGTTATATTTTTCGTTAATAATAATAGTGATATTCTCGCGGGAAATGATCTTCTAGTTTATAACATTAACCGATATTTTTACAAATAAGCGTACTTTACTCTCATGAACATTCAACCTTTTTTGCTTTATCTTTTTTTCGTTTATCTTGGTAATAATTCTCTGAAATATTTGTTCTCCACTTGGTACCGCACACGGAAATCCACTAAAATAAAGTGAACTTGGTGTAATAACAACAGACGAATGCCTGTTAGAATCGAGGCATGACTTAAAGCATCACAGCAATACGTCAGACATTGAGAGACAGCATCGCATATGCACATATAAGACAGAATTAACTTTCTTTAGTTATAACGCCGTTGTTAGTATGGCAGTTAGTACGGCAATGAATTTTGTAGAATAACGCATCGCAATTATTTTAATTTATTAATAAGACTAATAACTAGAGAGGGCAAAGGCGGATGGAATTATTACTTTTTTGCAGAGACTAGACAGACTCGTGTTTTGTCGACTCTCGGGGGAGACCAGTAAGCAACACGAATCCATTGTCATGAAACGAGTAGATACGAATCTATCTAGTCGCTGCAAAAAAGGAATAATTCTACCTGCCTTTGTCATCTTTACTTATAACCAAGGATGGTATGGTGTACATAACCCTATAAAGAAGCAACCTGATACTTACGCTAATTGTTAAAATGGCTAGTAGAAGAAAGAGGAAGAAAGAAGAAGAAGTAGATTACAATGGATGCTTTTCGTTCGTCAATTTTCGTAAATGACTCTATGTCCAAAATGAAGAATTTGCATTTGCCTCCAAAGCCACTGTTTATTTTTTGCCACCTAGACATCCTGATGTATAAAAACCATTTATTGAAGACAAGAGCACAATGTTATTACCAACAAATGATTCAAAAAATGAAACTCTATTTCCGGTTAATTTGGTTTTTATCGTCGCGGACGGCGATTCAGTTTATCCGAATTTGTTGGTAGAGATGTTTTTTACGATGACATACTAAAACATTAACGGCAATGGAGACCAAAGACAAACCTTCGATTCAGTATTATTCATTTTTATTTATTGGCTTTGTACTCATCAGCCTACAGCAAAATGATAAGTCATAAGTCATAACTTTATGGATTGTAATAATCCGCTGATTGGGAATCGCTGTTGGGGTAAAGCAAAGTCAAATATTACCCTTTTCTAACTTTTCTAAGAATGTATAATTTATACTATTTCAGGACTGGAAAGCCGTGGATCGTTGTATTCGCTGATTCCTTTCGTCAGTCGCTTCGGGTTGGCGACAACTTCGTCAATTATGTACTAAATTATAAAAGCAGCTAACACCCTGCAGGCTTCGATTGCAGTAGCCATAATCAAATAAACGAATTATTATTTTTTCGAAAAAAGATCCCGACACAGATATTTACTCTCTGTTACGGTTTCCGAGATAGCTTATAAATATCGAAAATGACTGTACAATAAAATACATAACAAATAATCCATCAATTTTTTTAACTCAATTATATTGCTCACTGTAAATCTTAATAAAAATACTGCGGAACCAATGAAAATACACACTTCTCCATATACACCGGCTATATTTATTAGCATTGTATCGCGTAATTGGAACGTGTCCCACAAAACAAAGCCATAAAAAGGTTCACACCTCCTATATATAATCATTAACTTATCTTCGCACGTATATAACAAGCAGAGAATTGCGTACGTATTAAATCTACTAACAGCCTACTAATATGCCGTTTGATACTTATACGATTATGGCACAAGCCGTTTTGAAACTCCACACCTCATTGAAAAACTGTTAACATGCGATTACGATATACAAAATGCTCACCTTAGAAATTGCGCGAATTCATGTTATTTTCGCACATGAATTTATCTGGAATTTGATATCGCAGATCACAAAGTAAATGAATAAGATACAACGCAGTTATTCAGGGATAGTAAACATCAGAAAGATTGGTCGGTGTCTGTTCAAAGTCGACTAAGACGTGACGTCACCTGGGTTCCATTACCATTTATTCCCATTCACTACAATTGTTTAAATACATCTCTTTCATAATTTCTATAATTAAGGAATTACATATGACGGTCCTGATACCGTTCTTCCATTCCAATGATGTCTTGGTGGAAGCGCTCACCGTGTTCATCCCTAACGTCGCCCATATTTTCCGAACAAAAATCCAAGTGAGAATGTAGAATGTAGAATGTAGGATGTGCACTCTAAGGGACATATTACAGCCAGCAGCGTGAAATGCTTGTAACATATCCATTACTAAAATTTTATAGTTGTCAGCTTTTTTGTTTCCCAAGAAATTCGTGAAAACTTGTACCATGAAGAGCCAAGCTGTTTTCTCCTTCACTGTGAATTTAGTTTCAAAGATTTCATCATTTACTATTTCTCGTATCTGAGGTCCAACAAAAATACCTTCTTTCAGTTTCCCTTGTGTTAATTTTGGAAACTTTTCATGAAGATATTTGAAACCTTCACCTTCGAGATCCGGTACCTTTACAAAGTTTTTCGTGAGCCCAAGTTTAACGTAGAGAAGTGGTATAATGATCTGTTCTTTTTCTACTAGAGACTGATGTTGTACATTGTCTTTTCCTGGTATAAACTGTTGTCGTAGAGGCCACTCTTGCTTATGGTAACGTTTTTCCCTGTCACGATTGCCCCAAAGACATAAAAAGCAACAGTATTTGGTGTAACCAGATTGCATACCCAAAATAATTGCAATTACTTTAAAATCTGCACAAATATTCCAGGAATAGTCTTTGTACTTTATCTTTTCTAATAAAATTTTCAAATTTTCGTAAGTTTCTTTCATAGAAACAGCATGACCTGTCGGAATAGAAAGATAATGCTTTCCATTATGCAACAAAACTGCTTTCAGGCTGGTCTTTGATAAGTCTATGAATAATCTCTAAGAACTGGTATCGTGATGTATTCCAAAAGCATTTTCTCTGTAATCAGAGCTAAGCCAATGTTGCCGCTTTGCGAATCAATTTAACTTTATATATGCTGTTCAACTTCATCAGTTACTAACTTAGGGTAAAAACTTTGTTGGTCAATGTTATTATGTATTAATATATAATAGATAAACTTATGTGATACAAAGGTGCCCATACTTATGAGTTGTTGCTAATAAAAGTTATTACCTGCGATTGCTACAGTAATATTTTCCTTTAAAATGCATCTACTTTATTACCTCACGGAGTAATCACGTCTATAACACATACTTGTAAAGATTCATTCATACGTACATACATAAAAAAAGAACGTAGTCCAATACACAAGAGTGGCTAATCAGTCATCGTAAGAGCTAATATTTTAATATATTTGTAATATATTTGTAAACTGCTGAAATAATGGCATCGCTTCTTGACGCAGCTCAAACAGATTCTCGTATTTTACATCTAGAGTCTCTTGAGAGACCAATCGATTTAAGAATGCGAGATCTACACTGTTAAAAACTAAAGTTAAAGCTAGTTAAAATCCAGTAGTGCAAATACCATTAATTTTCGTTCGTCTCAGGCAACACCTGCCAACACAGTAGAACCATATAAATCCGGAATGATAATCAAAAATGATAGTATTAATAGTTAACACAACAACTGCTTAGTAATAGTTCCTTCAAAAATGCTAAATAATAAAGAAAGAAAACCAACTGGCCCCAAACCGTTTCGCATAATACATATCTAATTTCAAGAAAACGTTTAACAAAAGCCTGTTTTAGTACATATCGCGCATAGTAACTACTAATAAAGTTATTGACATAATATAAGTTAACCCCTTTACGGGTTGTAGTACCATCAATCTCAAGATTATTTATCACACGGGTTGCAAATGGTGAGGAGGGGCGTCATATGACAACAAAGATTTTATTAAATCAATTAATTTATCTCGAATTCTTCACGAAAAGCTTCCTTTCTCCTATCTGGTACAGAACTGCAAGTACAAAAAAATGTTTTGAAAAACCTTAAACAAATGGTGAAAGGCAAATTGTCAAGAACTGTTTACTGAATAATTACGCAATCATCCAAACTTCAAAATTGTTCTTAAAACATTGCATATTTAGAAAGGAGTACCTGGATTAAATTTCAGGCAATAATTATATAATTGCCCGTTAACTGTAATCTAATCCACTTATGGAAAAAATGGCAGACTTACATGCCTTCTAAAGTGCGTCGCCATTTACCTGCAAAAGAAAAAAAAATGATAAGTAATAAAATTACAGCAAAGTACATTTCACTTTGTTACTAAAGAGGTGACTTATAAATACTACACAGGCTGCCCTTTGACATAATTGCCATAGCTTAAGACCGTATTGCTCAAGCAATTTCAAAGAAAAAAAAAGAAATGTTTAATGAACGTATGTTATTAAAAAGAAGTTGCTTTATTGCATTATTTGTTCAAAATGGCTACCTAATACCATGTACACATTCGAGCTCCTATCAAAACTAAAGAGATAATCCTGCTAACAGACAAGGCCAGGTACAAATATTTTCTGCGTCTGTTTAGTACTAGCGCTTCATTCGCTAATATGCGCCAATATTATTGTAGGTATAGTTACAGTTGCAGGTGCGCGTCAACAACATGTAAAATTGTCGCCTATTAGAGCAAATAATGACGATTAATTACTCCCAAAGATAATACGAAACAGCGGCATCTATAATCCTAGCAAGAACTTATCTTTTTTTTCAGGGTTTCCTGCATAAACCGGACTTTTTTCTTGAAAAGGAGACTTCCAAGTTTCCCATGGATTTTCAGGTGGTCCAACAATATGAATTGCTTGTGTTATTGATATTTTTTCTAACGAAGATGGCTTCATGACTAAACAGCATATCTACATTTTTGACTTGAAATTGCTTGAGCAACATATCTTTAAGTTGTGTCAATGAAATATAATAAAACTTCACAATTTTCGCAACAATTGGTTTAATCTGGAATACATAATAAGAAATACGGTGATAAATCTCTTTCTAGATCGACAAAAGCATTAACTATTTAATTCGGTAATTGTTAAAAACGACAACAGCCACCTCATAGACCTTAATCGAGATTAAATCATTTGCCAGGCTACGTAATGTTTACGTAAATAGGAATTTGAATGAAAACCAGATATTTGCAGATGGTATATAAATAGTGTATTTTTGCAAAGTTTACGTCTTCTAGATAAATAATTGTAAATAATGTCATTAACACTTACACTCGAATTGGCACCAGACTCTGGTGGGGAGGTCTTTATATCCAAGTATACAAGGTTCATATTAGTCACGGTTTGCTGACTAGCGATAATTTAAGCCGAATAAAGTACAACAATTGGTCAGTGTAAAGATTAGAAAAAGATGATCTTTTGAAGAAAATCATCCGATCAGATGAATCAAAATTAACTAGTTCTGGAACGTACGTAACACTCTTGTTAAGTACTGTGTACATGATAAACAACGACAGATACGAGGATACATTCGCGTAAAGATTTCACGTATAACATGTCGTTCGAAAAAAAATGTAGATCTTCAATTTCGTCTGATAGAATTTGTTGAGATCGACTTGTTTTTTCTATGAATTTTAAAGTTGGCATTTCCTTTCCAGCACGTATTTTCAGAAATATCTAAAAGTTATCAAAATCCGCTGGATAATTACTATTCCAATATTTCTTTGAAATATTTTAAAACAAAAATCATAAATTGATGGCTTCCACGAAAAGTTATAAAAGTTTTAACGCCGTGTTTTGGACTTCTTATGAGGGTATGATTAAAGCTATCCCATCCCAGAACAATCTGAAATTACGGCTATTGCTTTACTCGCAGCCGATAACCTTCAAAATACATTTACTCTACTTGGTACCATTTTATACGGTCAATGCTCTTATCGCTCCTTCGGAATATGGCCGTGTTTTCATCCTTCTAAGAAACAGGATTTCGACACAAACTTTTTCAGATCGATGAGTAAGACAAAAATTACATTTTTGATCACGACAGAAATAACAGGGAAAGGAAACATAGGGTGCAAAGTTACAATTTAATTTCAATTAAATGTCCAAATCAAATAATTGATTGCTGCATGTAGTAATATCTACAAATTATTTTTTCGCTTTGTCTAGCTACACAATTAAGTGCAACTAGGTGCAAAGTGGATTCCTCAAAAACTGAGGTAGATGTTTGAAAAGCATGCAAGCCTTAACACACCAAGTTTCCAAATTTAATATTTTCATCAAATCCAGCAACTTTTTGCAAATCTCAACAATCTTTATTGTTTCCTCGTTAGACATTATTATCCAACGCGAATATTTGAGAGAAATGGTAGGCAATGGCACAAAAATCCATTTCTTTGCTGCGTATTTTTCCAAATCGCCAATATCAAGTGATTGTAACATGACTGGAGCTTTTTCATTTTGTCTGCCAACATCAGTGTAATTTACGTTGTTGTATCTGCTTTATTGCATATGCTAACAATTTTGTGCTTTTTTCCTCGTCTGAAACCTAATCCAAACCAATAGCCAAGCATTTATTCAAATCCAACAATATTTCTAACAGTTTCATACACCATGTGCCTGTGGTATTCGGTAACAAGAACGCTGGTGGCTTTGCTATAAATTCGTTGTGCTTCTCGAAACATTTGCCTTCGAAAAGAAGTCTGACGTTTGAACAGTGCATTTTCCTTTTTGGTTTCCCTTAAACAGTTCTTTTTGGTAACGTTGTCATTAGTTGTCGGATAACGTTTTGACGTTTTTGTTTATTGATCAAATGCTTCCACTTTTTCAGCCGGCATACTCGGCTTATTTTTGCACGCTTCTTATTTTTTCTTTTCGTTCCTCTTTTGCTGACGGAATCGTACTCCAGCAGCACTTTTCTTCTTCTTTGAACACGACATGTCCCAAACTGAAATAAAAGAAATAAGACGAAGCATTGGCAATAAAAAGATATCAAAAACTTTGCTAAAATTTCACTAAATCACTTGAGAAATCATCAACAAAGTTGAAAATGGGGAAGAAGCGATAAATTTGTATAATTTTAATCTTAAACGGTCTCAAAATAACATTAGAACAATAATTATCGAATAAATCTTCATAAGTTTTAGATATTCCTAAAAGTACGTACTTTAAAAGTAATTTGTTCGAAATTTTGACTTTAGAATTAAAAAAAAAACTTGTCTAAAATATCCTAACGTTCGTTTCATTCGCTAATCTGTCTACAAATGCCATACCATCTAATAAATGTTTATTAGCTAGAGTGAAACCTTCATTTGATGCATCTAAGGTTACAACGGCAAAGTTAATTGTGTAAAGGATCTTTTGCAACCTGCCACCTAGCGATAGAATTTCGTTGGCTTCTGTTTCACAAATGAATGGGACTGTTTCACTCCCTCAGTTTTATCATTTTGTATTTTGCAGTCGCTTGTTTGCAGTGTTTTAATCTACCCAACAAGAAGAGTTAAAGCATTAATTCGGGCTAGAATGATGGTCTAAAAACATTCTTTTTTATAGCTAGTTGTTACGAAAGTATCTTGGCTTTCTTGCCAAATTTTCACACTGAAGAGAACTGCTCCGGCGTGTTACATCCGGTGGTTTTAAAGAAACCATACAGTTTCTTTTTAAGTATAGCATTCAAAATGTAGACGTTTTTGATTTCTTTGGCAAATTCAATAGCAATTGAAAAAAGACCTTTACGTATGTTGACTTTAAAATATCTTCGTAGTAAACGGGTTAGACGTCCCAAAGTAATGATATGAGGACATTTTGTTTGAACATCCTGAAGTACTTTCCGCATACTTGCAGCAGTAGGTCATTTAATACAAAAGCATATATCGGGTTTATATTTTTCAAATTGCTAATATGTTCAGCTGTGTGATTTTTGTTACAATAACATCCACAAAATATGCCTCAGGTTTTGATATTACAAAGGTGATAATAAGTTCCCTTCTTATATTACTTTAACCATTACGACAGAGGCTCTGGGATGAGGTCTCGGTTATATATAAGCAAATAAATATAATACATCTTTTACATGTACCTATTTCTTCAGTATTTCTTTATATTGCTGTGATATTGAAAAATCTTGAAACTTGCGAAAAAGTATTCTACCGCGTTAAAGCGAACGTCGACAAATAAAACGAAATGTAAATTTTTTCACCCAGGAACTTTTCCCGGTCCCACTGTCATGAATTCAATACATTAACAAATATATCTAAGCTTCATATTGACCATTAACAATTATGAATTACGACTTAATGACGCATGTTTACTTATTTCTTAATCTCATTCGCCTTACATCGTCGTAATTCGTCAACGCCAACAACTCTAAAACGTCGCTGACGTTGCTGTTTGGCGGAAGCGAAATAGTTGAACGAACAAATTAAAAGGCGAAATGAAAAAGCATATATAAAGTCCTTTGCCAACTCTGGAATGAAAAAACGCACCAGCAAAACGATTAATTACGTAAAGTACATCGACCTATATATTATGCAGAGTTGGCAGATTTATGTACGCCATTAAAACGACTGTTTTTCAACGCCATTAATACAAAGAACAGTGTTGAATCGTAAATTTTCATTCTTAAATCGAAGTAGGTGTCTGGCAGGTCCGCTGCGATATGTTTCCCTAACTAGCATATATCAGAGGATTATGTAATTATACTTATGTACATATATTTCTTTTAGTACATTTTGCACCTAGTAGCACCAAGTATAATCAAGGTAACTATCTACAATTATCAAAATAACTAAATATTTTGTTGAACTAACTAAACACATTTATTCGTCTTAATTATTTAGCTTATTCTTGGAAACTATTCTCCTTATTACAATTTTTATCGAGAGAACCATACGGGGTGAGTCGAGAGAAACTGACCAAAGTCTAGGAGTGTATTGTGAAAAAACACGTGAAAATAATAAACAAAACAACAACAAACAAAAACAAATGTTCTTCTTCGATTTTCATTAGTTTTCAAGTTTCACATATGTTATCTTGAAAACAAATAAAAATCGAATAATAGTAGGCGGTTTTTTTTGTTATTTTGATATGTATCGTACATTCGTGGAATTTGATTCGTTTCTCTCGTGTCACCCTGTATATTATATTTAAAATAAAATAAAATGGTTAATCAACCATACAGTAAGCACTTATTTCAAATCAAAGATCAGTTCTAACGCAAACAGTATTTATTGCAGGTAAATAATTTAATTGTTTAACCGAAAAAACTACATTGCTTTGTACAAGTCACATCCAAAATGTTCTGTAATCGCAAGTACTGATAAATTCAAATCTTTGATTCTAACTTAATAAACCTGTTTTTGGCATTTTTACATCAAAGTTAACATACAGCGAACGTAAGGGCTTCAAAGTCTAGTAAAATGAATTATTCCATCCAAAAAACTGGTCTGTCGATAGAAGCAAACGTTTCTTTGAATGCCGACGTTTCGCTTTCAATTTCATGGAGCTTCCTCTGGGCTGTTGTATGACGCGCTGTTGCCGTACGAAGAAAAGCTTCGGAAACTCAAATTCTTTAAAAGAAAGTAACCACCGCGCAAATCTACAACACAAAACAAACCTACCTAGATTTAAAGGAATAATCGAGTATTTCATTAGGGACGCGCGTTCTTTGTCCGAAACAAAGAAATATGCTTAATAGATGCTATCAGTGTGCTCATAATAATCATTACTTGTGGATGAAGTGCTTTAATATCTCTCTGACACTTATCAACAGAGCCTGGCTAATGACGGTCGGTTTCATAATAAACGTAAAATCACTTTAAATCTAAAGTACACTTTAACCTTAATTGATTCGATGGCTAAAGTTGACACTCATATTTAAAGGCACTTTAAATTTATAATTATGTCCGTTTCTTACTTTTGGTTCAAGTGGAAGAATCATTACTATTCTATTCATGTAGTTTTGTATATTTGTATTTCCTTCCTTGTTACTAATAATCTAATAATATATCTTTAGTATTATTATACAACCGATGTGTTTATAGAATACACTTTAATGTAATTGAACAGCAAAGAAAATAATTGCCGCAAGGATATTTCCTTCGGTGTAGTAGAATTCAATGTTGGTAACGTTGACCTGTAAATACGTAATAGTAGCAATCCACAAAATGTTTAAATTACTGCATGAACGATTTAATTACTACTTTTGTTGTATTATGAAATTATAACGCGCAACAAGTACAAGTACTTCCCAGTTGGTAAATATCACAAATTTCTTCCGGGTTTATTAAGCGGAAGTATGCACTCACAAAACTAGTTGTTAACTTCGAACTGCATTGCTAATTACAAAAGACTACAGTAAAATTGACTAACCCTGAGAACTTAACTAAAACAAGAATGTTTATTCTTTCAGTAAATTGCATTATTTTACTTTCATCGTAATAAGTAAACCAAAAATTAAAACCAGTAAGAGTTGTAATAAGCAACCTACTTCTATCGCTATATAAAGCATATACAAACGTATCAGCATAAAAGAAAATTTCGACAGCAGCTAATACATACATATGTTCTATTTAAGATTTTGACGTATTTGAAAATATGCTTCTACAGATGATTTTCGATTTCTCTTATAAAAAAAGCATATTAGTGCTAGAAAAGCAACTTTGATTTTTACTTTATATTATATTCGTATATCTGTAAATACTTGACTTTCGCTACCGACTTTTTAAAATTATATCTACATGAAAAAAAAAAACTCTTCTACTGTGTGTTTTTTTCGTAAAAATTTCATAAGTTGCATAATAACTTATTTTGTTTTTACGTCTGAATCAATCGTTCGTCGGGAGAAAGTATTGGTTGAGCTAACAAAATATCTCTATCAAACTCTATTTGGGTCAGTTGTATAAATCAAAATTTATAGTTAATATGTTTTGAAGAAACTAACGCAAATACTGGTTTGATGTAACAAAAATAATGGAATCAAAACTAGTCTGTTCTGTTTCTTTCAAAGTAAATTGTACATACTCGTTACAGTGTTAGTTGTGTTAACTGAGCGTATTTTGTGTTAAATGAGCGTATTTTTTGTTGAAGGAACACACACATGAAACATTTCATGGTTTGCTAGATGAAGCTTTCCTAAATTAGTTTTTATTTCCATCTACGATACTTTATTAGTTTTTAAATTCTCATCAATATAACATCTACGTGACTCTCGAAATGCAAAAACATAATAAAATTCCAAGACGACGTAATAGTGTATATGTTTTATTTGAGAATAGAAAGTTTTCACTTCTTCCTATGGCACTAGAAAATAAATTTGTTCCATTGACAACACCAAAAGCTAGAGTACAAAGATTTAAATTAATATTTTTTTTGTACACATGCCTTGTTTTTTTTTGTTGATTATTAGCGATATAAATAATCAACAAATGGCAAAAAAAGTTGATATCTAGCCGGGACCCAACAAAAATTAGACATCCAGGAGAGAAAAATACTACAAAGGAATTTTGAGCGAGAGACGACGGAGCTTGGCTGGAAGAAAAGGATGATTTAGAGGCTATTTAGAGGCAAATGTACTGAAAAAGATTACAATAGGTTGGGACACTCGGAAGAATAGAGATTAATGGAAAACTAAAAGACGTAGCTTGGAAGAAATCCGAAAAAAGAAGAAATACGGTAAACAATAGAAAACATGGAAAATGAAATAGAAAATTACAATGGTTAAGACTCCTGCCAAGAATGAATAGTAATAGAAAAGTGAAAGATCTAGCGTGGAAGCAATCTAAAAAAAAAAAAACAGAAAATGTGATAGACGTTATGAATAAAATAATAACAAAATATAACAAAAGATATATAAAAACAAACAGAAACAGTACAAAGAAAAACAAGAACTGAATCCTATTTGGTAATGAGTTCTGCAATGTCTATCAATTAGAATTTCCATTATTCTCTTTGTAAAATTATTAAATGGAAAATAGATCTTCGGTTGCTTTTTGCAACGTTGTTAGTCGATGATAGGGCATCGTTAATGCATTTGGCATTCTCCTGGGATAATTGTGGAATACGAAAATATGTAAGTTTTCACGGCCGGTGTCCAATGTAGAAAAGGTTCTACTAAATATGGCATCTATGTCTAGATGGAGACATAGAGAGACCCCTGTGCCTCTGTAGATTAATACTAATACTAATTCCGGACGTTTTATTCGCAAGTACAACGAACATCTTTAGCGGCGATGGCAAAGTATTCCTCGTGAAAACTTGAGGTCGAGTCGTTGAAATGAAATTGGAAAAACTCCAATGGACTACGGCTTATCAGCCCGAAACGTATAATAATCTATAATTGTGCAATAATCCATTTAAGCTAAATGCGTCCTTAGTGAAGTGTACAAAGTTTTCCACTGACATAAAAAATACTCGTGCTAATGTAAGTATTCCCTCGCTTTTAAAATATACCTTACAGCTTCCTCAATCTTTTAGTTCGTAAAAGAACCAGATATATTTTCGAAGAAAATTCTTTTCCCTTCCGTCATCATTTCCCAAAAAAAGGTATGTTTTAACATGGAGAAGGTAGAAGTTTATTTTTTACTGCTATTAATTTGTAGCTTGCTTGCAGCCGGCGACTTTTCTGGCTCTGGCGTATTTTCTGTATCTGCGACTGATCTTTTTGAAATATAAACAATTAAGGATCTTGCGATGTACATATGTTTAATGAAGTATTATTAATATGTACAATGAAGAATCTAGAGGGCCAAGGATCTTAATTTTGTTTGGACAGTTCATTCTGCCTATTAGGTAAAATTGCAACAATTGTGGAGGTTTCCATTTAATCTAATACTATTCGTCCCCTATTCGATAAACTACCGTGACTGACGGAATTGAAAATCTATGCAGGTGCCAGATTTGACTAGGTTAATCCGGCTATAGCATTTAGATATTGTGTTCGTAGAATAATGATTTGTTGTGTCGCTCCAAAAATCATCAATTCAATTCAATCGAATTGAAATTATAAAAAGGCAGACCAATTTTATTTCCTTTAAAACTAACCGCCGATATTGTTTTTGCCCCTGTCTGAACAGCAAACTTGCGTAACATAACGCCATTTAATACTCAAATAGGCAAATCCAGGACGTAAGATGTCAAATATAGTACATTTCAAATTAAAAGTTAGTACGAATACATTCTTCTTGTTGGCAACACTGATTACTAGAGAGGACAAGAACGAGTGAAATCATGCCTTTTTTGCAGCGACTAGTCTATTCGTCTCATAAGAAAGAGTGAAAGGGTGTTGCCTGCTGGTTTCCCTGAGAGTCGACAAAACACGAGTCTATCTAATCGCTATAGAAGAGATATGATTTCACTCGCTTCCTATCTACTGATTACTACTGGTCCTAGACCAAATAGTGGTCTACGAAGAAGCAATAATACGCAAAATTGAGCCTAATTAAAGTGGTTACATATAATTTTCATCCTATTCATCCTTTGGCACTGAATGATTAACATGTCGCACTTCAGAAACCCCCGAAGAGTATTTTTTTATCGAGTGAAGTGTAAAATTAAGACTAACTAAAATATTATTAACTTGGAATGAAATTCTTATCTAATCTATTTTTGTTGTCTCCTTCTGTCTAGAGTAATATTGCTGTAAAAACTTGTAAACGAAAAATTCACTTTACCTGAAATAATGTTTACCACGAATCAGCATGATTAATACGGAAACCGACAAATCAATATGAATGCGCGATTACCTCTCACCTATTTAACTTATTGTTCTCGCAAATCCGTATCAGTCGACACACAAAAAGAGCACGCCAATTCCGATAACTCAACCCAAAACAGTCTATGCCAATGATATTTATCCCAAAACGGCGCTCTATTCAGCCAATGTAACGAAATCGGGGCAAAAGCAATGATTAAAATAAAGCGAAAACTACGTTATTAACTCCCCGAACTCTTCAATTAAAATTCGAAGTGTCCCCAAAATGACATGCGATTAATCGAACAATAATCTGCGACGAAAAAAGAATAGAGACGGATAATTATGAAGGAGCTTCATTAAAAAAAAATGTTAAATTAATAAAATCCTAAATAAATTGCATTGATCAATGTATGAAGAAATACAAATTTGAAAACTGAAGCCTTGACAATATACTAAAATCAATATAAACTATTGAACTAAGATATTTTCAATAATCTGGCACTTCAGTTACGCAGAAATTTTTTTGAACATTTTTGAGGGAATGGACGAGTGCAACGTGATAATTATGCAGAAGGAATATTATTGGGCGGCAGATACCTTCCGATCAAGGGTGGAAGGAACACGAGATTGCTTACATAGTTCAGTACATTACGCAAAAATTACCTTCTCATAAACGGCCATGTATCCAAATGTTCCCCAGTTCCTCCACACATGAAGATGGTGAGGAAAACGACGTTCAAGAAAGACGAAATACAGAAAACTAAATGTCGAAGCTGTCCAAGAATTGTCGAGATAAACAATAAAAGAGTAAAATGTTTTAACTGCAACATCATGGACAAAATTTAAAAAATTACAACAACAGAAGTAATGCTGAAACGCCGTCAAATATAAGACTGCAAAAAAGGGACGCTTATGTTATTCAACAGAACGGAAAATAACCACCACGATATAAAAGTAACTCAAATTTAAGTGTTTACTTACAAATTGAAGCCCCAAGGCTCTAAGAGATGTTTCTAACGATGTTAATGGTATCGCACAAAACCATTTTAATTATTAGGAAAATTCACTGCTAAAGTTGATGAATGCAGGTTAACAACGGAATTTCATATAGTATCTAACAATGCGATAACATTGAAAATGATTATAGGCACACCGATTTTGAAAATGTAACATTAACCAAACCAATAATAACTTTGAAGAGGAACGAATATTAAAACACGATCCACTTATGATTAATGTGGGAGACGATCTACAACAATTGAGGATCTAGTTCTGAGTTGCCAACCGAAACATGTCAAGCAAACGAAGATAACCAAAGTTATTCTTAGTGACGAAATACCACTCTACAACCGTCCAATAAAATTATCAAGATCCGAATTGAAAGATAACAACCAAATAAAAGAATTGATAAAAACTAAAAGGAAGGACAACAATTGCTTATTAATAAAACCAATCGATAAACGCGAAGTACCATTGCAAGACGTTTGCTAAAACGCGCTGGAAACGGATATCTTCATTTATTTGTTATCAGCGATGCATTGGAAAATCAGCACCAAGCATATGGATAAACTTGAGCGACTGAATTGAAGCATTGGAAATTCCAAAATATCAGACAGGTGATCATCTTTTGCGTCAAAGGAATTCGATAAATATTACAAAGAAGGGAAGATCAACCACATCAAAATTATAAAAGGCGTTTCCAGACGAAACAGCCAAGTGAAACAAATATACCGTATTAGAATTCCAACCCCCGCGAAATTTTCGAGCGAAAATGCAATAATTAGTTTAAACACTTCGAGAAACTAGAAGATATGTTAAATAGCATCCACCAGTGCACCGTTGCTACTACACCCTTTTCAGTGTATGACCTCAGGATCTGAAGCTGAAAGAAACTATCGAAGAATAATATCCAAAAGTAATTATAGAAGAGAACAACTAAGAAAAATGCCAAAGGAACAGATTAAATTAGCGCAAGGGAAAAACAGAAGAAACTTTAACAAGAAAAGAAAACACATCAAAGCTACTTGTCCTCCTTGGCCCGATTCTAGTAGATGTCGAAATTAATTTCAAATATCATCGTCATTGGTCCAAAAAACGAAGACAAAGTACAAGAACCCCGAAATGTAAGCATGAAATGAACAATATTAATCTTTGAAATTACACTAATTACTGATTGGTATCCTTAGACCAATAAAACATAAGTCCCACACGTACGTTTCTTAGGCATTTCCTAATTTGAAAGATTTAGGATTACCCGATGTTTTTTTATTATATGTTATGTTTATATTGATGGCATACACTTTGGGGACCTTTTGGTGAGGACCACCGCCTATCCAAAATGCTGCAAAAATATCAATGAAACCTCAGTAGTTATTCCCATGTAATTGATTAAATAAACTGCAGTGTACGTGATACACGATGATTTCATCGATAAATAATTGTGCCGTTACAAAAGGCCAAAATAGAATTAATTTCGTAGTTTTTCATCTCTCATCGATGGACAATTTTGCGCAATCCGTGTCGATAAGAATAACAATTCCCGTATACCAATAATAACAACAACAATCTCCCTAATGGTTTCAGAGGCAAGGTATTTATGACAGTATATTCAAATGGGACCTTTTTAAGTGTTCGTGAAACGGCATTATATTCGTTTAATGGCCGCCGTTCCCCGGAATAGCGTCCGTATCGTTGCATAAAACCTCTAAAAAGCTAATGAAAATAATCGAACGATACAAATAACGCTCGGATAAACAGCGTCAATAGTTGAAGATTAATGGAAAATGTTCGGCTAACGTGCTTTTCTAACGCTGATCGGTATGGCCAATCGACCTAAAATTTAACCTCGTTTGTCGTAACACTGTACGAACGGTACAGGAAATGCATAAACCGGATGGAGACAGTGTATAGGACGTTCGTATGCGGATCATGCTGTCGTTCACTGATATATACATAGAATGCATGCATGTAGTGTAGACAAGAAGGCGAATTATATTATGCAGACACCAGAAGCGATAAATTGAACGGTGGCTTTATGGATGTTAATTTATTTGAATATTCGCTGTTCATTTTGCATTCATTGTTTTTCGCATGAAATTATATTGAGATAAGATTATGTAAGCAGAAACTAAAGGCTTAAACTACATTCTAAATAACCCACATAACAATTTTTGATATAAATTATTATTCTCAATGAAACAATTTCGCTCCGATAAAAGAAAAATTCAATTTAGCGATGAACAAGTTCTTCTATACAGCGATAAACTACACCGTTTAAGGAATATTCTGTAGTAAGAGAAATTGTCACCAAATTTTATCTGAAAAGAACAAAATTGATTTGCCACTCACAGAACATCTTTCCATTACATTTCCACATTCCCAATTGCAGCTACTGTGTTGCAATGGGTATCACTTGCTACGATAGATGTCGCTTAGAAATATTTGAAACAACATGTTCAAACTTGGACTCAGTACCTATTGAGTAATAAACAAGGAAGGATTAGTAAATTTTTGATTTCTTAGAAAAAAATTTATTAATAAGTTTTGCTCGTCTTCAAACCTCAAAATTCGATTTTTGCGATATTTTGTGCGCAGTATTGCAACGAATTGATTCTAACGTATTTTAAACATTAACTATTAAATTTGATAATAAATTCTAAGCGAGCGAAACCTTTTAAAGTATGACATCATTACGCAGCTTATTATTACCCGAATAATAATGTTAACATTACAGCAAAGAGTTTATTTCATTCAATGCTGCGGTACAGGTAAAGAGAGCCGCCGTACATTTTCAAAAATGGGTTCTGGAGGTTTCACATTGGTGCTCGATGGGTTCAGTTACTAATAAAAAAATATAACGAAGACGGACACTTTGAAAATTCTACGAACATTTGGAGGAGTAGAGCATTACAGCTAGAAATTAGTGCAAAAATAAAGGATTTTTAAGGATAACAAAATCATGGCTTTCATAAAGTAATGCTGCAATTTCAGGTTTGAAAACAAGGAAAGCTTATTATCAAAAGCAATTTTTCTCTCAAGAATAATTTTTTCCTTCTTTGGAACTCAATCGGGGGGCGTACTGTACTATGCATACTAGTTTCACGTCATTTATACTTCGTTGCACGATTTTTCGATAAATATCACTTTTATTTCATTATTTTAAAATATTAAGCAAAGGTAAGCAAACAAATATATATGATGGCACAAAGGTATGTTTAAACGACCGGCAGAGACGAAGAAGTATGGGCAGTGGCACAAGGCTCGCTTTTCAACAGGTTTATTGTGTTTGTTTTGTACCATAATACATTTAACGACAAACACTACATAAAATATGTAAAGAAAGATTTGAAAGATAATTATTTGAATAATTAAAACGATCTGTATTAATAAGTTCCACTTTATAGATTGTTCTTATGGTTACCATTAAGCCTGCACAAACAAGTGGGCATTCATCAACGATATATGTACATATTTCGAAAGCGGTGGGCCATATCCGAAGTCGGGATTTACACGCGTATTAACGGGTTGGATTGATGATGGCGAATCGACCGCATGCTTTGTTAATGCACTTATATTATTATTAAATGTATTGTTTGCAATATTAACACTTTACATACGGTATTTTTGTTTATAAAAGGCGCTAATGGCAAACAGCACCTGTTAATATACCATTCTATAAATGTTTGTATAACCTTATTTTCACATTAAGTATATGCAACGATCTATAAAATGCGGTAGACAACGAAAAATTTTTAAATTTGAAAAACACGATTACGGATCAAATTAAGACAGAGCTAGAAAATAAAATAAGATGCTGAATGAAACAACATATATGCAAGAAAGAATTGTATTTTATGTGGCAACCGTGCCACTGCCTCTTCTTCTAATATAATACTACAAAAGACAAACAGGGAAACGACAGTAGAAGCTATAAGGCGAATTGCATTATGGAGACACTGTAACGCTGGAACGTTACTAAAACAATCTCACCCTTAATTTCTTCATGTAACCTACATGCTCAATTGTAGCTGAATTTATTTGAAACAGTTAGTCAAACGTAGATCAACTAATACTTTCTAGCAAAAAAAGTTTTTATTAGATCTCCAAAACGCATTCGTGAGTTTACACAGCCTTGCCTGGGCATTCCTCAGCCACCACAACCGGTATTGACGAGATGGGAAACGTAACTTAATTCTGTTTTATATTATCAGAAATGTTCGCACCTTGTTAAATCCGCAAGAGCCCAAGTAATTTCAGAAAGCTTAAGATTCAGATACCGAAATATATTTAAATCGAGAAAATTTTCGAAAGTTATTCGATTCTTTCAGATGCTATTTCCAAATTACAGAACGCCAAAGCCTCGTCACGAAATCTAACAGATAATGTAGGAAAAGTTAACAGGCCATAAATTATGTGCGGTTACAAATAAAAATCCCAATTTTCAAATTTAATGCGTATAGACAAGAGTTCAAGTAAAAAACCAAGCGTGCGAATGTAATGCGAAGGACCTTTTTAAGTTCGCAAACGTTTCATCATTAGATGCGGAACACTCATTTTCCAAATACACCAACAACACAATCAAACTAAAATAATAAGTAATTACTAGAAAGGACAAAGGTGGATGATATTATTGGTGGATGGAGACTAGACAGACTCGTGTTTTGTCGACTCTCGGGGACACCAGTAGGCGGCACGAATTCATTCTTCTGAGGCGAATAGACACGAGTCTATCTAGTCGCTGCAAAAAAGGAATAATTCCACCTGTCTTAGTCCTCTCTAGTAATTACACAATATTGATAATAACCGAGCCGTACGCTACTGCAAAAGCACTCGTTTCTGCAGGCTTAGCTATTATGTGATGAGAGTGAACATAGATGACGCTGTAAGTTACGAGAATAGCTTGCAATAAATATAAAATCCATAAACTAAAATGTTTTAAGAAAAGGGCCGTTCGTAGAGAAACGTTGTGTGTATTAATAAGAACAACTCACTGAAAAGTTTTAAGACAAACCGTAAGACCTTCATTGTTTTTGTAAGCAAAAACAATGAAGGTCTTCTACAATATTAAAATCTAGAATGCTCTTAAACATACACTAAGATAATAAATCTGAAGAATACAACATAAATTATTATGAACTATATACGACATAAAAGGATGCAGATAGAAATAAAATATGTTTGAACTTACTATTACATGGGTGTGAATTGCACTTTTAAAAAACATTTTCTGGCGTATAAAAAGCGATAATGGTTTTCCGGTATCCCGCATGTATATAGAATAAGAATAGAAAACGAAGATAAACATCCTTAACCGCACCACGAAAAGCAAAGCTAATACACCCATATAATAGGAAAGCAATTCGTCCAGCTTTTATATAAAAGCTTGGGCCGCCCACTTGTAATTTTTAACGCACGGAATATATACCGCTACTCGTAAACCACATCTTAGATTTCCAATATTAAATATTTCAATTAATTTCGTTAGACCATATATGCTGCTACGAATGAAAATAGGTTTGTTATTTAAAGTCAATCTAGTTTTGCACATTTTACAAGCAGAATGTATTATCGTATGCATCAATAGCGGCTAGTGGTAATAAAAGTTCAAATAAAAAGCATCGATTTCTTCGTGTATTCCTATGAATTTTGTTATGTTAAATTTTAACATTTTGATGATACCATTTATTTAATTTAATAATTTCAACATAAAAAAAAAACGGGAGTTAGTCATTCAAACCAATTGTTGTTGTCGTTGCTTTCAAATCGAGGTGGGGGAAGTTATTTTTTCAAATAACAAATCACTTCAAATTAAATGAATTCATTCCATAATTTTGCCGGATATTGTACGTAACATGATGTATATGTATATACATTGCAAAATTAACGATTTTTTCTGTTCGTTTCCATTTAATGTTCATTGCCATAACAATCAATTAAGCATTAACCACACTAATTTTCCCATAAGACTATACCTACGCGAAGCATATTTATAACGAAACTGCATCATTAGTCAACTGTTCGAACTTTATACTTGCAAACTACTCGGTAATTTGTTTTCCACGTCGTGAAAGTTAATATTGCACGTACAGAGGAGCATACGTCGATATTAACATCAGCTTGCGCATTGTCTGTACTTCCTTTTGTGATAACAAAAATAAGTAGCGTATTATCAAACATATAGCAGACGAAGACAAACATACACGCACGCTATCGTATATATGGTGCAGTATAGTTACATCTAGTTTATTATGTTATACACGTTATCAGTCATAACAATGCATAGTGAAATTACAAAATAAGCTTTGCAATCACTGACTAACATATAATGGTAATATTTTATGCTCGCACGAGTCATTTAAATATAATTTAGTTTTCATGTTATGTAACGTTAAATGTTCTGCGAGAAATTATAAAAACATCAAACGATATGCAATCTACAGAGAAAAAAAGCATCAACAATCTAAATATTATTTAACTAATTTCATCTAAAAATTACCTAAATAATATTTTTAAAGAGAATCCTTAGTTGAAGGTCATCCTTCAAGTGCTCAATTCAAAGTTGCGTCACTACTTTAAAAGTGTTATATTCAGTTATATTCATTTAAAACTATCACATTTTTACTAAAATAGTGAGCTAAGTCAAAATGTTGATGTTTGCAAATATCAATCACGAATGCAAAGCATTTTACAGAACTAATGATTAAAGTTCGCCACATATACCGCCGTATAAACCGTTTCCTACGTGGTCTTACCAAAGTGTTTTTGACTAATATATTGGAGATATACCGCAAAGTAAACATTTTGTTTTTGCGTCATCGTATAATCCGAGAATTCTTTAATAAATCCATTCACTTTATCTGACAATGGTCGTTTCCTTGATCCACTTATCGACGATATTTTATTACGTATGCAGCACTTCGCTATGTTTGTGTGCATTCCAAGCGGCCGCGAAATACAATAAGATCGCTTGCGCATATATTACGAATCACACACTCGAACGACCACTTCCATATCCATGCCTATGAAGCGCAGCGAGTATTACATTGCATGACTAAATTCACATAATTCAATATTGTTTTCGGGGCGTCATTCACTGTTTCGCATTCTATTGGCTGCAAGCACCTAATATCTTGTAACGGGTAAATCTATTTTTGATCATTTTGCACCTTTGTCAATAGCAGTGGCTTAAATGAACATGTCATAATTTGTCCAAAATAAGGAGATTTTAAGCCAATATCAAGCTGCAAAACATGTGCACAAGCTCACTGCTAGTTAGCGGCCTTAAATGCAAAGACTTAAGGGAGATGTAGTAGTTTATTTTGTGCAATGGCTACAGTATAACAGTATGGAAACTAAAAAAATATAAAATAAAAATAAATTCGAAAATCTAAGTGCTACTAAAAATAGCAAACGGGGAAGATAGTATATAACGTTTTGGATGTGTAGTAACGCAGTAGAAAACTTTGTAATATGTCTGGCTGCAATATGTCCCTTAAAGTGCACATTCTACATTCTCGCTTGGATTTTTGTCCGGAAAATATGGGCGACGTTAGCGATGAACACGGTGAGCGCTTCCACCAAGACATCATGGGAATGGAAAAACGGTATCAGGGGAAACGGAATCCTGTTATGTTAGCAGATTACTGTTGGATGTTAAGAAGAGATGCTGCAGATATCGTTTATAAGAGACGAAGCAGTATTACTTCACATTTCTAACTATAATAATTTGACATATACATTAAACTATGATCTAATCTAAAAAACCTTTTCATTGAAATATTAAAAAAATCAAGCTTGACCTTCTACCTTTTATTAAAATAAATGTTTTCTATTGAAATTATTATAAATTATTTTATAGCAAAATCAAAAGTTGAAATTTGTTGGCCAGTATAATTCAGCCCATTCCAGGATCTTCATTTAGGTATTAAATGATCCAGGCTCGATTCCTGAAGCCATTGAAAAAAAACTGGAGAAATATTCATCTTCTCTCTACACACAAAAATAAGACCAACTACTAGTAGTAACACGTTTAATGTCCACAGATGTTAATGTTTTAATGTACATACTTGTGGCCCAGGCAAGCAATGCTCTCACTCTCACGCTTGTCACCCACTTTGATGCTGCATGCCTTTACTCCCAGTTGCAAATCCAGATAATAATTTCTCCGGTTTCCATAATGCAAATGCAATTGTGTGAAAGCAGACTAATAAGTAGAGGATAAAGGCAGGTGAAACCGCCACTCTTTTGCATTGACCAGACAGACTCGTGATTTGTCGACTTTCGGAGAAACCAATACACACACGAACCCTTTCTCATGAGACGAACAGACACGAGTCTGTCTAATCGCCGCAAAAGAGCAACAATTCCACCCGCCTTTGTCCTCTCTACTAATAAGCTCTCATTGAATTTGATGGAAAATTTTTAGGGTGATTTCCCATAAATAATCAGTAGCTATTGTGGTATTGAGTTTGTACAACTGCTTTGGTTTGCAGAAATTTGAAGAATGTTTTAGGATCAACTGGTATAAATGGAAATTCATTCAACAAATTAGTAATATTATTGCAATTATATAAGGAATTACATTGATTAAATTTTAATAATGTACATAAGTTGAAGAAAGCAGAACATTTTACACAAGTTTTATAGAAGGTTGAAATCACCGGTAAAAATAATTAGTTAAATTCATATTGAATAAGGAAACCATATTGACTTGTGTTAAATATTGATATGGCACAAAAAGTATTAAAATTACCCTCTAACCTTCAACAACTTCCAAACGTATGTTATTGTTATTATTATGAGCAATAAAAATTTAAGATGTACCTCAAAATTTAAGTCTACCATGAAGTATGAAATATATTTATTTCCCCTCACACTGTAACCATTTTCCCGAACCTATTCAAAACGAAGTTGAATGGAGTCGCGAAAAAGGGGGTTGAATGAAAAAGTCGAATTTATACGCACGGAAGTAGTAGTTCACACATTCACGCATTTCCCCGTTCCTCCGTTCCATATCTTTTTCGGATAGCGCTGGAAATGGCCATAGCAGATTGTAGAAATACAGACAAACTGTTAGATTGCATACTTTATTAACTTTTTTATCGTCGATTGTAAAAATGCTGAGCAAGAAAGCCATAAAACTGTTGGAATCTCGGAGACAAACTTTTACATACGGTAAGCACGGTCTTCTTTTTCAATTTGATTTTATGTAGATCTCAGGCTAGCCTAGAACAGACAATGCACATAGCAATGTGGCTATGTAGTAATAAATATTTCGTTGATTATGAATGCATCTTGTTAGTTTTACGAAATCCATTAATTCTCAAAAAAAAAAAAATAATAGTATTAATATTTGACCCAGCTACACGTATGCGATGAAGCTTGAGACGATCAATCATAACTGATGCTTGAAGTAAAGAGACTCCCCGTTTCATAGAAATACTTACGAGCAAATAATACATTCAATCGCCTTTTATTGCATCGACCTTTAGTGGTGTCGTTTATGTGTACAACATTAACGGCGTGATATATAAAATATTGTTTGATTCTAAGTTTTTCGACTTTGAAAAAGAAATGAATTTCAGAGAATGATAAGTAAATTTACCAACTGTGAATTAAAGTCGCATAAATCAGTACAATAATAGTGCATTGATAACTACAGAAACGATTGCATTACGTTATACGCAACTGCATCTTTCTTGTATGTAAACGCCTTGCATTGAAATTCTGCCAAATCTGCTTGTAAATACACCCAGTAATTATTATTAGTCCATAATCTAAAAATATTAACTTCACTAAGCGATTATCTACACCACGCAGCAACTAGGTTAGCTCTCTTAAATGTATAGCACGTGTATGTCACACTAAGCGAGTTCCATAATTACATGTCCTCGGCAAGAGTTAGCGCTATACAAATTGAAATAAATCTTATTTCTTTATGGCAAGGGCGCTGCAAAATTTTGAAGTAAATATGTCAATCTGCAAATTTTTGTGATTTAATAACAATGGAAGAAATCGAATATGGAGAAGTGATTGAATATTTGAATAAAAAAAAGGGAACCAACGATGAGATAAAAGTGAAGTTTATGAATATTCTACACTTTCATTATCAACCATAAAATATTGGAGAGCTGAATTTAAATGCGACGGTACGTAATGAGAAGCGACCAGGTCGTCCAAATTTGATCACCAGATTAAAAATGATAGGAGAAAGTCACGACATGGTAATGAATGATCATAAATTGAAAGTGCATGTGATTTTACGAGGGTGTGGACATCTCAATTGATCGGATACATAATAGTTTAAGAACTCGTTTGAATATAAGAAAGCCTTCCGCGAGATGGGTGCCACGATGACCATAAATACCAATGTGTGCCAACTTCAATGCAATTTGGCAATGTTAAAACGCAATCCCAATGATTTTCGGCATTGATTCAACATTATTGATAGAACAGTCCAAACAGTGGATTCCATAGCCATCCGGCACCGAAGAAGACCAGAGCCAATTTATCGGCCAACAAGATCGTAGCCGCAATGTTTTGGGCAAAACGATTAATGGCGAGTATTATGCTTTATTCACTTCAATGCTGTGAAATCCGTATTTGGTAAAGAAAAGCATTCTGTTTAATCAAGACAATGCAGGCGCGTACACTTGTACCGTCGCTAAAGCTTCCTATCCTAACTCCTACGAGTTTTAATTGTTTCCGCACCTACCACATTCGCCAGACTTAGCTGTCAGCGATTATTTCATATTTCTGAATATAAAAAAAAAAATAGCTCAGCGGAAAAGGATTTGGCTTAAACGATGAAGTGAAAGAAACGCCTATTCCGCAGCGTTAGAGAAATTTTTTAGATTGAATGATAAGCAAAAGATAGGAAAACCTTGGACTGAATATATTGACACCAAAGGAGAGTATGTTGAAAAATAAAATGAATTTTACACATGAAACTGTTTGTTCAACTGCTACACTTTGCTCTCATTTTGAATATTGCTTATTAGAAGTACACGATGCCTTATTCTAATAATTTTAGAGGTAATTGCAATTTCTATTAGCAAGGTGTTCCTTATAATTTATGACAACATTGGTCAACAACTGCGTCGCAACAATAAATAACTAGACAGCTAATAGATGATGTATGATACCTCACTACCGCAATAAATACAAAATTTTATGTAAAATTGCATTCTCTTGCGTACTAAGTCGCATAAGAATTTATAAATATACACGTTTTGGTAACGCGATTAACATTCACAATGAATGACTACAAGAGAACACCGTGGTTCCACGATCTGCGATGAAAATTGACAACACTCTTCTTAAATTTGAAAAGATGGTACCGGAAAAAAAATTTCAAACAAACAACAAACTTTTATAAACACATCGGTTTTCACTGAAATTTCTCTAGAAATGTCTCACTTCGTCTACTACGATTTGGCATGAATAAACCTCTCCAAACAATTTCCATCTCATACACAATTTAGAAACAGATAACTCGCGTTCGGGCGCGCGTATGATGGCTTTCGTTTCTTCCCAGCAGCAATGAAAACAAACAGGACCTGTTTAGGAAACATTCCAGACCGTAATTCCTGCCGTAATTTGAACACATTCCGAACGTAGCAGACCACTCTTTCCCGTGCTTTCTTAAGTAATTGTCGAATAAATATTTACATCATAATATCGGTCATTGTATTAGTAGGAAAAGAAAGAAGGAATCGAAACAAGCGCTTTAAATATTTTCTCCCAAAAATTACCAATTTGTTTAAAAATACTTCGAAAGAAACATGTTTATTGAGAAATCCGTACATGTAATGATAGCATAACAACTAAAGGATGCAAGTCTAAAGTGGTATAACTAGTAATTCTGTAAAGCGCGGTGTCTCCTTTTAACTTGACATCCGTTCGAATACGTGTTAGCATAACCTTTACGAGCGTGTCGTAAAATTTAGGAGATATATAACAAGTTGCAGATTTGTCTTTATTTCGTTCTTAAATGAGCAATTATTCTTTTGGGGATTGTCCCTGACATACATTGTTTTCACTTCGTACCATGTATTTTCGATGACATCTAAGTCCAAACTACTTAATAGCCAAGACAAGATCTTTATATCCCTTTGGGCAAACCATTGTTTGGCTGAACGCGCGGTATAACAACAAGCACCATCCTGTCGGAAAATAATGCAAAATTTTGTAACATTCAATTCTTATCAAGCAGTCTTTATAAAGCCTCTCTTTTATTTCTGGAAACCCGTTTTCGATTATTCCTTCCACAAACGGGAAATAACTTGCTTCCAATCACCAAAAGAGCAATTTGCTTCTGACTTTGCTCAAATGAACAGATTTCGTCGTTGAACAGCAGTTGATAGAGACTTTTATTCTGCCTAAATATGTTTTGAATGTTTTCAAATCTGATCTTTTTGATTACCGAAACATATTCGAACAATTGCACTCACTGATTGTAGGAGGCACTACTTTCTAACTAAGGTGTATCAATGCTTTTTCCTTTAATGATTTGATCATCCTCTCGGTAAATATTTGTTTTAATTTTAATTTTCTTTAAACGTATTTTTAAAGGTACACCTCTATTGTAATTTTAATCAAAGAACAAAGTGTTATAAACTGTCAAGGATTGATAGGTGTTTAAATCATTAACTGTTCCAATACATAGCTGGATCTTTCCTTAAAAGTTTTTGATTTGTTGTAGACGTAACAAACTACATAGAATACCTCCTACGAAATATGCGTGCATAATACATATTTCTCATCAACTTTGATAAAAATACTTTGAAAATGAATGTTAGCCATGTAATTGAGTGATTTTTATCCTAATCCTAAAGTAGGTTAATATAATGCATTGCAAGCGAGTTAGTTTTATCATGTTCCATATAACTTTTAATTACTACAAATCATTAATTTTCGTATAAAGTACTATGGACTACATTGAAAATTTTTATTTATCAACAATATTAGATAACCTTTAATTTTTCTATTACCACGTAAAGGTTTCGCTTATAATTTCCTAAATAATGAAAAATAAATATAGCAGAAGCACAAAAACCGATATGTAATCTAAAAATAGATAATGACGATCTAATAAACACCTGTTTACATTACCTAAAAATTCTTATCTAGGTACCTTAGAAAGAAAATTGTTGTGATTCATGTAAACCATTTGCCTAGCTATCTATTTCCATTCGATCTGGCTTTTGTGTACTATTGCTGCTAGAGAGCACCACTACAGGTCGTGGGTGATATCTTAAGAGGCTAAACTACTCAAAAGCATTCAATATGTTAAACTACGCCACGGTACATACAATGTTCGGGTAAATGACCAATATTTCTTTATATCTCCAATTGAAAAACAACTATATTTGTTGCACAATAAAAGGTATAATCTTTTATAACTTCTTCGATTTCTGGGTCCAACAGAATAGGCACATAAAAAATGTAAAATGGAATCCATGTATTTCATAATGATGTATTTATCCAAATTAAATACGAATAAATAAATTAATATCTTGGTACTATTTATAGTGTTAATTAAGATATAATTATGTGCATTACAAGGAGACTTCGAATTTTGGTATTCTTAATTGAACACATGTTAGTTTCTGAAAAGCAAAGCTTTAAGACTTAGAAGGGAAAGCTTATTTTAATTTGTATGAAAGATATGCAAGAACCATGATTATTCTCACATGACTTCACTAGTTTTTCAAAAAAAAATAAATTGCAAACAATTCTTAGGATTTTTTAGGAAATACTATGTTGTACAGTGTGTTTAGTATGATGACCAGAGAACATAACTGAAACAAAAAGAAAATCAAATTGCAGTTTTTGGTGCTCAATTAAATGATCATAAAACGATTGCATAACGAATAGAAACATGTCAATACTTGTTTCATTTCACCATTGAGGCTTAAAGCTTTTCAGAATAGCTTCGTATTTATTATTAATATTCTTGAGAATGTACCCTACTGCTGATAACATTATCAAAATGTCGTGTATTCTTTTATATTTATAAGAGTCTCATAGACATCTTTGCCAGCAATTCATATTTAGAATTAGATTTATATTAGATGGACGTTTAAATGTAGAATTTTATTTCAAGTTATTTTTAGACGTTACAGAGAGAAAGTTTATTTTAGGTGGATTTGCCTGCATTTACTACCAGAACTTTTATAGAATCCAAGGGCATCATGTGTCACGCCAGACCCTCCTATTTTCTAAAAACTATTCCACTCCGGTGTCTGAAATGATAACTTGAAATATACACGACAGACATAATTACAGTAAATAAAGTATTTGTTCAGAAATTATTGCTAAAAGGTAAAAATTCATTCGACGCTTAGTTAAATTTGTCGAAATAAACATTTTACAGTTTAACATCGGTAAATTTGTACAAAGCAATGCAATTGCTGTTCAATTAAAACGAGTGTTCTGTTCGAAAAATTGATTGTACTTCCTCTATTTTGCAAACACTGGATTTGTAGAAGCTAGAATTGTCGATTGCAATTGCAAAGTATTCGTATTTCCTTTTATCTACGCGCGTAATTTTTTTATAATCGGTGTTACAATATAGGCACTGTTTCGCCCTGAGAAAGTGTTAGTTGCTATCAAATCTAGTATTATTATTTACTTTTTATTATTATTATTTACCTTTTATTAAACACTTACAGTAGTGTGGAAAGATCGAAGTTAAAATTAATAAGAAATTGTGTAAAAACTACAACGGGACAAGAAAGAGAGTAGACTTACCGTCATTCCAATCGAAAATGAAAAAGCACGCATAATAGACGTTGATAGGCTAATTACTTCTTACTTAAATAAGTTATGACTTTTTCTTTGTTATTGACGGAGAGGGAAGGGGCCTATTTATAAAGTTAGTACCGAGGACAACGCTTGCCTATTTTTGCAGCGATTAGATAGACTCGTGTCTATTCGCCTCATGAGAATGGATTCGCGTTGCCCCGAGAATCGACAAAACACGAGTCTGTCTAGTCGCTGCAAAAAGAAATATAATAATTTCATCCGCCTTTGTCTTCTCTAGTCACGAGAATGTGTTCGTGTTGTCTACTGATTTCCTCGGGAGTCGACGAAACACGAGTCTATCTAGTCTCTGCTAATTTCGTGAAGCGAACAGGAAGTTTACTCGTTTTTGCAGACTTTGTACTAAGTGTTCTTATTAATGCTGGTAAATTATTACATACTTTACTACTCAGATAATATAGACTCTTTTGCAAGTGGAATTGGCTTAAAATTTCCAAATAAAACTTAACACAAGCGAAATATAGAGATCATAAAATTTTAGTAGACCATTGGATTTAAAATGTTCTTTACAGGATCCTTTATGTTTCAGATTGCACAATATTGTGAGAGATATTTTCTGCAAAACGAAAAGTTTACAACATTCTATATGTCGCTCTAGAGTAGAAATCTGGACATCGGCATTTTGGCCGAATTTGTTAAGTTGATGTTATAATTATATTGGCTGTATTATATGTTAAGCTATTTTAACGTAACATACATTTTGTCTTTTTTTCAAAGCTTCATTATTTTGTTAGCCTTTATCCGGTTTTGAATATAAACAAATACCACGTTAGTAGTACAAAAATATTTTCCTGCATGGCCTTCCAAAGAAATTCGAAAAATCGTTGATGAAGATTAAAAAACGTGTCGGTTCAAGAATAGAGACCTATGAAACACCATCTACTCTCGAACGTTAACTTATTCTTTACGAATTTGGTACAAGTGTTCGAGAAGCATTAATTTCAATATGTATGTATTAATATATATATATATATACACACTCCGCCAAAAAAAATATATCAAGGATTATTTTTAAGTATTACCATAGCTACATATTGCAGATCTATTCCCTTATATGGACAAATTAGTTAACTCTGTAGATGAACAGCTTTTGCACTAGAAAACTCTCAAAAATGGACTGTCTCTGCTAATTCCGTTCACAACAAATTTTGTTGTTATGCACTTAAATGCTCTGCGATCAATGACATTTCGTTGTTCACATTATTCAATTGGATTATGACAAGTAAACTACACTTCGCCAAAAAAGTATCGGATAATTTAGTTTTGAATCATAAAAGTATCGCATAGTCTTTGTTTGTAGCATAAAGTTGTAAATATACTTTAATGCGCTCTAAGATATAATTTCTATGATTGTTTAAATAAAATACAGGCCAAATAAAAACAAGAACTCATACTTGAGATTTTTATTAAAACAAGAAATTATAATTTTGGAAAGAAAAATGTCATAACAGTAGCTTTTAATACTGAGTACCATAATGCCACCTCTGGCTCTTATGACCGCTCGCATACGGTTTGGCAGAGATTCGATTAACCTCCGTATATAAGCCTGATCCAAATTCTCCCACTCGTCCATGCAGGTCCGCCGGGGCAACATTTTGGGTTCATGTCCGGACTTACCGCAGGCCAATCTAAAACTGGAATACCAACATCGTTAAGCTATTCCTGGACGATTATTGCAACATGCGGTCGTGCATTATCCTGTATTAACATGAATTCGTTTCCTATAATTGGCGCATATGGTACTACATGTTCTTCTAAAATGTCCGTTATATACCTGTGGACAGTCAGTGTACCTCTATCTACTGGTACTAACTCTGTACGACCTGTTAAACAGATGCCTCCCCAAACCATAATAGAGCCACCAGCGAAATTAGGTCTAGGTCTGATATTACACTGCGAATAGCGCTCACCGTCTCGTCTGTACACTGAAGTACGCCTATCTGAGGTGTAAAGACCAAATCTTGACTCATCTGTGAAGAGTATATTGGCCCAGTTATTAATGTTCCAATTTACATGTTCTTTGGCAAACCTTAAGCGAACCACTCGGTGGTTCTTAGTGAGACGAGGGGCTGTTACAGCTACTCTAGCTCTTAATCCACTCTGTCGTAACCTATTCCCAATAGTTTGAGTACTCACACGAGTATTTCTGACTCTAGCCAAGTCGTTCTGCAATTGTCTCGCAGTTACATGTCTTCGACGTAATGCTTGTAGTAATAATGATGTAGTAGAAGACCTGGTACAGGTCTTCTACTGTAATTGCCTGTTTCCCTATATCTGGCTACGGCTCTAGAAACACTTGACTGATTGATGTTCATCAAATTAGCAACGTACGCTTGAGATCGTCCATCTTCGATTAAAGCAACTATAGCAGCCACTTGTTCAGAAGTTAAATTGCTCATTTTAGTTTTAAAAGCATTGGTACAGAACTCTGACTTCGCACTTTAAAATTTGTCCGTATAGGAAGACTTTCAATAAACAACTGAACAAACCTTACACATATGCATTTTTCTAAATGTGTTCTTTTAGAAAAAAAAAGTAAAGAAGCTATGTTCCATGATTTTGTTAGTGTTTTTATAGTTCACATACACGAGGCAAACTTTTTGTGAACGTATAAAAATATCTTGGTTTATAAATGCCCTTTTTTAGTTTATGCGATACTTTTTTGGCGGAGTGTATATATGTATATATATAAAAATATATAAACTAATATAAATATATACTAATGTTAATATAATGCAATTACTTCAAATAACGTGTTCTTCAGATAGATGAGCTGAATTCTAAATGCAATAAGAAAAGAAAAAAAACAGTAATTAAAATAAATTACCCACTGCATCGTAATTATACTCAATTAGTATAACATACGCACTTGCGCTTGCTTTCAAATCCTATTTGTAATAACAGGTATAGCAATATTGCGTTTATCACGCATTTGCATACTAACGGATACAAGAAATTCCACCTAGTTTCGACTTTCCTTCAATAAAACACGATATTTTTTTTATTATAAAATCATAACGGCTAAAAAAAGAGTTGTTTACTAAAGAAAACAAACAAACAAACATTCACAACACCGATTGCTCTCGTAGTGGGCTCACTCTTCTTACTTTTCTATTTCAAGGTCGCGTCCATCCATTCAACTTTAGTAGCTTTTATTTTTATTGTTAGTTCGTAGACCCAGTCATCAAATTCTTGAATATATATTTTTTAAGTTGGCATATTAAGAATACCCAAAGTAAAAGCTTTACTTTTTACATTGTAATAAACCATTCATTTTATTGTAAAATAAAATTAAAAAATATATTTTTCCCGGCAGTATGCAGCCCACTTCTGTGTGTGCATTTTAATTTTTTAAATCTCATGTTTGTTGTATTTGGGATTATAAAAATACGTGTAAAAAGGCGATAAACAGATAACCTCGAGTCCTTTAATGTAGATAAATATTTAGGAATTCATTATCGCAATAACTTTTAACTTAAATCTAAGGCAAAATATGAATTCACGTTACCTTTTTTTTCTAATCTCAAATCTGAAAACTGTCTAAGGCACTCGACAGTAATTAGAAACACATAGATTAGCGGCTTTTTGTTAAAACTTATAGAAACACAAGAATACACCACGATATGATAACAGAAGCATCTGATAAACTCTCACAAGTTCAAATCGTGCTTTTGTTTTAAAATGAAACTAGATTAAAACATTACTAGTACAAGGAATATCGTCTGTCCAATAGACACTGCTTATGAAGATGCTATTTGATTGTCTATTCGATAGAAATAGTGTAAACAATGTAATGTTTATATTATGAATCGCATTCGAAGTATTTATGCGGTCTAGAGCGCTGCGTGCAAAACCGCCGAACTACCACGAGTGATACCGCATGACTGAAGTTTACTAAAGTATTTACTACTCGGGAACGAAGGAAGCTTGCGCTCTCGCAAGGCAGGTTAGTTGAGTACCGCCTCCTATTCTAAAAAGGGTTCTCACACATCACAGGCTTACACCTTGATCAACTACACGGACAGGTGTATTATGACTGAATGATTGACTCCGTGGAAGGTTAATGCTTGTACGCCTCCCTTTGTAAAACAAATCAGTCTTTAATGAGGAAATACTTTATTCGTTCAAAAGTTTCACCGAATAAGAAAAAGTAAAAATAAACGTTTACGGAGAATCTTATAACAAAAACCGAAAAATTCACAGGTACATTAAAGCAAAAAGTTCCAAAGAAAAGCATGCAGAATTCTAAGAAACTAAGCAAGTAATTCAGAAACTCAACCAAATCAATACGTTGCTCCAATGCAACAAATAAATTATTAATACCTGTAGACCACTGATATGCAAATGAATTGATTTTGATGTTACGTTCTCCAGATATGGTATCAGAGCGAGTATTAACAGAAACGTAAAAGAAAAAATTTAAAAAGATTTGTACAATATTTAAGTATAAAGAGATCTACTCTGGATGCACCCCGCACAATTTGATCCAAGCACAAAAAAAGCTAACGTTAACATCCGCATCCGAAAATCCGTATACAAGATCTTAGCAGGTGGTGAAACTTGAATATATTCGTACGAACGGCAATCACTTGTTTGATTATTCCAAATCTAACAAAAGTTACTGATTCACGAAGCACTTTTCAGAAAATTGCACTTTTTTTTTCGTTGTACTGGACATTCCCTCGGACAATCGAAAAACAGTTCATGCTGAATGATATACAACAATTTGTTTTCCAGAAATCAACGAAAGATTCGGGAAAAATAATGGATAATATCGCATCATTCTTCATCACGACAATGGCGGCTCTCACATGGCAAGTCTATTTAGGGAGGAAAAACATGGAATGAATGTATCATTTCTGGTATTCACCTGATTTCTGCTCCCAAAATATCAAACAAAAACTGCGCGGACAAAGATTTTTATCACTTCAAGAAGCTGCTGAAACCTTCCAAAATCGTACTTTTAAGATACGTCCTTTAAGAAAGCATATAATCGTAGTAACAACTAAAACAATTGCTACAATATGTTTTCCTGAATTTGTTTCACAAACTAATAATAATAATAATTGTTGAAGATACGTAATCTGCACTTAGTGAACAAAGCAGACTGGCATAAATGTCTTGGACTGGTTATAGTATGAATGAAAGTAACTGAACTTTTCATGTTAAAACAAGTCATAAAAAAAATGTTTCCGAACAATATTGATCGACCATGCCATGCATAAATTTAAACAAAAGAGTTGAAAAAAGTAATCCAAAATATTAATATCCACATAGTGAAAAAGCGCCTATACTACGTATTAATTACTAAAAATGCTAAATTTTCTGAAACACTTAAAATTTGGAAATAATGCGTCCATCCTCGAAGCAATCGTCCAAAGTAAGGAGTGCTCCCATACTTTTGTGTTGCGTACCATACTACACTGCAATCCTTACTATCATTACAAAAGAAAAGCATCTCAAAAGGCAAATATATACAGAATTGGGCAGCCTATTTATTTGAAAATTTCTTTTTTAATCCTTGCAGAACTGCCTCTGAATAAATTTTATGTGAAAAAATGCAAGTTGTTCAAAAAGTGAATTACTCTTTCATAGATCTACAGTTGTACTTTTTAGCGGAACACCCGTAAACGTAGCTTCAATATTAAAATTTAATATTGGTATGTAATAGTAATAGAAATTTTCTTGCTACACATTATTGTGTTGGTTGGAAGGACGCAAGTGCGATTTGCAATGGTGGGACAATCGGAAAAGCAATTGAACATCGCGTTTTTGAGTTTGTAAACAAAATAACCATTTTTAAATGGAATATCCTGCGTATTATGTTTGTTTATAAAGAATAATGGAATTTATAATTGATAAACTTTTCGCTAGAATCAAAAATAACGAAATTATAAGAACCAATATCTTTGAAAAACAATTATAATACCCAAGACAAAATTGTTATTTTGTCTACAAACTCAAAAATATCCGACTGTCCAATTGTCAAGTCCAACTCGATGTCCAATTGTTTTTCCGATTTCCAAATAAAGAAGTTACCAATGGCCCGCACCTAATTTAAATCTCGCGGTATTGGCGAATCTTAAATATTTTCATAAAATGTTGATTTTTTCGAAGTGTTAAGCCGCCCCAATCAAAATCAAGAATAGTTATTAAAAACTATTAAGCATAAATAAATAAATAACGTTATTTCCTTTGCTTAAACAAATTGCGCACATAATTTTTATAAGATTATTAAAAAAAATCTTAACAATATTACATGCGGAAACAGAATTTTCCAAGCCTTATTTTTGAATAAATATTAGAAGTTTAAGATTGTCGTTTTCAATATCAACAAAGTTATTCATTTAACAATTTTGTTTGGGTTAAATCGTACTAGGCACGAACACTTCGCTATAGATAAGTACATGTAGTTGTTCAACACATTTTTATTTCTCGGATAGCTCCATCTAATGACAAACACATTTCTTTTCGTATTTCTCCTTCTAAAGGTAGCTCAAATATTCAGTAAATATCTCCAACTCTTCACAAATTTTCCTAGCTATTAGAACTGCGTTTTGCGCATCTTTTCCCAATGAACTGCATTTATAATGAACCTCTTAATATGATAAGATTGCAATAGGACCGAAAACAAAAAAGGTGGATTGAATTAAGTAATATTTCAGGGTCTGAATTTTTTTCAGATGGTGGTGCTATTTGAAATAACAGTAACGGGGCTAAAGAAGGTAATATAGTTACTTACTTATGATAATCATTGATTCTGAGGATTACAACATTAGCAGATTATTAGTCCATTTAGTGCACCGACGGACTCCTCCACTTTACATATGTTACAGGACATAAATAACTATTCAATAATTCAATCAAATAATAACAATTGCTCCTAATCTCACAAGCTGCTATGGATTAGGATTGATCATTATTATTTACTTAATTATGGATCACTCACTAGTAACTATTTAAATTTCTTGTTATTGAACAGATACGAATAATTCCTTAGATTTTAACTGCTCCAGCATTTGTATAATTAACTGTTTCGAAGAATAATGTAACGATGTTTTAATATTAATAAGACACTTAATGTATACTTTCATCGAATAGAAGTTAAAGTAATCGGATACTGTTTTTGGTTTTGTCTGGAAATTAGCGCCTAAGTGCAAAGTTTCAAATTCCAAATCCTTCGATTGTTGTTACGCTTTATCTGACAATAGAACATGGTAGTTAGTATATGTTCTCTTACGTAAGTTGTATTTAATCAAGCAGTTATTCGAGTTGATTTGAATGATATCAATGCCATGAGGTTATATTAGTTCTTGCGCACTAAACAAACAGGTTGTCTCAACAGGTTGTAAAATTGCGCCCATTGGGTAGGTAATACGAACTTAAAATTTTCTTTTCGTTACTTAAATGTTCTCGAAGCATCAGATTCCAGTTAGTAGAAAAATCGATCCATTCATACCAGGAAATTCGGATTTTGCGCTGCTATCGTAACCACCGAAGTACTAATTTTTAAATAAATTTTGGAATTTGAGAAAATGGACTTTTCGCGTCGACATTCTCGTACAATTATGACGCGGTTTCTACCCGGAAACCCAAATTCTTTGAAAGAAAACGTCAGCGGAACTCTCCGATAAAGTAATTCTTATTAATGGCATTTTCAAGTCCTTTAGAAACAACTTCCCCGGTAATCGTACCGTGAATTCTATGAACGTCAAGAAGTTCTTCAAACAGTTCATATTTTGTATCTACGCCTCGAATAAAGATTAATACCACACCAGTATCTGACACATCTTTAATTAATTGTTCATCAGTGACTGGTGTGGCATAAAATTACAATTACATGAGCCACTCGAAAACTAGCACAAGTTGCTGCCTCTTGTTCAGCATTGGTTTTAGAAAACGAAGGTTGCCGAGATTTTGACGCGCGCTTCAGAGATTTAAATTTTTCCATCCGCAGGTTTCCTGTATATTTTGAATGTTTTGTATAGTCCTCTTTGAGAACGGCTATCGTTACATTGCAAATTAAACAAAGTGCCTTAATACTTGTCTCAATCAGAAAATGTTGAGAAGTCCATTGATTTTTGAATGTTCTACACTCTCTGTCGATTTTTCTTTTCATTTTTCGATGGGTCACATAGCTTTTAGCCCTCAGGAAGTTGTGGCGCAGTTAATATGACGCTGATAGCGAGAGATTTGAGACCTCTGGTGTAAGTCATAATGGAAAGTCAAGTTTACTTAAATAACTATGTTTTGAATTTATTTTATATTCATGGAAAATGTCTGAGGATTATTGATAGAACTTACCAGACATTAAATAATGACTATCCTCATTCGTTGTCTATAAACAAGAACAAATCTACATGAATGGAATCGAAGTTTCTACGCTATGTATTTTTAAAAAGTATGTACATTGTAATGTTAGACGCACTCAAAATAGTGAACATACATTGATTCGAATTCAGAAAGGCCCACTGTTTCTTAAAAAGATTATTTAAAGGGACAATGCAAGATTTGGTAGGACAGGTACTATAAATAGACGAAATTTGCACTGTTGGGCTAAAAAATAGTCCACATATCGTTACAGAACCACTGAAAGATTTTGAGAACGACAATTTCTAATATTCTAGAAGCTCTGCCTTAACTGGCGAACATGGCGATGGTCACCTAAATCTTCCAGTCTGGCTCCACTGGATTTCTGCATTTGGTGTCATATAAAAGAACAAGCTTGCACAACAGGACTTCACAAGAGGCTTGAAAGATAACGGCGGTCTCATAGAACGCATTTATAAATTTCTATCAATTTCTCATTAATAAAAAGTAAGCTAAGAATGTCATGTGTTTAAAAAGTAACATTTGCAAAATTAAAATTAAATATTATTATATTATTCTATACTGTGTAAGATAAATTTAAGATCAGAGTGACTTTGACATGCTGTTGAAATGATTAACGATCTAAATTGTTCAAAAAGTTGAAACAATTAAAAATTCTTTAAAAGTAAGTAATAAGTGGTACAATATTCCATTTAAAATTAGGAATTTATGGCGACATTCCGATTAAATAAAACAGTAAACAATCTGAAAATATTTCATGGAGTGGGTCCAGGTTGAGTGACCTTACAGTGCCAAATTTTCAAAAAATGGTATTCCTACAAGCCACAATACTTTTAAAGAATTGTTTCAATCAACCACCCTCTTTAGTCTTAAGCATACATAGGTGGCATTTTAATTCTTCCCTCGGAGAATAAATAAATTTTGCCAAACCGTCGTCACTCGATTATTTTTAATGAACATTCCAAAGAAATGTAAATAGATATTTTTTTAATCACAACCAATAAAGCAAATAAGATTCAACGAATTGACACGCAAGTGTTAAGTCGTACAAATTTACCCAACTATCATTAGCACATTCGAATATTCCACTTAGATCCCCTTTTTTAATTTAATGCCACTGTTAATATTGGTTTTCCCTAAAAGAAAATTAACAGCAAGGGATTGTATTGTAATGGTTAGAACTTATAAGTGTAAAACTCTTTTATATTATAAATGATATTTATGACGAATATATGTAATCTTGTCTTTAACATATTTAAAGATAAATTATCTTTATTTTTTTCATGTAAGCGCTGTATATTTTAGTAATTTATATAAGTAGTGTGGCTTCTACATAATATTTAAACAGCAGTTTATAGCTTGTAAAAAAGCGATTCATTTGGCGATTTTTCAAGAGGTTATAGTTCCTCTTGAAGCACCGCTCGTCTCGCCATATATACGCTGTTTGCGATGTCAATAATTCTCTTTTATTGAAATACGTTATAGTTTCGACAATTTGCAATTTCATTTTTCATTAGTTCGAATATGGGTCTTCCTAAATAAAATTTCTAGAAGCGGCACTGAAAATCCCCTAATATACATCATGTGCAAAAATTATCAGTGCAGCCCAATAAACTTACGTCGATCTAGTGTTGCAAAAATCCAGTCACGTCAATAGACAAGTAGCAACGCCGAGCGTACTGCATTTTATATAGTGACATTTTTGTATTTTGTCTCCTCTACAAACATATATATTAGGATCATCGGGTTATGGAATCAGTGTTGTGATACCGATATGAGTACTTAATTAATCGATACGTCTAATTATTGATTTTTCCTCCTTGATTTTTAACATTTTATACGGTAATAGGTAATAATATTAGGTATAAAACTAATATGAACTTAAGAATAAAACTTTTGACAATTTAAAGGACCTAAAAATAGTATTTATTCTAGTCGTTTATCCAAGTCTATTACGATGCTTAACAAACATTAATCCCGCAGAACTAATTTTTTTCTAACTAACCTTCATAATTTGGAAACAACGATTTTAAATCTTCCTAATCTTTTAATGGCTTCGGTAACATCGAATATAAGACTTAAAGGAAAGCGAAATCACGATAAATTATGGATAATTAGTAGCTACTTCATGAGTAGAGAGGACAAAGGCGAATGAAATTATTACTTTTTTGCAGAGACTAGACAGACACATGTTTTGTCGAATCTCGGGGACACTAATAGCCACACGAACCCTTTCTTATAGGACGAATAGATATTAGTCTGTCTAGTCGCTGCAAAAGAGTAATAATTCCACCCACCTTTGCCCTCTCTATTGATTACACCAAATATCATTTTAACTATTGCATATTTTCAAATGAATATTTTACCTTTTTAAAAACATCATTCGTCCAGGATGTAAACATACTTGTTAATTTCTCTGTGTTGGGGTATTTTTAAATTAAAACATTTTGAGAAATGTTTTAATTTTATCGCATCGCAGGGTTCAAGTGGCGATTAGCTTACCTTACTCTACCCCGTAACCAACCAGTACGAACGTTTCTTCCAACGCTTTCTTTCGATACCATTCAATACTGCGTCTGTTGGTAGATACTTTACTCGGTAGCACTGTACGAACCCCATTCCTGATCGGATATTCGCAAGTCGATGTGCAGCTGATCAGGCCGAAGCCACAACCATAAGAATGCCTTGCTTTAAACAACTTTACCTTACCAATTTAGTGATATTTAAGGTCACCAGAACGTTTCTCTTTTAAAAATCTCCCGTGTATTTTAAATGTTTTGAAGATTCACTATTAAAAGACAGGAGTAAATATAACTTTTATTAAAAAACTTACAATTTGGTTTTCAATTTTACAAAATAACTAAAATAATTTTTATGTTTACATGTCTACTAATTTATAGGTATAGAATATTTTCGATTAAAGGTCTATTACAATAATAGTAAAATACTGAATAGTGAAAAATCATATTAACGTTATATATCAGGATATACAGAATATAATTAAAAATACACTAAAAATATTTATAAATCGATATTATTAAGAAAGAAAAGAAAACAGTATATAATAAAGAGTCTATTGTAGGTATCTATATATAGCCTATCATTAGAGTAACAATATTATGCCACATTATCTAACATTCTTCTCTTAATTTTATACATCATTCATACAGTGCAAGTATTAGATTAGATATATAATTTAACTAAATTTATTTGTACAGGTCATATTATTCTTACAAAAGTGAATGTAGTTTGCAGGCCTCCGTATTTCATTAATATTTTTATCTGTATTAGGCCTGAAACTATGGAAAATATAAGTTTCTCGGCGATCAGATGCAAAAATATTAAAATTATCATGAATAAAAAAATAATCGATTTAAACGTAAAAGCTATAGTAGCACTGGGGTATCCGAAAAATTTTAATGTATACAATCACAGCCTCCAATATGTATTTTAGTCGAAGTTATATTTGAATTCTTAAATGTTAAAATATAATCGCTACCGATATCGTCTTATGTACTTAACACGAAGCAAGCCCATTTTAGCTGCCCAATCTACCCATTAAAGTTGTCATATATAAGATATTCCATTCATTTAAATATTTAAAGAAACAATAAGTAAACATAACCTGAACCTGAAAAAAGCCAATAATACATATTCTACTTCTAATTACTGATTACCAAATACAATATTTAAAAGAGTAACGCATCAAGTACTGACACTAGAAATATTAAGTGTAAAGTTTTAAATTAATTCAACCTGTTGAAATGCTTCGACTACGTGTAACTGCTAAAGATGCACACTCCGCAAGGTGGTTCCGATAAAAACAGCTGGAAGTCCAAAAATAGGACTTGTAATTTTACAAAAAATTCGGGTACATTAACACACTGTCGAACGAAAGTAGAAAAAAAGAAAACAAAACAGAGTTAAACTTTCCAAGACACTTTAAGACAAGACTTAACAGCCAATAGTCGTATTTTATAATGTATGTCATATGCAGGTTTCATTTCATTTCAGGTTGCAGTCGATGTATCGATGTGTGATACTTAGACTAGACATATATTCATAATGTAAAGCTTGATTGGATAATTTGAGGAACTACTATCTTAAATTGTCTGCTGATTTAAAAATCTCTTTTAGGAGTTCTAGATAAAAATGCTGCATAATCTTCAAGTTTTTCTTAGAGATTCTGCAAGATTTATTAAGATATATTATTTTAATATAATAGAGATATAAACAAAGTTTCTAAAGGTTTCAAAGGTTCCTCGCTTTGTGTTAGGACAATGCCACATTTTGCATGTTGTAAATTTAAGAGTCGTGGACAAGAAGATATTCTCAGAAATTACTGTTTAAAATGAAAAAGAAATATTGAAAGATTAGGAACTAGAAAGATTTGAGTCAGTTTTGGTGAAAGTTTCCTTATAGCATGGGTCTGGGTATTATTTAATGGGTATTTAATAATTTAAACTTTAAATTAACTCAATTAGATTAAAGTAATTTAAGTAATTAAATTAAGTTCAATTTATATTTAAAAGTTATCCTAATCTTATTCTAAACATAAATACGCAGAGAATTTAGAAACGTCTGCAGGCGGTTATTACTAGTAAATAATGCGAGATTCGACAAAAACAAGAGATACCACGACAGCAACGGTAATCGAAACCTGCGGAGTTTAATGAGTTGGTGGATACTGAATCGACACAAAACAAGGTTTTTACAACATAAATTTAGCTTTCAGAGTATTTTTGTATATAACTAATTATTAATCAAAACAAAGACAATAGTACATAGCCGAAAACTAACAGCGTCTCCACAAATATAGCGTGTAACATTCATAAAAAATAAAACGTAATACATAAAATACATATTGGTTCCATAGTTCCAAACAATTTTTATCATAGCAGATGGGCTAATGGGCTACCATTCGAAATAGTACACGTAGAATAGTATAAATTAAAAGCCCTTGACTTTTGAATATCAACCAATAGCAAAAATTGTACGAAGTGATATTTATACACCAACGAATAGTGAGTCAGCAATTTTTGCTTATATCAGACTTTGCCTAATAATCTAATTTTCAGTGAGAAATATTTCTGACATTTAAAAGCACATTTTTCAAACAAAATAGTCCTAAAACTTACTTCAAGCTACAAAGGAAAGTAACATTTAATTATGCGGGCAAGATGAAAATTATACTAAACTAAAAAAACTAATACCTTCTACACAAAAATTAAATTGCACTCTATGTTAAAAAGAATATTTTATTCAAGCGATCGCCAAGTCTATACCACAAAAACTCTAATGTATCACATTTTATTTAATACAGATAACACTGCATCATATTTTAAACAGTAGAAAGTAACTATGTCTGACTTATTTCCTTATACTTCGATAATAGTCGCAATTAGAAAACGAAGTATACAATTTTGAAAATATTTTTATTTTATTCATTTGAATTAATATATGTTACTGTAAAAGCCCGACAAACAGTGAATGCTCTAACTTACTCGTTAAACTTAGGATTTACCAATGTATATATTAACTTCTATCAATGAAATGTGAAAATTCGTAATTTCCTTGGGTTTTTCGCCGTAATTAAATTTGTTATAATATTAAACCCCGGTAAGGGCTCAAATCTAGCATCTCATGTTCTTCGAACAACCGTGTTAAACATCTACGTACAAAAAAACTAACACCTCCCCCGAGAGCCGGAAAATTGCTCTTATAATTGCAGCTCTTTTTAAGTTAATAAACAATATGCATACAACAAAGTAATATTTTAAATTCAACACGAGACATTACGTCTGAAAGATTATTATAATTACATTGGAAAATTGAGATTCAAAAGAGTAAAATTATTATATTTCTGGACAAGACCAAATTCCATCCACACGTATTAAAGCACAAAAATTTGAAATTAATTTTCATACCACCCAATACTACCTGAGTATGTAAACCTTTGGACCAAGGAATCATAAAAAAACTTAAAGTTTTACAATAGAGACCTCTTGCAAGACATCTTGTCAAAAATAAGAGTCAAATCTGTAAGAAAGCTTTCAAACTGCATTTATTTCTATTCTATTTATTTCTAATAGCTATAATTTCTAAAAGCATCATAGAATAAAGTAAACCCTTCTATTATAAAAAACAATTGTTTCAGGAATAGCTTGATTCCAGAGGAGTGACTCTAATTTAACTAAGTATAATCCTGAAGACCATTTACTGTTGTCAACTCACTGATTTATTGAGAGGTATCAGAGAGTTAAAACATGCAGGTCGCCGGGATCCGGAAAACTTTGTGGTGTCTAAGCCAACCTTGCATACATTTATAGTTTATTTAAAGTAAAAAAAGGAAAAACTTTTCTATTAAACGTAAAAAAATAGAAACGACGAGCGTTCGTTTATGACAGCTTTCACTGAATTTCGTAATTCAACTTACTTCGTATGTTTTATCTTGATAAATTAAAAAAGAATTTAATATTGACACAATTTCTTGTACATCTACCATATCTGGTAAATCCTAGGTTTAAGGCGTCTATCCTGCAATTCGCCAATTTTCGAACTATTACAGCGGCATTGGTGATTGTAATCTTGATGTACATATTTACAACTGGCAAATAAAAACATAAGGGAAATATAACGATTTTTTTAACTTTACGTATATGCAGAGGATCGTTTGAGTTACTCACTCTATACAAGGATTTTCCGCATAAAAAATAGGAGTAATGACAGTATAGCATACTTTCATAAGCAAAAAATTTAGTTTTTGTTTAGATAGAATATTGTGGTATTTAACTTATTACATTTAAATTTGAAGCTGTGAATTCGTATTTGTGTTCCACTAAATGGTTTGAGTACTTCAAACTCCCCTTACATGCGTTAATATCTTCTATACAGCGGCCTTACCTCTTATTACATATATTATTGTAATAAACCGTACAATTATAAATATAGAAAAATCTCCTTGTTAGTATAATTATAATATGTACAAAATGAAAACGTTCAACTATTTCCTATTATGTGTTTTATCTCTGCACATATCTTTCAATATAACTATTTATTTCTAATTCGATATAATGTTTTTCCTATCAGATTTATGCAGGTTAGAATTGTTTAGTTTGAAAGAGTATATAACAAACGAGATTTGGAATATATAATTCAATTCATACGTGTACACTACACTTCTAATCTTAAAAATAAAACTCTATAATAAGAAAGCGTACTTAAGTAGATTACTAAAATAAATATATTTCAGTTCTAATCTGCATATAATTATATATTTGTATGTATATATATATATGTATATTATTATTTAAATTGATCCCTATATACTATACTTTAGAAAGCAGATCACTCACCAAATTCAGAAAGAAAAGTAATAATAAAACAAAAATCTAGAGAAGAGAAGAATTTTGCATGTCTTAGTGAAAATTATCGAATAAAAATACTGTGAATACTATAATACATAACACGTGGTTTACTATGTAATTATATACTATTTATATGGTAACAATATTCTCCTCTAACAATTAGATTGTGTGAATTAAGAAGCTATCATATATTAATGTACAAATAGTAGGTTCAATAACAGCTTGAACATTGTTTCGTTTCTATAATAATTCGCAAGTCTATTTTAACCTGAAACAGAATATTCAGAAGAAGATTCATCGATTCAGAGAATTCATCGATGGAATAGAATAAACACCCTAAGAAAAATCTTTCCAGATTGCTTAAAAAAAAGAGTGTCCTGTTCTCTCTAATAATTTAAGTTTACCCCCAATCGAGTTATAGTCGGCATCTCTCAGTAACAAAAATTTGGAAAATATGACACACTTCAAGTATGTAAAAACACGGAAGCGGCAGAATGTTAATGCGCTAGAAACACTGCCTTCGCAGCTGCCAAAGAACCTCATAGCAGCAAGCCATATTGAAACTGTGACTGAATTTCAGAAGAAATGTACATTGAACTCGGGCAAGGGCGATGCAATCTGTGATCGTATATAATGAAAAACGCTGCATTTACTTGATATGTAATTAACTATCTTTTGACAATGGTCTGTCCAACCTATGTTGGTTTCGAAAGTAATTCCTAGAAACTTAGATACATAAGATTGCTGCAGTCGAGTACCATCCATTACTAGGTTTCCACAATTCACTTGCCCTCCGTCTTGTATGAAATATCATGTACTTTGATTTTTGAAAACTAAGCGGCAACTTGTTTTCAGAAGACCACCGTATTAAAACTTCTGATAGATGGTTAGATATACTAGAAGCATCACGATCAATAGCCAAAACATATATATCAGAAATAAAAAGATATGATTTATACATAAACTAAAAAGAATAGGACCCAAAACGGATTCATGTTGTAAACCCATTCCTATAGGTAATGTTCGCAAGCACATGCAACCCTCGAACAACGCTCAGCAGTAGTATCATAATCACATATCAATCGCTCGACATATTAAAATCAAATAATTGAAAGCGATTTAAGTATGATTAGAGCTAATAATAAGGAAATTAAGTTATTAAGTCTTGAATAAAATCACATTGATAATATCAACTTTTTTAGTAGATTACAATGCATCTAATGAATCTGAGAATTTATTAAAAACATCAATATATGATAGCTTCTTAAATATGGTAGTGATAAAATTGTGGCAGAGATACATCAATTATCTTTTGGGAAAAAAGTATATCAAAAACATTTTCGGCAGATCAATTCTTATTTTAAAATATTAAAGTAAAAAAGAAGTGCAATTTAAAACTAATAAAATATATGGCTATTATCAACATTTTAAAAATATCAGTAGATCTAAACTTTAAAATGTGAGCTCAATAAAGATATATTGATGTATCACAAAAACTATAGATATTTATTGTTTACATATAATTCTTACAAAAGCGAATTTGTAAAAAAATACTACGCAAAAATCGTTACTATTAAAGTATTACGTAAAGTAAATTTGAAATATAGATCGCATTCTGTAAGAAATATATTATATTATAGAAAATTTGTACGTGAAAGAATCAAATGAAGAAACAAATAAAGAAAAATTCATATCACACAATTCATATATTCTACATATACTGTCAATAAGTAGCTAAAACGTTACCATTAGCTGTAGGCACGACTACAGAATGATTATTTTGTTGGTGTATAGGTAAGTGTTGTGAAGGTGGTACTACATTACCTGACGATACGGAATTCGCTAAAGTTTGGGCTTGGCTAACCTGTGGAATTTGTAAATTCGCCGCTGTAGTTTGCACCGTACTCGTGCTGGATGCTTGAGTTTGTGGTACTTGATTATTATTTATCTGATTATTTATATTCGATGCACCGTTAGCTTGATTTTGACCATTCTCGGTAGCGTGTTTCCTCATGTGACGCATCATGTTACCCTTTTCCACGAAGGTTTTTCCGCAATCTGGACATGCGAATGGCCGCTCGCCGCTATGTGACCTCCTATGAGAAACTAGGTGACCTTTACACATGAAATCCTTCTCGCAGAGATCACATCGAAAAGGTCTATCTGCAGCAGCTCCTTTATTGTGTGATCTTTGATGAAATAATAGGTTTCCCTTGAGCGGAAAAGATTTTCCACATTCACCGCAAGAAAATGGTCTTTCTCCTGTATGAGAGCGCATATGATTCACGAGATGTTCTTTCCTAGTGAATGGTTTAGAACATACATTGCAACAGTGTGGAGTTTCACCTATAAGAAACAAAAAATATTCGAACATTACATTTTGCAATCTAGGAGGAGTTATCAACCTAGTTATGAAAACAGTATGCTACCGCGATAATTTTTTAATATCAAGTTTCTGCGTCATTTTGTCAAATAAAAACAAATGTAAAGACGTGAATGATAGAATAATTGCTCGTTAGATATTACGCCTCGCGCGCAAATTGATGATGTCAAATCGTTACTAGACTTATCGAAAACCGTTTCTTTTCACTGACCGTGTACCCTTCCATAGCATTACCTTAGTTCCGGGGTACTCGATTCCAGAAATGAATATCCGAAACCGGCTATTTAAATACTCGACATTAGGATGGAATACGGGGGGCACCCGTTGTTAAATAGTAACTGTATTAGCGTATAGCTGATACGAATTGAATAGTCAAAAAGCACACGGGATGTGAACGGGAAACGGGATGTCAGAAATTGGGTAAAATTATCGATAATCCGATCAAAACCGATACTAAAAATATCGAGTATTCGAATATACAATATCGAGAGAAACTCTGCATGACAAGTGAAGAATGCGTAAAACACGAATCGTTCGAGAAGTAATCAATAAATGCGTCTTTGAGGAATTACAACACCTATCTTACAATCTCCATCTCGCCTTCTGCGACTATTAAACTAGGAACAAGAAATAGTTGAAAGAGCATCGCTTTTAAACAAATAATGACTTAGAAAACCCTATGGAAGCGTTTTTTTTTTGCAGAATTACGAAAGATTTTTTTCCCTGAGAATAGAGATATTGGGAAAACATTGGAATGGTGTGTTACATTGAAAAATAAAATATTGTTTGTTCTCTAACTCATTGTTTTCATGGCTAGGTAGATAATAAAAAAATTCCCCTCGAATTTAATAATTGTTTCCTGAAGTTAAAAACTCACCTGTATGTTGCCTAAGATGATTCGTAAGATGTTCCTTTCTCGTGAATGTTTTCTGACAGAACTCACACCTATGCGGAGATTCTCCTGTGTGAATTCTAACGTGATTGGTCAGATGTTCTTTTCTCGTAAACGATTTTGAACAAAAATGACAACGGTGTGGCGATTCCCCTGTGTGTTGTCTCACGTGATTAGTTAGGTGTTCCTTTCTAGTAAAAGACTTCGTGCACATGGGACATTTATGAGGTGATTCGCCGGTATGCTGACGTACGTGGTTCACTAAGTGGTCTTTTCTAGTAAATGCTTTCGGGCAATAACTGCATCTGGAAATTATAATTTTGCAAGTTAATAAACATCTCTCACTCAGCTCTTCACATTTTTCAAACAATGCATTACTACTATATCAATAAGAATAAATTCTAAATAATTTAAATATATAAATAAAGAATAAATAAAATAAAGAAATTCTTCATAAGTGTAATACCATTTTAATTCAGGCTGTAGAGAACTTATGAAAGTACCTACTAGAAATTACAAGAATTTTTATTTGGAAAAAACATTTAAATTGTTATAAATAACTAACAATCAACCGGATTAAAAAGAAAGTCAGAAATCACATATTATAAGTTCAAAATCATTTGAATTTTGAACGTGCTGTTGCAGGATTCACACTGCAATACTAGAAATACAGAACATAAACGTTAGCAATAGGTCAGTAACACCTTTAGTTAGTTTATATAGAATTCTAAATATTTAGTTTTATTTATACGTAATTAATAATTTAAAACTGAAATACCATTCCGAAGTATATTTTTATTTCTATTTGAATATAGCTGTAGGATTTTTTTGGGTTTTGGTAATTCTTTCAGTTACCGTAAAATATTTTCATCGTTATTGTTCATGCACGCGGATATAATGCAATTGTTATTGATCAAGCTGTAATTAACTTACATTTCCATATTTTGATATCCGCGTTTGTTTTCTTCAAAGTAATATTATTTTTAATATTTGTACCGTTTAATATCCTCTTAAGGACTAAACATACTTGTTATTTCTTTTGTGCACAACTTACACAAACTGTACACAAACACCGCATTGAAAGAGTTACTACAATCATGGCTAAAAGTTCTTTTTTCAATAAATCACTACTATTAGAAAAAAAAGACACCTAAAAGAATGAAACAAAATAACCAGTGTGTGATAACTTGATTGACGAAATGGAAATTTCACGCCTCCATGATTAAAATAATTTTTGGGAATTTCCCAAATCAATGTCAATAGTAACTAAATCTATAGTACTCAACATCTATTGGGTCACGAAAAAACATCACAGATCTTAAAAGAAAACTACATAATAAATAAAATAAATACCGAAAAACTCTAAATAGAAACTATGAAAAAAAAAGTTTTCACGTTTCATCAACTATGAAACTTCCTTACAAAGAATTATACAGCCATCATTAGATCTCTATTCTCGAACATTGTTGTTAATACCTCAGCATCACTACTAGCAATACTGTAAATTAGACTGAGATAATTTCGATAATTCAAGATAAAATATCCTGATAGAGTGGCAACTCTGAATTTCTCTTTTTCTCTGAACATGAATTTCAACATCTCCATTGGACATACCAGCAGAAGACACGATGTATTTATTTTGAATCTTCAATTTTTGACAAATAGAGCACAAAGTACAAGATGAGATTTAAAATATGTGTTTATTAGTTGTACTTAAGACTACATATATATCACAGTTTTCCGCCCCTCAATGTAATGCTTTTACGGATAGGAAAAAAAAAAATAGATGATCTATCATCAAAAGCAACTACTGACAAACTACTACGATGAAAAATTTCTATCGCAAGCTAAGAAATTTGCAGATCTGTTAAATTAAAAGTTTAGATGATATTTACGATAATATACTGCACATAAATAAAAGTACGGAAACTTCCCTTATAATGGCGCTATTGCTCTTGTTATTATGTTACGGCGGCAACGTGTTATTCATGTAACAGAAATGAAAATAAAAAAATCTCAAAACTATTCAGTAAAATCAGAATGAATGCAGAATGCAGGATATTCAAAAAATCATTTTTTTAAGTAAACTATAACTTAGAATACAGTTCTTTTACTGGTAATTAAACTTTACTTTACTACTACTTTTACTGTACTTTGTTTTAAAAAACAGCACATTGCGGTTTATTTAACTCTTTATACAATATCAAATTGTTTTCAATAAATTAAGGTGGTGCATTTTCACTTTCAGATAATATATTTTTCACAGCTTTTGTAAAATAAATTATTGAAAAAATATGTCTTGTTTCCAACGCATCTGTACGAAGTTTGTCTAAAAAGGACCTACGCTTGGAGACAGATGGAGCTTTATGTCAAAATCATTCTAGTGGAACATTATTCTTTAGTTGATGTCTACCAAAATTTTGGAGATTCACCAGTTAGTGTTGCTTCGAGAGGTGTTGAAAGTGAGCAAGTTCATGCATTTACATAATCATGGAAAAAGAACAATATCGGCCAATGAGTCGATTTGTTTTTCTTTTTTTTTTTTTTTGATAGGAAAAGTACACAGAAATCAAAGGGAAGCAGTTTGTAAAGACCCTGCACCTTCGATGACTACTATAAGATACATCTTTAATAAGTTTAACAGTGGTCCAACAACAGTCTTTAATGGGTAACGTACTGTAAAAACAGAATTTTGATTTTTATAAAAAAGAATCTATGGACTTTCTACATTTAAGTTTAGTAATAAAGCATGCTACAAGTGTAAAAAATACTAACCTAAATGGCGTTTCTCCAGTGTGCTGCCTGACGTGATTAATCAAATGTTCTTTTCTAGTAAACGACTTTGAACAATAAGCACATCGGTGCGGTGACTCGCCGGTATGCTGCCTAACGTGGTTAAGCAAATGTTCCTTTCTTGTAAACGTTTTTGAACAAAAATCACATCTATGCGGAGTTTCGCCCGTATGCCACATTATGTGATTCGTAAAATGTTCTTTTCTTGTAAATGATTTCCCGCAAATTTCACATCTAAAGGGTGTATCATTCGTATGCGAACGCATATGGTTCGCTAAATGCTCTTTGCGTGTATATTTTTTCCCGCAAATCGTGCAATGATGCGGAGTTTCACCGGTATGCCACATTACGTGGTTCATAAAATGTTCCTTCCGCGTAAAAGACTTTTTACATATTTCACAACGGTGCGGGGTTTCCCCTGTATGCTTCCTAACATGGTTTACCATATGCTCTTTTCGAGTAAAGGTTTTTGCACAATACTGACATCTGTATGGCGTTTCTCCAGTATGACACCTTGTATGGTTGTCTAGATGTTCTTTTCTAGCAAATGACTTTCCACATATGGTACAATTATAAGGTTTTTCAGTAGAATGTCGTTTCATATGCCTTTCTAGTGAAGCTGCGTTGGCGAACACATGAAAACATACTGAACATGTAAACATGCTACCACCTAAATGACATTTTCCATGCCTAGTTAATTCGGCAGCATTGGTAAAAGCTTTTCCGCAAACTTGGCAAGTAAAAGGTTTCCTCTCCGTGTGATATCTCCTATGAACAATTAATTGATATTTAAATTGAAACATTTTTCCGCACAAATCACAGACATGAGTGGCCGCAATCACAGGAGGAGTATCAGTTGCTATTGAACTGCTCATTGGTTCTTGATCATTTTCTACAAGAGTCTTAGGTGTTACAATGGCAATATTACTCGATAAGTTACCCGCTTGCTGAATACTTGCATTATTAGTAGACACTATACCTGCAGGCGTAGTTATTTCACTTTGTAATTTACCAAAGACTTCATGATAGGCTAATAACTGATTAATGTCATCCACATTTACTTTATACATGTTCTGAACGACCTCCACACCAAGACTCTTCGCCAGGTCCTGTTCTTGTATTCCAGCCGAGATCTTGACAATGCTTCCATCAGCTGTTCTAACGTCCATTAGGTTCCCTTTGATGTCTTGCAAACCAAATTGCGCCCCTAATAACTTAGTACAATTCTGTAAGTTCTTTTCGTCTTTAATAATCAGATTTTCATTTAACTGGTCTTCACTTGAATTTTGATTCTGTTCTGTATTCTCCATTCTTACGACATTATCCAATACTTGCTGCACTTGAAGATGATGCAACTGTTGTACTGTTAAGTTTTGATGATTTATCTGCTGACCGTCGTTCATGTGCATTTGATTCTGCGCTAGTTGTGATGTAATCAATTCCTTGTGATCTTTACTATCCTCAATTACCGAGACCAAATTATCTTGAACTTGCACCTGCACCATATTTTGATTATTTTGTGATTGCTGCTGCTGCTGCTGTTGTTGCTGCTGCTGCTGCTGCTGCTGTTGTTGTTGTTGCTGCTGCTGCTGTTGAGATTGATTTTGACCGGACATTTGAGAAGAATGAGACAATTGTGACTGAGATTGCGTAGCCATAGTTTGGGCTTCCGATTGAGGATGATTTGACAGCTGACTATGATTTTGTGAGGCGGTATCTATATGCATGGCACTTGCAGGTATAGCAAGATTGGTAACTGATTGTGATGTTGCTATGCTCACTGGTATTTGCTGATGCTGCTGTAGAAGGAGAGAGTCTGCGTTTATGAGATTCGCATGTTGGCTCATCATGGCTTCCTAAATCAAAAAAGGAAATCAATACTAAAATATTGACGACAGTTAAAAATAACATTATACAGAGTGAGTTAACGGTGTGGCAATGTCCGTTTATTCTCTACAGACAACATTAAAATTACACATATATAGGGTGATTCAAAAACATGGCAATACTCATTGTATTTGAATTCTATAAATTACATTTGATGGAGGATATTGGAAAGTCAAATACTACCACTAATGCAGTTCGTCGCCAACGGCAGCGTAAACAAAGTGGCTACTCTCCAACACAGCACTTTTTTTATATCCGTAAGTTTGGTAAAAATGAAACTGCGACCGGTGAAGCATGCATTTCGTCGTAAACTCAACATTAAACCTTTAACGATGAAGACCATTTGTCGTTGGAAAACTCTGTATACTTAGGTAAAAGTCGAGGCCAACCGCGTGTGCTGGAGGAGAAAGTACAGTACATAGGAATGAGTTGAACGTAGCCAAATGCAGTCAACTCATAGAGAAATAGAGAACGCCGGTTGATTCTTTGAGTTGTAGTGACCACCAAAATATCTGTTTTATGGCTTCTAATGGCTTCATATTTGTTTCAGGGCTTGGATACACCGAACCTCATGTCATAAGTAACATCATGAGTCATGATGTTACTTATGACACTTGAAAATGTTCCCCCTCCATAACAACTTTACTTAAGAAATAAAAACTTGTAGAAGTAAATCCGTTATAGATACATAATTTGTTGCCTATTATGTTGCTAATGCATTGATATTTTAAGTTACACGTTACAAAATGTGCGATAAAGAAAAAAAGAACCAAATATAAACATAATATTGCATGTTTATGAACAGTTTCTGCAGTAGATAGAAATTGGCTATCAGCTGTAGGTTTACCATGATCTGTACCAAAAACGGTTGGTTGCATTGATGCAGCAACGTGTTAACATCAAAATTTAACGTTTACATATTTCGTCCTGCAGTTATATGAACGGTCATGTTTAATTTACATTGTGAAAATTTTGGCACTGCATCTTAATTCCTACACTGATTTCTCAGTACCCTAGGTAAACACAATTTAATTTTCATTTTATTTCCTTTTTATCATATATGATGAGGACTCAACGAGGTCATCATCACTTTTATAGCAACCTTAAAATTCTTTCAGTGTGCAAATTCTGTTACCTTTGTTACCACCATCCTTTGGCCACAAAGAGTGAAACGCAGTAATTATATCAGTCCCACCAAAACCACCTGACATTTTAAGGGAGTCGATTAATTCTGCAGCAACTAAGAATAGGCCGTCCTACCTAAGGCCACTTAACCGTTGTTTGTAGTTTTAATATAGAGAAAAAACAGTAATGCTACTCGTTGGTATATAATGTTTCCCATTAGTTTAGAATGAGCGCCGCAGTTGCAACAGCATTTCAAGGTCAGACAGATTTTAATTATAAATAGGCGGTATTATTACAGTATTCTCCCTGCACTGTGGTCAGTGATAATAACATATTTGACCTCTGAATCAACCTTGATACTCAAATATTACCAACAATAATATATAATAGTTGCATGCAGTGCACATACCTCGACACAATCTCATTTTTGTATTAAATTTTTGCTGTGTTGCAAACAATTTAATGAACTAATACCAGTTAAAAGTTGCGTATTTTAACATAAATATATTTGCAAAAAATTCTTCAATTGGTGTATATTACCAATGAGATTACCATGTAATACAAAAACTATTAGGAAGATTATCGATCACATTTAATCATACCTGTGAAATTTTTCCTTGATTATCAGGCCTAGCAGAACCTGGTAAACTGTACACTTGTGGAATGGGACCAGGTAGTAGATTTGTCAGTACCCAGTATTTTGCAACACTACTTAATGCCACAGCATTTAAGGCAGTTGTATTCACCCGTAAGTCTGTTGGTACTGAAGTAGTAGGTGGTGGTCTCTGAGTGCTTCCCTTAAACGACAATGTTAATTTTTAATAAAATTTCATAGCTACATTCTAATATTAGCAAATTGTATAATCGTCAAACCTTTCTATTAAAATTAACTTATGCAGATTTTGATGACTTACAAAATGAATTCTCAACTTATTTTAAAATTAAATTAATGCTTAAACATTATGCAAGGAATTATAAAAAATATATTATTATACTGTATAATTCTGTATCACTAGGCTTAGATGCAATGGACTTTATCCGTCAAAATAGCCCATGATAGCTTAAGCCGTCCACTCGGCTTTAGTACCATGTATAACACATTAATCGTACAACTTTCTTAATTACTTGGACAACTTCAATGTTCTAATATACTTCAAATGTAGTTCAACCAACTGTTGTCTACATAGATTACTTTACTTTACACTTGTTTGATTCTTTTGCCAAACAATGCGTGTACAATTACAAAGGCTGTTCCAACTATTTAGACAAATATGTTAGCATCCACTTAGTCAATCTAACTCCTCATAGATGTAAATCTTTTATATAACTAATTATACAAATTCTACATGATGATACTACTGAACGAACAACTGAAAGATACTGCTTCACCATATTGAAGAGGCCCTTTTTTTTGTGCAAATACATTTCAAATCACATTTATTTGAATAATTTCTACTGCGATTTTGTTAGGAAATCATTGAATTTACATGCAACATGATAAAACTATTTAAGGCCCGCTAATATGTAGTTTGCAAAGTTTATTTAAACTATTTCTACTTATTCCTTTGTGCTGCAAAGTTACAAAGGACAACTGATAGTGCATCTAGGTAGGTTTGTATTTGAAACAAATTTTAACATAGCAAACTTAAAATTTTTTGAAGGAGGATTTACATTTTAAATTCATAGTTGTAAATACCAATTTTTTCTTACTTCAGTCTGTTCAGAAGTAGTATGCGCCCCACCAAGGGGGTTTTGATTATCAGAGTTCATTGTATATTTGACAGAATTTATTACAGGTCTATGTACATGTATTTTTCACCGGTGGTCAAGTCATTTTCCGTAGATAACTTTAAAAATTATCACGTGAAATGTTCACTGTCATTGTCTAAATAATGCGGGGGACGCGACGGGTAGCCATTACAAAATTGGAAAATTAAAATCGCTGCCTTGCGTACCACACAAGCATTCTAGACACTCCAGAATTAACACAAAATACGTCCCGAGTCCTTCGCACTTCACAAATACCGCGTACTACTTCTATAAATTATCAACAATTCGATAAATACAATGAAAGAATGGACACGGACGCGCGGGGCGCCGCAAACAATAAACACACGAACCAAGATGGCAGAAGACGGTTTCAACGAAATACGTCGTAAAATATTAATATTTTCACAACGAGAATCAAAAAACACCGGCCCCTTAAATCCACTAGAACGCTTGATTATCTATTTTTCATAGATTTTATAGTGTTGTAATCGTGTTTGTCTTGAAATATAGCATAATACAGCATTTTATACACAATAAACATTTGAATAATCATTGCCCTACCATTTTGTAATATGTTTGAGCGGTAAATTTGAATTAACAAATAAACGGAAGAAAATAATATAATTCTATAATCGTATCCCGTAATAAGACACCCCACTCTTGCAAACTTTCTTATTTATAAAAATAATTATATAGAATCAATTTTCATCGATAGTTTTGTTTATTTTGAGATGCTGAATGCTCAAACTTACCATAAAATATACAACGCGTTATAAAAATGCTAAAATGTGGAATCCTTATTGTCCATTTATATTTGTAACGTCATTTAAAGATAATCTTAGTGAATCTTAATTACTGAGTTTAAGGAAAACTAAAAAAGATAATTCTTCAATAGAAATAAATAAGATGCGCAACTCTAGATATGTGGATATAATTAAACCTTGAATATGAATATTTCCTTTTTTAGTTTTAAAATAAAAAGTAAGTTTCAATTACATTTGTAAGGGACATTTTCCATAATAAATAAAGTTGTAATGGTACCTTGATAGGAATCTATTTCACATATTTCAATTTATATGATGTTCTGTATATTGGCAACGTTCCAAAGTAAGCAAAACAATTCATCAAAAATGACTTTTTTTTCAAAAAATAAAAAATAACATTTTTGTCCAGTAGGTACATTATACCAAAAATACTCCTGAAATAGATTAGAATTTCAACTAAATATAACTATTTTAATGTTCAAGTTAAACAGACAAACTACTTACTTCTATAATTATCTGTTAACAATAGTAAATTAGTGAAAGTCAAGAGTATTAACTTCTTTAATTACGTATTTATATATTCTTCCAAAAAAAAAAAAACTATACAGAACCTCAAGAATTTACTTATTTTAATCCTATTTAAGGAAATATGCCTTCATTTAATTTGTTTAGGGTGGTTAACAGCCCAACAGGATCACAAGTTTTTTATTGTAACTTCAGAAGCTTTTAATGTGTAAATAACAATATGTACTATACTTCGCTACTACATCTTTATACACGCTCGTAGTCAAATGTAATTAATTTGTGACTTTACTTGCTTCGATAAATCAAGGCACTTGCTTTAAATATTAGAACCAAATTGATAAATAGTATCTTAAGCAGTACCGGAGAAAGACTTATTATCATTTCAAATTGGAATTCGTGAAGTTACCACATATTGAACGTTATTGCGCCATTTATCCCCGTTTCTATACATCTTATTAGAACTGGTTATTATATCGTATATGTATTTGAAAACTTCAAGAAATTATTTTGAAAACTAAATAAGGAAGCAGTCAATACGCCTTAAACTTTATCCACTTTCGACACAATTATGGGTTGCGTATAAAGCATAGATAAATTTGGATAACGATTTGCGAATTCGCAAAGTTCAGAAATTATTGATGTGAATATAAGACGTGAATCAGATCTTAAGTAGGATCTATGAATTCGATCTTTGATGTTACTGTTTATTAACATTATTTAATTATAAATCGCAATTATTTAAAGCTGAATTGCTGCAAATTTTCTACTCTAATAAGACTTTATTATTTAAATTTACTAACTATGACTTTTGTGTTTTACTGTATAAAGGAATGTTTATTATTGTTTCCCCCAGCCCGTATTTACCGGTTGCCTATGGTTACCCGGTGACCGTATCAAACACTTAAAGCAAACCTAAAAAGTTAATTACTTCGTATTTATTAAATTTGAATTAATGACTTTGTACTTTGAAAGCCCTGTCCATTTCGCGGAAAGTAGTACAATTTCCACAAATGGAATATGGCACCCGAACTCGCCTTTACTAGCTGTGGCAAGTTATTCTCAAGAAAGGGGAGGTTTCGTTACAATATTTGATGAACTAGTAAGTAACATGCCTACAAATTTCCTGTTTTAAAATTAACTTTCGATTAACCAACTTTTTTGTATTATATCTATTTTATAGGGTGAACCAATACCAGATGTAACATTTCCGAGCCATCCTGTGTCGCAAGTAACTGCTTTAGTCTGGCATCCTGCAAAGAAGCTTTTAGTTACTGGCTGGGAAAATGGAGAATTAAGGACATGGAATGATAACAATAAAGATTTTATAAGTATTAATGGACCACATAAAGCTCCTGTTACTCTTCTAGAATTTAGTGAAAAGGGCAGTCGATTAGTCTCTTGCGATTCAGTATGTTTATCTCATTTTTATCTACACATATAATTTACCATATGTTTTCTTTTTATTTAAGAGTGGTAGTTTAGTTGGTTGGAAAGTCGAAAACAAAGACCAAATTGTAACTGCCTTCCATCATGATTTAAAAGAATGTATAACACATTTAATGTTTAGATTAACAGTAAAAAATTTTAATTTTGACATAGAAGGACTTGCAAAAGCAGCTGTTAATGGAGATGAGCAAGCCCTGGATATTTTTAGTAATTGGAGACCTAAGACTACAGCCCGAAAATTCAAAGTACAGGAAGGGAATGATAATCTATGTTTTTATGTAGGAACTCAGGAAGGTATGTTTTGCAGTATGCAAAGTGATTGCCATAATATTTCTACCCATTGGGGAGCGCATAAAGCGAGCCGTGCTGATAGGCTTGGATCAAATTGAACACAGCACATTGTGTGGACGTGGGCGAAATTGAAATAAAATATGTTTACAATACTTCGTGGAATGGGTCCAATATGCTCCACTCCACACATGAAATGAATATGGTATGCATTGTTTAGTTCAATTTGCAACAAGCCATAAAGGTATCGCGCCGGTTCGGACTATATATATCTTAAGACATTCATTTTTGGCAACAACTTCATCAATTTTAAACAAAATTTCTAACTAACAAATACTCTCTGCTGTTTTATGATTTATTAAAGGTACCATCTACTATATAAACCAAGTTGGTGCATGTGCAGAAGTTTTAAATACGGAAGGAATACCACTGAGTTACATGCTTTATCATCCAACTCGTGATATCGTAGTGATAATGATGGAAGGATTGACTTTAGGCACATTCTCAGTAGAACCTCAAGGCCATCTAACTGAATTGGCAAAGGTAAAATTGAGTGGTAGGATACAATCGATGCGCAGTTCCAACGGTCAGGGTCTTGCATGGGCAGGAAATAACTGTTTAGCCATACTTACAGGTATTTTCATCTTACAATACAATTTATTTAGTAATGCACTAAAATGTAGTATTTCAAATCAGGAGATCTAACAGTTCGAATCTGGGATATTGAAACGAATGATAACTATGTTTTGCCGGTCATAATGAAGAGCTATGCTAATGATAAGAAAGACAGAAATAGACAAATAAATGAGATGTTTACTTGTCTGTCGTTTTGTCAGACCAGCCTAACATTATGTGCCGGCACAAATATCGGCCGTCTGTACTTTTGGTTGAAAAAAATTAATAAGAGTATATATGTGGAAAATCCTGAAGATGCCTGGGAATTGTCGAATATAAATGTCGTTAGTGGTACAATTAAGCAGCTAATGTGGGGCTCAGTTAATTTGCGTTTACCACTTTTGTGTGTTAATTGTGTCACAAAAGTTTATATCATGAAAGAACAAAGCCTATGCACTTGTTACAGCGAGAAAGTGTGGGCAATACAAAGAAATGCGAACCAGGTATTACTGCAGACAGAAGATTCTGAACATTTAGTGAATTTGGATATGCAGGTAAATTAAAAAAAAAAAAAACCTATATTGACCAAGTTTAGGTTTATACTGATGGTTTCGCATTTAATAGGTTATGCCATGAAATTGATCTACACCTCCGCAAATGAAAATGCATCATCTATAAAAAGTTATACCTAATTCAAAAAACGAGATTAATGATGAAATAGTTTTATCAACATTACTGCTCAGTAGTGCGTATAATCACACACGTTCTTTTACAAAATCCAGAGTAAAAAAGAGATAATCATCGAGGCCGTGGGACGTATAGCACATTTTTGATCAGACAATGTGAAGTGTGCCATGTCGTATGTAGCCTTTGATTATGTTGTTGGAATAAACCATTTTTAACCTTATCCTATAAGAAGGATACTATAAGAAAAATGCACAAGGGATACTTGTGTATTTTTCTGGTTTTCGTAAACGTATCGTGCGTACGTTCTATTGTAAACCAGGACGTTTTACACTTAAAAAAATGTTTTATATAGAGTATGTTCGTCAAACAACAACGTCATTTTTCCAATTATCGAGCTTCTCGTTGTTATTTTGCGCTTGATATTCAAAGTAACACGGCAGAGACTGAAAGTTTTCTACTTTCGATGTAGAACGTGTGTGAATGTGGAGCATTTAAAAGAATGTTAAAATTAATAAATTCTTCTAATTTTTAGAAACGTTTTTAGAAAATGTTAGTAAAATGTTGAAGTTTTGAAAATGTTGCAACTTCATTTGCAGAGGGTGTACGATATCATCCTAGAAAAGAAATATGAAGAATTAAATAATGATTATACACAACACATTAGAATTGAGGCCATAACTTAGAATTTATTTAAATTTTGATTGCATAAAATTATAATGCATTCGTAGAGAGAGAAACTGGAGAACAGATAATTTTGTGTTTATAGGTATCCGATATGACTATTAACGAAAATTATATTGTTTTCACCAATGGACGTTCCATTGCAGCCTATGAAATAGTATGGAAGTTAACTAATGACAACAAATTTGAACTTAACACAAATTTAAGTCAAGGGACCGAAAAAACTTCAAAAATCAGTACAAACATAGCAGGAACATTTTCTAAGGATAATGATGCAGTCATGCTATATGAACGAAATATCTTAACACTTTTTCCTAGCGGAATTACTATGCATTCCTTGAATGGCGCTATAATAACTACAATACCAATTTTACAAACAGAAGGTGAGCCCATTGGAATGGATGTGTGCGGTAGTTACTTAACTGTTTTCACAATTGACGGTTTCTTAAAACTTTATGATTTATCAGATCGAGATCCAAAACTAATAACAGGTAGGTCAAGTTTTTTGAATTTCTTATCATTACAAACAACAAAAGAAAATCTTTTCAGGTTCCTACAACTTGTATGATACGTGTAGCGATTTTGGAGAAATCATCCAAGCAAAATCTAACAGTAATGGTACTAAAGTGGGATTAACTATTGCCGCTGCAAATTTAATACCCGATGGCAAACTGTACATATGGGACGTAGAAAAGGATAAACTATTATCTTATGATTTTAAAAAGAAACGTAGATCCTTTGATTATGAAGATGACACCATGGAGATTGGTGACAGTAATTCGGACGAAACTAAAGCTATTTACGATAAGATTTGTACGAATCGTATACCTTTATCAATTCATTGGGATACTTACGACAGTAGACTTCTTGTGTGCAATGCTAGAAAAATGAAAATTACATCTAAATCGAAGAGTTTAGTAAATTTATACGGCGCTTCAAGTGGTAAGCATCTTATTGATTTACAATGTCAAGTAATAACTAACCGATCATTTCTAGTTGATTTAGAGAATGAAGATCACGTAATAGTGACTATGTTTGTATCTCCAGAGTACGGAATTAGAATTCATGATATCAAAGCTGTTGCTCCTGAGGCTAGACTGCTAGCTTTGTCAACGCCATATATTGTGATACTTAAAAAGCTTGATATAATTCGAGAAGTAATGAATGATTTTATTGGATTAGAGCGTTGTAATAAGGCTACAAAAGAAGCAGTTCTAGAGTTCAGTTACAATTTAAGTTTAGGTAAGTTCATCCTTTTACATCCTTGAATTCAGATAATTAGTTCTTGTTCTGACGATCTTTGTCTAGAAAAAGTCATTTAAAAATATGGGATTCAAATCACCAAGAGAATATATTTCTAAAATGTTTCGATTATAAGATATTTTGTTATTAATTCTTTCAATATTTATAGAATATTTTTATATTTTGACTACTACTGAATACTTACGAGAAGTTCAAAAAAAGAAAGAAATTACAAGGAATCGAGGTACCAATTCCTTTCGTAACTGGACTTGTTTTGTTGACATAATTGCCAGTGAATGGATCGCCACATTCTCATGATAGTAGAAATTAGTAATTAGCATGACTATACCTTTCAAATCCTTAAAAATGGTTGTTATAACTTTTACAGCTGATGGAATCGCCTTTTCCTTCTTTAACGTATAATATAGACAGCATCCATATCTCATCTACGGCCACATAACGCCGTAGTAACTCAATTGTATTTTGCTTCCACATGTTCAATCAATGTTTTGAAGTTATTTGCCAATTCGGATTTTAATCAATCGCCAGAGGATGCGGCACCTATCTCGCAGATAGCTTCCTCGTACTCAATTCTTACCATATTAACAATAATCTTCCCCTGTATTCTGCTAAAGCGATATCATGAACTTCATTGGACCTACAGTAGGCCTGGTCGTTTTTCATCAAAGGCGGATGTACGGCCACGTTTAAATTCATTAAATCAATATCTGGTAGCAATGATCCAGGGTGCGTGTTCCTTACAAACCTGCATCCAACTTGCTATGCTTTCCTGTCAAAAGGGGAAAAGAGGGGGAAGAGTAAAACAAATAGAAGTTCCGAAGTTATTTACAAAAAAAAATAATAATTATATTTTCTCGTCTGGCGAGGTTTAAGGTAAAGATATCATTTGTGGCCGCATCCCAGTCAGCGACGGTCGTAGGTTGCAATATTTTTAAAAGAGAATCTGGCTCTCGCGGCATGAGCCACATAGATATGGAAGATCACTGTGCAATCAATTGCCTTCATCTAACAACAAACATCAGATTTCTAACAAAATGCAACAAATTTAAAATAAGTGGGCACTTTTGATATCTCCCTTGTTACAGTTATGTATTTTCTCATATTGATTGTAGAAATTAAAACAAAAAAAGAATTGAATGTCGAATTTTGAAGATATCAATTAAAAATTCAATTCAAATAATAAATTTGATTTAATCATAATTAAAAAAACTTATTTTTGTATCATGTCAATAAAGTGATTCGTTATCGAACAAGTCTGAGATTATGAGCTGAGCGTGCGAAGCAAGTTCATTAAAGAAGAGAATTTATTGCTATATATTTAAAAATATATTCCAGGAAACATGGATACCGCTTTCAAGGCAATTAAACTAGTTCAAAGCACAGGAGTCTGGAACAGCTTGGCTAGGATGTGTGTGAAAACAAAGAAATTGGATGTCGCCGGAGTTTGCTTAGGGCATATGGGAAATGCAAGAGCAGCGAGAGCTCTTAGGCAGGCTATGGCAGATGCAAGTTTACCACAAGAAGCCAAACTAGCTGTATTGGCTATTCAATTAAATATGTTGGTCGGTACTTGTAAATGTTAAGTCTCTATAGTTTATGTATTTGTTTCCGCCAGGATGATGCAGAACTATTATATATTCAGTGTGAACGATATGATTTACTGAATAAATTTTACCAGAGTCGAAATAAAATCGACGACGCAATTAGCATTGCCGAAACAAAAGATAGAATTCACTTGAAGAATACTGAGTATCGTTATGCACAGCAATTGGAACAAGATGGCAATTACAAAGAAGCAATTGTGCATTACGAGAGAGCTAATACATATCGCTACGATGTCCCACGAATGTTATTAGAACAACCAGAGCAATTACAATTATATATGTCTGATACCAACGATTCGTAAGTTTATAACATAGTAATTTTTGTTAGATTAAGTTGGTAGTTCTACAAATGTATATTTATTAAATAATGGTAAATCCTTGTTCTTTACTTGTGTCTTCTCGGGTTCTGTTTTTTTTTTTTTTTTTTTTTCTATACGTTTCAGTTATCTGGCGAAAAATCGCATGCAGAAATTAGCCTGCAGCTAAATGCAAATTTTAGATCCAATATTAAATATACACTTAAACCTATCAAGAAGATATATTGTGGACTAAACGAATTGAAAAGATGTTGATTTTTATTGTTATCAGCTCCTATCTGTCTGCTGTACAAAAGTACAAAGAAAACTGATTTAGCTTTCTTGGTACTTTTGTTGTTTGACGCATATTCAGCTGCGCAAGTTAATTGATAAATTATTTAAACATGCGTACCTTTTTAGCTATAACCTACTTAAATAATTTTAGCTCTTTATTCTTTTCTCATAAGACCAACCAACCAAATCCAGTTTTACAAATAGCACATAAAAAATATTGTAAATATTAAGCCAAAATTGTCGGTGTGTTGCCATATATCAAATAGACAAAAATCTATTACGTGCTTAAATCAATTTAAATGCTGTTTTAGAGATCGACTTTCTACTTTTGAATATGAATAATTCTTTTAATACGAATGGCACAAACTAAGACTGCCATAGAATGACTAAATCAAGTCGAGTATATAGGAAAATATTCAGAAGAGGTTGTCATCATTTGAAAACGCAATGGCTAATAGAGTTAAAAGTGTTTATTCTCCTTTGGAAAATCATAATCAGAAAAAGCTTTGCCTGAAGATTCGTCTTTAATTTATATGTTCTGGGTCGTGTTTCCCATCGTACAATTTTAAACATATTATTGCTTTGTGAATGAGCTCCTGTACCAATACGTTGTAAACTCAATCGCTGCACTTATGTAATTGAATTTCAGTTGAAAGACTACATCAGTTTAATTTTAAAATATTCAAGTTTAACAAAACCCTTTTATTTTCTGATACCTTTTTAGCGAAATGTTAAAATGGTGGGGACAAAACATAGAATCTCAAGGCGATCTCAATGCTGCGCTTAAAATCTATACCCAAGCAGGTGATATCTATTCTCAAGTTAGAGTCCTGTGCTTCATGAATGAAGACACCAAGGCGGCGGAGTTGGCTAGAAAAGGGAATGATAAAGCGGCATTTTATCATATGGCCAGGCATTACGAGACTATTGGAAATTTTGAGGAAGCGGTTTCATTTTTTACAAAAGCTAATGCCTACAGTAAGTACACCTTAAATTACGTATTGAACAAATTGGTTTAATTACTTGTACATTAGCATCTTCAAGTGCAAATGCTTGCGAGTGCACTTAGAATGTACAGGCTGGTATAAATTAGCGGACCGTTATTAAATACATGTTAACCAACAATAAGAGCACAATAGTTCTTGAATATTACCGTTATATGTGGGCTTATACACAAAGTAATTCAAATAATAGCATTTGTCGAACTGTGCAATATAGACCTCTATTTCGACAATATGTATTATCCTTCAAATTTCACATTTTCTTATATCCATCTTGGCGTCAGAACAGACAAATATTGATATGCAATAGAAAGAGATAAAAATGCATTGTGAAACCATTAAAAATTAAAGTTAACTTCTTGCGGTGCGACGCCAGCATTGCTATTTTTGAATGCGCCAATAACGTACACGCCTTTACAGCTCTACAACGTCGATGTGAACCCGCCCTAACTGAAGTTACTGTAATATCTTCAACTTTTTCACATAATCAATTCTGTTAAACTAGGTATTTAATTGAATATGGTTACTGAATATTTTATTATATAACTCAATTGATATGTAAATTATTAAAAAAAAACAAAAACTGTTTTGGTCGGTCGTACACAACACATAAATATAACTCTATTCTCTCTCTCGGGCTACACTTTTTTATAAAATGACGTAATGAAAGTGATCAGTGCAAGTAGGTGTATGGTTATGCAACTTACACCTAGCAGATGCGAACGAACGACTTCCCGCCATTTTTCATTGCGGTGTTTAGTGCTTCTATTGCCTAGGTTTATATTTGTATGCGTTCTAACGATCCCATCTCTTTACACTTATTGCCTGCATTACCAATATCGTCCTTTAAAAAAACGTTCATATTTTGCCGAAGATATTCAATTATTGCAATATTCTCCTTATTTGAAAATTAGATTTACGTGTAAGAAGTATAAACTCTAACTGCACATACATTTGTACTGGTTTCTCGGATCAGTTAGTGAACGGCCGAGGCAACAAACTTATAATCTCTCATAAATCCACCACGTTGTCGTCAGAAGCCGTAGGAAATGATGGCAAATTCAAAGCTCAAATTAAAGTGTAACGCAACGAAATTTTATTATATCTTTTTTTACACAGGTAATGCAGTGCGAATATGCAAAGAAAATAATATGTTAGAAGAATTATGGAATATAGGAACTGTTGCAGCAAATAGAGAAAAATTGGAATGTGCGAGACATTTAGAACAAAATGAAGAATTAGAAAAAGCAGTGATTTTATACCACAGAGCAGGTAAAATTTTATATATGTATAGTCCATCCAATCCTTCCTAGCGGATGGAAGAATTCTATTGCGCAGAGTGAAATTACATTCGAAAATGAATCGATTGCTACGGTGGTATCTTGCACATTGTCGTCTCCTCTACTACCGCCTGGTTTAGTTACAACATATCTAACCATCAATCGCTAGGAAGGATCAGAGGGACATGACGCTTTTCCAAGCTGAAGTGCCAAAAAGGAATGAAACGTTCTTATATGGGTTTTTTGATTATGAGTATCAAATTTTATTTTAAGATTGCGTTAGATACTTCAGTGTACTGCTTTTGCAACAATATAAGTATATTACATTTTCAAAGCATAATAATTTCCATGTTTTCTTAAACTATTAAAGGACATGATTTACATTCAAAACTACAACAGCGTTCTCTATATTAGAAACATGAAAGTGAGATTCGTTGAATTTTGAAGTGTTTTTAATTTCAATTTAAAATTCGTGTAAAAGCAATTGACTAACTCGTTGGGCTTAATTTGTTACAGGAATGTTACACAAAGCTTTGGATTTGGCATTTAAAACACATCAATTTGAAACGTTACAACAAATAGCAACAGAACTAGATGCTGACTCTGATCCTGCTTTGGTTGCTAAATGTGCGGAATATTTTATTACAAACAGTCAATACGATAAAGCTGTCGATTTACTAGCTATTGGAAGAAAGGTAATAACGTCAACATTGTGGTTCCAATTGCATTTTATAATCATATATATATATATATATATATATATTTGATTTCAGTACAAACAAGCTATCGACATTTGTTTAAAATATAACGTACAATTAAATGAAGATTTAGTGGAAAAACTTACTCCAGAAAAGGATCAAGTTGATGAAGAAACAAGATCTCTGATATTGGATAATTTAGGCGAAACATTATCGAGTCAAGGGAATTATCATTTAGCTACGAAAAAATTCACACAAGCAGGCGATAAAGTAAGTATTTAGTAACCGTAAAAAAATATATATAAAGCAAACTGTTGTCTGTAGGTAAAAGCAATGAAAGCGTTATTGAAGTCCGGAGACACCGACAAAATTATATTTTTTACTGGCATATCCAGACAAAGGGAAATCTATATTATGGCCGCGAATTATTTGCAATCGCTGGATTGGCAGAATCAACCAGATATCCTAAGACATATAATTACGTTTTATTCAAAAGGAAAAGCGTTGGATCTGTTAGCCAACTTTTATGTAGCATGTGCCCAAGTAGGTATAATTCTAAGCATGCGTATAATATGTCTGTATAACCGAATAATATAGTAATAACAAAAAGTGTAAATCTAAAATCGTCGAAGCAAAATTGACAAAACATGATAATACATGATCGTTTTTATTTCGGAACATTTTTCTAGAAGGATAATTTCACTTAAAACATAAACATTTCCCTAACTCGTCATAATCGCTATAAAAAAAATAGTACTAGACGCAAATGCATTAGACACCCGTCTGCTTTTTAACAAACAAATGTAAGAAAATACTTTGGAATAAAGTAATGGTGTTAATACATTCTACAAAACCATTTATTAGAAAATTTCATATTTTGTAACCCTCGCCGTCTGCAGCATTTAGCCGTTTGAAATAATAACCAATAGATTAGACTAATAGAGACCAATAGAGAACACATAACTTCCGGAATGCTGCTCATTACTCGAAGATTTTTTTAAATGCAATTATGTCATATCGTCCAGATATAACCTCGACATTAAATTTTGTGGATGATTTAGTCGGTAACCCCGACAATAAACGACATATTCACTAATTTCTTAAAACTGTTTTATGCATAATTCTACGCAGAATTATATACGTCTAATTTTGTAGACGTCTTTTTATGCTTTGGGAGTATGAAACAGAGGTGTTGCCCGTCATTTTCTAGCAATCGGCAATTCAGTGCATCAATACAATACTGATTTTAATGGACTTGCAAAATGACGATTTTCGCAAGGTATACGTACACGGATCTACCAGAACTGCTACGTAGATATCTGTATATCAAATAGAAAAGATTTTTCCACTGCAGTAATCATTTGTTTGTTACATTCATAAGTATTAAATCAATTTTGGTCGGTAACCTGTATACAGTGTAGATGTCATAAGAAGACAAATGTTTTATTATAAATTTATAAAAACATATACGAAAGGTTCTTCCTTCTTTTAAAACACAAATGACGTTAGACTTTTTCAAATTTATTGTATTGTTTCTAATTATTTTTATTCTGTAATTCCAACAGCATTTTGCATGCAACTCCGCTCTCTCAATACTCCTTACGATAGCATACAATTTAGTCAATTAAACAAACACAATTTCAAAAACAAAAATATAGAACAAGCAAAAACTTATATATATTTTTTATAAATACCTAATAAAATAAAACAAAAATGCATAGTAGTTATTCAGTATATTGTATAACGTATTGTTCTTTCTTACACTTATTAGGTGGAAATAGATGAATTTCAAAACTACGATAAAGCCTTTGGTGCATTAACGGAAGCATCAAGATGCCTAGCAAAAGTCACAACACCTAAAGATCCAAATCAACATCATAGAGCAACTGAAATTGTCCAACAAAGGTTGACGACAGTAAGGCGATTTATAGATATTAAACGCTTATTTGAAAGAGGAGATGTCCAGTCTGGAATGACCCAATGCCGTCAATTGCTTACGTCTGGCGGCAAAGACCTAGAAGCTGCTGTTCGCAGGGGAGATATTTACGCCTTAATGATCCAAATGTGCATCAAGCATAATCTTTTCCCTGAAGGTAGACACTTATTTAATGAACTGAAGCAGGTACTAAGTTCCTCGCCAAGTGCTATTACCTACTATTTAAATAAAGATGTGATTGAGGCGTTAGCAAATGGATTGGGTATAAGAGTTAGCGAATTACTACCTACAAGAGTAATCGAAGATGAAGAAGGCGAAAAAGAAGATGAGATTGTAGATGAAGTGGTTGAATGAAGATGTTCTCAACTCTTCAATTTTGCAAAAAATTCCGTCCAATTTAGGATAATTTTAAAATTGTTATATACACACTTTGAATTCCACATATCTAGTTTATAATAAATAATCACTTCTTACACATTTATTCAAAATATTTTTTTTTCTATTCCTCATCCAATAATACAAAATAAAATGTATAATATAGAAGGTATTGTGGAATATTATTAACAACAAATTATTAATAATTACAAACAAGTTATTAATTAAAAATTAATAATTTGTTTGGACATCCTCATTTTATGTCATTGTATTCTAACCATCTTTCTGTTCCTTCCTGTTTATTTTATTTTCTTTCCAATGCGTTCACGTGTTTGCAGTGAAGATTATCTAGTATATGGATTTGTTAAAATAAATAAAGGGAAATTAACAAACTGTTCGAAAAAGGTATAGGTAACCGTTTACTTTGTGTTGTAAACCTACGTATAACCAACAGAAATAGTAGCAAATGTAAATATGACAAATAGAGATGCTACTTTTACTAATACAATTAATACTGAATTTATTGAACGATGATGAAAATTAAAATATCCGCGACGAAAAGGTACATAACTGTGCTATTTTTTGTTTAGAGAATCCTATTAAGCAGTCAGTACAGAGATTATGGTTAAGTTGAATGCTGACGATACTCTTCACTTTGGCCCAAAAGCGCGTACAACCATTGTAACTGCTTCCATTAGCACTTGTATTCTCAAAACAACGGCCAAAGCCATGCTTACAAGTGCTTAAAGCGTGTAAGTGTACAAACTGAATGCACCCTTCGTGTAACCAAAACACTTACTATACTATTTATAATGTTAGATACAATATCGTTGGCTGAATTACTATTACTCACTTTAGTACAAATTATAGTACGCCGTATTCGTCAATATAATTGTGAAAATTTCAAATTACATTTTGTTGGGTTCACATGCGATATTGGAGAATCGGAGTCCAGATATTTAACAATATTACTTATAACACTTTGCGAAGAGTAATCCTCAATAATGCAAAACGGACTTAACTGTGATAAACATCATTTAAAACTGATCTTTTTCATTTATTACTAAAAAAAAAAAACTGTTCCATCAAATCATGTTAGAAAATTAAAAGTACTTCACATTTTTTATATTTCTTTAATCAGATATGTCCTTAAAAAGGAAAAAAATGTTCCATTTACCAAACTACGTAAAAATCCCATCCAAAATTAAACATTTTCTAGATCAAAATTCTACTGAAAGATTGTTTCATATTTTTTATAATTACGAATACATTTACCTTTGAAGGATAATTTTCATTTTTTTTTTTTAATTTTTATTTGAATATAATGAAAGTGAATGCTGATTGGCGGTACTCTTCGAGCATTAGGAGATGTGTTTGAGAGCGGGAGATGTCAAGCGAGATAGAGGAAAAAATTAGAAACGAGCTGCAAATAAACGTCTAAAGGGAAATTCATCTGCGAACAATGCTTCCTCTCAATTATGTACTTAATTCTTACCAATCTCTTAGTTTGGATAAAACCACCTAGTTTTCTCAGTAATTTCCGATTTGTTTGGAATGTTTCTTTAACGGAATCTTAGCATTTAAAACTGTAAACAAAATTCTGCATATACTATTACAATATTCGTCGAAAAATCATATCCTTAACATATGCCACATATTGAAATTTATTGTAAAAATACGGCCGTCCCATATTAGTCAATTATTAAACTTGTGTGGTGCGGAGTGTACCGATACTTTTGTATTGTTTGAGTAACTGATCTGTTTTGGTTCAGTATTAATGAAATGAAGTCTAAGAACAATAACTGTCAAAAGGTTGTTCCTGTTGGAATCAAAACAAAATTCCAACAAACTACGATAAAGGTACCCATAACTAAATATATTTATAACCATAACATCAATAACCGGTAATACCAGGTGAAAGCACATTTTAATAGTAGTTTTTATTCAAAAAATGATACATTTAAAACATAAATAGTTAACATTTGATAAAAATATCTAAGATAATAACATTTATAAATATAGTTACGCAATAAATAAATATATAAAATCCTTACTTACTACTATGATATATTGAGAACAGTATGGAAGTTACAATTTATTTTTATAATTATAATAATAATACGTCATAATGGCACATTTATAATCATACTCCGGGATAGTTGCAGCAACATTTTAAAAACGTTAGTAACATACTTTTACATTGAGAGAATAAATAAGACATAATAGAGTATGAACAGATTTTACAACACTTAGAGAGAGAATAAGCAAAGTTAAAATACTTAACACGAGTTTCTTTTGTTTGTCAAAACTACTGCTTGATCAACAAGCGAAACTTTTAGAATAGCCGGTACCTGTTCCCAAGGTTCTCCGTCCACTTGCAGCGGGGATGTTGCTTTTAGATGGACCTAAATCCAGTATTTAAGTTTACCGTTATCATAAAATATTGTAATGATACCTCTACAACTTTTGCTTGACCAATTTTGTGCGGAGTTGATAAGCCAACTTGTAACTGGGCTATATGGAATGATGAATAAATACCAACAACTTCCAATATACCGTCTTTGTAAGATTGCGTTGAGGAATCTCCAGTCATACCTAAAACAGATAATAAATTTTATTGGGTAGTAATAGATATAACTTGAGGCTAACTGAACGACAGTAAGTAAATAATGCGAAATAGCAAAGAACTTTGAGCAATAAAAGGACTTGTTTAATATCTGCATTCAACCCTCCGAAAGTGGGGAGAAGACAAAATTTGAGTTTATCATTTCTACTCGTAATCCGTAGTTCTTCTTACATCAGGTGACATGTCAAGATTAAGAAGTTCGTTACCAAATCAACGTTGTTACCGTAATAAATAGACACTAACAAGTGAAGCTGCTCCAAGGTCTTTGGTCTTAATTACTGAAACTAACTAGCACAACTAGAAACACCAACTAGCTAACTACTTAATATTTCTTTGAGTTGTTTACAAAGAAGAGAATAAGATAAAAACTACGACGTAAATAAAAATTAAAAAAAAAGCCCTTAATATTACTGTTCACCATACAGATTGGAAGAACACCTACTCCATAGGTTAACACCTGCTCCCCACGACGGAATGTTAAGTATAACTATTGATTCCAACTCTGGTAAAGTTACTAATTTTCCATCCAAATACAAATCAACTCTTTCTTGTATATTTCTACAATCTGCTGTTACGACTTGTTGCGTGCCGAAACAAAGATAAAGTAACTGCAACATTTAACAATGTTGTAAACGCTTCTAATATGCTAAAGTATCATACCTTATTAAATACTCTACTACTAAAAAGATACAATCGACTTTCTCTCGTCCGATGAAAATCTAATGCCACTTGCGCGTCAACTCCAATACTAAAATAATTGTACATGTACAAAGATTTTGTTGGCATTCTAATACCTAAGTGTCGATAAGGGGTAACGTCAACTTTCCACCTATAACAAAGATAGTAAATTGAATTTTAACATTAAATTTTGTATTTATTACCAACCGAAAGAAAAAAGAGCTATGACGTTCAAGATAAAAAGAAAATAAACAAAAACATTTTTTTTCTGCCTTGTTAGGTAGGCCTTAATTACGCTATGGTACACCCGAAATATTTATATAACGTTTCGAATATTTCTGATCATCTCTATGGTTTATTTGTTTACATGAAATATGCCGTTGCCTTAAGTTTTTGCTTTATCAGTCTCTTTTTGTCGGAAATATGTCACCTTAAGGTTCTTCAGGGTCGTTTTATTCAGCGGATTCGCGAACATACCTTTTTATTTTTAAATTCAACAGTCGTTCACTGCAATGTAGGCAAAGCAGACGACAAATATATACATTAGATGTTATGGTATATATATGGTATAATAGAATCGTCAAGTGTGGCCACAATACGTAAATGAAACTGGGCATAATATTAGATTAGAATATTTTTTATATACGTGCGCACAAAGATAATTCAAGCTGACTACATGCAAGAGTCACTAACATTTCCACAAAAACTTATTTCATTAATATAATTAATGCAATTCCATATTGTTGTACTTGTAGGCAACTAAATGCACACCCACCATTTACTTTTAGGTTCAATATAAATTAAGAAGATCGAGGAACTAATATAATAATAGAAGAAGTAATATAACAATTTTAAATCACCGCTGTTCTAATTTTGTGGACATTTTGTGACAGATTATACCATACCTATCGAGATATGTTGTTTTGGCATTGGAAATTTCCTTAATTACTCGTTCTACATCAACTTCTGACGAGTTCTCTTTCCCCCATCCTAAAACCCGTGACAAATCATTTCCTGTTCCTAATGGTAGCAGGGATACAGCAGGTTGAGGCTATAATAAGAATGAATTAAAATTTAATATAAGTATGACAATCAAAAATGTTATTACATCCAGATCCATTTTATGAACCGATGATAATATCCAAGAAACTGTACCATCACCACCTGCAATTAATAATTTAATGGGCTTTGGAGCAACCAATACACTCCATTGTAACGCAGCAGCAGGAGTCCTTTCTGCTAAATCTAACACCTGAACTGGATTCAAATATTTCCGAAATTCCGATAAAACAATACCACCATCATTATTTCCAGACTTTCGATTTGCTGAAAACACATTGCATGTAGATTTTGGACCAATAGGAAATATAGAAAGTCATACCTACTATAATCAGTGGGCACCAATCTTGCCAACCTGGGTCTTGAACGCCTCGCAGTAACAAATGCCTGTGTATACTGCTTTTCATTCTCGCAACTTGTACGCACCATGGTGGAACTATTATGTTTCTATAAAGTCCGAAATCACAAACTTTTTCAATTTCATTTAAACATTCAGTATGTACAGTTCTTTGGCACCAACAACATTGAAAATCTACCAAACCAGGCTCCATCGAACAGTCATCTTTACAAATAGCACATAAAGCTCCTAGTGGCAAATTACCTACATACATAATTAACTTTAAATTCGATAAAATGCAACGGGTAACCTTCCTATTACATAGTAAATAGGTTCCTACAAAATACTATGATGTGCAGCCGAGTTATAAGAGATTAACGGCCAATACAAGATATGTTCTAAAAACTCATTTAATTCAATAGCTTTCAATAAGCTTTACTATTGTAACTCGTAATTATACTGTGCGTTTGACTGAATTTTAAAAGAATCTCGATATGATAACATACAGGTATTGTATATAAATAAGTGGTTATTATCTGCAGACTATGACACAGTACTTAATCAGTTTTGTAAATGCTGAATAAAACGAAATACAATATTGCAAAATAGATACTTTCATTACGATGTTGAAATGAAACTACCCTGTGGGTTATGAAAAATGCATAATATGGTAACTATACAACGGTTTTTGCAATTTTCTTAGTATGTAAGAACGACATTATATTACTCGATACCATGTCGTAGGAAGGTTACCTACTTAATGATTCTTTATAATAAAAATACCTTTTACCCAATGATGTAGGAACGCTTCATTCTTTGATGTTATAACTTTACACTGCAAACGTTTGTTAGCTTTTTTAATACAATCAGTATCTGCACAGACCCCGCAGCAATCACAATAAACGCCTATCCCATTCAATAATAATGATTCACAAATAGAACAATACCAAGCCTGTAGTGCCTTTTATTAATAAAAAGAAATAAAATATATGAAATAGTAATACCTTCGAAGACAACCTCAGAGATGTCCAACTGTGATTCCTTGTAGCATCCCTTATATGTACCGTAACATCTCCATTAACCCATTTAAAAAAGTAATAACTGACAAAACATATGATTACTGTTGATACTACAGGAACAAACACTCCAAATGGTGGAACTAAAGCACTAGTTGTCCACATAATCGACAGACTAATATCATCAACTTTTATAATTTCCTTTTTTAATAATCTACTAAAAGCTGTCATGATTTCATTAATTCATATTAATGTTTAGCATTAAATTGATTTACGTACTTTATCGCCAATTATTAGCATCTTCGCTAATAAATATTTATTAATTGAAATGTTAAAAAACAAGTATCTTTTGTGATTTTAATTTAAACGCAAAATGACGAAAATGACGTCTGCATCCCCACTTGCTTTTCTAAATTTACGATTTTCTATGCATTTTATAAGTAACTTCAACTTTTTTAATATAAAATTGCAAAGAATTGACAAAATTGCCATTAATTGAAATCATATATTTTAGAAATATCCAAATCCTATCTTCTTGTAACAATTTCTATCATAGATAAATACGATGCCAGGGAACCCAATGGAAGAGGAATATAGTACATGATACATTCAAATAGATGTCGCCGATAGATACGCTTATCATAGAAAAGGAAGAGCTATACCCTCTCTATTGCCTGTGTTTATGTACCTGTTATTTTTTAACCAATCGATCCAGTTGGTAACACAAACCCATCCTTATGAATTATGAAACATATAAACAGGAGTCTGCATCTTATTGACGTAATATATTGCGCGGTTGTCAAATCAAATTTAATCTACCGTTGTCACTGAATAGATGGATGTTAGGTTATGTTTAGTAACGTTGTTGATACAAATACAGCTTTAGATTACTTCAATCAAAATATATATTATGTATAAAGTAATAAGAAATAAAACAACCAAAATAAATTTTATTAGTGGATAATGATTTGAAAAATAATTAAATAAAATTTTACAAAATATATTGCTATAATAGTATAACTGTACATATGTAAGTAACACGCTATGACATTATGGAATGAATATATTACATATCTAGGTTTAGGCTATTGTATTTTTGCTTTTGTATCAGTCAGGGATTTTTTATTTTTCACTGCTTGTGATATTGCAGCAACAAAATATGCTACTATTCAAGGCTGTAGCAACATGCCGCATTGCATAAGTTATCATTCCTTGAATCCTATATTTATAGACACCACTTACTTCCCTTACTGCTTTACAGGCTGCCAATGAATGCGAGTACTATCACGCTCTTGTCCAAAGAACGTCATTAACGCTACATTGAATACAGTCACCAAACAACATGAAAATTTACTAATTTTGATAAAATATGTAATATTGTAAACAAAATAGGCGTTGAACAAGATATTGTAACCTGAACAAATGGCATAAACACATCCCAAATGTGAGAATATCTAGTGGAATAAAACAAAGCGACAACAGAGTATTTTAATACTGAAACTTGAAAAAAGATTTGGCTTGCGTTAACTGATAATAGCATTCGGTTACCAGTTGATGATGAGGACAATTTGGGATTCGTGTCCTCGGAATGGCCGTCCCAAATTAATTATTATATAATAAATTAAACTTGTGTGATGCATACCTATCATACTACGCCACAGTTCTCCCTATCATTATTGATAATAGCGTTTTAAGATAATGAATTAATTATTATAAGTGGTAATATGTTACAAAGTGGAGCAATTTCATTCATTTATGTAATTATAAAATACAATTTGCATGTTTTTAGAGAGTTGCCAATTACATTTTACAATTGGTAGTGTGACGTCATAATATACCATAAATCAGGTAATAATGACAGCAAGGACTGTGGCGTAGTATGGTAAACAAGGTAAAAAACACATAAGCATGGGCATTCTCCGCACCTTACAAGTTCAATTAATTATATAATAATACAATAATGAATCCGGTCCACCACCCTTTTCAATGACACGAATGGTCCTCAATATCAACCAGTAATCGGTCTTCGAAACGACCGTTCGGGATTAATTATTATACAATTAATCGAACTTGTATAGTGTGCAGATTGCCGACACTTATGCGTTGTTTACCATAAATCAGGTACATGAATATTTATCTTGCCTCGACTATACCTTAAGCTCTATTATAGCACTGTGCACCTTCCGCCAGAGGTCGCGAGAATAGTAACATTTATAATAATTATGATTGTTGTGAACATGAACAATTTACGGCATCTTACAGATGCATTTATTACTTAATATATGTATTTATAGATACCTGTAATAATACGAAAGAGTTACAAATTTATAATTTTCTTAAATAGTAAAAAAATTTTACACGAAAATTAGAAGTAAGAATTACCAATGCTCATGTATTTTATTTTCAATTGCAATAATTGTACTTTTTCCTATAAATCCTTAGAACATCTTTACCTATATCTATTCTAGGAATATTTAATCTTCAAAGTTGATAATAGCATATCTTACATTGAAGTTATTTCTCACTGCAAGGTTAGCCCAGAGAAAATAGTTTCTGATTTTTGTAAATATATATTTTTATACTCGTAAGGTAAGCCGAAACTTCCTATTATGTTCAAGAATTCATGCAATTTTTATTACAAGTATTTATTAGTTATATAATTAATTTAATTGTTATCTAAACTGATACTCTGTAACTGAGATATTAAAAATTTTCTAAACTTTTTGAAATACCATCATACTTATATGCAACAATTAGTACATATCTATCCTTAATCGTTTCAGGAAAGGAAATTCAGACAAATGAGTGGACGCAAAAAGAAGCCCGTTTTAACAAAAATTGCAATGGTCGATGAGCCTCCCCCAATGTAAGTTTGTGTATTATTTTTGCAGAACTTCGATATATGCGTGTATAATTTCAGAGTCCCTCCAGCTAATTTAGATAAACGGACGACAATTACCATTGAAAACAGAACTTTTGACGTTGAAGCCGATGATTTAGAAAAGATATGTGATTTGGGCAGAGGTGCATATGGTATTGTGGAAAAAATGAAACATATACCAAGTGGTACAATTATGGCTGTAAAGCGTATACCGGCCTCATCTGTAAATACACAAGAGCAAAAAAGACTGCTAATGGACCTGGATATATCAATGAGAAGTAGTGATTGTCTATATACTGTGCAATTTTTTGGAGCTTTATTCAGAGAAGGTGATGTCTGGATATGTATGGAGGTAGGAATAAGTATACAGATCAGCATGTCTACCTAGATATATATAGGTGGTATCAAATTGATATGGTATGTTCATTCATTAGCTTTGAGATAGAAAATCCTAATTCTTCGTAACAAGCTGTAACGATTCCTGTTTAAATATTACATTACAATAGAATAATTATTTCAACTTATTAATTTCCAACGAATAATTTTAACGATAATATATCTAAATAATAATATACTATAATATAATATATCTAATTGACCAAGCTGATCTGTATAATGACTGTGTATTTTATTTATTGCATGTTGTTCATTTATTTTTCATTAATGTATTAATTATGCAGTATAAGCTCCAGTACAAAATTCTTATGTATTCTATAACTAACATGAGCTCTAGAAAATAATCTAATTTAAGGAATCAGAGGTATGCTTACTGCATAGGAGGACTGTATTAATCATTATACTGTATTTGTAGAAGTAAGAATTAAGCAGATAACGCGTGATAGGTTCTCTGTACTTGTTTGCTATATCAATGGGGTAACGTTGAAGTTTAGGATGGTGTAAGCAATGACAGGTATATATCTACATTATGCAAATAAATAAGTATGCAATATTGTCAAGTTATCATTGAGATAAAACCAACAAGTGGTATTAAATTACTGCACTTGATCCATTTGAATTTGCTTTGTAAAGAAAAAAATGTTTTGAGATATAATCTTAAGATTGGCGAAAAATTCGAGAGGAACGGATGAAATTTATAGAAATATATTAGATTATTTGGGAATTTAGAAAAAATAGAGATTAAACAAACAAGAACCAATAATAATAGCAAAATTTTAAAGTACTTATTGCAACTAATACTAAGTATTTTCACCTCGGAGCTTTCTGATTGTTTACATACGTCTCGGCACAGGGTTAATTAAATGTTCTCATACCGCATGAAGCGCCGCAGCAAGTTCATCGAAGTTGCTTGGACAACGTACGCGTGCTCCAATCTGTCCTGTTAGTCTATTCGAGAGATTGTTGCATTGGAATTGCACTGCAAGTGATGTGAGAGCGCGTTATCATCCATCAAAATGAAACGAAGACCTATAAACGGAACAAAAGGAACTAGGTTCTCTTTTAAAACGGTGTTCGTGATCCTTCCATCATTCACTATCAATTTAATAACGACTTTGCTATTTATGTCAGCCCAAACCATAACGGATCCTCAATGGTACCTGGTTCTTCCACAGTATTGGGAATGGGAGCATAATACGTTGCTTCAATCGGCCTGATTCCAGTTTTCGTGATCTTGTGCAAAAGATGATCGAAGTCTACGATACCCAACAGATAGGTGCAGACATTGGAGTGGTCTTTTAGACATTAAATGAGTGTTGGCTAGTCGTTGAGGAATTCTCGATCTGCTTACGTGCATATTTCTTACATTGTTCATTCGATTTGTCTCCTCGAAACTAAATGCATATTCCTCAACATTGAAGAGATCACATATCGATCGTCTCATTCGAATGTTGCTCTTCTACGGCTTGATTTTGGTCTCATCGGCTTTATTAAAACGCAGAACGGCTCTTTCGACTGCTAAATGCGCATTACCTACTACCAGAGCAGTATAATATTGGCTGTCATCATCCATCTTGTCCCATCCAGTCATCTTGAAGTACCATTTCCACTTCAAATCCCACGTTAAACTCTTTTTAACTGACAAAAAGATTCTTCTATCACAACTATCAAAATATCTAGCTCCAAAAATGAGCACAAGGCACATTGAATGTCTATTATAGACTGTCAATTTATTATCAAAATCATAATTCCTGGTTTGTTAGCAAAATCCGAAATACTACATTTTAGTGATTTGAAGAGAATTATTTCAATTAATATTATTTTTTAATTCAACAGAGTTACGTTAAGCAAAAATTTATATGAAGTCAAATGAAAATATTGTTAGATTAAGGCATTTGAGCTTAACGAAATGGTTTTTGATTAATTCAACGTATTTCTTTCCTTACGTGCAGACAACGAGATTAAAATAAAACACATGAAAGTGGTTAAGGGTTGAAAAGGGATTTTAATACCAAAATGCATGATAATTCCACAAGTTACCAAAAAATGAGTTATACACGAACTGACTTTGTATTCAATAAAGCTATATATGAGTTCTACTGTAATTCCAAAAATATTCTTATAGAATAATATATTTAATAAACCAACAACTACATGTATACACGTTTCACTGTATCACAGCTTATTAGGTGTGATACCTTCCACATAGGAGTAATATATGTAAATCAGTCACTGCCACAGGATCTGCAAGGGTAGAACACTCCAACTAGTGGTTAGGCACGCCAGTGGTAATTAATATAAATGAATATATTTAAGGAACCAGCTTTCAGTGATCGGAGTATCTTTCATTAGATACTCTTATCCAGACACGTTTGATATAACATGGTATATATAGACAATTTAAATTACAGCTGTTACCTTCCATATAGATATACTGATGAGCTGTGATACATCGAAACAAATACACACATTTTGTTGGTGATAGCTGCTTCATTAAATACATTCATTTATATTAGTTGACATTGGTGTACCTAGCCACTACACGGTGTGTGCTACTCCCGTAATTATACTCTCATATGATACTCTTATCCGAACATGTTACATTTTTATAAGTTTGATTACACATGAGCTGCCTCTGTAAATTTATTGAGCAATTTTTTTTCCATTTTTGTATCGATGTTAAATCCCTATTTTCTCATTTCTGGCGCATAATTACAACTTCAAATTTCAGGTAATGGACACCAGTTTGGATAAATTCTATGCTAAAGTATACGCACATAATAAAACAATACCTGAGGATATTTTAGGTACATACCTTTTGTTATTTTAATGCATCACTTACAAGACTCTTTGTTTGGTAGGAAAAATTGCCGTAGCAGTTGTTAGTGCGCTACATTATTTGTACTCGCGATTGCGAGTTATACATAGGGATGTAAAACCATCAAATATTCTTATTAACAGAAGAGGAGAAGTAAAGATGTGCGACTTCGGCATTAGCGGGTATTTAATTGATTCTGTTGCAAAGACCATTGACGCAGGATGTAAGCCTTATATGGCGGTAAGTTAATTTTTATATTTTTTTATTCAAAATCTTCGCACTTTCTGTCGTACGGTTGACAAATAAAATTTACTAATTTCCGAAACTATTGTTTCAAATTCATCAAAAAACTTTGTAGTGCAGAATGTGCACTTACCTTAGTGTTTAATATACAGTTTAGATAGAATTAAAACAAAATTAATTTTAAATATACCGTATAAACAAAAACAATTATGAAAGCTAGCTACTAAAGACTTTACCCAAATCAATCACTTGTCTCGACTAATAGTTCATTGTCCATATTACTAATGATTAATGATGTATGTTACTTAAAGAATTTTCTATTCGAATTCAATGCTTGATGTTAAAATCATTTCATTTACAAAAGTTTTATTATTTCACAGCCAGAAAGAATTGACCCAACTGGAAATCCATCACATTACGATATCCGATCGGATGTATGGAGTTTGGGTATTTCAATGATAGAGTTAGCTACCGGAAAATTTCCCTACCAAAAGTGGGCTACTCCATTTGAACAGCTCAAACAAGTAGTAACGGAGGCACCACCTACTCTCCCGGCGGGAGAATTTAGCAGCGATTTTGAAGATTTCATCGCGAAATGTTTAAAGAAGAACTACATTGAAAGACCTAATTACGATACGCTATTACAACATCCATTTTGTCTTCTACACAAAGGGAAAGATACAGACGTTGCTGCTTTTGTTTCGGAGATATTAAACTTGCCAGAAAATAATGTATGAGATTCATGTGTCCTGTCCTAAAGCCGTTTTAGAAAGTTCCTTGCATGTCATTTTGTAAACCTGAAGCAATCTAATTTTGATCGAAGGAAGAGTTTTTAAATTTGACCTGTTTATATATTAAGTTCCAATGTATCATGCAAATGAATGATTTCTAGGATGGACTTTGGCCACTATTTTTGAGTGTTCCGTTGTACCTATAAAAGTTATCTGGTTTTAACTTGCTATGCTCAAGGTTTTGTAATGAAATTGAGGAATTAATCATTTTACAGTTTTTTTCTTTTTTTAAGAAACACCATAGAATCATACATCACTGTATAGTCTAGTAATTAACTTAAGAATAACATATGAATTAAGTATTTTATTACCCGATAATTGTTAGACAAAACGTATTAATGAATTATTATGTTAACTACTATTAATCACATACTTTCTGTTTAAAGATTTAGAAATCAGAATAGGGTTCCTTCTTTTATTAATGGCTTAAATAGGACAGTTAATATTTGTAAACAAAAAGGTTTCCAACAAATACAAAGAAAAATGCGTATCTTGATGACACGTGGAAACATTTTTGCATTAGAAAATGTATATAGAAATTACAAATTTTAATAACAATGATAGTCTAGAGACTGTGTTATGGTTAACTACTAAAGAACTATTCTTTATTACTGATCTTTGTATTTGACATCGTTCATTTACTATATTTTTAATACGCAATACAAGTTGGGTTAACAGATATCAATAATAAGCAATTTTTGTCAAATTTCAGGTTTAATCCGCTAGTACAAAAACTGCCAGAAACTATATTTGAATAAAATACGCAAGTAAAATTTGTCTTTTAATTTAGAATTGTATATTGCTTATTCTTTACTGCGAATTTTATTCAACGTTGTATTAATAAACTTATATTGTATCAATATACATACTTACACAATACGTTGTTACTATATCAAAGGGATTGCACAAGATAATTGAATCGTGTACATGTGCATTTCATTCTTTTTTTTTGTATTTTTCATTTATTTTTTAATTGAAATTTTACCACAAAGTAATGCAAATCCACTGTCTGTTTTATTTCTAATCATATTTTTATTACAATTTTTTTTTTCGTTGAAATAAATATGATTTAATTTATGATTTTATTGAGTATTTTAGGATTACGTACAAATTATTTAATTTCGTTAAAAAGTGTGATAATAGATAATTACTATAATATATGTTGTATTATTTTTTCCAGTGTCTAACCAGAAATAAATAAAATAAAAAATCTAATAGACAACCTTCTCTAATACTCAAATGGTAAACATGCAGCCTTAGCCAATAAAACGGAGCATCTATACTGCAGAGAGCAGTGGCGTCGTTATTAGGTCTGGCAGTAGTATCGCCCCAGTTCTTTATGACGGAACCATTTTAATATATTTCCACTTATCTTCTTCTCTATATGATTTTCCATAATCTTTTTTTACTGTTTGCATAATTACCAAATTTCATTATGAACTGTCGCCTTAAGGCCAAAAGATTCTTGCGGCTGTTGTCTTCAAACTGTCGTAGTTCAACGGACCATTGTTTGCAATGTAAGTGCACACACGGGTTGTAACGATATACCGATCTACCACGAACTGTATTAAGCTATCGGGGGGAAAAAACGCACTCGTCTCCTGTCGCCACAAATTGTATGCATGAATGTATCCTACCTGTTTATTTGTATTAAATAACCTAGTATGTAAATTATAAATCAAAATACCAAAAAAGATAGTCTTCTTCAGCATAATATACAAAAAGCTGGAATTTTTTTCTTACTGTGTTCCGTAACGTTATAAGAATTCTTCGCGTGGCCGTTTTGTTTGTTGTTTGTTGCGATCGATGTATATCAAAATATGACGTAAGGGTGGTAAGGTTTGCAACACAATATTATAACACGCACGACAAAAATTAAGCAAAACTCGTCGACCCATTGTTGTTGATGGGATGCGTACACGTGCCGTACTCGTCTCGTCAGTGTGAAGCTCATTGCGTTTAGACCCATGATAATATAAAAAGACTCGTCGATGTGTGGCCATATCTTAACAGTGTGGCTTCGATATCTATGAGACGAAAGCTATACGAATCTCGTACGACTCTTATCTCGTCAACGTCCTGTACTCGTCTCGTGTATGTGTGGCCGTACTTTTAGCGTTACGTTGGGTGCGCGTTGATTGTCGGTTTTGACGTTCCGACAAAAAGGTGTTTTATTGCACTGTGTGCGGAAATTCTAGTCGACGTGGAGTACACACACATAAATAAGCGCTTTCAATACATTGAACCAAAAATGAGTATTGAAATTTGTGGATCCCAAAAAATATTTGACAAAAAGTAACTGGGCTTTAATTCGAGTTTTGTATAATTAGTTCTGCAGCACAAAAGCTGCCATATATATCCATGCCCATAACACTATAGAACAGTTATAGAAACTAAATGTTATTTTTTGCCTTATAAAATTAAAACCGTCCGCGTTACATTGCATGTTGCGCTATGTCAGTACTATGTTTGGCAAGATAAAAAATCTTTACTAGAGATTTTCCGGCCATTTAATAAAAAAGTACAATTGTATTAAATAGACTTTTATGAGAATAGAGCATTATTACTACTTGCCTTTTTTACAATGCATTCTGTAAGCAGTTTAATTAAAAAGGGCGCCATATATTTCAGTTCATACCGGACCCAAATTAATAATGTCAGTGTTGGGTCCATATGTTGGGAACATCACTAACCGATTTTTAAACTAAGTACGCAGCGAGTTTTTTTTTACTATTAAAAAAACTTTAATCCAATCTATATATGTCAGTTGCAAACAGATGATAACAATTCTCGAAATATACATCATGTTCACTTAGTGCGTAGATGGGATATTCCTTTCCTGGGCAATTTGCAAAGAAAAATTAAACGAAACTTAAATTCTTGGATAACACTAAATTGTATTAGAATATTTTGGATGTTCAGTTTTCCCTACTGTTCCCTCCTGTTCTTCCCGTAATGAATGAGAGAATATACAAACACGATGCAGTTCCAGCCCGGAAGCCAAGAGAATGTACGTACTAGACCAATATGGATATTAAAAAAAAACCTACGTACCCCTTTGCTCTGATCTCGAATCAAAACCATCAGATATGTAAAGAAAAAAACTATCTAGTACGGTCAAATGAAATTCTAATGTACAACGCTAGTATTTTATTACTGTTACCAAGGGATCACCGTTTATATTGTTTACAAGTAAGTGCATCTATGAAATATTGTACAAGAGTAGTTCAAGAAGTTCTCAGAAAATCTCAGAGATGGCACACGTAGTATTGAATAGTTCGAATCTTTGATTTTTTATGGTTTCTCCACTTTATAGCGAAGAGCTCCACATGCACATAATTCATGACCGATGCCTTCTGTAAATGCAGTATTTCGCCAATGTCACTGTTTTAATCGTCCAGCGACACATTTTCATGCACATGCCTGTATCTTTTTTTATTCTTTTTGCTGAGTTTAATTAAATAGGTGTGGTAGCAAAGAATTCTAAAATAAAGATTTCTTTTAATATTCTTTAGTAATTAGAAGAGCAGAATACAACTATTTTAAAGTTACTTAAGATTTATATTCTGCTAAATGTTATTATATTTGTTTTTATGTCATTATTTGTTAATTATTTTTTTCAAATGATTTAGGTGATATAGGTGATAGGCAACCCCATTAACTCATGTGAATCCAGATGGTATAATAGAACGGCGCTATTTATAGAATATTTTATTTTCAAGATATTTTTGGAAAATATGCTAGGAAACGTGATAATTCTTTACAATCTCTAATAATTGTGTTAAGGATCTTTAGACTTTCTCTGAATAAGTGATTTATTTTTTTATTTTTGATTTAATTTTACAAAAATTACATTTCCTTCATTCTATATTCAATCAATATTTTACATATTAATTTTTAATAAAGGAACGGAGTATTTCATAGAAGGTCGGTAATTTAAATTCTACTGCGCCATTTTGTGGATTACTTGTTTATTATCTTTTTGGATTAACCTATTTACTTTTAACGAGCACCATTTATGTATTAGTTAATATGTCGCAACGTGCAATATTAAGATTAACATTAGTCAACAATATTTTATTACAAAGAAATCAGGTGCTAACTAAAGGAACCCCGACAACCTGAAAATTTAGATATCGATGAAACCGGGGTTGTCAATCAATTTGATAGAAATGTGTTACTTCCAGAGCAACAAATGTTCTTCTTTTTCCTACTTTTTCCGCTTTTCTTTTGAAGACACGTATTTCAAAATATTGCATCTGCAAATGCTTTTCTATTTTTTCTTTCTAAAAGTGGGATGGGATTGAGTGAGTAAAATTGTTTCCGCGAATTAGCCGGTTCTAGATTCTAGATTATAAAATTTCGCATATTTTAGGGTGATATTTAGGATTTTCGAATTTAATCTTTATGTAGAATTTCTAAAAATGGATGAAAAATCGTAACGACTTGTAAAGAGGGGTGCTATTGCGCTGTTTTGTTTCATTGTACAATGATATACCCTGGTTACTATTAACTTTTAATATTATCGCGTTTGAGAAAGCTTATCGATTATAGGTATGAGTACATACACCAAAAAACAGCGAAAATAATTAGTTCACTTGTTTAGCAAAATTTTGAAATTCAGTTTTGTTCACTATAAAAAAGAAATGAGTTCCCTAATTCATGAACAGTCGACGACTTAGCTTTTTAACTCCTCTAAAAGAGAAATTCGCCCCGGTTAGCAGTATTAGTTAATACTTTAGAGATAGAAAGAGTATTGAAATAAGAACAAGAAATTTTTTTAGCGGCTGAATAGACCTATTTCATACATACATATTATAATATGCCAATTATTTTCTGGAAAAAAATATATTGTAATCTCATTACAATATATCTCTGATCAAAAATTAAGCTTTTAAAAAATAAAATATTAATTGGGTGAAATTTAATGAATTTCTATTATTTTTACTATTATTAGTATTATTAATTAAATATTTTTTAATATCAAAGAGCTTATAGTAATTCTTGATTCTAAAGGAATTATATTCCTTTTTGGCAAATTTTGAGTTTTAATAGATTTCTTAAACAATCACTATCCAACGGCCATGTAAGTATAGCCGTTGATTTGAGTTTATTCGAGTTTATTTGGTCAAATAATGAATATTTAACTGCTCACTGTAGTCCTCCAAGTGATAATGATACAATGCGATGTCGTTTGTAAGAAATTCCATCTCGACGCGGCTTTTAATTTAAATTCAAATTGTATTTCTTCAAATTCCCTCTATAATTCCACATTTAAAGTTCAATGTTAATATAGTTTCATATTTAATTGCTAAAGCTTTTTACTGAGCACAATGTGTAAGACAAAGACGAAATATTAACCTATTAACAAAGTTCGTCACTTTCCGCGCGCTTCACAAATATTAGTGTATAACAGATCTCTCAAAGTTTTCGAAAAATATATAAGGTATTCAATTGCAACAATTAGTGATTTTATAAAATGTATGATTTTTTCGATTAATTACATACTAGCTAGCAGTGAAAACATCCGTACGTGGCCGGTTTATTTTGGATAATTCTGTATATGTAAAATACAGAAATAGGACATCTGGCACTTCTGATATTGCAATAATTTTTGAGCACCATAATATTTTATCTTACTTTTCTTCGTTATTAATTGCAAAATATATAAATGTGTAAAAAATATTCATATTTCGCTAGTGAAAGAATGACATTAACAATTTTGTCGATTTTAACTTGAATTCATTAATCATACTCACAGTAAAAAGTCGCAGGATATCGTACTTGTTTGTGTGTAGTTGACGACCACGTTTCGAAAAAAAATTGTCACCGTGTTCTTATTTTGTGAAAGTTCTCAACTACTTATCGCTTAACAATATACATATATATTTTTTTGTACAAATTTCAACAATTGTATTTAACGATATAATGAAAATAAAAATATCCAAATTGTGAAATATTGTGTTTTTTCATGATGTAATCGTTCTGGAAATTACACTTTATTTAAACAACTATTTTGTTAACTTACTTATTTTAAATTAAGCGAGATAGGTTATGGGTATGCAGCTGCATTTCTGAATTTGTATTAGCATATAAATATAATTTGTCTCTTGTTTTGCAACTTTATATATACAGGTGGCTTACCTCATGCTGCCGCATATAGGTAAGCCAATAATTGATCAAACTCAAAGATAGCCTCTAAAACATGAAAACTTCACTTTGTATTTAATATTGAAAATGGTATTTTACATTTAGCAGCTGTCTGACATAATACCATCAAAATCTTGAAGTATTATTTTTTTTCAGTTCTCTTAAATCTCGACGCCTGTCTCTAATATTATCAACCACTTTAGTAGCTAGATAACCCCAATAAAAAAAAGTCCAAGGGAATCCAAATCTTGATTTCTAGCTGCCCATTTTAGAGGCGCAAATAGAGCAATCCATTCATGAGGAAAGTGCGTATTTAAAAATTCTGTAATTTCTCGTATGCTACGAGAAGGAGTTTCATGGTATCGAAAAATTATTCTGCCATCTCTTGAAACTTTTTGTTTGGCAGGAGGAATTGCTTCGATTAACTGTTGGAGGTATTTTTGATTATTTAATGATTTTTTTACAAGAAATAGCCCAATACTATGATTTCCAAATATTCTTGTCTATACTTGTACTTTTTGGGGAACTGTGAGCGAGTTTCTTGAAAGAAATAAGAAATATCACAGTTTCTTGACTATTGACGCTACTATTGAACGTAAATGTTTTTTTATTAGAGAAAAGGATTACATTTAAGATATTTGTTTAACCAATATTCCAGTTTAAACAGAACCAGTATCTTTTCGCAAACAAACAAATTTCGCAGAAAATGCAGTTTTTAGCTTTCAAATCGTTCTTCTTTCAAACCGGTTCAGCAACTAGTTTTAGCAACCTGAGAGGTCTGATAATTTTGTCACACTATTCTTCTCCCATTGCCATGTACACGTTCTCTTTGAACACCTCATAGATGCCCAAATCCAGAACATAATAAAAGGGAGAACCGAGGAATTCTTTTTGTTATGTTCTGGATTTGGGAATCTATGAGTTAGAAAGTTATAGTTTTCAAAAACATTTTTGTGGGACCGGACGATTTAGAAATTCTACTACAAAATTGTCTGCTCCAGTAATTTTAAATGTAATATGTCGTTATTGTGACTAAAACTTGTTAAATATTGTTAAAATGCTGTAAGTCGCAGGTGTCTTTCAAATTTTTGGATTATTTTTACACGAGATGAAGTTTTTATTACGCTGTAGCACTATTACTACATAATCAATTATTTATTAGTAAAATCTGACTACAGTATGAGACGAAACTTTCATATTAAGAAAAGTGTTTCGAACCAATCTGTTCCTTTGGTTAAGAAATTATTTCACAATCTCCAGCGTGACTAATTCCCAGGAGTTTATAACATGACTCACAGATAATCCTGTAGGTAGCACGAAAAAGAACTACAGTTAATTAAGCGAGAATTTTTATCCTTTTTTATGTTCATAATAAGGAAAATTATCTCAAATGATGAACGGAATACTTCATTTGTTTGTATACCATAAACACCCGTTATAAACCATGGATTCAGAGATATACCATAAAACGTTTTATTGCAAGTGCAAGTACCCACATAATGGACTATAAGGAACATATTATATAGCATAAGATACAAAAAATTATATCAAATATCAGCCCTACTTTAATTTTTCAGATTGACAAGTAAAGGTACAAAAATATGTTCTTTTCGCTATCTGTAGTCTGAATATTGCTATATATGCTGGAGCTCTTATCGATTCTTACTTTTTTATGATCTAAATATCAATGTTATCGGCAATTCAGCCGGATGTCGTCTTCCTTATCTTAAATCTAGCAAAAATAGAAGAATAACCAGATTTATGTCCATCTAGAGCATGAGAGAAAAATCCTTTTCTGAATCATTTAGAGACAACATTTTCACATAAATTTAGTCTAATTTTTTAATAGAACTTCTAATATTTGATTTCGTTTTTAATACTTCTTTCCTTTCATGTTAACTTTTTTCAATATTTGCTATTTCCATCTATCTCAATTTCGGAGATAACTGAAAATTCTGCTATTTTCTTTGAGTACGACATAGGGTAAATTAAGCAATGAAATTGTCAACGTAGCGTTCGATCTGGCACTACTTGGGATGCAGGATTTGGAGAGGCAGCAGGTGAACATGTAATACGCCTTCAGTACGAGTTTGAATTCGCTAGTCATTTGGTTGTCTGTAGCACCTTTTTCGTGAAGCAGTTCTTCCTAGCGTGTTCTAAAAATAAATGACATCAATTTCGTCAATTTCAACGGTGTGTTTTCAGTAGAGAGGACAAAGGCGGATAAAATTATTACCTTTTTACAGGGACTAGACAGACTTGTGTTTTGTCGACTCTCAGGGAAACCTGTAGGTAACACGAATACATTCTCATGAGGCGAATAGACATGAGTCTATCTTGCCACTGCAAAAAAGGAATAATTCCACTTGCCTTTGTCATCTCTAGTTATCAGGCGTTGCTTCTGATTTGGGCAGGGTGCATCGGAAATGTTTGCAAAATTTCAGCAAGCCTACGGACATAATATTTTGTCAAGGACCCAAGTGGTTTAAGGCATCTTCAGAAGGAAGACAGCCGATTAAGGATGAAATACATAGCGGAAGGCCTGTATTTTTAGGAACCGATAAATAAATCGACAGAATCGGAGATTTTGTTCTCTTAGACAGTCGGTTGATAGTTAGAATAATCAAGGACCAGTTCATTAGAGTTTGATCAACGAATTGGAAATGTGACTTTTTTGGAAATCGTTTGAGTACGATTCGGAAACCAAGCGCCAAAGTGTGGAATAGTCCATTTCAACGTCTTTAAGGTCCAAAGGAACAAGAATAAACAAGTCGAATCCAGAGAATCATTCACACATCCGTGTAAAGTGAAATATTAATTAATTAATTAATTGACTTAATTTTGTGTTAAAATTAACACCAAATTTGATCAAAGCAAACTTGGTTGGGCGCAGAGAACTGAATACTGTGTACATTTCAATATAACATTGAGTTGTGCAGAATTTATCTTCAAACATTTTTCATTTGAAAACTTTTAGCCCAAGCATTAGGTGGGAATGCTGCAGATTGTTTGCAAGGCTATAGATGCGATAATATCAATATATCCGTTGGCAGATTTATTGCAAAGATACTAAAACGCAGATTAATTTTTATGCTAATCAATTTATGAACTCTATAGAATGGAAAATTATAAATGTATGGATAGCTTTAAAACTTATTGTGAAATCGCTTTAGTACCGTAATATAAATTACTTACAATCAAACACCAAAAAAGTATGTAACGTATTCTGAGCGATTTAATACATTAAAACTATCTACATATAATTAAATTCAAAATTTCATAATTGTTGAAAATTAAGTTTTAATAGAAATAGTTTCTAATAGTGTTTGGTAGAGGAACATTGTTCATAAAAGCATGGCACGAAAAAGTTAACAAATCAACATAATGGCGAATTACTTTTGGAAATTTGCCAAAATACGAATGAATATTGGACCCGAATGGATGAGTAGATTAACTTTTTACTACCTGATTTATTACGTTCGATTATTTTCGGCATTTTAACGAATACCATGCTTTAAAATGCATAGAATTTGTGGGTTATATCAATAACTCAAATTTCATCAAATTTATATTACATATGATGACTTGGTAATGCTATTTTTCATGAACATTCAATATGTTAGTACATGCGACGATAGTCTGAGAAGTTTCCAGATTAATACAGGAACAAGTACTTTGTCAAATTCAATTTGATTTCTCAACATAATATCTTTATAAATCTATACAGTTGTCCTGGCGATACTCTCACCTCTTCAATGTTTTCAAATAATAATTGACATGTTGTTCTACAAAATAGGCAGATGTGATGGCCTCTTTATTCGATTAAATTGTCTGTCCTTAGAAGAAAATTTTCACCGCGGGAAATTTCAAAAAAATCGCTCGGACCAGACCTGGTAAATAAGGTTGGATGGTTATTAATTGAACTCTTTCCGTGGGAACCACAGAAGTGTGAAATGGTGTAGCAAAACTCTCTTGCTCTTCAAATGCAGCAGTTCTTGCGCAATTACTTCTGTCACCTTGTCAAGTTGCGTTTTTTTTACATCTTCTCGATGGAACATCTTTCATCTTTTTCAGAGCCGATTCGCTATTCGCAATCCACTGTTTGGATTGCATTTTGGCTTCAGGAATATACTAGTGTCATCTATAATTATTAATTGATGCCAAAACTGGGACTTATTTCGCTTAAACTGCTTCAATCTAACCTTTAACTGCTTTAAGTGAGCAAACGCGCGGCTAACTTTTTCATGCCCAATTCTTCAACTAATGTATCACATACACTTTCTTTTGAGATGCTCACAGACTCTGCTATCTCTCTAATCGTAATTCGACATCCAAAAAATTCAACGCGTGAATTTTTTCGATGATATCGGCAGTGGTTGCAGGTTAATCCCTAACGTTAATCGTCAACCAAGCAGGTATGATTAAATTCAACCGCACAAAATTTAACTCTGACAAATGATACAAAGCACAAAGTCCCCGTAAACATGTGGTTTATACGTTGAGATACCGTGTTAACTGTTGCTTACCGCCTTCTTCTCACGTGGAGCAGCTCCATATAATTGTGAGCGAAATATCGTTTACGTTTAATCATGATAAGTTTCGAAACTGGAACACGTTTAGTTTTAATAAGGTCATCTTTTATTGTTAGTCTATTTGAACTTTGTTCCTTTTTGTTAAAAGGTGCATTATTTTTATTTGGATCAAATCTGTTTTAATTTGACAAATCTTCTCGGTTATGGACATCGCCAGTCAGGATAACGTCTGGTTAGTTAAAATACATAATTTCTTTCACTTTTTTCCTAATAAGTAAATTATATCTATACATTTGGTACATTTTGATTGAAATAATAATTTCTGCCGAATACAGTGTCTTAATACACGAAATCTTGAATCAACAGTCAAATCATCAATATGCTTACTATTGCCATGATGTATATTAACGACAGACATCATTTGGATATTCAAATACAGGATTCGTGTTATGCTTTTTACTTTCCATATCCATTATTATTAAAGAGTTCAAACGATGTGCCCGACCATCGCGCACATCCGGATATTTCTGCAACAATGTAAACATGTTAGGTAAGTTATTTATGTTTTTTCTTAACGTTTTGTAAAGTGATTCAATATATTTATTTTTAAATAAGCGCACTGTTATTCTGGTAAACTCTCTCGGGCTCGGGCACATCGTTTGGACTCTTTGATTATTATACAACAACGTTAGTTATACGGTGCTGGTACAAAAGAGTACATTGCCGGTAATCGTAAAGTTTGATGTCAAATACTGCATATTTGGAAGGAGTTGTAATATCATGCCTGGAAAAATCAAAGGCTAAACTATGAATGTCTTAAAATTTTATAGAAATAGATAAACGAAATTCCGTATGATATTGGTTTATTTTTAGATGGAAACACCAAATATTGAGTAATGATATTCCGGATGTTCCATTTGACAATAATGTAAGCCTCTGGTTCACTACTTATCGTTTATTCTACATATACAGTTCTTTTCGTCTTTTGAAAAATAGCTTATGGTGTTTATTACATTGTCTAAAAATTTTGACCTCATACAGAGTAGGACAATTCTACAATTTTTCAAAGTTTAGTGTTCAATACATCCTAGAAAAATTAAGGACAAAACTATTTATTCCTTATGTTCATCTACCAGTATGGCAAGTAGGACAAGGGATGGAGGTTGAGTCGATCTGCTCTGCTCTAGATTTCACTCCACTTATTTCTATCTTGCGACATTTTATTATTGTCTTCGTATTTTACTTCTCTCGGTGCTATTGCTTTCCTTAGCTCATCTCTCGTTCTCTCTCGCTGCTCTTTTTCTTTGTTGTTGCTTTCTTGCTATTTTACTCGTATCGTTCTCTTAATGTCCTCAAGCCAACAATGTTGGTTTTCTTCCACTTACACGTTTAGATTGTTTCGCTTCTTATTCTGTCCAATATTGCCTTACCTTTATTTTTCTTCTTTAGGTACATGTGCAGGATTCTGATTAACGTATACGTATATGTATCGTGACTTTTTCTATACTTCGATATTTACGCTTTATGAAACTAAAGAATTTTGCTGTTGTTATTCTTGTTATAATTTCTTCCTTTAAATTTGTCGTTACTACTCCTTCTTGGTAGTTGAATTTTGCTCATCGTTTTAAGTGATGATCACTGTTTCAGCATTTTCAAAATGTTAAGTTTTTGTTGAGCGTCCATTCATCCTTTGCTATGATCACATTGTCGTTAGCATGATATAATTCTGATAATCCTATTTTGTGCATCTTTCATTAGCCAATTTTATATTTACATATTTTTTGTTTTATTTCTTTTATAGCTTCATTCAACACTATGGAGAATAATATTAGGCTTAGAACACATAGTTGTTTTAGATCTATAGGTAGTTACATTGCTAAAAAAGGTGATTGCTCTGCTCTCGCCATCGCTTTTCTTATATATCGGTTATGGGACACCCTGCATGATCCCGTTTACTTTCTATGCCTTGCTTAAATAGTAGAGTGTCACATTTCACATAAAATCTTTCTACCTTTTACTGTGTAGCTGTTGCGCGCGCTTAGACATCATACGTTTCTTTGCTTTCTTCACAAAAGTCAAAGTATTTCTAAAACGGTCACCGATAGATAAGATGTTTAATAATGTTGATGTTTATGCCCGGTAGAATCTAAAAATGGAACAAAAAGGTTTCTATTTATAATATCGAAGTTGGCCATGACTTTCGATGTAGTCGGAAATGTGACGTTGATAAAATTACTTTTTTCTAAATAGATCATAGCTAACTATGCTTAACCTCGAACTTTCAAAATCCTGTATAGGACAAAATTAAATATCTCAAAATCTGTTAGAAACATATATATGGAATCTATATTGTAATGTTTTATTTCTAGACGGAGGATTCGAAATACGTAGTAATATGTAGGCTGCTCCATTTAAAGTAGCTATGTAACGTGTTGATGCCGTACTTTTTGACCATCCTGTATGTTCAAAGATTTATTAAATACTTTATGGTGTCTATTACATTAGACGAAAATTTTGATCTTCTACCATTTATAGAATATACACCATGAGATTGAGACACCCTGTATCTGTGGAATTATTATTTGCCTTGAATAGTTATTTCTCTGTAAGCTGTTTAATTTCAGATAATTGAAGCATAAACACGAATTTCGTTTTCCCACGCAAACCAGAGACATGCCAGAGACAAGTCAGCAGGTACGCATTAAAACCTACACATCGGTTTTACAATCGGTAATACCTTAGCAACTTATTTTTATGTGTCAACTACCAACAAAAAAAATATTTTATTTTACTAGGACGCCGATTTGCGCATGACAAACATTTTTACGGAGAGCAAAAAAGAGAAATTATTAGCTACATGTCGTCTGATCAATTTTCACGGTTGCCCCCTCGCTCTTCTACCAGGTAACCAACAGAACGGAAGTACGTATCTGAAATACGATGGCGGTAAAGGGACGTGGTGGGACGACGGAGAGAGAATAATGCGCGCGCTCACTCTAGCCATTTTGTCACAATATTAACCTTTTGTTGTGATGTGTCTATACAGATGAATTATGCTTATAGTAATTTAATTAACGAACAAGTTTAATACAAGCAAATCATTCGCGATAGATGCGAATATGTTATTGTAATGGAAAAAAACATTAGTACGATGAGACATAGATGGAGAACGTCGCGCAGTACGTGGAATGTGAAACAAGCGGCCGCCGGACAAACCGTAGCCGTACGACCCAGCTAACTATTCTTACGTCATTCCTTGATTATCATGTAAGTGTTCTTTGTGTTAATACGACCGTTAGTGTCCGTCGATATCACGAAACGACGCCATTGAGTCGTTTTTGATTTCGGATAGTGAATAACGTGTAAAAACCGCTTGAAATATTTAGCTATTCAACTCGCCCAAGATGGCTACCGACGGGATTTCGTCTAGATTGTTCGGCTGACTGCTGGCGTTTTTTTTAGTGCGACTCGGCTCAATTTCTCACACCAGAAAGTCAATATTGCCGTTCGTTATCCGTTGGATTAATTGTTGGCTTGCGAAGATGGTGCATTGAATGGCTGTTTGCTTTTGATATTTCGCGCGCTCAGTAAGGCCAGGTGTCAACTTTTATAATGCTTAATTACAGTATATAACAGCATGTACGAGCAAGAAGAAGTGCCTCAGACCGTGTGGTCTCGTTGGATATTAGCGGCGATTCGTAAGATTCGTTCACAGAAGCAACGACCCAGCGTTGAGAGAATTTGTCATGCTATCAAACAACATCACAATTATCACGAAGATGTGGTGGCTGAACACCTGGAGGCCGCTGTCAAGCAAGGTACCGTTCTTAAGGTTTATAATAAAGGGCAGAGCTCGTATAAGGATCCGGGGGGACTGCAGAATAGAACGCTAAACATTGAAAAGGGTTGTGATCTTAGTAAAGTGGTCGCGAAGGCTGTGCGGGAATTAGGTGAACGCGATGGTTCAACACTTAAATCCATCGAAAAATATGTGCGACAATCTCATACAATTGTTGAAAGTGCCGAAAAAGACCTCAAAACGGCGTTGGCTTTCGCAGTTAAACGTGCAGTGTCGAAGCAATTGATATTCCAAGAGGGAAAGACCTTTAAATATAACTTTAATCATCCAAGTCCCGGTGCTAAGAAAAAATTGGATAATACCAAAGGTTCCTTAGGCTTTGGAGATGATCCGGACATGCAACCCAAGGTAATTATGACATATTTCTTATGCACGTCAAGTTGAAGTTGTATTTTATGTTTACATACACTTATTACGTCAAATTCATGTTGGGAATGTAAAATTCATCGTTTACAATCATTATTATTGAAATATTGTTCGTTTTATGGCACTAAAAGTGTCAACATTGCTTGCATTAGGATAACATTCATAATTATCATTTTAATCAACGTATTTCTTGATAACTTTTGAAGTTAATTTATTCTTTCTGTGTACTGCAAAAGCATAATTTACAAATATCTATTATGCAACTAAATATAACCGCTTAATCCCAGGTGAATTTTTTGATTCCACAAATAATTAATAATCACATAATATCGATTATATCAACGGATACAGTTATTTCTTGATTGGAATAATTTGAATATACAGGAAATTACTTAATTATACATCATCTGTAATGTGTAATACAATTTTCATATTCATATTCATTAAATATTAAACCTTCTGGTGTTGCTGAAGATATTCCTGAGAAACTTTATTATTCAGGCGTATGTGATACGGTTCGTTAATGTGAGCCTGTTAGTAATATAAATCGTTACAGTTAAGTGATTTGTATTACGCCATTCCACATATTTTATTAATCGTGATAGTATAACTGATTTTGTTTGGAACTATTAGTTTTTTTTTGTAATGAAGTTGTAAATTTCCGATTTATGACGATAAGTGAATCTCGATTTGCACTGGTAAAGAAAATTTAATCTTTAATCTTTCAAGTTACTATGAAACTTAGCATGTTCTTTATCTGTGCTGTGTTCTTTTAACTGATTTGAATTGAGATTAAATGAGACACTTATTACACCTAAGCACCTTACTTTAAGAAGTGATGCATAACTATATTTAAAGTGAATCATATAACTGAATTTGTCTTAGAGTTTTTTAGGTTATGATTACACCAAGTTTTTTTCATTGAATGCTGTGTCTCAGCTCAGCCAAATATCACAAACTACAGGCGGAAGTAAAAAGAATGCAAATTCTAAGTTTGTCCTGAATCTTGTTTGTAAGACGCTTTTTTAATAAACAGAACAACGGTTGACAAGAGAAATTTCTAAATCTCTGGATTTGGTTCCGTGTCATTGGGTGTGAAATTTAGCAGTTTTCAACCAAATCTAATCTAATAGTAACATATGTATCTAAGAGAGAAGAGAAAATTTCATAGGTACGTATACATTATAGGCTAATAGGCATTCCCACGGCAGTATTCTTTTTTCTGTTGCATACATGTATAGTTACTAAATCGGTTTTTGTTGACAGCTAAAATGGTGAAGTTGCACACTTGAATACGAAAAGGACGTAAGATCTTGTCCATTCTCTTCGCAGCTTTGTTTAAAAAACTAAATCCGTAAATAAATGTTTTTGTACAGTCCAGAAAATCTTGCTCAATTTTAAGGAAACAAAAGTTATATTTTAACAACGTTCCTAACAAGTTTACAATATCATTCAATACGTGCAATTCGTTCATCCGCCTATATTTGGCAATTGTGTCTGTTGTCGTGAGCACAGGTATGAAATGTTGCCTTATCACTGAGTACAGTACAAACATTGGCAGTAAAACTTTCGTGCTTTAGAATCTGAAAGAAATCATAACACATGGCTTTCTGTGTCACATAATCCTTTTCCTTAGGTATATCTAGCTCAAACTAGAAGATAAATATTCCCAACGGTACAAAACTTCTGAGTTTAAAGTATAGTTGTGATATTCGATAAGAGTGGCAAAGAACAATAACTAGTAACATTCTCATTAAAATGAATCCCGACTTCGAAAATATCCTGCATCGGGATTAAAGTTATGTGAATGATTTTGCAATTTTACTTCTGCATTTTAGGTGATTGATGCGAGGATAGAAAGTTGGTTAATCTTTCCAAACATTGCTGTTGGCCCATTTTCTTATAAGAACAAATACAATAATTTTTGTGAAATAAAAATCTTAATTTCTTGAATTGTAGAAATTAATATAGAAAAAAATAGTAAATTCAAAGACTGAAGTCCGAAAATACATTTATTATGGACTTCATTCTCTGTTTTCGAAACTATAGAGATATCTATTGACTAAAACTGATTTAATGTGTATTTAACGTAGAAAAGAGTATTGTGATGGAGGCGTTAGACGATATACAGCCGATATGCTAAGTTTGTATTGATAAAATATTTTTCCGTAGACTGCCAGAGTTATTGTTATTAATCCACTCCAGCATTATGCCAAGAAATTGGCGAATATTAACAGCAGTAGCAATAATCGTTCACTGTTTTAGGTTGAGAATAAAACAACATACAATAAATAACAACAAATATATGATAAACACAGATACACACTGACAAAATAAATTGGTGCCTTGCAAATTTGTCAACGTAAAATAACTTCTCTCAAACGAAAATTGTTTTACTTTATACTTAAAGTTTTATATTTTCAATTTTTTTTTATTTGTGTTGCCCTTAGGTGTAAATAATTTCTACCGATAGCTACCATTGTTTTTCTTTACAAGCACGGACGCATTGTTATTGGCCTTGATGCTGTGTCATTAGCCATAGACCGAATTATAAATTTAGCAAATATTAGAGATGAGACTATGCAAAATAAAATCTTTATCATTTACATTTAGCTAGTGTTTCTTTTTTTATTGCTTTTAGGTAATACGTCAATATGTAGTTACCTAAACACTTGATGAATATTGAGAATTCAATTGTAGTTTGATCCATTTGCAGATACAATTTTTAAAACTGAGTATTTCTTTTTTTCGGCATTCAATTGGAAATTTTCCTGTTATCTCCATTCATTTCTGATAGTTCTTTTGAAGCAACGTCATCATAATGATGAAACACAACCCATACATCATCTGCAAATTGAGCAATTATGTAATTTTTATTTTTCATTCTAATGCCAATTATTGGTTTGCCTAAGGAGAAGCGTTATTCAATGTGAAGTCCTATAAATTAATCGTAAATTACTTCTTTGAATGTCCGTTTCGATAAGTAAGCTATCATCTTCACAAATGAAAGCGAATTAATTTTCTATAGGTAATAAATAAGTGAAGTGTTGCAGTAATGATGGTTGTAGAGTGTTATTATAAAAGTAACATTTATATTTAAGCATTTAACATAAATAGTAGTAAAAAATTCTTTTTAGAGCTAATTATTTTCGGAGTATGAAGTTCATACATGCAATAGATTGGCTAATGAAGGTCTAAGGACTATTCTAATCGTCTACACTTAACATTTAACATGCAAACAGTTGCTTTGTCTCATCTTGCACGAATAAGAATCGTATTAAAGTTTTCTTGTTGTCTGCTAGCGATTTAATCTAATAGCATTTACATTAATAGTTTCCTGTTTATGTTAATTACACTAGCAACTTGATTTTAGATATTATTTTTGTAAGTACACTACGATCTTTCTGTTCGGCTCGCTTGTAATTAAAATTAAAACAACTCTACGTACATATCTGGTTTTGTATTTATACATTTTAAGATTTGTATTACAAATCTTCTTTGTGGCAGTTTCAGTAGAGTGCTTAAGTACCTGTAATTAAGGTATATCAACTGTCACTATCGTTGTTGTACGCCCGAGTGTAATCTGGTTGACCTTGTTCGACAGCGCTCTTCAGAGACCACCTTTGTCATAATGCATTGGAATTGTTACATTATGAGCAGATAACGTACTTCCTGTCCGAGTCCACGGTTTACAAATCGACGTATTTAAGTCGAAACTCTTGTTTGTTGAACAAATGATTGGTATAAATATAATGATTTCCTTTTTCAATAAATTTTTAGATTCCCTTCTGTCGGCATTATAAAAGAATTGATTAACCAAAAAATCGATTAGTCAATTTGTTGTAAGAGCTTGGTGAATGCAGTCGTCTTTGATTAATTTCGTACAGGGTTACAAAATTACGAAAAATATATCTGTTAACCTGGTCACTGCAATATAACGACCAATTTTATCGTTTTCAGATAATTTTTCTCCAAATGCCGTTTTGTAAGCACGAAATTTCAGTTCGCAACGAATAAGATGAGATGAAATGCCAAGAAGAGTTTCGGACATCAGATTGTCAAGTAGTTAATTATTATTATGTTACATTTTTATTATTATGTTACATTTTACAATGTATCACAAGCACGTATATACCAGTTTTTTCGAATTAAATGTGAATTCAAGCTCCATCATTCTTGGATTATTTATGCAAACGAAGCTATACATGCTGTGTAATTAGCGACAGGTAATTGTGAGCTGCTTATAAATAATTATTAATTACTGTTTAAGTGCGCGTTATTATTTCTCATATTTTTGTACGATGACTGTGGAGTTCGGATTCGTATTTAATTTCAAAAAGGTTGTACATATTGCTGAATTTCGTTAATTTGATAGCCATATTTTTACTCACTTAATGCCCAGAATTACTCTAGCAAGGTAGAACTATTTATTTGTTTCCAGTATGCAATCTGCATTTTTTCGTTTAGAAGTTCTAATCCATTTTGTTTTGTACAATGCATGGTCTTCATTAATTCGAGCACAATTACTGGATTACTTAGAAAGTATTACTTCTCAAGGCAAAATTACTTGACATGTGTTGTTCTGAGCTGAAGAATAAATTTACCTTTCTTTTTTTCAACCTTAGTACTCCATATTTCTCATAGATCAAATCTATTTCATCATTCTTCATTACTAGAGAGGACAAAAGGGAGTGAAATCGTACCTTTTTTGCTGCGACTAGACAGACTCGTGTCTATTCGTCTAATAAGAAAGGGTTCGTGTTGCCTACTGGTTTCCCCGAGAGTCGACAAAATACGGGTCTGTCTAGTCGTGCAGTAGTGCAAAACAGGTATGATTTCACTTGCTTTTGTCTTCTTTAGTCATTACTTATTACCTCTAAATTATTTATAAAGTATTGATTCCGTTCTAGGAATTGTTCACTTTGATACTTATTGCATTGTAATAACCTAGAAGTTGTATGTTCCGATATTGATTGAATGTGAACTCTATTCCTTTTTTACTACGTTACGTGGTCTACACTTATACTTTGAAATAATTATTTATTATTGATTAAGAAATACATTTTGTTTGGGTTCAGGACCGAAATTTCCTTCTTTTGCGCAAAAACAAGTAATCCCAAGATTAAAAAACACTTATTTTTTTAGTTACCTTTGATAAAGTACCATTAGGTATGTGGGTTGCTGAAAATACACCTATGTGTATACATCTACTCAAAAGAAGGGATTAAATGGATGACGAGGAGAGAACTAAGATGTAAGATGGGCGAACTTGGTACGTTTTTATATGTAGGGGATATTTTCAAAGTAGCTATCATTCATAGTTTAAATTTTTGGTTTTTATTTTATGCAGAATGGGTTGGGAAGAACAGTTTAAGCTCCAGTAGTGTAATGTGCAGGTGAAAATAATTAAAAAAAAAAACAATTTTTATTAACGATCCAAATTTCCCTTGTTTTCGTTTTAAATAAAATAAAAATATCCTAGTATGAACTTATACTTGTAAGACAAACGCTTCAGGTACGTTCTGCTTTAAAAGTTGTTCTCCCGTATCAGATAAATGTACCTCAATCAAACTCTTGAAGGCTCAAAATTATTTCAATAATTTTGTTTATTTTGATATATGTATTGTCGATGTATTCCAACAGTGATTAAACGTAATTCGATATTGCAGCGGATATTAAAGCAATACATGTCGCGACCAGGACAGCAACAGGCTTTCTTCGTTGACGGAGTGGTACATTGTTAAAAAATTGACTTATTCTCTTTAAGGGAAAATCTTGGGCATTTATGAATTAATTAAATATTTTGTATGGTAGACACTGTGTGAATACTCGAGTTCTTGAAAGTATAACAAAAGAAAACTTGAAAGAAATACGCTTTACCTGTGTTTTAGAGTGGAATGGGTATTTCAATCCCGTCAAAAGTAAGAGATTTTCTTTTTTTCTGTTGTTGGTGTGTCGATATTTTCATGCTGTTGATAACGAGTTGAAAATTTAACTCACTTCTTATTTCAATTTTCGTTCAGAAATAGAACTTTATTATATTTGTTGGTAAATACTGTTTACAAAACAATACGATAGGACCAGCCCATTATTCGATAATGCATTTGCACAGCAATATAGGAATGTTTACTTTAACAAAGAAAAACAACATGACAACTACTTTCTGCTACTACGAATTTCTTGCGAGGTAAAAATTTATTGATTTACTATTATATTTATTCGAAAATGTATTTTGCCTATTCGTCGAAAAGTACAGTGTAATGTTGCACCTATTAACTTGCATTTTTTAATCAAGGTATTCAATGTAGTACAATTTACCATAATTATTTGCAATCGAATGTTTTGCTATCTAAACTTGTTTTCCAATGTATTGGAAACTTATTTGAAAGGGTTCCGATCTTTCGTATAACACGACAGAAAACTGACCTTTACTTTTAACGCCAGAAATACATTGTCATTCGTTCGCGTTATCGAAGGTTTATTTGTGTGCGTTCGTCAAGTGTAGACGATCGTTTACAACAAATTAATTGTGGCTAGGATGGCTAGCGTTGCCAATGAACGTTTTCCATCGGCTGTCAATGAAAATAAAAAGATGAAAAGAAAATGTGAGTCATGAATCATGACTCATAAATCATGAGTATTAGGAAAGGTTGCTATGTAGACGTAATGAAAATAATTCACAGTAGTTGGTTGCTATCATCGAGAAAGGTGGGTTCCGGTGTTTATTTGTATTTAGAGAAAATTTACAGTAAGAGTAATATAAATGAAAACAAAGAACTGTTTTGGATGGATGATTTATACGGAAGTAGAAATAGATATGACGGAATTACGTTTCAATCATACATTTTTTTGAACACTTTACCAGAATGTCTTCACAGGAATTTGTCGTTCTTTTGGAAGTGATTAGTCCAGGAATGGTTAAGCAAAATACGTTCTTCGAAGAAGCCATACCACTAGGAGAAATACCCAGAGTGTTGGCGAAGTAATATTGTAATCACAATAATTTTTTTCTAGACATTTTGTTGTATATATATGTTTCTAGACATACGTATAGCAACCACCAAGAGATGTATTTTTTTTTTTATCTGTTTAAAAGATATTTATCTGTATTGTCTTTAAATAATTACTCCTAACAATGGGGTAAAAATGTGTTTTTTAATACAATCACCAATAAGGCAATGCAGTTTGTGCATGACTCGTACAGAGTGGTTCAAATTATCATTTTTTGGATCTTCCAAATTGAGATGGCATCGTAAATTTTAATGTTTTATGTATTTCAATACTTTTTAGTAGAACATTCAAAAGGATAGTTTATCAGTTAAAATATAATAGGACAGTCACGTATAAGTTGCTTGATTACGATCAAGTTTTCAGAAATTGTATTTTGATATCTGCAATTTTTCAAACAATTTTACACAAGCAATTGTCTCTATTTACGAAAACAGTGTTTGCCCTATTAACTGTTATTTTAGTCAACCAAAACGTTGGCAAGATTTTGAATATTTAATACAATTCAGCTAATTTCGGCTCCGTTTGGAATTTGTTCCAGGACGATAGAGCTTCTATTTTAATAACATAATCGTATATTTACACACTTCACTTAAGTATTTGAACAACTTGTATGACAGTCGTTAGTATTTTTAGTAAATGCATAATCATTTTGAAAGTGTCCAAAAGCTAACTAAAGTTCCCTTTGTAAAATGTCTTGTGAGACTTGATATTGTCAAATTTAATTAACCTCATTAATTAAGGGCGGCAAGAACCCCTAACTTATGAAAGATATTTGAATAAAAGCCTAGTCTAACTAGGCTAGCCCCATTTTTCATATTTGTCAACGTTTCAGTTAAAATGACAAACATCGAAATGAAATAAGAACGATAAGTTTTTGCTTTAAAACTTATAGGCAGTGCTAGACTTTCGATAGAAATTTCTTAATATTACCTAAAACGGATATTTCCGTAGTTTTTAACGTAGAATTTTAAGTTACTCAAATCGAATACAATTAAGTTTAGGACAACTTAAATGGGTTCGCGTCTCATTTAATTTTACGTTTCTTTTTCTTTTGTAGCAGCAAAGCAAAGCTCCCATGAACAATTTTTTAATCTGCCGATCTATTAATAGAGCAGTAACAACTACGCACCTTGATTAGAAAGCGCACACGAACGATAAGAAATCGGCCGATTTTTGTAATCTGTGCCTGGACACAAATTTTCGATTCGATTCTGACCGATTGAGTTAATCGCTCATGGCCGCTTAGTCTTAGTACGAAATCAAATTACTCCTTATAACACTTTCATGAGTATCACATTATTCGTTAATAATTTAACAATTTTAAATGATTCATGTCATTACCAAATGTACTGCAATGGAAGAAGTTTTAGTAAAACGATACGTTTTATGTACTGGGAAATAACGTATTTAAAATAAGGTTTAATCTGTGTGTTCTTGTTGTTAAAAAGGAATGATTCCATGTGATAATATTTCAATAACATGTAATTTTATTGGTCGAAATGTTATCTTCAATAACTTTTTGAAGCCAAACATCCAACAACATTTTCATGATCTTTTCGTTTTAAAAACTTTAAATGATGTACACTACCGTCCATATAAGTTCGGACACGCAAATGAATTTTAGAAAACGAGAAATTATTAAAACTAATTTTTCTAAAACTCAAAATTTTGATTGCATTTTATTAATAGCGATTAAGATTAAAGTATAAAAGTAAAAAGAAAAGTAATTCTAACGAAAAATAAACAAAAACTTCTTAAACATTTCGTTCATCAAAAAAACTTCCTTTTGCGTGAACAACAGCTTTCACAATCCGATGCATCCGTACCACTAGTTATTCAAGGATTCTATTCGTATAGTTGGTTCTACGCAATCCAGCAACATTCATTCCTGTTGCGCTCTTCTTACAAAAACTCGCCTTGATTGTTCGAACACCTCAAACTTTGACTCATCAGTCCACAGCACCCTCCACTGTCCAATTTCTACGAAAATTACTATATTGGGTCATTAAATGTAACAGGTTTTTAATTATTCTCTAGCCGATATTCTTGAAAATTTTCCTGTACAGTTGGTTATAAACTTCATAAAGGGGCTAATATAAATAGGTTATTCATATATACAAGCAATTATATTATCTCTTAGTAGAGTTTACATTTTACTGGTTGTCCGAACTAATATCGACGGTAGTGTATGTATTCCTATTGGTGCACAACGGGCGTCATATGCACACTGCTTACGTGTTGGATAGCTTTCAGGAACCATAAATTGTGTATCAAAAGCTTTAAATAAAGAAAACCATATATAGCAGCTAACAAAGTTTATTTACGTGTGCGCATGCGTCGATAATGCAATACCAAAAGAAACATTTACTGCGCATGCGTAGTAACTATTCCAAATGCAAAATTAGCAGGTATATGTTTTACAGCGTTATTAACTTCAAAGCAATGCAGGTATTGCAATAAATTATTAGCATTTTCGATTTACCGCTGCTATAGGGCGTTCTCGGAACACTCCGGCAGCAAAATCTATGTTGCCACATTCGATTTTGTTTGGTGCTCCTTTTTAAGCGATCTGTAAGAAAATGACCTAAAAGTGGCATACCTGTTAGGTTACTTCCCCACATATCAATAGGGACATTTTAACACAACTGGAATCCGATCAATGACGTAATTAATCTTCAAGCAGTGGCGGTAGAAGCAAAGAGCTATTAAATCAAAAACGAGCAGTATTGTTTCATTATGTTGTACATATCATTTTCTTAATCGATACATTGTATATATGCTAATTGATTTAATAAGCTTCTTTAATAATCACTAATTCACCGAAAACGTGATGTAAATAAATAGATCTTGTTTCGTAGAACGAATAATTTACGGCGTAATTATTCCACGTATGCCAGCTTATTTTGTTCTCTGTTTCAGTTGTCTTTTATATCGTAGTGTAGTGTAGATATCGGCTGACTCTACTGCAACAGGTGTCGGTTTAGAATTGTTATAAATGTACTACATGTTGCTGATTAAGACCCTGCTATGATTAGAAATTACAACTGTAGCTTGCAATTTATTTTGGTAATTATATACATGGTGCCATCAGAATTTATCGAAATATCTGTAATCGATTAGACACGAAATAGAAACCGAACGATAACTTTCATTCCTTGTTGGTTCGCGATAACCTTGTAGAGTTGAACGTACCTTTCGACGCTGTTGTAATTTAAAAATTACGTATGGGCGAATTCATTTTGCTAATTGCACAGGTATTCATATGCAAATAGTTTTAAATTAGATAACTTTTAGAATCATTTTTGTAGTTCTTCCTTGTATCACAAATTGTACGATGAGGAAATTAACTGAGTTGTAGGTAATCGCAAATCTTCAGTAAAGTAACTATTATAATTACAGGAAATAGTTTCATAGAATATTGTATAAAAACCGCAAAATAAATGCATTTTTACGTCAATAAATAAGACAAAAGCGAGTGAACCTGTTTCGCAGTGACTAGACAGACTCGTGTTTTTTCGACTCTCGGGGCAACCAGTAGGCAACAAGAACCCTTTCTTATGAGACGAATAGACACGAGTCTGCCTAGTCCCTGCATGAAAGGTGTGATTTCACTCGCTTTTGTCCTCTTTAGTTATAAGCGTCGGTAACATCCAGCGAACTGAAATACATACATACCTCAATTCTGTTCAACCAGGTGCAATTAAGTTACTTTGTTAAATCTCAAGAAGTGAACTTCTTCTTTCAAGACTCTGGTACTTCAAGGATGTCGGATTTGATGATGTCTACAGTTGTATTTGACTCATTTCTTCTATTCTTTCCTACACCTGGTCAGTCTTCTCATGTTCTATATTGTTTTTTTCTCTCTTCAAACTTATCTCTCTTATACTTCCTATACATGCCTTTCTTTGTTTTCTTGTTCTCTTTCTCATTATTTGTGACTCGGTTATTCTTTGCTATACTTTTAATAGGTCTATTTTGTTCCATTCTCAATACATGCCCAAACTAGCTTAATTACTTTGTCTTTACTTTTTTTTATTATTGGTGCTTGTTTTAAAATGTGCCTGATTTCTAATTTCTAATTCTGATTTACAATATATTTTTGTTGCTTTTTTATTTTACTACATTTTACTACACTTATTTCCGTCTGCCTTTACATTTCCTAAATACTCAAAACATGTAACTCGGTGAAGCTCCTCTCCGTTTCTTCAAGATAAAAAAAAATGTTCTTTCAGTCTTGTGGTATACTTTTGCTATTCCACCCTTCCTTACAGACCTCCCCAGCGTATTGGTCTGAAATACAAAATTTGGCCGCTAAATCTCTAGTTAAAATGTTTTTTATTACTTTTGAAACACCTGTATGCTATATAAAGGGCCCGGAAAAAACTGATTGGCTTGCCATACAAATTTAAACAACTCTGTACATGAGAAATTAATTTTATACGGTCGAGCCTAATAGCCTAAGTCTAATAGCCTAATAGTCTTATACAGTTTTTAACATTTTTGGTTATTAATTAATAAAAAACATTAGTTGTGAAATCACATCAAAGATAATATTTATACATTCTAAATATTATATAAATATTACATATATATATAAATATTACATATATATAAATATTACATATATATATAAATATTACATATATATATAAATATTTACATTATATTACATATTTTTATTTCAATAACTCTTCTAACGTGTTAGGCTGCGCTCACTCAAGCGAAACAAAAGAAATTAGCAAGAGACACGAGTACATTAAAACGGAGTAATGATCAAACACGTCATGCAAGAATTTTCCTGTTTTAATTCGCTTGATATTCAGCAAAAATATTGTTCAATTTTAAGATACAACTCACAACACAAATTTTTGGATTCGCCTTTAGAGATAAGCAATAACGTAAAGATAATTGGAAAAAGAATTTGAAATTCAAGCAGTAATTGTGATTAGAAATCTAATTTGTATTTCAATCTTTAAAGATCAAAAAGTATCTAAATATTATTACTTTTTTCTATTCTTTCTACATGCTCTACTTCTATCCAGAATCTTCTATTATCTCCCTTTTCGTTTTTTTGCTTCTCTAACAATAGTTTTGTTCCTTTTCTCTGCATTATATTATTGCAAATAAAAAAGCATACGTTCATGCATGCTCTTTTATTTTGTTATTCTTTGTACATTTTCTTAGTGCCGTACTACTTAATTCTCTGGGAACCAATCAATGTTCTTTTTCTAATTCTACAAATTTCCTTATTTATTTCCTTATCTAATTGACATACATTTGAAAATAAACGTCTAAAACATTCAAATGGAAGGAATCGAAATGTTCGACGTTCCTAGAGCTTGAATTTCTAGCTACTTAGAAAAAATTCGTTTGTAAGAGAAATGGTATATACGACTAATATAGCATTGAATATGTGGAATATTGTTTTTATTTAAGGTAGCTATAGATAAGTAGAAACCTATTAGTTTTATTTAATATTTTGTTAGATTATGTATATTCGAAAAAGAAGTTTTTTTTGCAATTTTTCTGCCTCACCTTTCTGTATAATTTTTAAAAAATCCTCTTCCCTTACCTCAAAATTTTGAAAGGACATTACCATACTTTTTATTTTAATTTTTGTAAAAATTTAGCATCAATAGGTTTATAATTTGTTGTGTTACGATCTCTGTCTTACTATATGAATGTCGATGCAAGAATGACAAAAACTTCTTTTTCTATAAATTTTGAACCTCAACCTTGAAAAGTATTTGATTGGGGTTAAAAAAGAAGTTAATGCGATTTTTTTCAAGTTATGGAATTATTTCTGTAACTTCATCATAGCAACCTCTAACATTTTTCATAAAAATTTGAAGCGGTGAGTGACGGAGCCTATACAACTTTCTCATCCAGCTTCAATAACGTATCTATCTACGTTTGTACAACAAAGAGATTATGATAATTATAATTCAATGTAGAAAGCAATATATTAGGCGTATTACGCCGGAGGCTAACTAATTTTCACGGAGGATTACTTAAGTCATCTCTATAGGACCGTGTAAACCCTTGGATATACCGTGTCATTTTATAGATGTGGCATGTTATGATAGGACTGCGGTAATTTATGTTTACGCTTTAAAGCACTCGTGTATATGCTTTTAGAAAACAAACATCAATGAGAAAAGAAGAAAACGTAAACACGGCTGTCATAAATAATCTTAATACTAATATTTTCTCAAATATTGGCAGCCAGATTTATACTTTAACGTTTGTTTCGCTCTTTGTATTGGTTTTGTTTGTCGATTTTTTTTAGTGTTTGTCTCATTGATAGTTGGTCTACTGAAGGTAACTTCAACTATAAAATTTTAGATGCTATTAAAAAAATTTTGATAAATTGATCATAACTAGGGAAGATAAAAGTAATGGGTTAGTTGTTTTAAATAAAAAAAGGTTATAGTTCCAATTTTATTAAACGATAACAATTTTCAAAACATCATTATATTAATACTCTTCACGGTTCCACCAAATTTACCTTAGAAACGAAAATGAAAAACTCAATTAATTTTTGATCACGTTAAGAGTACATTAGTTCCTTACAACTTAATTTATCGGTTCTTTGACACTTTGCGCATGATCATTATGTATTATGTGTTGATAACAACTTCACTATTTTACATATGGATAACAAAGGTAATTTTCTTGAGTCTCTTGAAATTTTAAGACAACGATCTCTCAATTTATATCTGCATTTTAAGGCTACATATATGTATATACATTTCGGATATTTCTTGAAACATGGTTGTAAAGTAGGAAGTCACATGTCTTATGTGACTTCCTACTTTGTGTAGTGTTTATTTGCTGTCAATAATGAACCATGGATGTCACTTACATCTTAATTTTAATCATATAAATATAAAAAAAATCTGCTTTTAGGACATTTATTGCAGTGCACTAGTTTCACAGCAATTTTAACAACAGTTTTAAATGGTGTGGAGAAATTTTTAACCAAAAATCAATTTAGTAGAAATTTCTTTCGGGTTTTAACGTGTCATTATTTTTCTTGACGTTTCGCTGACTGTACTGTCAGCTTCTTCAGAAGATTTTTAAAGACCGATATTGTTGTCTCTTGCTCCTGGTTGTATATCCCATTTCTGTTTCGCTTCGCTGATCCAAAACCGTTCCGTTCCGCTGAATCGCGTCGCTCTTTGTATGACGACTCCGCAGTGGCAACTTCCATGCGTTGCTGATCCTGTATCTGTCTTCGCGATTGAAATTGCTGGTGTTTTTCATTATTTCTAACAATTCGCGTATTATCCTCGGGTAGTAAGTGGCTGGTCCTGCCTAATATCTTAACATCGCTGTAGTTTATGCAGTGGTCTCCTTGTTGTTGCAGCCTTTTAGTTAGTTTAATTTACTGGTTGGTGCAAAGATTAATTTCATATTTCAATCTAAGGTTTTGATAGTTATTTATTTTTGTACTTTGATGTTTCGTTTATTCATACATAAATAATCCGTAGAAACATGGAACAGAGTTTGATATAGTTTCAATTATGCAGTTTCCAGTTGCTTTGTAAAGCGTGTAAAGCGTATAAAGCGTATAAATGGTACAATGATATCATTGTAAAGCAAGTTCTTTACAATCGAAAATCGGCAAGATTTGCTTCATATGTGAAATTTGAAAGCGTTGTGCCTATTATGATTTATATATTTCTTCACAGCATTTATTATATAATTGTGCAACCATTACTGAATTTAATTTAGCCCCATTAGAACTAGCTAACTATTTGAATATATTCCATGCAACTTTTTGTAGACTATACAATTTTAAATAGTAACAAATTTTACTTGCTTTGGATACTGATTAATTAAAAGTAAAAAAAGGCGTCTCTTTGATGTAGTTGTACAACTGCTACCTTTCATTCCACAGTCAAATCGTGTACAGTATGTGCAATGTGGACTTATCGCAAGTAAATAAATATAACGTGATAATTACTATAATAAACTTTTCCGTTAGGCAATTTGCAATACATCAATAGTCTACTTAAACGTTTTAAACTTAATGCAAAATGAATACATACAGAGAATCATAAAATACCATGCATAATTAATAGAAGTGGGTTGCATACCTTACAAGCAATATTTCCTGTACGATTGGTGTTTACGACGTCCGTGATGATTTGTTGCATTGAATAAAACGCAATTGACTTTGCTGTTGTAATGTGCGCCGTTGAGCGAATGCTAATTGATCTTTTCAACAAACAGAATAGGTTGATGGAGCGTTTTAAAAAATTAAAAAAGAAAACGTTGAATTGTATATTCTTTAATAAATTTATACTAATAAATTTTCATGTACAGCCATGGGCAGATATTTCGAAACACCTTAATTACAAGTGAACGAAAAGTGATAACAAATTCGGGATTCTAACAATTTCTAAAACTAAAATTCTATTATTTTATTATCTCTTCAAAATGTGAATGAGGATAGGCCGCATTTTTTGAACAAATCTCGTGTGTATTATAGTCGTCAGCTAATTTAGAATATTTTCTATTATAGTACCTTATGTTTAAATTTGAAATAAATCTTTGATCTTTTAATAGTAACACAGACTTGAAATGCAAACCTATTTAAGTAGGAGTTCAAATTATTTTTCGTCGACCAGTTGGCAGTGCCTAAGTCGGTGCTCTGCGACCTTTTCTTCGCCTATTTATTACTTATTACCACTTATTAATTCACTCCCAACAAGTAACCCGGATATATTAAAACTTTGACAAACGTTTTAGTTTATGTATGTTATGTTAATGTTTTCATTAATTTAATTAGGAAAAATTACATTATTAATCGGTCAGAAAGATAATAAAACAAAGAAAATATAAAATCTGTTACTGCCTTAAATGTCATTTCAGTAAGTATATGAATTATATTTTTGAGTATACTTTACTTTGTATTCTCCGGTATCAAATTATGAATGTAGTTAACTTCCACAGTAAATTTAAAAGTAGTGCTAAATATTAACTAAACAAAAGTTTGAGAAAAACAAGTTTGGATTTCAAAAAAGTGTTTAAAATTAATAGCTAACAGAATTGTCGGCTGTCTATTGCGTTCCGGCCCAGTCTAGGCGACGATGGTCCGATCTGTCTTGATTCCCGGGTTCTTCCTGTATTTCCATATTAATCGTTTTATGTGCACGTTTGTACACCACTGGTAACATTGAATCGTGTCTCAAGCTATAAATTACGAGATAAGTATACAGTATGCCCTCGGATCGACTTTAAGAGAGTAAAAAATTCTTGTTTTTGATTTTTCAGAAAATTTGACTCGAACCTCCTAAACACAAATTACTTTTTATTTAACTCTGCTAGTTCTACATTTCCACTAATGATTCCAAAAATGCATTAAATAGCGTCTGTATACGTGGGTAGCGCCTTAAGTTTTTACCTTAAGCGACCACTAGATGGCGCTATCGAGATTTAGTATTACATATTTTCGTAAAATTTGCAACGTTGAAGCAGGCAGTTCAGAAGCGATTAAGAAAAGCAATTTTGTAAAAAAAAAATAGAAATTTCATGTGAAGGTTTTCGTTGAAACGCCAAACGATTGATTAATTGAAATAGAAAAAGCATCGAATTAACGTTTCATTGCCCGTATTCACTCGCTTTATTACTTAACGACTTCTTTTTACTCTCTAATGTCAAACAACGTAAAGGATGGTTCGAACGTATGCGAAAGTGTATAAATATCAATAGCGAATATTCTGAAACGATTTTTACAAAAACATTTTTGTATTCTTTCTATCTTTCTAGTGCCTTAAATACGAATATTTAAAGAATTATTGCATCAACGAGAGCGTGAATACGTATAAACATATTTGATTTATTGCAATTATTAATTCTTCGCAATTACTGACTTTGGTTAAGAGAAAAACAGATGGTGTAAATAGTCTTGTAATAGAAATGTGATAAACTGGTACGCTACATATAAGGAGGCCGCGGTTCATTGGACTATTTCAAGGTTTTACAATTACTCCGACATTATCACCTTAGTATTAGTAACATCATCGTATTTTTGCGTATTAAAATAGTTACAATCACGAATAACACAGCCTTTTTATTCTATTTTAAAATTTAATAATAGCGTTAAACACAAATGTCATCGCTGACGCCTACAAATTAACATCAACTCATTGTATTTCTCACAGAAAAGTAAATGCGGCATGTTAGTCGATACAGTCAATAAGGAAAGGCTATAAATGTCTACTACTACCAGATTGCTTGTAACGAAACAGGAAATTCCATTATAATCTCTCACTTGTTACTGTTAAAACCCCCCAGGCGACTACTTTATTTAAGCTGTAGAATTACTCATCATTAACATGAGTTCATCTATACGTATTTAAAACGATCCGGTAGAAAATCAAGCTGTGTCGCCTATCAAAATTTTTAAAGTCTTAAACGCGTTGTGTACTAACATTCAACGTCTGTAAGATGCTAAAGTTTACTATCACTCTTCTGGAGGCGCGGTACTTAATGTAAACAACATGGAGTTTATTACATTTCTCACCTTTACCTCATGGGAGTGTAGTCGTCGTCAAGCAACTGAATTTGATTCGTTGGAAGCAGGTGTTTAAATAAGTGTTCCTGTATACAAATTTTATGTATAAAAATCATTTGTTTCATTGTCTGTCGGTTTTTAATTAAATTTTACTAAAACCGTACGAAATTTTTATTTATGATTCTTTCTGTTGTCTATCCGTGTCATTTGATGATCACCATCCTTCTTTGTTCTTGGATAGTTCATTTCTGCTTTAAATTATATTGGACAAAACAGAGAACGGTTTTGTGTGTAGGAAATTAATATCAAGTACTGCTGAAGACCTCCGAAAATAATTTAACAAAATTCGAATCACTATTCAGATGTATTTAAGAGTGAATTATAGTGTGTGACTGGTTGCATGGTTTTTGGTTTTATAATTTATTCAAATTACGAAAAAAACAATCTTTTTGGTAATATTATTTTCAAATAAATTATGTTTGTCCATACAGAGCTCTTTTTGAGTTTTGAGTTTTTTTTTTAATACATTTTTAACTTTAAAAAAATTTGATGTTTTTTAAATACTTACTTTATTTCATTATATGGTTTACTTCGTTATATCCTGAAAACTTTTAGCTAGAGAAGCACTAGAATTAAGTAAGAATAAATGATGAAAATTAAAGAAAGCGTCAATAAATAGTACAAAACAGATGTTAAATGTCTCTGACTTACAACCATTAAGGTTGCATGAATTACAGTAAACATTGTGAAAGCTCTTGTTCCGGATTAATTAAACTTGCGTGGTGAGGAGTGTGTCGATATTTTAGTGTTGTCGACTACATTCTATCTCATTTTAACTAGTTCATTGATACTTAATATTATATGGACGTGGATTTTAAGTAGTTAATGTACGTCATATGTGTATTTCTATCTCGCTTGTGTATACATATCCTTCCGATTTTTACGTATTAGGCTGGTCTTGATTTTACTGAGAAGTTGATGACTTGACTACAAAAATTCGTGATTTTGACTATCGGCATTAATATAGGGAAACCAAAAGTGTAGTTCATCTAAAATAACAAGTTAGATGTCCAGGTGGCTATCTACAGATCATCCTGTATCGATGGAAATATTTTTGATAGATATTTTATGATGTCCATTATGTCATCATCGAATATTAGGTCCCTAGTACTTACAATTTTATAATTTCATAAGTTTAGGACACTATATTTTTAACCGACGATCCTCGTGGCACACACGGAGTAAGATTTGTTGTTGATTACGATAGATCAATAAAGAGCAAGAGGATGAACAGCTATATTTTACGCTAACAATAAGTTTCTGTTTAATTCCTAGAGTTAACAGAATGGTTTTGTAGTTATTTCCAAGAATACTTTTATTGTAGTTACTTTTGGAAATAGAAATGTTAGTAAATACTACTTTCGTCATTCACTTCTTCATCGATAATTTTCCCATTTCTTGAAGGAATATTTGGAATTTATTATTGCGGAAATGTGAGTTAATGGAAAATTAAAGACAATCAATTTAAGTATAGACAGATTGGTTAGGAAAGAGACACTTCTTTCTTTCAGTTGGGAACAGTGTCTCAAGTGTTTAACAGTATACACTAGATAAATCATTAGGGTCACATATTAACAAGTAAGTTACTCAAATTAAAGGAGCTTATTTGTACATGATACCAATTTTTGTTTTAAGTAGCAATAGGTTCTTTAATGAGCTTTAATTTCAACTGTGTTCAGTGTATTTGTTTAAATGGTCTCTTTTTATCAGGTACAAAGCGTAGAACCTTGTAATCAACTAATAAATCACTCAGTTGACCTTTGTATTATACACACCTATTTAGATGTGCAGCAACTTTGTATACAGATACCATGTTAAAGCTATAATTGGATCAAATGAATTAAAAGAGATGAAAGCCAACTATAAACAATGCAACATTATTTGATCTATAAGGTAAACTCTGTAGCGAGTTGAAGTTTTAAACTAAACAAGAATGTAGTACGAGATTTTGATTCACTTTTTAAGCTTCTACGTAATATTGTTTCTTAATTCTAACATAAACTGTCAATTTCACCCGTTGTTCATAGTATTGGTATTTTCTCACGCGATACGAGATGAAAACGCTCCTTCGGGAGTGGAAATGAGACGTTCTTATATGTTCCACGTATACAGCGTGCTTGTGTTGTAGAGGTGATAAAATAACAAATAGTGATAAACCCTGATTTTATTATTATTTGTTGATTAAAAGTTTTTGTCATTGCTAAAGGTAACAGGATTCCAATAATTGAAATCGTAATTATTTGTGGAATTTAAGCAAGCGGCAATTATGAGCGTGTTTGGTTGTTAGTTAAATGCGATCTCCTTGCAACAATATGATACTTCAGGTTAGATTTTAATATCCCTTCATAAAAATTTTATTGATAACAGCACGTGACGCCCTGAAAAGATAATCTTAAAATATAGCAACCGCCGCGTCGTTTTGTTGAGTAACCCAGTTCCAACCTTTCTTTATAAAAATCGCTTGTTGTCCCATTTCGTTAAAACATAAACATTGCGTTTTTTTGAATTTGAAATGCGGCGGAAATCATTCTTATCTCCTATTTTTTTATTTGACACTGTTAATTTTCTTAGCATATTTTAGAACATTTTATATTTCTAAAATTTGATAAGCAAAATTGTAAACCTATTTTTTCAATAATCGTTTTTTAACGCCTTATCAAATGTAACCCAATAATTTTTCGTGCAAAACAACGGCGTCACAGGTCATAAGTTAAACAATTTAATGTTGTTAAGGTGTAAATACTTTATTGAATTCAGCTGTTGGTTTATTGTCTATATCTTTGTATATTACTTTCTACCTTAAGTTCTAATAGTTATCACCAATTTGTTAATTTCTGATTGTCTCTAATGATATATACTTTGAAAAGATTAGATGGATTATGTTCGGAGCTTTTTATTCTTCTTCTACACTAGTTTGTTTATTACTATTTTTTTTATTTATTAGCAGTTATATGTAGGCTCAATATTTTGATAAGTTATCCCAGTTTTAGATGAATACGATTGCACATTTGGCATTCAGGAGAGTAAAGTAAAACTAATGTTATATTCAGAATGTATAAGTATCAAGTACTGTAGTATAGCTTCATGTACCACTCTAATTACACTATGCTATATTTAATATTTGGGTATTTCTTTCTAATTGTAAGTATTTTTTTGTGGATTGTAAAAAAATATTATAAGCCAGCCAAAAACTTTGAATTGAAAGAAACATCTGTATTTTTTATTATAACAAATGTAGAACCCACCAGGTATATAGGGGAATGACAGTTTAAAATATTGTTTCCTTTTTTTTCTGTTGTCTCTTTCACTCAAATCTCTTATTTGTCTTACAATATGTTTTTTATTCTTTCATTTTTGAATATTGCATATCTTCTTTTTATCTTATTTATTATCTAGCTACAGAATCTTTAAAATGCTGATACCTCCTCTTTTCCACTTCCCTTTTTGTTTCTCTCGGCCTTTTCTCACTAGTCTGCGGTGTTTCATGTCATGTACTGCAATTTTCTATCATTAAAAGTAAGTATCAACACCAAAGACTTCAATAAAAGCGTTCTATTCTAACTCTGCATGTTTTCTTTTTATAACTATCCTTATCGGGTTGTATTTGTTTAAAGGCCAAAAACAAAATATATGTTGTAGTTGAGGTGGATTGATCTTCATTCAATAATTTTAGTATTCCTAATTATCCTAAGTTAATATTTGCAAAATTTGAATTCTTTTTAGGTATTGACTGGAATCTGACAATTTTTCCTATTAGCTTAGAATTTTCGTAGTGAAAATAATACAAAATATATGGAACTCAGTAGTCAAGAATCACAATGTCATCTACATCTATATCGTTAGGTCAAACATAAAAGCATCAAGCCGTTGATAATGGTGGAGTAAAGAAGCGGACAGAAAAAATTTTTCTTTTCGCTTGTTTTAAAAAACTTAAAGATTTTGAAAACTATCCGGAAGAAATAAGCAAGTATTCGAACAAGAGCAACCTATCACCTTGTTTTAATATTCTAATGATTTCTGGGCAAAAGGGCAATTGAGTTGTTTTATTATTTTGGTGATATATTAGTTGTATCATTATTTCAGTGTTTTAGGGCTTTTTAGATATACTGTACGATATGTATATTTATGGTCCATTTAAAATGTTTAGGAGAGCTCGGTGAGGATCGTCTGTTGACGAGGGGTGGTACCGAGCCCGCGCAAATAAAGAAAGGGAAAGCTTACCTCGAATTGATTTTTTAGCCAGCACCTTAATACCAGAGGCGTGTCTGAGAATTTGCGTTTTATTGTTTTATTATGTGAATGTAACGTATATCGTACAAGCTTCATAATAAAAATATTACTATTTTTTTTTAACATTCAATTTAACATTAAACATTTGTAACATTAAACAGTTACTCAATAACTTATTTCCGTAGAGGCCTCCTACCGGGAAACATTTAAAGAGGGTAACACAAAAGCATTTGCACCAATTGTTCTACAAGCAGATCAAAAACAAAAGTGTCGTTTAGGAAAGAGAATTTTAAAATATTGGCAGGTGTTGCAACAACTTATGCAGGTCTAATGACAGGTTATGTAATCTTAAACAGTTCTATAATTGAGTGAATGTCAGAAGATTGTAGAGGTGTTGCTGTAGTTACCAGACAATTATAATACAATATAAACGTATCGACCATAACTCTGTTAGTTTAACTTGACGTTTGAGATTTTAATTTAAAAATAAACGCGTTGTTTATTCTCAAATGATTTGCGTTCTATTAATGATTTGTGTTCTATTAAATATTCTTTTACAATGTTTGAATCGATGAAGGAAGGATATCCAATGCAGAAAATATTACAATAATATTTCAGAATTGCCGATTCTATTATTTCATTATTCATAAAGCCTAGTGTCGAATTGAGTCAATTTATTTTTAAAACTAAAATGCATGCACAATATAAGTTTGTTCCAATAGACATCGGAAGCAGTTCGAAAGTGTGGTTGGTGTTGAGTATGTGCGGACTGTTAGTGTTCCAACAACCACAGAATCAATTCCAATTATATGACTCAAATTATTTACGTATGGTTTATGCCGTTTATACTCTTTTAGAAATTTAGCTAATAGATTTGAATGAATACTTTATATTGATACGGAAAAAGTTCTCGTAGCTGATGATTTCTCTTTGTTTGGGTTAGTTAGACAGTGTGGTATGGACCGACAAAGTTTATGATTAATTGATTGGTTGTGTGCTTATGTTTTATACAATCAACGAGGCCTAACGGGGTGTTTTTTTTTAACCGAAGTTGGCGTCATTTTCGGTGAACTTATACAGTCAGTTGCTTTTCTGATATGAGGTTCTAAATTCAATTGGTTTATAAATTAACTGTCCTTGTATCTTTATAAATAAAAAAGTTACCCATGGTTCAAAATGAACATCCTGTATCTGTATAACTGTACAAGAGGAATTTTTGTGACTCATCATCAATTTGATATTTTATAAATATACGAGTTTCTCAGTTTACACAAAAGCAAGACATGCGTTAGCGCCGTTTCTACATGAAGAGTTTAGTGGAGGAGGTTAAGGAGTGTTCAGAAAAGAACAAAAAGTTATAAATTGTAGTGAATTTGTTATTTCAAATTTATGTTACTAAAACCTAAAGTTAATTGCATATAGTTATTGCAATTTTTTCTGTGATGCCTAATGCCATATTTGAAACTAAATGTAAAATACTTGGAATAGTTGAGTAACTTGAGCGCGATCTCGCAGAAGACTTTAACTTAAAGCTATTGATTGCTTCTGGCGATTGGAACCGTTCTCTGCGCAGTTAATTCTTGATTTTAGGAAACCTATAAAATTGTTGGGACTTGTATGGACTGTACGGAGGATGATCTAATAACCGGATGTTTTGCTGCTCACTGTTTTAAAATCTCAATCGTTTTTTGATCTCTATGTATCGTGATAGAGGTTTATTCGTCTTTGTGTGTTGTTTTTTTCTGACCACAGTAACTTCTGGTGAATAAGCGATTGATATTAACCGTTCTTCGATCTTCTAAAGGAATTGTGGTGACATGACCAGCTATAATTCTTCTTCTATTATTGAACCGATTTTTGATATCAATTAACCTGAGTCTTCTTCTTCTTGAGTGCAAAGCTATATAAAAAACTTAAAAACAACCTTCGTACCCAATACCAAGTTAGCTGGAATTAAAATACTTCATTCTTGTTTCATATTATGAAATTAGTTAATTCCTTCATTACTACGCATAGATTAAGACGAGTTTTCTGAGGATAAAGAAGATCAAGCATTTTAACTATATAATTATTTATTCTATAATATAATTATATGATTCTATTCGACATTTAAACGATATATTCGTCGGTAGTATCCTTATTGTTAGCGATAGTGTCGCTTAGACTTTCAAGATTGGTATAACTAATACGCTTTCGAGTATTTTAGCTTTATTTTTTCACTGGCATGCATCAAAAAATTGGAACGTGTGTATTTTCAAGTCGATCTTTTATTTCAATCCGACTTTTATTTGACACATAAAAAATTGCCACATGTTTAATTTTTTGCACGCTCTAAATTTATCTATACATCTGTACGTATGCAAAACCACGCCTCTCATTTTTTATTGGTTTAAGCTGTACTTAACACATCGCCGATTATTTTTTCTTATTGCTGGGTGCTTTTAAGACGCCCAATTTGAAAAAAGAAAAAGTGTATGTTACCGTTTTATTTTTACACTATCCTGCCTTGGCAGATGTCTAATGCGTTCATGCGGCAAAAAAGTCATACCCCCCAAAAGAAAGGAGGAAGATTGTTCGTTTATGGTATGGAAAAGAAATCGACCAGGAAGCTGCGATTTATTTATAGCTTCAGTTGGGAAAAGCCTTTATTAATTTTCGTGAAGATGCGGCGTGAACAGCAGATGTTTCTTACTTTTATAAATAGATTGTTATTTTTGGCGTTAGGTATTTCATTTAGATCACCTTAGTTTGCAGAAAGCAATATTTAGAAATAGAATGTGCATTCGCGCTTCTGCGGATGCCGACTTTAAGAAAGTTGGACTACGCGGAGATAAATTTCATTGTATTATATACATCGCGTAAACATAAACTTAACAAATTATTTTCTCACCCCATCAAACCGCTCAAAGTATGCATACTTGCACATATAAGTTTCCTTAAAATATTCGCATTGTCAAATAATACAATAAGCCTACAATGATGAACATAACATTGCTTGCAAAGAGTTTATGTAATTCCAATGCTTCAACGTTCACACTATTTATTATATCTAACTCACATTTACATGTTATATATCTCGGCCCTCTGCAATAAATAAATGTCTTGAAATGTTTTGTTAATGTAAGATTGTAATAGAGTATCGATGGCGCTACAAGTAAAGGTTCAGTTAGTGTATACCCATACAAAATTCATAATCTAGCCAAAAGTTAAATAGAAATTCCAGTTTGAAATGTAAATGCAAGCGGCAGGACTCCTGCGGTAAGAAACTTATAATCCCTATTAAATTATTGGTAATATTTGCCACTTAAGTAAGTTCCATAAAAAAAATAATTTAATTCGATGTAGTTCTGTGTACTTTGTTAGAATGGCGTTGAAATGTTGTGTAAAGTTACTTCTGAAAACACAAAATTACGAGATCCGGGAGATATATTTTATTTCTTTTTCAAAATTTGTAATAGTAGATACATATTCATTTCATTTTGTTTCTGGATGGAATACTTAAACATAATTATTGGGTACAGTGATCCTTTCATCGTGCAATCTCTTTGCATACGAAAGAAAAACAAAAAGAAATAAAAATTTGATACAAATCACTTGATTAAATTTTCAAAATAATTCAATTTTAAGATTTATTTCGTAAGACAACGATGCCGCTTTCTACTACTTCTAATCATATTTGAAATATTGAACAATTCTGACAGATGGTCGACTACATGTGAATTTTTATAAATGTGTAATATATAAACTTCGAAAATTGAAATTTTGCAGAGCTATTGACCGATTGGGTGGTATTAGAATTCAACCAAGTTTTTAATATTAGAGTGTACAGGGTATCTAACAGTTACAATTAAATTTTCAAATCTAAAAAGTGTTAAAATTGAATTTCTTTAAGTACAACTACTTATTTCTAGAGCACGATTTTTTGGACATTTTCTGGGCAAATAAAGACAAATTTACAATTAACGGAACTGCCAAACAATTCTTATCACTGATGCAATTCAAATTCCCAAGTATTTAGAGCGGAAAAATTCAACCATATCTATTTTTTATCTATTGAGGATTGTCCGATAATGGTCCGTTTTAAAATGATTTTTATCTCGAAAAAATATCGGTTTTATAAGCCTAATAAATATGACATTATTCTATATTTTTGTGAGAGCAATTTGATGAGAAAAGGATAAAATAGGTAGTTGTATAAAAAAAAAATTGTGTAGTAGAAACTTTAAGCGTAATTGTCGTACACGCTGTACAATATTTTCAAAAAAGTTATTCGGATTCTAATATCACCCTAAGTGTTTAATAGCCCCCGAAATTTCAATTTTCCGCGTAAAATGCTTCCCTGTTATAAAAGTTCACAAGAAATATGGTTAGAAATAGAAACATTGTTTTGTCAAACAAACCTTAAAGTTGAATTAAGAAGTGTTATTACTAAAACTTTTAGTTCAATAGCACATATCGGCTTTAGTGTTCTGTCAAGTTTTCAGAATTTTCCAATGCACCGCTTTCATATAATGTTTGATGCAGCTTTATTCATACTTTGAATCATGACTATTCTCTATGTTTCTTGATGAACCAATAACAAATAAAGGTTACTACTACTACTACTGTTATATTTACCAATTCATCATTTTATATACACGTTACGTTAGTGAGTTGGCTTTTTACTGCATTTAGCTTTAGCTTCCATGATAGAAGGACTACGTCGACAAATTCAAATTTGAGAGTAGTTTAAAAAGAGTCAAGGCTCAACATGAAAATGGAGTTTATCGTTAAAAAATATTCAGATAATATAATCGCTCATGCGTTAAAAGATACTTTGAGAATTTTAGCTATCTTGGACGCTTAATTGTTTAACATTTGAGATGGACACTGTTTACGGGTATTCCGCACTATCATTTGCCATACTGACATTTTGGGCAGCTGAATTTAAACTAGGTCGTTCGCTAGGTTGGCACTAAATGTTCGGAACCGCTAAAAGTTACCAAATGGTGTTAGGTGACCGTCGCATTAGGGTCAGAAAGATAACAGAGGTCGCGAGAATCACGGGAGAAAGTGTTTGTCGTATATTGACTGAAGATTTGGGCATGATAAGGTTCTGTGGAAACAATTTAAGTAAAATAACTCTGAGTTTTCGCGTCGAATAATAATTGTGGACGAAACTTCGATATACCAGCATACTTTTGAAGCTAAGGCATGGTTGAAGCAGTTGACTGCGAAGGGTGAATCAATTTCGAAAGAGATGGGAAAGTGATGGCGATTGTTTTTTAAGATAGTCATAGAATTGACTATCTAGAAAAAGGAAAAAAAAACAACTAGAAGAAAAAGAAAGTCTTGTTACACTCACACTTCAGTGGCTCGAACTTATAGACTACGTATCCTATTCACCAGATCTAGCCTCCAGCCGCTTTTCTGCTATTTCATAGGCTCAAAGTTTCGGCCGCAGGATTAAATGAGGATGCTATCAGATTCGTAGACACCTCTTTTGCAGAACAAGATCTTAATTATTATTTGTACGGATTAAAGGATAAAGAGATGGGAACACTATCGGGAAAAGCGTGATTCGCAAGAAATACTTATTTCTGTAACTACTTAGATAATCCTCGTGGAGGAGAAGAGATTCTTTTGTAGACAAACAAGTTCAATGTGGGACTATGTGAAAAAAGAACGCATCGAGAATTATACGTATTATTGAGTAATAGTGTTTAATACTATTATATAATATTAATAAAATAACAATAAATTCCAGTTTCATACTTACATCGTATCTTTCATGAGTATTTAATGTTTTATTTGACATTTTCTCTTCTAGCTAAAAGCTCGTCTACATACCACATAAATATACTTTAGTGTGAAAATGTGATTTTGTGGATATTTCACCAAAAGGAGATTTGCTTTTATTTATCTCTTTTTACATTAACATCGGCAAACAGACAATATTCTTATTTAATACAATAACTAAGACAGATTTTTTTTTTATATGACAAGGTAGTTTAGTTAATAATTAACATCAACTCCCATTTTAACAAGGCTTGCAATTCCGGTATAATTAAAAAAAAAATCCATACCAAATGACGTATCGCCAGTGGGAGTGCTGATATTTTGAGGTAGTGGGAGGAAAGCTAAGGAAATAGGCGCTGTATTACGCAGGCTTGAAAAGAATCTCCTATCAAATAACGTCGCCAAGCAAATTTAGATGTTTCCCTTTAGAGCAAGAGATGCCCAACCCAATATGAGTTGTTGCAGCGGTGTTTATGAAGTTCGATATTTAATGCCAACAGTTCCGTTTAAAATTGTTTTGCTTGAATTTCAAAAATAGACTGGTGTTATTTGATTCATAAAAACAAAACTAATAGTACTATTTCCATGAATTTATTTGCGTCTAGGTATTATCTTTATTGAAAAATGATGGACTTAATTGTGTTTTAAATTAAACGATATTCGGCGATCACTTCTCCCTTTTTTTACAGCTTTTAAAGTTGTTAACAGTGTGGCATTAACCATTTACTTTAGTTTATTTATTTTTTTTATTTAATTTTAAAATAGCATCTGAGACAACTGTTGACAAATCGAGAATTTAAAATCAGTAAAAACTATATTACTACGAATATATGTTTTTTTGAGATAAATATCTAAACATATTTAATGTTGTTCCGAAAGGGAATTGTAAATTCATCATCAAAAAAGGAAGAATGGCTGCTAGTATGTTATCATGTAAGTATTTAAATGTTGGGACCTTGGTGTTGTACAATGTATGTTGTTGAATATAATATTCAATTTTTCCTCTTAATTTGTATTTGAATACATCAACTTTTCGTATAAATGCCCATATTCATACATGCACTTTGGTTTTCGTAACTAAATTATTCATTCCGTTTTATTTTTATATATCTCCCACATTTGTTCTGTACCGCTGTAGAATTCAGAGTTGTTTTCTTGATTATTTTTCAATGTGTTGCTATTGCATATGGTTTTATGCACATATATTATTTTCTTCAGCTTAAGCTGGCATAAACCTACTAGCAAGCAAGTTGCATATTTGGCTGCTAATTTGTTGCAAGAATTGATTTTGTTGTTGCAGCTGTTTCGGAGAAAGGATAACTACGCCAGCTAATATTAAGCATTCTCGGAAAGGGTGCTGGTGCAACAAAGTCAATTATTGGCTAACAAATTAGCAACAAAATACGCAACTAGTTCATTGGTGGGCTTATGAAGTGGTTTTGTCAGTTTAATATATGTATTTTCTCCTACTACACGAATCGTATTAAATTTCGAATGCGTTTACTGATTCCTAAGGCGTTGATTTTCTTAAAATACAGTATTAGTTTACAAACATATTAACCTGAAATGTACACAATCATAAATTTGTGAACGGAATTTAAAGTAAGAGCGCATGTGATTATTACAAAAACTATTTGATACGGAAGCTAAATGACTCCACGAAAAGTAACGTTATGTATCGTGGATCGCCGCACAATTTTTCCTTGATTGTCTCGTTAATATCGGTGATAACCTGCTTAAATATTAGAGTTGGAGTTAATAAACGGCGCATATTTCCTAGGAACAGGAAGATAGTATAAAATTATCGCGTTGCAATATTTAAATAAGAATAGCAAATAGCCGCATAAATCTACGATATAAAATATTCCTATATTTCAGTATTAATTGATGTTTTCTTTCTACTTTGAATAACTGTTGTGCAACGTTGGATTTAATTAAATTTGCATTTCTACTGGTACGGTGTACTAATACTCTGACAGCATCCTATAAATTTTCGTACTTATAAGTTAGTATTGCCGTCACGTTTGGCAGTTTCCTTTTTTGTATCTTGACGATAATTGTTTTGTTGTTGGTCTTGCCTAAATCTAAACTAAATAAATTGAATTTGAATTCATCACTCCTAATTGTAGTTCTTCATTCTTGTTCACTCTACTTAGTGTAATTATTCATAGATACATTCCTTGCTGAATTTCTTTTGTATTTTTTATTTTGGTATGTTAACATCTCTACCTCGGCCAATATTCGGTAAAAAGATTTTGGATAAATGTTTGAATATTTGCTGGATAATAGTGGGAACAAACGAAGATAGAGTGAATACACAAAGATTATAAATTACCAAACTGAGACGCTAAAGTGTCAGTTTCATAATTAATAATCTTTGTCATATATGTATCTTTTTATTATTCGATTTATTTCGCCGCTTGACGCAAAGTTTTGCGTATTGAAGTTGGTAGCGCGTATCCGTGACGCATATAGCTTGGTGTTAACATTGCCAGAAAAAATCGTTAGACAATAAAGTAAAGTTAGTTTTCTATTAAAAAAACGAGGGCTTCTTTAAAGAGAAATAAGCTAAAGTAAACTGCAAAATATAAATTGAAAACATACACAAGTGTCTATTGAAAATATTTATTTCTAATTTTCCATTCTTATATACTTTCATACAAACTATATTACATAATAAAAATACTAACAAATTAAGATAATTTTTTAGAAGTTGTGGTAATGTATTTTTTCATCGTCGTATTTTCTTGTTCACTGTCAACATCTGCTAAAGAATCCTAAACGTCTTCATGTTCTTGGAAATTCGACGATGTCTTTTTTAAATCAATTGCATCCAATTAATGTGCTTACTCATTGGAACCAAACAAAATGTGATTACTAAGAAATCAGGGGAAACCCACCACGAACCCATCACTTTTTTTTTCATCTATCCACCCATTTGATATTTACTCAACTGTAGGATTCTCTACTCGTGTTAAAATTTGCTCTTTTTTATCACGGGTAGACAACGAACTTGGTCTCCTGGAATTATGGATTGTTTTCCAAATTAACCGACCGATACGACAATACGTGAAATGCATGTTGAACAGTCCTAATAGAAAGCGTTTGGTTACCAATATCCAGCGACAATTATTTTCGTTTTATTTTGATGTTCGACGTATGTATTATTATTATAAAGACGTTAAAGAATTGAATTTGCTATACGGTGGACGCAGAGCGCTACTTAAAAGAAGATAACGTATCCGGTATTTGTATTTATCAATAATTGGTTTTCAATACTCTGCACTCTAATAGTCAAGTATGCATTTTAGACTCGTAAAAAATTGAGATAGTGTATTTGCATTTCGTTTTTTCAATGTTTACATTTGGGTTCTTAAGAACAAAATTACAAATATTTCGAAATCTGTTAGAAATAGGGAAACCCCTATTATATTGGTTCATTATTAGACGGAGAAACTAGAAATACAACTCCAAGTTGCTATAATTTGTTAAAAAAGTGTGTTAGGATTCGTTTTAAAATACTTTTCGACTTACAGGTACACTTGTATCAATTTATTTGCGTTTTTAAGTAACGGCAATGGAAAAACGTACAGGAGCAAATTGTTCAGAACATATTTTATGCATGGCTGTGGTTATTTTCTTTGATATTGTAGAGATGCCCTCCTCAGCTCTGACGTGCGCTCAAAGGACGGCAGGAAAGTTCCTATTGGCACAGTGCGCATAGATATGAGTGGTGGGATCACCGGTTGAAATACACCGGCATACATTAAAAACATCTTGTCGTTTTTATACGTTAGGAATTGATATGAATTCTTGGACTTGCATCAATTGCCTATTTACAAAAAGAAGTTGATGTGAGTTTATATCTGTTAAAGATGCAATGTTTTAATTATTATTTTAATAATGGGCGAACACCTGTTCACTAATGTTTAATCGTTTAACTTTGTTTGAAACACTGAAACACAAGGTCGCGCAATACAGAATCTGACAATCAATACCGGTGATTTTTAATTGGCTATAGATTGAAAACTAACCGATAGCTAGCTAGTTGTCAGCTGTTTATAATAGCTTACCCTATGTGAAAATCTATTCAACAAAAAGTATTCAATTCAACAAAGTTCCACAGGCTTGGCTTCTAAGCTTGCATTTATTCTACAAATTTTGGACAGAAGATTTCGTCGATTATTGAAAAATTATCCGCAATTTTATCTTACAAAATCCAAATAACTTAAAAACTAAAGGTGGAGGATAAAGCCCCTTTGGGTTCAGTTTTACAAGGGTTACCGGGTTTTTGGAAATGCTCAATGTTTTCGGCAAGTTGAACTTTATATACAGGGCTCCCGAAGATTCTGTGCAATTGCTCGAGATGCCAATGCATAGCAATAAAGTGGCTGTTTGATATGGGTAGTCTGCATCGAAAATAATTGGATCATGCGTTTTTGAGAGTAATAACCAAACAGTCACAATTGAGATCGGTACGTGACTATGTTGCAAGATTTTCTACCATGAAGTTTCCTAGACCTGAGATAATAACCCATTATTTCAACAAGATGGAGCAAAATCGCACACTGCGCTAAACAGTGAATGTGACAGATGTCTCTCGGTCGATTAATTTCAAGGCTAGCTGCCCAGGTCCTTTGGCTTCAGTGTTCCAGATTTCTTTTCTTGGGGGTTTTCTAGAAGGGACATTAATCGCGTAAAAATGTATTTAAAAAAAAGTAACAAAGTGCTCTTTGGACTATTTTTGATGCGTCCATAACTATGAACTAATTAAATATAAATTACTAACACTGTTTGCCGGACCCCGTATATTTAGTTTTTTATTTAATTTATTTTTTTTTTGTTTCATGATTTGAGAGCGTACTTTATTGTCCGAATCTGGGGAGTTTATTTATGCGAAGGCCATATGAATAAAAAATGCCAAAATTGTCTATATTAAAACTATTTGAAAATGAGTGCCTCGATTTTTCTACTTTCAACAGGACAATGCGTCTTGTCACCGTACCAAAGAGGTTTCTCGAAAATAATATGTAACTTTTAGAATAGCTTGCACAGTTCCCGGATTTATCACCGATGAACATGTGTAGTCCATTATAAAGCGTTAAACACAATTAGTAAATTGTTGTTTAGAACACTTATGTGCAACTAATTTTATTTGAACCATTGTACTTTCATCCATAGTAATAAGTGGTTAATACTATAGCAGCATATTGGTCCGCTTTTTGTGTAGAACCAAGTGCAGCCTTAACTTGAAAATGCCTGCTATAAGAAAATAAGGTTGTCCTTGAAATAATAAAATGTATAGCAAATTACTGGCTTTCAAACAATAAAATATACTACTTACTCGGAGAATCACTTGTACCGGGAGTTGTGCGAACAAGTTGTCTGCAATCGCTAGGTTGCGTGTGAAAACGGTTATAATTTTCCACATAGCTATGTGCCTAAGTGGTCTGTGAATGTTTATGAAGGATGTCCCAGTATGAACTTTTAATTTTACATTATTTGCAAATGAACTTTAGACGTTTATATTTAATATACGTCTTCTAGAAAGCTGTACATTATATTATGTGTCTGTTATATTATTATTATTATATTCTGTTACGAATATTATTTGTCGTTTTCTCGTTTTTTTTTTTATCATATTCCAAGCGGTACAGCAATTACGAATCTGATTAGAAAATTTGAGGGGACTGCTTTTATTCTTCATATCAAGAGACCATTACGAAAAAGTAATGTTCGTTTAGCTGAAAATCGCTGGGGTGAATAAAAGCGCATCCGATAGATTTCAATTCATAATCGTTCACAACAATTGGGTATTTCAAACCCGTTTCTGTTGCCCAAATTCTCGAAAAATGGTGGAACAACCACCGTCTACTCGTCATGTAGCCGTTTGTTTGGACTTCATTTTTTTGAAAATCGGTATGGAGAAAAAATAACCGTTAATAGCGAAGGATATCGTCAGATGTTGAGTAATCTTTTTTGGCCATAGCTAGAAGATGTGAACTTTGACAATTTTTCTTCCAAGATGGTGCCTACACTGCCTGAGGAACTGTACAAAGTTTTCTAGCTGTGAAATTTCCCCCAATAGTGACATTCGTCCATTATCAATATCGTGAGGTTTGATTCCACCAGATTCTTTCCTTTAATGTTTTCTTAAGAATTACGTCAACGCAAATAACCCACAGACAACTGTTGATTTAAGAAATAAAATTCGTGAGGTTATTGGCGAAACTAACTTGAATATATGCAACAAAACAATTTCAATTTATCAGATATTGTGTTTCACACATCTATACCTTGTGTTGATGTTAATAAATTGGTGAGTGTCTAAAACCTAAGAATTTTATTCAGAATTTATATTCCTAAGTTTTTGTTGGGACACCCATTACTTGACGTTTTCCATATTGTTAATACCAGTGTAGAAATTAACTTACCTATCAACGTGATTGACACTAACCTCTTTGAAGACATTCTTCAAAAATGATTTTGAAAAAGTATTGTTGATTTTGTCATCTTTAAATATATTTTGAAAGTATTTAGCGGAAAAAGAATATACATACGCCGGAGATCGCAGTTACTTGAGTAGTAACCATTCTGTCAACTATAACAGACATAGTCCTGTCTGACGGTATCCTATTATTTCTAGAGGGTGAATCCAAATGAAGGAAGTTGAGAATAATAAATATGTATGAGTATGAAATACAATATCTTTTAATAACCTTAATATCCTAACCGGCTTTATCAAAATATTTTATATATGGTGTTACTACTTTTTATATATTTATGCGTTAATACCCACAATATTTTGTCGATTTTTTCAAACTATATCATTTCCTTCACTTCTTTTCGCATGAAAACTAAATTGATATCCTAAAGTGCTCGTGCTACAAATGTTAGAAAGATTGTACAATAAGAATTGGTAGATTTGCAATGTTTCAGTGCTTCAATGTTTGTAGTTAAGAGCGAAGTGTTTATTCAGAGAACTAATATGAATAATAATATAATTGATTTATCTGTTATACTATTATTACTCTATAACTTATATAGAAGTTAATCGAGTTGGAATCTAAAATAAACGAGAACGTATGATAATAGTACAGGAATGTTAATGAAGGAATTGCCGTTTAGTGCTTTCAGTAACAATTACTGTTATTAAGCCAAGCAGGTGGTAATGAAATAACATTTCTTCGATGTAGTTTACTAACATTTTCTAATATCATTCTTTCCTGATTTCTTATTAAACAGCTAATTTTAAACATGTTTTATAAGTCAACAAGGCATTTATTTTGAGTCCACTTTTATGATTACTGATTTGTTTGATTACTTTATGAATTTTATACAGGCACTGATCACTATGTGCAAGAAATTTGTTTTGTTGTGTATATCGGATGTTACGAAAGATTTGTAGTTAATTGTCGGGTATTAAAATAGATTTTATTGCTTAACGATTATGTAATATTCATCTTCGGCTCCGTTTATTTCGAATATTACGTAAAGCATAGATTCCTAACGGGGACGATACCGTCCTCGGTGGGCGCTGGAGTCTTCCATGGAGTTGATAGCCTATCCAGAAGCAAATGGGGGGCGGTGATGGAGTTACGAGGAGCGGCGGTTTCAAATAAATTGACGGTGACAAGCAGAATTTAGAAATATTCATTTGCTACAGCTGAATTTGCACACTAACGCGTGCGTTAACATTTTTGTTTTTCTGTTTTTCGTTTTTTTTTTTATGTATTTGGCTCAGTACTGGACTTTCTCGAAGAGACGAAAAATTGTGCGAAAACCACTTCAAATGATGTAAAAAAATTACAAAAAAATAATTACAATTAAAAAGCAATGTAAAAAAATTACATCGCTTACTTGGCAATCTTGTTTTTAGTAAAAAGTATTTAATGAAGTTAATTTATAATTGCAAGGTGTGGTAAGTTGAATTTAACTAGAACAAAAAAGTCATACCTGTTTTTACGGGAAAACTTCTCGTATTCAAACGAAATCTATATATAGGTGAATACAAACACTTTCCGCATTATCAGCAGTCTCAACAAAATAGGAAAATTGATTTACTTACTGTCAACTCTGGGGCTTTCTTTATGTTCCAAGCGTTTCCAAGATATTTTAAACATGAATATACCGAGTTGGGTTTTACATTTTTTGAAAAATCAAGAGACGGAGGAAGCATCAAATTTGAAAGAGGAACTCGTAGAATTCGTAACTAAACATATTATAACTTTTGGCTTTAAAAATCAATACCAGTTGTCGTGGTCAATAGTGCAAAAGTTTCTAATCCAATTTTTCTCGTCCTACGGTTTAGCATGGATTCAGTATAGTAGAAAACAGAAAAGCTTTGTGTTGATATCAGTACAAACAAAAAAATAAAATTACTGCCAACACCATAAGGAGTAATTTAGTGATTCTGTTAGAGCATTAGTAGAACACGAAGAAAATGAAATGCTTAAATCAAACTTAATCTACTAACTGAGAAAAATAAACTGTAGAAATAAACATTAAACAAATCAATAACAAATGATACAAGTTAATCACGTGCGTTTCGCCGTATTACCGCTCATTACTATACTTTTGTGGAAAGTGCTAGCTGTAATTTAAATTGTAGTATACATATATACGAAGACAGAAATAGGAGTTATTAACATCCAACATACATACAACTAACATAAACGCGCATTTATGTCAGTATCTTGTATCCCTATTTATTAACAATTGTTATTGGGGTGATGCCACTAGTCGAAGCCTGCTATTCGCGCACAATGCGGGGCATTACTAGCCTGCTCATTTCTGTAGAGGTCAATATATGTAGTATTCATTTTGCCATTGTTATTAATTAACAATTAGTTACATATTAACTAATTATTCATTAAGAAAATAGAAAGTTACTGATGGGCAAACAAATACTGGCGAAATCGAAAAGCCCGCATATTTAATGATTTGTATATAATTATAGTTTGAATAAATTCGACCGAAGGACTTGAGGAAGTCTTGATGCCGTTGATGACGCCATGCATGAATTGAATAGCCACGCTCTTGTCAAGATTCACTTTTTTAGTTTTTGTCTCTTCAGGCAACCAATCAACGCGTCTAAAAATCCTAGCGACTAATTGCTTTAGCCCGAAGGCAATAACTTCTTGTGTAACAACCTCAAAGATGTGATAATTATTGCCAGATTGACAGAACATTAAAATTGGCTTCTTGCAAACGTTATCGTAAAAGCAACATAATGTATTCTACAAAAACTGGGAACAAAGTTTACTAAAGCGAGGAAATACTGTATTAACGAGTTCTAACACAACCGTCGAACTTGATCGATCATTAAAATCTAAACAAATCTTTTTCATTTAAATGAACCATATTCCCCCATACAATTAGTTGTGAATTAAGTAAATTCGACAGTTCTCCAGGTTTAGAAAACGGAGCCTAAATCTATAATAGGTTTAGGCTCAGTTTTTACTGTAATATGTAAAAGTAAAAAAGATGTCTTACTTAATTACATTTACCTACAACATTTCATCAATATCATCTTTCCGTTTTGAACATACTTTCCATACTTTATCCTGATACTATACAATGTGTGTGTCTATCAGAGCTTCCACGTAATGTATGTACATATGTATGTGGGTTGCACGTACAACATATGTAACGTAAACACAGGCAATAAACACCATATAGTTTGTCGTTACTAATAATGAAATAATTATGATAGCCTATCGAATAAGCGGATGCAGTTGTTAAAACAATAAAATAATGAAAATCTTTGACGTTTTGTTTTAATATTCTGTAGTACTATCGATAACAAAAATACAGACAGTGTTCAACATTAGGAAATGACAAAAATAATTATTAATTCTACGAGTTCAATTGAAAATCAGATTGCGAGGAATATAATCAATTATTGCGTAGTTTGTTACCTGAAAACATAGGCGTCATGGAACATCGTAGAATACAAGTACATAACATATATTCACGTAGCTATGGCAAACTGTCCGTGCTGGTTTTATTGATTTTGCCTTTTTCCCGTGGAATATAATGGTTACTATTACGTTGATTACACATTTCAATTATTTATTATCAAGGCTGAATCGCTTGTTAACATTTGAACACGCCTTCGTATCGAATACTACAAAAGATCGTACGAGAAATACCAGCGGTAAAAGTAAGTTTTCTTCATTTAAATATCCTTTTTATTATTTAGCTCACGCGCGGTCGATTAATTTTCTCTTTTTCTACGAATAACTGAGAATAACGAATAACGAATAACGCTTTACAACTAAGACGTTTATAACGATTGTGATGTATGTACTACTAAATTTTTCTCTACTCAATTAAGTAAACTTAACATATAAGTGTTATGAAAGAAGCTTCTTTGCAACTTCTATAAACAATATCTCACTTTTGTAATTTTTGTAGTAGTCCGACCAAAAATTACCGATACATTGAAAGAACTGTGAAATCAAAATGCTTATATACTTTTTTTTTAAATTTGTAGCATGAATTAAGAGTCATTAGTTGTATTTTCTTTTTTTTTATGTATGTCATATTTTATTTTCTTTGACTTATTTCTAGAGAGAACAAAGTCTATCTAGTCGCTGCAAAAAAAGAATAATTCCACTTGCCTTTGTCATCTTTAGTAATAACGTAACAAGTCAGTCTCCACAATCAAAGCCACAACTTGTGTTATTCAAGCAATTCATTACAAATAGACTTGTAATAAATAGAATTGTAATAAGCCAATAACTGCTACTTATTGGCTAGTGTTATTTGAAATACACTGTATATGAAATTCGTAAGCGAACCTCAGCTATTTTGAACAATATAGGTTTTTGCTAAGAAGTAAACAAAAGTTGTGGTTTTAATAATAATTAATTAACTAATAATTCATAATAACTCAAAAATTCCATCTTATTTGCATAATGACGATTCAAACCAGAAGATAATTGGTATTCACGAATGTCATCCGTGGAGACTTTTTGGAGTTTTATTATTTTTTAGTATTTGGGGTTTTGTGCCTCTGCAAACTAAACATATTTTATTTGTGGTTTTTAAAAGATTGATACATTAAAATATGTCGTTTGGAATTTTTATTTTCGGTTATGTTTATTTTATATTTAATAGATTTCCTCTTATCTAAGTTTAGAAATCTTTTAAACAATTCAAACTCAATTATTACAAAATAATGTATTTAAAACTGTATCGGAATATATTTTGTTCTAGACTCCGGCAGCTCTGCCCATATGTACCGAATGTTTAGGAACGGAAGCGAAGAATCGTCATGGAGTGTTTGAGAAGCTTAGTTCTTGTTCTGAATGTGGTGCTTGCGTCCACTTGAGCTGTACAAATGCGGGACCGGAGCTCTCGCATTTGATAGCCAAAGGTGGCAAATGGTTCTGCGAAGAATGTAAAACGTGTGATGCTTGTGGTAAGTTAACATGTTGAAAGCGAATATAAATTTCATTTAGAGTCATCTTTCTTAGGTAATAGCGACGTATCAACATGCCTGCTGTGTTGCTGTAGCTGTGATAGAAAATACCATATGATGTGTTTGGATCCGCCCGCCGAAAGGAAACCGAAATGTCCTTGGAGGTGTAGGCACTGCTTAGGACATCACGATAATGTTAAAATACGGAAAGAAGCGGGCAGTAGCGTAAAGAAAAAAATTGATAAAGTTCGAGAGAAAATGAAAGAGAAGAATCAAAAGTGAGTATTTGAACATAATTAAGGCGGTCTAATATAACTAATTGGTAATCTATAGTTTAAACTTAACTACATATAGTTTTTAACCAAGGATGCAGCTCTTCCATTGCTTTCCGTTCCCTTATAAGAATACACTTATAAGGAAACATAAGTGACATAGACATAAGTCTAGCGAGAAATAAATGTGTGTACCTTTAATTCATCACAAGCAATGGTTTCTTGTACTCAAATTTAAGTTTACGATGGTAGTCTAAGTTTCAAGTTGTAACGTGAAGATGGAGTTACTCACTAAAAATATCGGATACTTTTGTAAATTTAGGCCATTTCGGACGCTCAGTTATTGGTTCCAAACGTTTGTGTCAGTCCATGTTAGTGTTTTTGTAAAAAAAGCTAGCTCCACATACACTGGATTTACATGAAAAAAAAAAACGTCTTTTCAAATAGCCCTATCGTGGAGCTACTTGAAATTAATTTCTTCTTTGTAAAGGTCATATCCTTCTACTGTTGTAAAAGCTTCTTAAAACCTGTAATTTCACTCACGTAATTTTTGGTTTTGAAATAAGTTTATTATGACTCGGCACTGATAAGGAAAGTTTCAAAATATTTTATGAAATAGGGTCGCTTTAAGGTATCTAGGTACAGCATAATTGAAGTAATATTACGCACTATTCGTTATATGACGACATGAAGCCAACATAAGATCGATTTTATATACAAATGCAACGCTTCGCGCCCAACTCGGCAGCGTATTGTTTTTACTATCGCATCCTTTAAAACGATGCGTTCATTTGCATTAAAAGAACATTAAAAACACAAAAAATTAATACAATTAATTAAAGTAGGCGGTCGGTGGAGATCTAGCTAACTATCTCTTTACATATCTAGAGATAAAAACGCGCATCATAAGACTTCATAGGTTGCAGTAAGTTACTATGATATCTTCTCGTCTTTACCGTTTCATAAAAAAATATAAGGACTAACACTTCCCCGTAAATCTGCAACTCAAAAGCAATCTTTTCAGATGTAATGATTTCTGTAATCTGACTCAAGGATCTACTCTGCACCGTTTGCTCATGGTTTACTTGTTAATAAAACCAGCAGAAACACGTGATTATCTCTTAATTAGACGTAGCTATAACATAATTTTGCAGCTTATGATCTGTCATTGATTACTGATACAGTATGTTCCAAGGGTTTTTAATAAGGTTCGTTATTCATTTACTCCTAATTATTAAAAGAGAACTTCCTGTGTATATCAAATAATTTGGATTATAAACTACTTGATTGCGGATAACTTCTACTTAAAATAATTTGCAATGAAGAGAATATTAAAGCTCAAACGGATCAATTCCATATACTTGTCATATACTGTATGTACACCGTATTTAAAATTAATAGCCAAATAATTTTTATTAATTGTAAATGAATATTCGTGTATTAAATTCTAATCTCTGATAAGAATTACAAACGACTAAGGATTATGTCAATTGAGGAAAATGCTTATCGTACTTTTGCCTTTGCTATTCACATTCATTCGTGTGCAGACAAACAAAATAGTCTACATATCTCTAGAATTAATAAGCGAGAATCCTTGAAATTTGAATAGAATTAAAATTTAAGTTACGTTAATTGTTATTTTCTCGATTTGTACTTTAATTTATTTTTAAATCTAAGACCCAGCTTCATTTTTTCTAATGAGAAGCACAATCAATTTTATAATTTGGTAATGTTGCATTACTATATGCAACTTTTACCATGGAAGAAAATCAAATAACCAAAAATTGTAGGTGTCAAGTGTAGGTGTCTGCGCAGAGATGCTTGCGACTTTATCTATCAATTGGTGTGTTCAGTTTGAACAGTCGGTAAAAATCAGTTCTGGAATTTTAGAAACAGAATTCTGGTAATCTTTCATATCTATTTAAATTATTAATTTAAAGAAAATACATAAATGCAATTTATACGCATCCCAAATAATTTTATTAATGTGCAATGATTTGTCATAGTTTTTTATTCTAATAATACCTATCTAATAATTTTGATGATTTTTAGGGCATTGAAGGAAGGAGTTGCGACACCAACGTCAACCTTATCCTCAGCGTCATCGGCGGTGGGGGGCTACGTCAATTCACCGTCCGCCAAAGGAAAAAAGGGTCGCCTTCTGCAGGCCAGCATCGTGAGTGAGAGCGACAGCAGTGATAACGAGGGTACGCCAATCCCTGACATCATCAAAACCACCATCACCAACACCTCCGATATCCATGCCCACAACCATCAACCTACCTCTTGTTCACCTCAATCCTCTTCTCCAAACGCGGACCGTTTAGAGACCTCTGATCGCATGTCGAAAGAAAAGCAGAAATTCTTTCGGTTGTCCGCCTTCAACGCCGAAAAGAAGAGAACTAGAGCAGCTGCGCTAGACGCGGAAAATAGAAGGAACCATTTAAATTCGCTATTAGGTAAGAAAGACGATAATCACAAGGTTGTAAATAACGCAGAGGAAGTCGAAAGGAAGGCAGTAAAAGAGCAATCGGCTTCAGAAAATTCAGATTCTTGTTCTACAGACTGCTCCAGCAGCGAATCGGATAGCAGCGAAAGCGATTCGGATTCTTCAGCAGATAGATCTGAAACGTCACGAATGAGTAGTTCGTTAAAAATACCCGCATTGTGGCATGCGCCAATTACAGAAAAAATAAAAACTTTTGGCAGTGTAGGTGGGATAACCAGCGAGAAAGAATCTGTATGGGGCTTTGCAGCAGCTGCAGCAGAAGCAAATAAAAACCATGATCTTAGCTCATCATTCCCTAATAACAAAACTAACGAGGAAGAAGAAAAATCAAAGTCTGGCGTGAATAGGCCTGGATTATCACAGCTTAAAGGCCTTTTTGATGGACTCTCACATTTTTACGCACCTAAAATTATGAGGTCGCGAAATACTCCGGATTATAGTCTTAGTAGGCGAAAGAAAAAGGATGATAGTGAAATAAAGCCACAGAAATCAGATGAATGCATTCCCAAGAGCGAAATGAACAAAGATGGTGGAGATTACGGAGATGTGTCGATCGCCGAAGAAAGCTACAGCTCTACCAGATCTCGAAAAAAAGATGCTATACAAAAAGAAAAGATTGAAACCTCGTTGGTACATGAAATGTCCAAGAGGTCGCAAAAAAAAGAACAGAATCAGAAGTCTTTGAATAACAAACCTCTTTTACCTCTTCCTCCCACTTCACCAATTTCTTCCTTAATCTCCCAAAAGTATCCCGTGTCTAATTCCGCAACCACCCAAACAACAGACGTCCCCAAAAAACACATGACACCTTCTGACCTCGTAAAGACGGCCGTCAATTCGAAACGGCACGAACTAGAGAGAAGGAGGTTGCTAAAAAGCGAGGCCGGTTTGGGTGTGGTCGGTTTCCTTTCGCACAGTGCCGCTATTTTAGAGGATGCACGAACGAAAAAGCGCAATCTTATAGCCGAGGCCACGCAGACAAACCATCCGTTATCGGTGCTGCCCACGGCCAACAATCAGACGGGTAAGATCGGACCGCAAACAAAAAAATCAAAAAATAAATTTCAACACCTTCATCTCCTATTGTCTCCTCCTATATACCACGCCTCATTCTCTTTGTCCTTTAATGTTACATCCTCAGGATTTCGTAACTGTTTTTGATCTAAATTTGTCGCATTTGTCACTGATTTTGTGTTATGCACCTGAAATATGCGCACTGTAAATTCTTATTAGAATAGTGAATCTAAATAGGCAAACTTATTTATTGGAGAAATACAATTTTAGATCCAAAATTAAAGGAAAACGTATATTTGAGTACATAGTAGCATATTACCTGTACGTATGCTAATCCGAATATAATACACGATTTTGTTGTATTATATATGCTAATAAGTAGCGTATTCGACGGTATTCCTCAACAAATAGTATGACATTATGCAATACGAATAGGTTCGCAACAGAAGATATGATTTGATTTTGTCCATGGTTGGTATTTATTGTTTAACGATTAATAATTAGTGATCGTTTGATCAATCGATTATTTATATCGCTTTCTATGTCTATGTAATTTCAAGTGATTGTGTACTTCTCACATAATAAGCTGCGGCAGTTATTACTTCAAGAACTCGGCCTTGAGGGACCTCCAAAATTAACGCTAATATTTCGCAATCGTGGAATTAGCTCCGTAAGTACGAAGGGTGATTTGATACGTGACTTGTTTAAGTTTAATTCCTACGAGTTAATAATATCTGGTTTCAAGTAGTTCTGATAGTAATTCGTTGTTTGACAGTTACTTAAACAGAAGTGTTTCGAGCAACAGTAAACAATTGATAAAATTGAAATTCGTGGTGTGAATCAATTCTATTTTCCGAAAGGCAAAGAAAGCAATGAAGGAAAATGATAAGAGGTTTTTACCTACATTGGGCAATTCATGCCCTTCCATAGGAAAAGCAACTTCGCAACGAGTATCTTGCGACAATTTGCAAGAATTGCAGAAAATGCAGCAAAATGAGTTTTTGCGTCGTCTTGTGACATTGGACGAAACTTGGGTACTTCACTATATCCTTTAAACTAAACTGCAGTCAAGACGATGGATGCAAGTAGTGAACCGGCTTCGCAATTAACGAAATGCGTTTCATCCGCTGGAAAGATGCTGACATCAGTTTTTTGGGATGCAAAGGGAATTCTGCTAATTGACTAACTATTGTCCAAGAATACTATCCAGTACTTTTGGGGCGACTAAAGGCGATAATGGAGAAATGCCCGGGAATGGCCAACAAAAAGGTGCTGTTTTATTATAATAATGCTTCCGTCCATTCAAGCCGTGTCACTCAGCAAACAATTGTTGCTTCCGTATCCTACGTATTCGCCAGAGCTAGCTCGCTCGGAGTGTACCATCTATCCCCGAAATTAAAATCAATAGATTAGATACTTTTTCAAGTGAACCATAAACTTCTATAAATCATATTGGCGCACCTAATCATAATTTTGTAAATTTTATCAAAACAGAATTGATATTCGTAATTGAATAATTTGAATAAAGATAATTAAAATAAACGAATTCTTTAAAGGTACGGTTTTTAAAATGAATAATTAATTATTTTAATTACAGCCAAAGTAAAGTTAACAAAATAGTAAATAAAATAGCGTTAGAGCCGGCGTTTCATACTGATATTGTTTACTCATTGCCGCTCCATGCATGCTAAAATATTTCAGGTAATTTTAAATTATAGTGATATCTAGATACCAATGACTGTAGTAGTAATATCCGCTATAGTATCTGTAGTTTAATAAGGAGTCTCAGAGAAACAATTACTTGCATCATCAACAAACACTTTAGAAGCAAGTATACACGACAAATCCAGATATGTACACTGATCACACAAAAGTCTGGATCTCAATAGTTGAGAAGTTTAAAAATTATTGGGCGTAAATGAAGCTTTGAGAGGAGGATAGCTAAATACAACCTATAAAACGGATTAACTGAACAAGCATGTTGTGGTTTCGACGGCGTTGATAACAAGAAAAAGACCGAATAAAATAAATAGGGAAATATCTACGTCAAGAATTATAGCAATAAGGAGGTTTATTGAGTATATGACTTCATTTATAACAGATGCTTTCAATCTCTGTAAAATCCAATCTATTTGAAATCAATTGGTTTGAGATAATTCCCTGGATTTTGGGGATTATGTTTATAATTGTTTCCCAATTATAAATATAATTGTAAACAATTATATTTATAATTGGGAAACAATTATAAATATAATAATAAATATGAAAGTAAATCATTGTAATGTATCGTAAGGAAGAATCTGCTATAACTATTTCGGAAACATTCTAAAAATTAATTTAATGTTTGAGAAATAATTCCCCAATGCAAAGGGCTACCCTTAACAAAGAATGCGAAGTTTTTCACCATTACTAAATAGTGAAACATTGTTTTGTTGGTAATCTTGAATTTTAATTCACCGAATTTTCACAAGTGACATTTTTTGAAAGTAGATAGGTAAGCAGAATCCAGTAGTAGCAATAAAAACTTCCACAAATTTGTTACTTCTGCCTGTGAAACATAATAATCGAGATTGAGGATTAACCTTAAATAATAACATCACATGCCCAGAAAACAATTTTTTCGGTGCCTACTATTCGTTATTAATATGCTTGATTTTAAAATAATAAAGAAAAATTGAATTCTGTGGTTTACCTAATAAAAATAATAGCAGAAACGATTAATGTGAACAACTAATAAATAACATGATAAGTTTGTTTTGGACACAAACCTAGAATTTGTAAGGAACTATTTATGACAAACTAAATCAAATGCTTAATAATCGGAAAACAGTTGATTTCCTAGGCCGTATATTCACCGGATTATGATTAAAAGGAAATCTCAAGATGCAATTATTATTACATAAATAATTTTTCAAAAAAATCTTTTTTACATAACATCAAATATGCTAAATATGCATTTCGAAACGAAGTCGTCTATTCAATAGGCTTTCTTATTGCTACAATTTTTTGCCTGGGTATTTAATTTATTTTATGTAGTATCACATAAATCACATAAACAAGGTGCCTCCGAGGAGACCACAATGTGCTTATACAGTTTGTCGTTTCGAAAGATAAATACGTTCTCTAAGAGTTACATTTACCTCCAAATATTTTTTAAATTTTCAATTACCGGTGTTTTGATTTTTCCCGTGAAGAATGCACAACCTGCTTCGCAAAAAAAAAATTGAGAATAACTCGTGATGAGTACCGAACGTCCCTGATCGCATCCGTTTCTATACAAATACCATGATTGTGACGCTCTTTGTGACATCTATGCCAGAATCTATACTCAGTACTTCGATATAACTTTCCACTCCTTCCCTCACATTGTGCTCTATGCGCATGTGCGTATAACTTAAGAAATACGTGATAGATAGGTTTTATTTCATTCGAGTTATCCTTAGTAATAGTGTTTGGTTTAAATACCGGGATGCCTAAGACAGGTAGGGTTGTTTAAGATATAAAATCCGGAATACTATTAGTTATTGATTTATCTTTGAATTTCTATTGAAGTTGTCTATGTTTGAATAGACTCTAGGTTATGTACATTCAATTGTCAATTTTTCTAGTTTTTCATTCTTGGGAGAAATGTGAATAATTGTTTCTAATGGATATATGAAATATTTTAATGTATGTTTTTGCAGTTAATAATTAATGAGAAGATTTACAAAGTCTAGGTGTTGGAATTATTATTTATAATTATTATAGTAATAAGAGCTTCATTATTTGTTGTGATTTTTAATGTACATACATATTTACATACTGCCTTTAAAATATTTGAACAGAATTCCATGTTTCGGTGGTGGCTATTTTCACTTGTATTGTATGTATTGACTGTTGTTGCAGGGTGTCCGTTGATGGATGGGGTATTTCATTCTCCTAAAGTTTCATATTATTGATTTATTGAAAATCGTTGTTGATCAACAGTTTTACTTTTTTTGGGATGCAAAATATAAGTAGTGAAACTTACTATAAAACATACATTGAATTACAAAAATTAAGAAATAACATTCTTAAGCAAGCTACCCTTGTATTTGTAATGTTCATGAAACAAGCTTCTAATTCAGTGAAAAGTTTAATTACTGAGTTTAAAGAAAGCTGAAACGATCTTATATGTTTATTATTTTTTCAACGTTAAAATAGAAGTCATGATAAAATATTGGTAAAAAATAAAATGAACGATGATACTTTGATTAATTGATGCACATTCTTTGATTTCTTTTTTTTTATAATTTGACTATTGTATTCGACATCTCAAAATAAGCTAAAAATGTCTTTTTCAAGCGAGAAAATTTGTGTGGAAAGCACCCCATCTAAGGACAATTGTATATTGAGATTATTTGTGTATTCAGTTGTACAAAATTTGCTTATTGTACTTTCAGGTATATTTTAATGTATGAATTGTACATTGTAGTAATGATAATTTAGCTTAAATTATTATATTTGATATATCTGCTGGGTAGTACATAATTTCGACTTTTTTAAATATCGATTTGTTGTAGATTTTAAATTGTTATTTAATTTTTATTCAACATATGTTCGAATGGTAAAGGGTAAATATTATTAAAAAAAATCAAATCAATATCGTATCATTATAAAATATCAATCGAATGAGAAAATCCATATTGGTAAAAATATTAAATTTGAATAGTAAAATAAATTCAGTAATTCTAGTTTGTATTATACAACAGCTCCAGACCCAATTTGGTACTGTAGCACATTTCAAATGCCTCTAGATGTAAATTCTATATTTCAGGTGTCTAACTTTAAACATATACAAGCGACATTCATTCAAACGTCTGCTTTAGCTACTTCATTCATTTCCCCATATTCCAAATCTGCATGTTTTGGTGTGGTGATATTCTCGAGTGTGTTTATAGTAAATTATACATATTTGTAGTACTTTATCTTATACGAAGGTTAAGTTAATTAAGAAATTATAAATTTTATTGTACTTTTTGCAGTAAAACCTGTAAGTATGTAAGATAAGGGACTAATTGATACAACAGCTCACCTATGCTTGCACCTTACGTACTGGTATTACTTGTCTGATTGGCCAATTGAAAAATATTTCACTGATTTTTACTATATCGTGTAACAACTCTGTCTTCGGATGACTTTGATTCATATCTACTGTTCTTCAAAATAAATTATTAAATTGTAAAAAACTACAAAGTTTTGTCTCTTTTTGTAATTATAAAATCATTGTATTAAAAATTACAATATAATGTGTATATATTTTTCAAATTATTTATTTGTCATCACAAACAGCACTGTGCGAATTAAAAAATTGAAAACAAATTTTGTAAATTTAAATTTTGCATGATAGCTTATATCCAAGTAGCACATTTATAGGTACAACTAATTTTTGACATTACACAACCGCTACTAATTGCAAAAGTCCATTTTTTTTTGAAAAAAAATTACAAGACAAGCAATTTTTCCTGTTTGAACTAACACTGTAAACCATGAATTCCTTCCTTACCTTGTAAGATGCTATTTATTTCGCTGTTTATTTCTCAACGCTCAGAAAATTTTATTTCAGGTGATTTCAAACCTCAACTACCGCCCGGGGTAACGCACAAGGATGTGGATTTATTCAAGGAAACTCGCGAACGAGCTAATGCCTCTACCGTCGTGCCCGTTGGTGAAAGTTCAGCTGTTACCAATGGTTCTCTTATCTCTCCGTCTCAAGCAATGGCCACCCAAGCGAGAAATCCAGCTGCTATAGAATTTGGAAAATATGAAATTCAAACCTGGTATTCGAGTCCGTTCCCTCAAGAGTATGCTAGACTTCCCAAACTTTTTCTATGTGAATTTTGCCTTAAATATACAAAAAGTAAAGCGGTTTTGGAAAGACATCAAGATAAGTGCACTTGGAGATACCCGCCCGCTACGGAGATTTATCGTTGTGGTGATTTATCAGTGTTTGAAGTGGACGGAAACGTGAATAAAATTTACTGTCAGAACTTGTGCCTTTTGGCCAAACTGTTTTTGGACCATAAAACTCTATACTATGACGTTGAACCGTTCCTGTTTTACGTACTTACAAAGAATGATAAAAAAGGGTGCCATTTGGTGGGTTATTTTTCAAAGGAGAAACATTGCCAGCAGAAGTACAATGTGTCTTGCATAATGACTATGCCGCAATATCAGCGACAAGGATTTGGACGATTTTTAATTGAATTTAGTAAGTAAAAAGTTTATTACAAATCATGTACTGAATATTCGTTCTTTAATGGAGAAGTAGATATACAGGGTTCGTTTTTTAAAAGAATATCCTGTATATGAATGCGTTTTTGAACGTGTGTCTTCTATTTGTGTCAACTTGCTTCAATTTTCCCTTTACTTTTTTCCCCGTTCCGGTATCTTGAAAGCCTTGCATAAGAACGTGGAGATTTAATTTTAATTCCATTTAGTGTTTTTTTTTAGTTTTCACTGGTACAGTAGAGTGTTGATTATTCGAACTGATTGGGACTAAGGATAGTTCGAGTAACCAAATTTTTTCGGATAATCAACCTGATAGAAAAATAAGAGAAACAAGTACGTAATGTACATAAATGTTTTATTATTTACATAAGTTATTTTTCTTTATTTGTTTAATGAACATCCTAACCTAAAATAGCAAATTTTAACAAATTAATTAATTTCAGTTGAACCAGTTTTTGTCACCTTTTCTACACCACTTCAACATTCTCCGATGCAGTAAATGCCTCGTTACTGCTTGGCCCATTTAGTGTCTGTTCTTTATCACTCACTGATTTCAGAATCCTATGCTTTTTGTAGTATACAAGATTGATACTTTATATTGCCGGCAAAGCATTCAAGTCAAGTTTTGAGTACTAAACCATATTCATGTGAAGGTGATCATTTAAAATGCGTCGCATGACTGTATCTTTCAGCAGCTTGCGCTTCACTGGTTGCTAGAACATAATCAGGCGCGAAAACCACCTTGTAAAGTTTACCTAACCAATTGTGAATTATGGAATTTAAATTATTTGCACTTTTTGTATAACAAATAATAATTTGACGTGCCCATGTCTATTAATCACTACATCTCAATCACTAAATGTAAATAAAGACAAGTCATACAGACTGAGATTAGATGAAAGGAGAGAATGGGGAACCACAGGAATTCCTTTTTTCTTCAAATACTAGGTGATGCAGACAACCATGTGGCAAGAGGCATTGTCATTGTGCAACATCCAAGTGTTCGCAATATTCGATCCGATGTGAAACACTCTCTTTCTGTGCTCACAAAAGCGCTTATTCGTTCCACATTTTCAACGGTTGTCTGCCCCAGTGAGGATCTGCTTCCACTGGTTTTCGGCCCTCTGAAAATGCTGAAATTCGTGATATTAATTTACGAATCAAACGTATGGATGGCAAGGAAAGAATAAACATTCGACTATTAAAAAGGAATGAATCAAATAACTTCCAAAGCTTGCTCTTTCTGTCATAACGAATGAGCCAAGTTCTCCGCGATTCGACACGATTAAAACTGATGTAAATTAAAGCGAAATGGGGACTTGAGTCGATTTAAAATTAGCCCCAATCGAAGCTGAGAATTAGTTGAGTTTTCGAGGTGTAAAAATATTCGATTCGTTATATACCAGTTGCTGGCATGGTAGTGGGAGCTGTTGCTTTGTAAGCATAGTTCTAATTATCATTAACGTTAATTTACTGAATATTAGTATGTCTAAATGATTTTTATTTCCATTTGTAGGTTACTTACTGTCGAAAGAAGAAGGCCAACCAGGCACTCCTGAAAAGCCTCTCTCTGATCTGGGCCGTGTCTCTTACCATGCATACTGGAAATCAGTAGTTCTTGAGTACCTGCATAAACACCGTCTTGATAAAATTAAATTAACCGATATTAGTAGAGAGACCGGAATGTATTGTCATGACATTGCTACTGCATTACAACTACTTAATTTTGCTCGTCTTGTGTCTACGGAGAATGGTCCTAAATGTGTTTTGAATATTGACTGGAATAAAGTAGACTTGCATGCCGAAAAAGTTGCCAAATCCAAAACCCGCATTTACATTGACCATGAGTGCCTCAGGTGGACGCCACTACTTACACCTACAGTAAATCCATTCAGGGAAGAAAAATCCGATGCTGAAAAGGATAATTCTCCGTTGGTGAAAGCAGAAACAGCGGATATAGTAGTGCCACCACCTGACAAAATAATAATTGAAACACAACAAGGAGTTAAACTAAAAAGAGGCGGTAGAAAGAGGAAGACGTCTACAGCAAGAACGCCACGGCAGAATGCGAAAGTCCCCATGCCTGCAACACCGCAGACTCTCGTCACACCAGAGGTAGAAGAACGTGTCGAAGAGGAACTAGTAACTTCGTCTGGACGTAAAAGAACACGACCTAGCAAGTATAATGATTCAACATATGTAGATCTCAAACCTAAGTCACATACAGACAAAAGAAAGCGAAACGAATCTCTTACTGGTGAAAAAGAACAACTTGCGGAATCGGAGAAAAAGAAACCTAAAATTGACGAAAATAAAGCACCTAATACGAATAAGCAAGCAGTTAATGTTGCGCAGCCGATCGCTGAAACGCCTGTCAATACTAAATCGAAACGGGGTTCTAAATTTTCGCAAAGATGGTCGCAAAGGAGAGCGAAAGATAATCAGTGTCCTACATCTAAAATTGAAACTCCCGTTAAATCAGAACCAAAATCGCAGCCTGAAAATCGGCCAGAACCTTCTCCAGTTGTTGCTAGACCAAGGCAACCTGAAAACATCTCAATTGCAAACGAGAAGAAAGAAACTCAAGAAAGCGCAACTCTTTTAAATACGCCTCAGATTAAAAAACCTCGATCTAGAACAATGAGAAGGAAACGGGGTTGGGTTAAAGGTCGCAGACGGAATGCGCATAAAAAGCAATTAACTATACCCGAACTACTTAAAACTAATGAAAAGATAGAAAGCGAAACAGAGTCGGTTATTTCCGAGAAATCCGAAGATGAACTACGTGTTAAATCAAAAGCGGAAACATTGAAATCTAAAGATGAGAAGACTAAAAGAACAAAACGGCCATCTTGCGAGGAGGACTCTTCCGCAGAAGCCGATGATGAAATGGAGGATGAAGTGCCATCAGAAAAGGTTACGAAATCTTCGATATATAAGCTAAGTGAGAAACCTGAAAGTAAAGCTGATTCAACCAAATTAACTAAATGTGAGAAACCAATACAAGAAGAAGTTTCCAAATTAACTGAGAAATCAGTAGATACATCGGCAGGGAAACAATTAAAGGAGAAAGCTGTTACATCTGAATATTCCACATCATCCGAGTCAGAAACTGAAATAGATGGTCAGAAAATTAAGATCATATCTCCGGAAGAAGTTTTGCAAATATCTCAAAAGGGAGCATTGGTACCGCAAACAATAGGGAGTCCGGAAAATAGAAAGCCGTTAGTTAAGGCTGAGTCAAAGAACATTAAGACGGATATTCAGAAGAAATATTTGGGAGATGTACAGTTAACAGAAAATAAACAAGTTCAGTTGTTAAATAAAGATATTATTGAGGGCGATAAAGATGAGGAAGCTTGCATAAAAACGGATATCCAAGCGGTGGAAATTATAGAAGAGAAGAATGTAACACAGGTGCAAAATAATAGTGACTCAACTGTGTCAGAGCTACTCAAGAAACCTGTTTCGGATTGTCCGCCTAAGCAGGTAAATGATAAACCAAACAATGATCATATGTCAAAAGACAAACAGATTTTGTCGCTAGATAAGACTAATGTAGACAAAAATAAAAATGTTTCTCTTGACAAAGTATCTGAACCCTTAGTTGAAATTTCAGATACTTCGCCTACAAAGGAAAATAATGATAAACTCTCCCGACAATATACTGAAGAGAAACATGTTAAAAATGAGGATACCATTAAAATAGTAGAAAACAACAAAACAATGGAAAATATAACTGCCAAGGTGGAAGAACAACCTCATCTTCCTATAGATGTAAAATCCGAAGACAAAATGGAGAATAAAATTACTAACTTAAGTGAAAAGCCTCGTGCTCCAGACGAAACTTTGATATTACACGAACAAAGCCCATTAAAATCTAATACGTCCGATAAATCGGAGCAGCAGAATCTAGTTGCAGAAGTAAAGGGAAACGTTGAAGTAAATCCTTTACCAAGCGAAAACAAGGATAAAAATGCAATTACTCAGGGATCAAATAACCGAAAAATCGACGAAATAGAGAAAGAACCAAAGAATGCTGAAAATAAATCGGTCCACGCTGACCAAGAAAATAAAATTATTAAAACACCTACTGTAAACAAAGAAAAAATTTCACATGAAAATTTAAAAATGGAAAAAGTCCAAGAAAAATTAAAATCTGTAATTGAAGATACAAGACAAAAACTATCTTCACCAGCACCTTTCAAAACTGAAGCGTCAGTTGCTCCTAAGACCGAGTGCGTGACGCCTCCCAAAATCGAAAACCCGTGTTCTATGAAAACGGAGGTAAATAAAAGCGATTTCACATTAAATTTACCTACATTGCCTGCAGATACACAACATAAACAAAAGCTAGAGGAAGATAAACCACGTAACTTTGAAGAAAAATGTAAAGTGAAGACTGAAAATAAATGTATTTCCTACGAAAAACAGCACAAAATAAAAGAATTTAAAACTGAGGTGCTTAAACCAAAAGACATTCAACCAAAACAAAATGAACTAAAGTTAAAACATGAAATTACAGATAAACGTTACGATATTAAACCTAAGGTGAACCATATAGAAAACGATCCTTTACTAACTAGGCCCGAATTTCCCATAACACCTAATTATCCCTTGGCGCAAGGTCAATATCAACAGTGGCATTGGGATCATATATGGGGATATCGTATGGCACCAATCCATATACCTTCCATTGACGTATTACCGCAGAAACATCCAGAAAAAGAAAAATTGCCTTTAAAAGCACAAAGGCACGAATCGAAGCATTCCTCTCAGCAAATCAAATGCAAAGATAAAAGCGAAAAATGTTCTCCGAAAAAGGAAGAAAAGAGGAAAACTATGGATATTAAACATGATTCTTGTTCGGCAAAAATAATCGATTCAATCCCAAATGATGCAAAGCAATGTTATAATCAATTAAATAGTCATATAGAGGAAAAAGGTAAAAATAAATCTGAACCACATGAGGTACACCATGAGAATAAAGTTGATACGCAAGAACTTATGTATCAACCGAATACACCTGCGCCGTCTATAAAACAAACACCGCCAACTCCAGGTGCGGCGGACATGCCGTCTATGGGCGTTTATACACCCGACTCTACAACAAATTCCGTACATAGTTTACATTATAATCCGGATCTAGATGTTGGACCTCTGGGTCTAGAATCGCCTACGTCAATATCGAGTGATATGGCTTCGCAAAATTCGGTGGAAAATGCAAGACCGTCCTCGGAACTACCTACGGGAGGATCTCATACAAATTACGATTGTACAGTGCAACAAAATTTAGCTAAAATGCATAATCAAGTTCAGAATGCGAGCGTGCCTGCTTCTAGTCCAACTGTTCCGGTGCATATGCAGCAACAAAATAGTTCCAGTAAGAGACAGATACAACAACAAAGAAACAGATCTAATACTCCTTCGAGTAATAAAACTGTGAGATCTACCCCACCGATTGTTCAGCATACCGTCCAACATCAGCAGCAAAGACAAAGATCAACGCCTCCGGTACAAACGCATCAGCATATGCAGGCGAGCCCAACACAGGTTCAGCATCAGAGTATAAACGCAATGCAACAGCAGCAACAGTTCCAAGCTCACTTGCAACATCAAGTTGCTTTACACCAAGGTTATGGCCACCCACACCAACTACCTACTGGTTCTATGCATCAACATTCGCATCACGCAGCTCACCATTCTGTAATTAGTCAAGGCAACTACATACCGGTTCCACAAATGACGGTTTCTTCTCAACCGTTCTCGGCACAAGGAGCGAGTACTTACGTTACTGTTCCGACTATGACTACAGTTATACAACATCGTCCTCCATCTCATCAAAAGCTTGGTCCTTCAGCGGCTTGCGCCGTTACAACCGGTACTAATTTTTATTTACAAGCAAATCCCCATGCTCATACACCCGGACCGATTACCCCGACTTCAACGTCAATTCCGGTATCCGTACAAAGTAATCCATCTCAAAATGCTGCTGGCGGTAATTCTAGTTGTAGTTTAGCTAAATTGCAGCAATTGACTAATGAAATGATCCCTCCTTCATCTTGCAATACTATGACTCCTCCTCCGAATGCGATGACCTTGACTCCTCCCCCTCCAACGCATCATCCTCACGCGACTATGACTCCTCCGCCGCATCAAATGATTCAAAATCAATCGGTGCGAAATTTAGCCACACCACCGTCGGCAATCTCTGCGAATCTTCAACAACCAGTGTTAGGATATCATAAATACTATCAGCCGAATGTGAATATGAACCAGCTAGGCGGTACTGTTACGCCACCTATGGGACAAAATCTGGGACGATCTGGAAGAAATTCGGCGAATATAGCTGTACAGCATATGCAGTCTCCTTCTAGTCGAATAAGCCCAAATGTGCCTAATATAGTGCCGCCGCAGTACAATTTAAATGAGTATCGTATGGCTGCCCAACAAGCACCTTCTGCTGTCACCGGCTACATTACTAATACGGCAGCTGGTTTTATCAATAATGCTCAAATACCGATGCAAATGATGACGCAACCAAATTATCAAAATCCAACAGCTATTCAGAGAGCACAACAGAACACTATGTACACAACTCACGGATACATTTACAACAATTTAATGCAACCTTTAAATGGAGCTATGAGACGTTAAATATTATGTGATTAGTGTAACATATAAGACTGTCCTGATTGGTTGAAGTGAATGGTAAAATATTTTTATACTGCTACTTGATTTGTGTTACTCATGTAAATAATTATGTAAGTGTATTTGGTTAAATATCAAAGGAAAAAATAAAAAAATAAAATTACAGTACACTGACATATTTACCGTGATATAATAAAAGTTTTATAACTTTTGACATTCATTATAAATATTTGACTATTATATTAATCATAATCGCATATTATTTTGCTTAAGAGGATTATTATATCCCACCTAGCAAAAATTACGTGAAGTTTTGGGAGACTTCCTCCAAAATCGCTTTTTAGATGAAATAAGACATTTCCATTAATTATTATAATCATTTGAAATGTTTAATTTCAATATAAAAGTACTCAATGCAAGAATTAATTATCACTATGTTCGATTTGTTTGAGACTTATCAGATCATTTAACTATTTTAAAACCAAAGTGGAATGATAAGAATTATTACAGATAGTGAAAAAGGGTTGGTATATTTAATGGAGCCATTTTCACAATAATGGGTACATGGCTCCAAGTCCATAGCATCTTGGTTTGCACAAAATATCTTTGTATAAAACATTATTCGCTTTTCTTCTAAATATTATTTTTCTCTTTTTTTGATTTACATTATTTTTTCAGATTATTTGATATTAGTAAATATAAAATAGCTATTTTTGGGGCCTTTGGGAGCGCAATAGCTGCAGATTATATTTAACATAAACATAACTTTTATTTAATATATTTGATCATGTGCGTTTAAATAGAACACACATGTCATTTACTGCAAGTGGTAAAGTTATAATATATATTAAATAAAAACAAAGGTTTATCGTTGCTTAAAATGGAAGCGATATGATAAATAGTCCCTGTTAAAACAGTATATTATTCCTACAATTTTACGAGACTGTTATGATTATTAAGAAACCGGTTAATTTACAACAAATGCCTCTAAGTCCGGGAGAAATTTCAGATTTGATGGTCTTGAACAAATTGATAGCTACACAGCAATCTATCATTGTAATTTGCTTTTGATTAACATTGTTGCCACACTAAGCGTATTGTTGCAGTATTAGAGTTAAATTTTTGCGCTACTTTTTGTATAAATGTGTTTCGTTTGAACGTGATGAACGCTAATAATGTGCGATTTTGATAGGGATTTTCTTTATAATGTTTTTGTTGTAATAATAAATGTGGAATAATGACAGAATCATGTCTGTTAACTATTATTTTTCTGAACAATCGTAAAAGTAAAGCGGATTAACTTTTTGAATAGGCTGTGCACGCTTATTTTTTGATTCGAATATATTGTTGTTTTAGATTTTGTTTACCAGATACCTCTGTCGTCTAAAAGGCTAAAAGACATAAAATTACATAAGGTATCTATCAATTATTATTTGAGTTAACTTAGATGTACCTAGATATTGTTGAAGAAAAGTATTTATTTGAGAAAGTAAACTTGTAAGATAGCGGAATACTGTGTATAATGTACATTTGTATAAAGTTTATTAATATAGGGACGTGGCACTACTTGAATATTTAACTTATGTTATTTAATTTTTTTTTGTATATTATCCTAATATTAACTAGTGGTAAACCTTTCTCCCTTTTGTACATATAACTAATAAGTAGTTATTAATATATTGTATAATATATATTATCAAATAAAAAAGAAACAAATACATAATGTTGAGTGTTTGTCGTTTTTATCACTTATATATATATACATATATATAAATATATATAACGTAAATGAATTAAGTTTGTATAGCACTGTGATTAGATTTTCTAGCTTGTTTCATATTGCTTAATTTTGCATGTATAATACCTATAATACAAAAATATTATTTGTACAAGTACACAACGATATTAAAGAAGAAATGTTAGTTTTTAATGCATTTTTTTATTTTCCTTCAACAATTATTTTCTCTGAAACTTATTGGTTGTTTAATTTCATGCAACTTGAATCCAGTCGTGTCTACTTAAATAACCGAACACATTTTCAACTAAAAGCGACACTCGAGGAATACGAGTCTGTCTATTCGCTAAAAAGTGATAATTGGAGCTCTCTATTTATTGTAAATAGTTGGTTCCTATCCTAAACGAAAATGTGAAAAAAAAAACAACGATGGAATGTGTAAAAAAAAAGCACCTTTAATCGCATATACAGTTATAGATATTTTAAAGGTGTTCATGAAGTTCAATGGGTAAATACACCGTTTAGTTGTTAAATTTATAAGAGAAAAACATGAAATCAATGGTACTCCATTTAAACATTTAATCCCAGTTCATAAAACTGCCATTACAAAATATTTTGTCAGTAATATCCATTTGTTCTTATCTTTGTAGTGTGAGTATATTATTGTTTAAAAGTAGCTTTGCCTTCGTAAGTACATCCAGATCTTTGAATAATTTCCGTAGCCGTATAAATGCCGCACTTAATGCATGTATCCAATGGCAGTCCTTGTATATATTGTGCTAAAAACCCGCCAACGAATGCGTCACCGGCCCCGTTGGTATCCACCAACTGCTCCTTCGTTAATTCGGCGACGGGATATTCCTTCACTTCATCATCTTGCGCTAATATCACGGGCTTATCACCGGTAGTTATTATGCACACTCTTCGTCTCTTTTGATTCTGCTTCGGTAGCTTGCAAATTCTTCGAGCTATCTCTTTTAAGTCACTGGTTCCGAAGGATTGTTCAGTGGCGAATGTTGCGGCTTCCTTCCGAAAATTATAGAGTTATTGTATTGATGGATTTTATGTTTACTTACTGTATTACGGTTTCATTGCCGAATAGCACATCGACATACGGCATCACTTGCATTAAAGGCTCTTTATAAAATTGCGATATAAATGGTGCGCTAAGATTCATTAAGAATGGTCGGTTGTTGAGGAATGCACATTTGGCAACTTCAAGGATTGACTCGGGGCTTACAGTTAAGAAAAATCCCTAAAAAAAAAGAATTATATTTAGTGAATTAATATGCACAGTGGATACAAAAATAGTTATTTAGAGACGAAAAAACCGAGTCTATCTAATCGCTGCTAATTTCGCGAAGCGCAGGTAAAATGGCGAACATTAGTCATAAGTAAAGTTCGTCATGGTAACCCAATAATATTAACGACTAGAGAGGACAAAGCCGGATGAAATTAGTACTTTTTTGCAGAGACTAGACGGACTCGTGTTGTGTCGAGTCTCGTGGGGACACCAGTAGGCAATACGAATCCATTCTCATGAGGCGAATAGACACGAGTCTATCCATCAATCATGTTCATGCATTATTTAGTTCATAAGTTTGTTTTCGTCTATCGGACTTCCCTTTGCTATAATACACGCTGCACAAATTTTACGCATTCTTCTCAGTAATTTTGGGAAGCAGTCTGCGTCAATTTGTTTTCAAGGGTTTTGCAAATATTCCTATCGTTCTGGAGTTGTTGCTGTTTGGCCCTCCTATCAAGTTCATCCCGTAAGAGCTCAATGGGGGATAATAGGACTCTGTGGGGACCAAACCATTAATTTTACCTCATTTGTAGCTGCTTTCACCTCCAGAAAATTTTTATATATTCGAGCCGTATGTTTCGGGTTATTGTCTTGCCGGAAGACAAACAGCTCACCAACAAGAACGGCTTCCACATGGAATGACATAATTTTGTAAAATATCCAAATATTCTTCTTTCGTCTGGAGTTGTGTCAGCAAAGTAACCCCATACCATAACGCTACTACCACTATGTTTTCACCTCACTAGCTCCTTCACCCGGAAGTCGAACAAAGACTCGCCGTTTTGTACAAAAAATCTCGAATTAGGATTCGTGGGTCCATAAAACTGTGTTTTATTCATCCAATAACTAGTTAGCATGCTCTCTTGCTCACGTCAACCGTTTCTACATCCCCTTAAACCGGCTGCCGATAATCGCCTCTTGACGGTCGAAACAGAAACATTTGTCGTTTCCTATTTGCGATGTGTGCAATATGTTGCAATTGATATTCCCCTGATGGGGCCATTAGACACCGATCTCGATATCGAAGTTGTTACGATATATCGATCTTCAGGTCTAGAAATCACCCGTGGCCGTCCGCTACGCCTTCTATCAATATTTTGCCGTATCTCTTCTCCGAGGCAATGCGTAATGCACTCCTTTTGGTGAAATGTCTAGTCGTAAACGTAGATGTCCAGTATTTAATCAAGTTGTTACAATGAGGCACTAATTTCGAAAAATTAAATCTGCACCCAAAACGATAGAACGCTAAGGTTTCAACAAACTTTACCACATGCACTCAACAATTATCGAAGTAGTACCGAACTCGATGACCGGAAGTAATTATTGCAGGTAGCCTACACCATCCCGTTCAAACAATAGTCATATTCTTGGAAAAGAGCAATAAAATTTAATCCGATGAAAGTTTTACCTGATGTTCGCAATTTGCCAATAGGTGTAACAATTTTATGTTTGCATATATTAAATTAAAATAGGGATTGACGATTTCACTATATACTTGTGAGTTGTAGTATTTTGAATGGATTTCAGCTTGCTTCCAAACTTTCGGGCATTAGTGTATATCGCTTTACGACAGGTGCAACCGGAACCGACTGATGAGAGAATTCGAAGCGCATCACCTTATGGTTTGAAAACGGTGCGATTTTATTTGAATACAGTCTGTATCGGACGTCGGACGCATTTTGTAGTAAAGCTACTTGCTTCTTTACAGAGATAACATTTAGGGAATCAAATTATATTACATTTACATATGGTACGGCAATAAAATGTATTTGTTTGTTTATTTTAAAGGACTAACGTTTATTACGCGGCTGGAAGATATTCGTTGCTTTAATCCAACACCTTTAAACGTTATTGGGATGTAATGAAATCACCACTTTTACAAACTAGTATAAATACAAGAGCTGATGCCACAAAAATATTACTATGGTTCGATTATAAAATATGCGGCAAAGGTCTAGTGTAGAATCGCGATCTAAAAAAGAGATCTAATTTGGGAAAGGAGACCTACACGACAAAATAGCCGAGTAAGTTTAGCGTATTGGGGTTGAATGTAAACTGCCGAATCAGGAGAAAATACGATGATTGAAACGAATAACTCACTCCAATAGTATTGGTACAGGATAACTTGGTGCACAGATCCAGATAAGTAAGTGGGTGGGTAGAAGCTAATCAAGAAATAGAAAAAATCACCTGATCTCAATCTGTGAACTACTAGGAGCATATGCGGGAAAAGGAAGGAGCACCGGTTCCATGAAATAGAAATGTTCTACATCGCCTGTTATTCAAATATGGGATGCCATCAGAGGGACACCGATTTTTTACAAATCTAGCGGATTCTATGCTCCGTATATTACAACAATTTGTGGAGAATGATGGCTATTGGACCTATTATTATTGTTATTAATTTTCATTTGTTGCTTTAATTTTTTTAGGATTATCACTTATTTTATTTGAATTTCAATTTAGTTTCTTATAGTTTTTATTTACTCTCTATAGCATTTTTATTGTTTCTTTGAACCCTCATTTACTTTATTAGTTTTTATTTATTCATTACAATTTTCATTTAATTTGTTTGAATTTCTATTTATTCTGTTAAAATTTTTATGTATTTTTTTCAATATTGCAGTTAAAGTTCAAGGATTACACTAATGAACCTCAAATATTTTAGAAAGTCCGTTAATTTACATACGTAGAAGATGTATACAAATATGTAAAGTAGCTTGGTTTCAAAACTGCCTTCGGCGTCGCGCTGTTTTCTAATAATGCGTACTTCAAATAATAAGGCGATGAGCTATAAATTCCAGCTAGTATATTTCATATCCGTGTGCGATTTTTTCTAATTGACTATTCTTAGATAAATTATTCACTTGGATCGGTTCGGGTTTTACTTGTTGCATATGCCGCTTATTCAGACAGGATGTTTTTTTTTTTGTCGGTGTACAATTTTACAATTCTAGAAGGTTGGAATTCTAATATCTCCGAACTATTTAAAGCTCATTTATGAAATAATTTTACTTACATTTCCAGTTATATAGAAAGTTGCTAATTTTATTATTTTCAATGGAAATGTGAGAGCTTTGAACTCTCTAATCGGAAACTGTTTACGAACATCCTTTATAAAATTTAATGTAACGATAGTAATAACGTGTGGTAACCTTCCATTTCGTTACACAAAACACAAAACAAAACACAGAGCTCGTGCAAATTGCTAACGTTTCAACATGATCATAAACATGTCTCAAATAGTTGGCTTCAGGGGTAGGGTGCTTTGATACAAATTATTTACATGCGACGTGCACAATGCAGATAGAAGTATGCAAAGCTGATCAAATGTATACTATTATATACGTTTAAAATAAGAAAATCAGTGACCACTTCCTGTTCAACCGCAAGTGTGTCATAGGCTAAAATATTTTAATCCAATAATCGGCAAACCCTGTGAAGCGAGATATTTCGATTTGTTCTTATATAAAAATTTGAGTTAATACAACCCAAAAGTAGTACTATAAACGAGAATTTAATGATGTCCACATATCTCAATGTTAAAAAAAATAGCGTGCCATTTTAGGGACATTGCGGGTTTTTATGTTTTTGTTTCTTACAACAGAAACCTTCCAAAAAAATTGTTAAAAAAAAATTATTATTATTATTATTATATTACAATCATGTAGATTCTTTGAAATAAAGGTGGTATTCGCAAATCCCAAATGTTCCAATCTCCGCAAATCTACAAATTTCCAATTTTAAAAGAGAAAATGTAATGAATGTGTGTCATTTCGCCTCGATTGACGTCATATGTAATATGGATATTTTCGTAGCAGACGTGTTTTGAAAAAAAAAAATTATAATAATAATGAGATTATCTGTTTCGAAAAATAAAACTATTTATCATTCTTAACATTCAAATCTTTTTTTTGTTTTCATTGCAAGTTTGTAAGTTTTGTCGTGTAAATGCAATTTCTATGTAGCATTCTGTATGTGTTGCAACCGAATTATTGCAACACGTACATAAATAAATATATATTCTAAATATACGGAACAGAAGCTGTATCGAAAAATGAAAATTCCTGCAAGTTAGAAGTTGCATAATGGTGCTATTTATGAAATACGCTACTATAATTTTTGAACAGCGGCAACGTAAAGGTTTACTTTATCGAAAAATCGCTTTTAATATATGCCCTCAGATTTGTTAATAAATAAAACAAAAAATATTACAAATTTTGTTATTATGTAATACTGATGTATTGAGGTAATTAGTACACTCACAATGCAAACCATTGTCAAATTAAAACTCTAAATCTATGCTTAATTGAAGAGTAAATACGTGGCATATCCCTTTTTTAAATTGATCTGTTTTTACAATTTAACCTAGAAAGTCAAAGTTCATTTCTATGAATACACAGCAAGATAACAGCTTCATGTTTATGTTTTTTTACTTTGTCTTGTTTTTTAAATGCTATGAAGTGATCTTAGTGTCGGAGTATTATTTCTTAAAAAACATTTCTGACCTTCGACTTAAGTATTTCTAAAAGTGGATTTATCTGTTGGGCAATCTTTGATACAATCTATCTGCGACACTTCTAAGTTTACCGCATGTTTTTCAATATCTACATACACTGCAATAATAACATGTTATTACCTACTTACAGAAACATAGTAGTATAAAGCATCATCGATATATTTCCTATTTTCCGCTTTTCTTATATGGTCAATTGTAAAATGATTAGCCGCTGCCAAATTAGCACATAAAGATCGATTATCTCTAGTAAGTAAAACAGCACAGGTCCCGGTAGGTACAGCGTTAGTGTATTGGTACTGTACGTTTACACCATTGCTCCTGGCTTTCTTTTCCAAAATTTCGGAATATTTGTCGGTGCCTACACAACCAAAAAACGTTGTAATTTTTGGTTTATCTAAAACCCATTGAGCAACACATAACGAATTCTGAACACTACCGCCAGCTATAAATTCTGCATTATACTTTTTTATCAGATCTTCACATATATATTTATGTTTTTCTTGGGCTAATATAGCATCATTCGGTTTCATATCATATTTTTCCAAAAATTCTTCATCCACAACGGCAGATACATCGAGCAATGGATTTCCCATTCCTAAAAGCATGCCTTCCCTAAAAGATTTAAATTTTTTTTAAACGACTTTTATTAATACTTAACCTGGAAGTATCTGCACAACCTTAAAGTTTTAGATTCCATTGCGGTTGTTAATCTGTTGCTCCTGTTTAGAAACAAGGATATTAGTTAAACACTTCGATATTAACGATGTTGATTAATAAGAGTTACAACAGTAAGTGAATTAATTAGAAACATAAAACCTGTTTTGTAAAGTAACTAGTAAGTAAATACCTATTTTAAAAATACGGGAACCCAGCTTCTTAGTAATAGGAATTTCGTATTTGTACCATTCAGTTACTGTTTCCGGAATGGTATTCATATGTAAATACTAAACTAATTATAACTTGCCAAATACATTATGGAACATAACATAACACACACAGAAAAGGAATGATAGAAAGTGTTGCAAAGTGGAAATGGTGGGAATAATGTGATTTACGTGAGATTTCTGTAATATCCTAGTAAACGGTGCCCTCTATGAGAACTTCTAAGAAACTTATCAAAGCGCTTAGTAATATAGATACCTACTCAGATATTTCTTCAATAGTTCAGCTCTTTTGCCATAGGATATCTATCGAAACCAGTTCCTGAAGACATTTCGAATATTGAATATATTTTAAAAAATCGGTTAAAAACGAAAACAAATAGTACATACAAATTAACAGATTATAATTAGTTAAATTTCTCGGATTTGATGAAACTACATATTAAAAATCATCCGAGATATAAAAAAAAGCCAAGTGAAAAGAACAGTTTTAAGGTAGTTTGGCACTATTGTATAAACATGATCTGTTTCTACAATCTGTTGATCCAGATTTATTAGCGTTAACAGAGTTACTATTCTGCACTGAATAAGGTAGCGGCGACCGCCGAGTGGCGATACACTGTGTCGTAATTACCAAGATTATTTTAATTATGCCTGTCTTACATTGGTACATGTTGAACCATCCTTCTTGAGATATAAGAACATATCTTTATCACGGTGCACATTCTTAATTCCGAGAAATGTGGAAACATACTTGATGCTGTAAACGATCCTCAGATCTTATTCAGTTTGTGGTAATATCTAACTTTATAAGTCATTTTATAATTTTTTAAAGTAATATAAATTGTTTATTTTATTATTTACGTTGTGTATATATACTAATATCTATATCTATCATGAATTTCCGATCGGCACTCGATGTTTGTATTTAATAGAATGCACAATAGTACGCTGATACGAATTGCCGGCTTTAATGATTAAGATAATACAAGCGTCTATTAATATTAATTTCCGGGGCTGCGAAAAAAATACCTAGCAAAATTTAAAGCACAAAATATGAATACGAGGATAGTGGACGAAGTCCTTAGAAAATCTAAATCTTATGCTACAAATAAATATTTTTTAGATCGCCCGATACAAAAGAAAGCTCAGATTTTTGTAAAACTCATAGCTAAAGTCTTATGGTAGACATATTTTTTATTTTACTATTTTTGTTATTTCTTGTAAAAGTGGCATAGATGCATATTACTTATATACACCAATTCTACAAAGTTGCTATAAATAAAAATTACTTCATTAAATAGAACTTGTTAATTATATAAGAATTAAATGTTTTATCTAATACAATGCATAGCACGGCGTAAAATCGCGCGTAGTTTTTTTTGTGTCCGGGTGCTTTTAATATTTCCCAGAATAAGCGTTGAAAAATGTTCATTATTTAATGAGATAGCGGCTCGTCAGTTTTCTTTCTCGTAACTTCTTCCGACTTTTTTGCTTCCAGAAATATATAAAATATTAAGTACAAGTCCTCTTTTCTTCTCATGTGACACAAGTGTTTCTTTCTAATCTTATAGATAATCCTAAGAAAAAAAGTATATACCTCTGCGTAAATGTGGTTTAAACCTTAAAGGTTTAAACATTGAAAATCTCGCGAAAAAAGCGTAGAAGAGATGTAGGGCAAGAAAAAGGTTTGGAGGTAAAAGATCGTATGGGCGGATAAAAGAAAATATCATTTTCTATTTTATTAGTACTTGCATAAACATTTCTTCGGTAGGTTAAGATGGAATTTGAATTAATTAAAAAGGAGATAACTGAAAGAACATTGAAATAAGGGCGTGGTGTTATAGGTTTTTTGTTGAATGTGTAGTATTTGTGCTACTTTTCTTTTGGAGAATGCTAGTGTCTGTATTTACTCATATTTAGTATAGATTGACATCTACGGCCCTTATTGAATATTATCTGGGAATCTTGGATACTATTGAAGAGTATAGGATGGGTATCGGACTTGTAGAGAGGCTGTAATTGCGTTCAGTGGGAAGTGTCAGTGTTAGGCACATCTACACTGATGGTATTGTTTTATTACAAATAATATCGCCGCCTTCCTACAAAATTGGCTTATTCGAAAGACCATTTCCTTTTGATGTTGGCTGCTCAGAATTGGCGTGAGGTGATGGTGTTTGATAATAAGATAGATTGACGCATTTATTAACTATCTTCGCATTATTTGAATTCGTAATTTCCACTGCAAATCATTAACGTACCTAACGTTGAATGGTACACAATTAATTTGGCTCTCGGGGTAACTTAAAGATTTATATAGTCGATGCTCTGGTTTTGGACAAAGTTACAATTGTGCTTCAGTTCTAACAGCTGTATCAGATGACATCTTTGCTGTCACTCATCAAGGGAAGTTGATTTGCTTAATTTTCTTAGATTTTTCTCGTGCATTCAACACTGTAAATCGTAAGTTACTATTACATATTCCTCAACTAGTCGGCTTCAGCTACGACGCGTTTGCTCCTCATCAAAAATTACTTAACTTTTCGTAGTCAAGAGGCAGTAGTGCCACTTTTATTCACTTTGTACGTGTCAAAGTTACAAACCAAATTCTTTAAATGTAATTAACATTAAATTAAATATTAATGTTAATAAGACGCCTGTTGTCATCTTCGATATTAAATTTGTCTCCAACAATATATCAGTGAATATCAGTGGAGCTATTTTACTAATTAGCACATTTGCAAGAAATACGGGATTACATATGGACCGTGATCTTAGGTTTAATGGCCATATCACATGGTGTATTCGTGCTGCGTATTGCAATGTATCGCAATAGAAACAGTTTATCCGTATCTGCTAAAAAAAAATATGTGATGCTCTGGTTTTATGTCATTTTAATTACCGTGACCTAGTATGTGGTCTTTATGTCTCGCAGAATGTTTATGATCTGAGCAAATTTCATGTTTGTTTTACATAACTTTGAGATGGTAAAACATGGAGAATCGTCACCGGTTTCATTTGCATAACTTCCTTATAACTTACAGAATTTTAATGTAATAATGTAATGATAATAAAGAATATTATTATTATATAGGACGAATAAAATTTCAATTCTCTTAGAGGTCAAAAAAGAAGCCTACAACAAACTAGTAGATGGTATGAAAACAAAGCGTTCGAAGAATAAAACTAAAACTGCCTGGAAAAATATTAATAAAACAACAAATTTAAATTTCGATCGTTATCATTGCGTGATGCATCGGGTAATCTCACAACAAAACTCTCGGCTATTTGCCAGATATTTTTCGGAATTTTTGCTAATTTCAATAAACCGTAGTTGAAAAGTAATTTTTGACATATTATATCATGGTACTCACGGATAAATAGGAGATCCAGCGCTGCTTGAAATTTTCGGAAAACATTCTGCTGGAGTCAATGATGTTCCTTGCTTTGTTTTAAAATTTGTCGCACGATACATCTTTGAACCGTTGGCTGCTTCAATAAATGACTCCTTGGCAGATGGTAATTATCCTGATCAGTTGAAAGCTAACAAAATTATCCCTGTGTACAAGAAAGGTGACCAATTTGAATGTAATAGTTGTAGACCAGTTGCCGACTGCTATTGCAAAGGTATTTGAAAACGTATCATAAATGTACGTTTGCTTAACTATTTTTTACATAATAATGAAATCTGCTCCACTCAGTCTGGGATTGTATAGGGCAAATCTACAACCGACCTTAAAGTATTGTAATGTTATCAACAAACGTCCATTGCTGCCTAAACGTTCAGGCAATAGAAAAATTTCAAAACTCAAAAAAAAAATTGTTTAAGTAAGTTTAAGTAACAAAGGTAAGTTTAAAAATTGCCAAGAAAGAAAGAAATGCTACTGATTTCAGTGAAGAATTCGTTTAATTCCCAAAGTTTATCAACGAAAAACTAGACAAAGTCTTTAAACAATTTTGTAGTATGATGCAATGTTTGCAAAAACATTTAGAGGATATTGAAGCATCTAATACTCAGTCAAGTCAAAAGAGTCTTGATTGCGAACACGCTGATAGAAATCCAAGTCTTCAACCAATCGGTAGTTCAGATCAATTCAATGGAAAGGATGACAATCTCATCCAATTCTTTAACACGTCTTGTTGCTTCAAATTCCAATCTGCCAGAGTTGCTCGTTTTAGTACAGTAATCATTAATCAACGATGACTGTACTAAACAGCAACGATGAAAAGTACAAACAGGAACAAGAACCTGAAACAAATTCGTATGTAAATGCATTCCGTAATAATAACGAACCAAAGCCTAACCGTAACGGTAATTTTTCTTCAAATAGACCGTCAACTTCGAATAATCGGTCTCCCCAGTCTTCCAATCGATCTCAACTTTTTTTTTGATGTGTTTCTTGTAGAGTACCCTAAGAGTCAATTCTTGGACCTACTTTATTTACAATAATCAAAAACGACTTGGTCTTATAATTTCCTTGTTGTTTGTTTCGTCGCAGTATGCAGGTGATATAAGTTGCGTTGTGATTGATTCTGGCGTCGGGTTCTATGTAAGTAAATACCAACCAGTATTTTCGTGCAAGCTCAAACATGATAAGCAACTGTTATGCCAGACAACGCGATCAATTCCTTTCTGAACATGAGAGGCTTTTAGGCTGGTAGTTAACTCTGGCTGAAATTCAAGCAACTTTGTTCGATAATTGAAAAATAGCTGCGCTCTGCCTATTATAAGTTATAATATGCAGTAAAGATCCCTTACGTTATAATTTATAACGTAAGGGATCTTTACTGCACTGTTAACATTAATACATTGCTTCAGTTTTATTCCTCGTTTGTGGAATGTAGGTAAGTTGCGATGCACGATTATTTTCTTGGTCAGCGGTGTAGGCAGACTCTTTGCTTATAAAAGAAGATTGGATAAGTGCATGGTTGAGGCATTATCTACGGCTTCGTGCCGTCTTATATTTCAACAATTAAATATCATCTTCGAAGTTCTGCTATTTTATAAAAGCAACGAGGATCATTTTACTGGGGAAAGGGAAAGGCGCCTGTAATTACTGTGATAACACGTTTCCGTAATCTTGATAGTATGTTAGCTAAGTTAGCTTATGTTAGCTACGAGAAAAATTTACGTCTTAAGTAATTGTTTTTATGGTGACGACGAATTTCTAACTAAAATGGATTGTTAACACATTCGCGAATGAATTTAGCGTTGCTTATTTTATTTTATTTTCAATTTAAAGAATGTGTAAAAATGACAATGGCTGTGTTATTTAACTATACAATCTCTTATCAATTAAAAATTACTTGCGTATATCTTTGAAAAAACAGTTGATAACATCTTATATTTGAAGGATGTAGTTCCCGAGATCGTTTAAGAAATACTAAAGTTGTTCAAAATTTCCGAATGTTGAAAATCCAACAGCAGGTTCGTAAGAAAATATAACTTGCTCTTTCTAATGTATAAAGACGTAACACCTTTTAAGTTATAAAGTTTCTTACAAAATTGTATTTCTCCGTTGCTGGTATTCTTTTGCAAGTAATCTATTTGTTAAACCTGTTTATCCGAGACGGCTATTCAAAAACTAGGGAATTCTGAAAAGGTAAGACACCAAGAAGAAAATCTTATAATGACTTTCTGAATTCTTAGCGGAAAAACTAATTAAGAAAATTTCTGGTACAAAATGCGCGACCACATTCGGAACTAAATTAAAATCGCTCCGAAGGAGTAAGAGGAACGGGCGCGACGCGAGATAGAAACGAACGGAATAAGAAGAGCGATGGAGGACGAAAAAGCGAGACGATTTCACATCTAATCTACGGCTAACATAATTATTGCAATGAATTTCGCGAGAATCTATAAATTTACATGTATAAGTCAGCCTCCGGGAAATTCGACTCGGGGCTAAAACTCCGAAAAGAGAAACAATGCAATTACCGAACATTAATTTGAACCAAAAATTTCCTCATACCCAACTCTTTCGGTTCGGCGCGGCGTATCAACGGAGCAGGTATACGAGAGGCGAGAAGTTTTCCCTCTACCCTCGTCTTCTGCTCCGTCTCTGACGACGCCGATTTCTCCGAGTTTTCCAACGGTCAGGGGACTCATTTGTTGGAATTTTCCTTGATAAAACGCACGCAGAATTGTGATAGATTTAGAAATAAGGGACCGAGACAGATTATAAAATAAGAGATGGGTTTAAACGCAAAAGAAAACCAGGAAGAGAGGTCTCATGACGATATATTCATTCCACTAAGGTTGCGACGCCATTTTTAATATCTTAAATGAATGGGAGTAATATCTTAAAAACGCACACTGTATACAAATAAGAGTAAATTGAATTAGGATTAATTATAAGCGATCTATAAAATAAAATAAGATATCACCAAGATTTTGAATAATTAAAGTAGCTAAAAAACACATAAGTATCGACAACCTCCGCATCATACAAGTTTAATTAATTATATAGTAATATATAATAATTAATACGGGACGACCGTTTCGACGACACGAATGATCCTCATCCTCAACCGGTGACCGAATGATGCGAGAATTTTTTTTTTAACTAAATTCTATTCTTCTCAAGTGCTTATTTCTACTTCTTGCACGCTTTGAAGCTACTGCGTGAAAAAAATAACATGGATGCTCCATCCCTTCTTCCGAGAAGAAATATCGTTTACAAGTGCCTACATACTACCCCGCAGTCCTTGCTATCATTATTGATCATGGCTCTCCAGCCCAAGGATTTAAACTTTGGTAAAGTGAGTACTAAAATTAAGTTAATTCAAACTGATATCTTATTTCTTAAACGCTGTAAAAAACACAATGTTTTTCTAAACTTCATGAACGTTAATATTTTCAGTAACTGCAAAAATCCAATCAGTAGGCACCTGTAAACGAAATTTCTTCTCGGAAGAAGGCATAGTACATGCATGCTATTTTTGCAAGTCATAGCTTCAAGGCATGCGGGTGGTAGAAATAGGCACTTGAAAAGAATAGAATTTAGTCTCAGAAATTTTTTTCTCCCACATCATTCGATCACCGGTTGAGGATGAGGACCATTCGTCTCCTCGAAACGACCGCCCCGGATTAATTATTACATATTACTATATAATTAATTAAACTTGTGTGGTACGGGCGTTGCCGATACTTATGTGTTGTTTACCATACTACACCACAGTCCTTGCTATAATTATCAATGAAAGTAGTCAATAACTTATTAATGAGGTAAAATTACGTGTAACTCGTTAGTGCGTTACTTTCCTGACCATTATGTATATGACAACATCAAACATTATGCATATTATTTTTATTAACATTAACATCTTGGTCATTGAAATTTACGTTTATGTTTCAATATCGTTTAAAGGAAGTATTTTGCCATAAGTTTCTATTTTATTCGAGACTGAATCTTGAATGTCATCATCAGCTATAGTATTTGACTTCCATCCTCCATGACGTTTTGTTGTTGTAACACCGGGTGCTGTATTTGTTAAGCATATTGTACATGACTGTGCTTCAGGTAGATGCAAGAAAGAAGCAACTAACCGAGGTATTTTCGATATAGTATTGATTCTAGCGTGTTGGATACTGCATTTTCCATTCTGATAATAAATAAATAATCTACAATGCCAGACATTTTTCGATCTCAGATAAATTAATTTTTTGTAAACATCCAAGAAGTTTATTGCAAATCCTTCTTTAAGTATTGCAGAACTTCTTAATACGTTCATCTTTGTGTCAGGTATAGAAACATATAAGCACCTGATATTCCCATTATTAATGCGAGATAAATAAAATGAAAATAAATTCATCATATTGTTGATAACCAATATGATGAATTTATTGTGCGTCGCTTAGAAGTTTTGCCTTTGTGGGAGTTATTCTACATTTTAATATAGGAAACCAGTTTCCCATATCTTGATATATCAATATTATTGTATATCTTCAAGATGCTTCTAAGCAGAGTATCTTCTCCGTAGTGAAGAACGTCCTGAGCTTTTTCTATATATATAATTGTAGAAATAGCGCAGCATGATATCTTAATTTGTTCCAACAACCTCGACGTTTTTTTAACCATTCAAATTTACTTAGCTCTTTATTATATAAAGTTTTCTGATTTTCTTGATATTAAGACATAACTCGCACTCGTGCGTTATATGATATAATACACTCGGGCTCCGCCCTCGTACGCTCTACTCTTTTCTTGCGGATGTTATTTGCTATTTAATACATTAGTACCATAAATAACATATATAACTATTACGTTGGTTGATGCATCTTCTAAATTATCAGACATTTAGCATTGAAAAGTATGTCGGTAATGAACCAAGCTATAGAATTGGGAATGGTCTTACTTCATGCATCTATGAATGGATGTATTTCGTATTCAGTTTCCATATTTTTTTATATCTTGATTTAACAACATTAACCAACAAATTCTTACGTTGTTCAATGCGTTGTTAAATTTCATGTAATTAGAGCAGTAAGTCGCAACTTAGTAGTGGCAAATTTAAAAACTACTGCGTCTCCGCACCTGCATTTCTCAAATATATCGGAAGATCCCGAAAGATATCCATAAACTTATATAAAATTGATGCTGTGAAAACCTCTGTTCTGAAAAGATTTTTGTTAGGATAGCAGCTTCGTGAAAAAAGATTATCGATCCTTTACTTTTTCATGAAATGCGCGTAAAATACCATAACAATGAATCTTTTACATGAATGTTTTGATGACCGTGTAGCATTTTGCATTTAGCATTTATTCCATGTTCTTTTGATCTAATTATTTTAGTCAAAGTTTCAATGTTGACATGAATTAGGCAAGCGTCCTAACCAATATAAAAACAGTTAAAAAAGTATACGGTTCTCCTGATTATTTCTTTATGACCATATTGTACTTTCTCGGGAAGACTTACCTATACTATTAGATGGTTTCGATTTATTTCGAAGCCACTGCTCAATGGCCAGTGTAATGTCTTTTGGGCACTTGAATTTGATCCTTTCCTCAGCTGGCGTTTTAAGTTCCTTTTTTGATAACAACAACAATAGTGGTCGTAGGTTGTTTCTTTTTAGCGTTCATTAATGGTTTGTAGTGCCATTTAACATTTTTGTCGTAGTTTAAATATCTCCGACATTCTAGTTGTTTGTTATTTAACTCTTTCGCAAGTAAAGCTAACCGATTTGAATAACTACAAACGTCGACAGATTGGGTTCATCTTTTCTTTCGTTAATTTTGTCAAACGCAAGTGGGTGATGCGATGTAGTTTGGTCGGAGTGATTTTTTTGGCAAAAAAATATCACAGTAAGCAACGCTAAAGTATCGGCATTACAAAAGTTTAATTAATTAGTTCGGAACAGCTGCTTCCAGGATACGTGGAACCCAATTACTGGTCGTATGATTAAATGATGCCAGAAGAAAACTTGTTCTAAATTCTAACATGCTTCCATAAGCGTCTAATTTCCGTGGCAAAGTTCCGTTTATAATTAATATTAGGTTCTCTAATTTAATATTATACCTGATTTGGTTTATATGTTGTGCTAGACTTGGCGATTCTATCCTTCCATATTTGTAGAACCAAATACGCTCATTGAGCTATTGCTCTTGTTGTTTAATCAATATAGGTTTTGCGATAGTTGTAGTAATTACGTGCAACTTCATAAATAAGGTTTGAAACATACGCCCATATCTTCGTCCCCAAAAACTTCATAAAAGCCTTCCGATATGCTGTGGAAGGGAAGTTTCGCAAATTTCACAGAAAATTCAGAATTACACCGTATCCTCTAATTGTTCACACTATTTGGTCTCTATTTGAAAACGAGACCTACACGGCGAGAAATGTTTAGTAAATAAGTAAGTAAGTAAGCTTTAATAACAAAATAGATCATAAATGAACGAAGATTTTCAGCATAAAATTTCTTTAGACACTCCAAATAAACAATTCTAATTGACATATGATAACATAATACTGATGCAGATGATTATGTATTTGAGGTTCTAAGACAATAATGGAAGATCGTAATGAAACCAGGATATCTTTTAGCATACATATGCCTATTTCAATTTATTTAATTTATCGTTACAATAATACATAATTCAAGCTGAAGTTGTACAAATGTGATTTCTAACAATACTGCAATCCCAATGCAAATTTGTAGAAAGCCGAAAAAACAAAATAACATTTTGATTAATTATTTGCTGCGGTGGAACGGTGTACTAATTTAGATCCACAAGAAAACTACGTTTTAATTCTGATTTCCGTTGGGGTTTAGCTGAATTAAATACGAAATGAGAAAAGATTTCAGATTTTCATATTCTTAGCGCTAGACTAATACAACTTCCCGGTGTACTATAAAGTATTACATTTGTAGTAGTAAATTAAAATACCACTCTCGCGGTGATCAGGGAAAGCTTCCATACAAAGGATTCATTGCACATACATACATACGTATATACGTATCCTGATATAATTCTATGTATGAAGCTGCTATCGAGAAAAAATATAAAAAACGCCATAAGTAATAAAAGTTACTGAAAAACTTTAAATTAAAAGAAATTTTGAGATTAAAATTTATAGGTGTAATAAATAATAGATATGTTAAAATATTTCGCTAAGTTTTGGATTTAGTTCTACGCTATTTTAAATAAGTAAGCGAGGGAAGATATCTGAAGAAGGCCCTTATATCAAGAATTAGATATTTTGAATGCATCTAGTTTGTGCAATAAATGTCAGTTTGGTTTAAAGAAGTTTTAGACTACTTTTGATTTCATTTTCATTTCATTTGAAATTGGGGAACAGGATGTTTTTGCGCGAAACATCTGTAACGTCACTGCTAAAGTGTCCAAACTTATTGAAATCAATGGCACAAAGGAAAAAAGGACATTGTTCGAGTAAGCGAATGCATTAATTTACTTACAATTTTTGGGTTGTTTTTTTTTGTCTACTTTGTCCACTGTTTTGATCTACTTTGGTCAGTAGACGGATCATTTCAGGACTTTCAGCGGTGTAGTCAGATTTTTAGTAAAAAAAATCGTTAATCAAATTTTGATACTTTTGAACTGGAAATGATGAACCTCTGAAATTTTGTCTGGAAGTATTTTTTTTATTATAGGATATAAAGCATATCCTGTATATTTCGAGTCATCAAATCATAGATTTCAATAGGCGCTGGAGCCTACCATAGCTAGCCGATCCAAAGGCGAATGAGAGAATGGCGGAGCCGATATCTGACTTTCTTATTCGGACTTTTTTTTATCATATTTTTAGTTTATTTGATAGACCTGTTTAAAATGTTTAAAAAAGTTAATTCACAATTGCAATGTGCTGAGCTGAATACAAAACGCCATAGTTGTTTTTGCAGGAAAACAAACGAAATCGAGGTAGAAGTGAATACAGAACACTCTCACGTTATCAGCGGTCTTTATAAAACAGGAAGATTTACATACTTATTGCAAACATTTGGATGTTCCTCACGTTCTTCTTACGTTTTTGAGCGTTTGCAAGCAAGTTCAGTTACCGAAGATTTATGAAATTTGAAAGGAGGAAAACAACTAACGAAGAAATCAAAGTAAAATTCAAATATGGGTACTACAAGATTTTTTGACTTCAAAGCCTCAAGAGAAAACACTGAAGAAGTTTTTAATCGAATTTGGATTCAATGCAGTAGCTAATTTATTGTCAAAGAAGGGAAACGGACTGAACGCGGCGATCTATGATTGATATTAACAAAATTAGAATTCGATGTTAATAAACTGTTAAAGGTCCACCAGACTCGATTCTCATTATTTACTAATAATTTTGTGTTTATCTAATTACTTTTCAATTCTTGTTGGTGCTGCGTTTGCTTTTGGTTGTCGTTTTATTAACTTCTACTTTATAACTTTTAATAGATAAATAAACAGATAATATGGATTATTTTCTCTTCGCTCCAAATAAACATTCCAAAGGTAAGTTGAATGATATGAATTATCATGTACCGTCTTTGAGATATTAATTTCTTTTTGAAAAATCTTTCAATCGCAATGTCAAACGTAAATATCAATTATCTTTTATTTTGTTCATAATACCCGCCACCAAAATTTCAAAATTGACTTATTTTCAGAAATATTTTTAATAGGTTGTTGTTGTGAATACCTTCGTATACGTAGCATTAGTTGCTATTAAACATTATTATTACTGAACCATTTTTATACTTCTGCATAATAGGACCAGCAAGAAGTCTTATTTCATTTACATGTAAAATATATCTGCAATAGTCGTTGTAAAATTAAAGTAAGTATAAATAAAATATAATAAAAACGTTAACATAATAGTAAGCAGTATAACAAGTTAAAGCAACGGTTCGAAAATCACTGAGTGACTTAATTATTGTCGACTATATCTGCCTTCACCTCTATCTCGTAATTTTTTACTTATTTATTTAGACGTGACGTTCTGCAGTTTTTCTAGAGCACTTTATTCTAAATCTCTTATCAGTGACTCATTCAATAAATCTCGATCTACATTCCCACGCATGGGTAACGTGTAACTAATGTAAAATCACCGCAAATGGCAGTGACAGGTGTGTATGGACAAAGAGTGTCATGCTCGGTGGTCAGCAACACTGGTCGCTCAATTTACATCTTCACATGATATCCTGACGCGCTGTCGATATGAAGAAGGCGAGGTCGTGGACCCTTGAAGAATCAGAGCGAATGAGCAGATGGACTCCAAATAGACGCGCTGGCTACGATCCACTCTATGTATAGGTACATCTGCTTGCGGTCCTTTCCATTCTTTCTTTTTTTCCTTTCTAGATTTCTTCACTTCTTGCCTTCACTCGCTTCTTGCGACGATCTACCGATTCATTCATCCGTACGTTTGGGTAGGGTTTATTTTATTTTTCTTGTCGAAGTCATCGTTTCACTCATTATCTGCTCACGTAATACACCGGCCAGTCAAGGTAACTTATTGTCGCTAATCACTGTCATCACCATTACTTTCGTCGCGTTGCCAACTTTTATTTCAAAGGCATTGGTAATTACGGAACTGATTTCAGCTATACGCTACAGATGAACTCAGTTATTCATTCACGATTTAATTATAAATGAAAAAAACTGCAATGTTAATTATGAAATTGTCCTGAATTGAAGAAATATGTTCTTTTTATTACTTCATTATGTATACAATTTGGATACTTGCATATTTCCTTGTATTATTACAGTGTTTTGGGTTAAAAATTTTGAAGAATTGTTAGACAAAAATATTAAACGCGTATATTTATAAAAATATACCTCAAGAAAATGCTCGAAAGCTTCCAGTCTGAATGAGACTAATTCGAGTTGTTGAAATGTTGCAGTCGTACCAATAAAATAATATTTGCAGATTATTCGTTAAATAAATATCTTTCTAGAAACAAAAACTTATAGCGTTTCCCAGAACCATTCTGTCTATTTAAACGATAAACTTGTCCGCATAGTTTCATACATAATTTATTGAAGAACAAGGAGGCATTTTAGGTAGAACAAAATATTTGATTCCTGGAAAAAACAAACTTGACAACGAATTGGATGATTACCTTGTAGAATCTAGAATGCCCGAATATCATTTAAATCAGTGGTTTAGTATCAAAGAAACGTTGTTTTCTAAAAATCTTTAATTATATCCACTTCAAGAAGTAAGTTAAAGAAATGTAGAGAGAAAACTGAAAACTTTGTATACGACTAACATAATTCTTTAATTATGAGGCTTATTATCTTCGAATAACTTCTATTGAAAACATTACCTGTAAATTGGACTATTAGGAAGAAGTTATCTTCAATACTCATATTACTATGGAAGAGAATTTCCATAATAATAACATATCATGTACATCTAGATTTTAGGTGGATATTCAGTTCTTCTCAATTTTTTGAAATAGCAACCCATGTGTTTTATGCCAAAATTGATTACTGTTCCTGTTTCTCGTTGTGTATCGGCCCACTCCGCATTACGCAAGTTCAATTAATTAATTCGGGATGGTACTTGCCATTATTATTATTCATACAGTGCAATACAGTACCTTGGAACTAGGCCTCATTAACTACCTGAAGAAAAATTTTCAATAGAAATATTGCACTTCATTCTGCACCATTGCGGTTGGTATTACATGTATCTGTTCCCGTACGGGACCTTTTAGTTCTTCAAATTTTCGGGTCAGTCGGTCAAATATTTTGGTATTTTAAAGATAACCCCACAAGAAAAAAATCTAGTCAGTTCAAATTAGGAGATCGGCCTGGCAGTTCGATGGTACCTTTCTTCTTCAACTAACCACCTATGTTGAAAACTCAATTTAAATAGTGTCGTACCCCAACGAAATAATGTGGTGAAGTCTCATTCATTTGGTGCTAATACAGGAATGAGTTTAAATATTTTTTTGCATTTAGAGTAGCTTAGAAAATGAAGTTATCTAGTATCTTTTCCTTAAAATTTCCAGTCACACATTGATTCACGGGAATTCAGCTTGGCTCTATAACGATAGTTATGTTTAATTACAGTGTATCACGCTTGCTTCGTCGCATTGGAAAAATTAATATTGTTCGCAAAAACTGATTTGTTTTTATCCATGGCCATCATTTCTTCGTAGAACTGTATGCGGCTACTAAAATCATCCTCCGATAATTCCTGTATTAGCTTTATCTCATAAGAATGAAACTTTTCTTTAGTTTCTAGTTAACCTTGTAATTAACTCAAATTTCTAATCATGATTAACCATTTCTAATCCCTTAAACCATATCCAATTCCTTAAATCTCAAAAACAATTTATAGCTGAAACCTTAGTCCTAAAATCATTTTTTCAATTAACTCAAATTTCAAAATGATTAACCACATCCAAAGAATACAAATATCTAGTTAGTTGAACATAAAATTCTTTGGGATTTAAAGAACATTTAGCTAACAGTCTTCTGATCAGTAACGGCATTTACATCGTCACGGTTGGTGGTAATGTGAATGGGAGTTCAAGCGCAAACCTTCGATTCCCTCGTGTATCTCCGTTGCATACTCTAACGTACACGATATGCAACGGGAAATGCACGAGGAAATCGTAGCCTTAACACTAATATTATTATCCGCAGTTGGTGAGTTGAGTTGAGACGTGAGAATTTTTACTAGCTAATAGAACGACATCCAATACTTCGTAGTCATTGCTGTGTGCATGAGTTAGCTTTGCGCGGCCACTTTTACCTAAACTTTTAATATAATCATGGTTTATGAGTTTAAAATATATTTTCAGTATTTGGATCTTCCGCATTAAATAAAGCATACTATTTAATGGGATCTTTTCCACGATTTACCCAATTACTCTCCAAACTTCGATTGTTCCCTTCATGTTAAATGTCGTGCCGTAATTTTGAAATAATTTTCAAATAACTTTATTAGAAGTTAAATATGCCAAAATGTTACTATAGTAGAAATACGAACAAGTATACTATTCAATATTGACACAAAATGTATGGGTTCCTATTTGAAAAGAAATTGACGTCATGGAGCGTGCGGAGTTGACGACGTAAAAAATATTGTGAAATACCTAATTACCGCAAATAATTAGTTCTTCAATTTTTGATCGGAACTTTTCCTCGTGAAATCAATAATAAAGTCTTCAACATTGATATTCCTTTATATGCACGCTGTATATAAAATAAGTAGTCACCACGAGTTTTCAATAATACTAATTTGATTAGTCGCAAATCTAGATTATTTCCATTGGATTGAACAATAACCACAGGATATATGCGTCTATTGTATACAAATTCCTTTCAGCCAGGAAGTTTACAGCAATATTTATTTCTTATGATATTTTGTGGCCGAAATCTTACGAAAGATTTATCTAAAGACGATCGAATTTAGGAGAGTTAAGTTTCGTGTGAAAATTCTACAATACCATAAAAATGTTTTTTGGGTGAAATTTTCTAAGAACAATAATACCAGTTGTATTACAGTAATATGACTTCTTATTATTATATTAACTAGAACATAAACAATTTAAGATTTATACGTCTTTGTTTGTGTTGTTCCATTTACGATCATGTTAATTGCTACAATAAAGCTATAATCTCTAATTTATGGACCATGAACATCAAAAACCAACAAAAGAAAATTATCAACGCGACTTTAAAACGGTTGTTCATGTTATCGCCAAAAGAAAAGGTAAACCAATTGTAGTGCTTTCTAAATGATTAATTTTGATAAAGACAAACAAAAACTTGACTATTGTAATTTATTGTAGGATAATTTGCAATAAGTTTGTGGTTTTGCATAATCTAGTTTCCTCGTTAATAATGCAATTTTAGGTTACACGAAAAATGTAGTGACATTACATTTTATAATGGACGTGTATATGTTTTAAATGAGCCTTTGAAGCATTGCGAATTAAAGTGTATCTATGTTGCAGTCAATGCTTTCAAACAAAGGCAAATATCACAGTATGCGACTTTATACAGCGTTTATACAATATAAATGTAATTATTATATTAATTTGTTTTATAATACATCATAAAAATAAGCAAACAATACAATAATTCCTTTGATGTCTCAAGAATTGAATTGCACGATTACATTAAATTGTTAATTAATTTAATTAAAAATTAAATTAAATTAAATTAAATTAAATTAGACTTAATAGCAAGAGACATATCTGCATTAATTATCTAATATCTTAATTATAGAGTTATCAAATGTCTCAAACAAATTTCCTCGATAAATGACCAAAAAGAAGAAGTGGCTACATTAAAAAGATGATTGTCTTGATCGATCTCTTCTAAATCACCTCCAGTCCCATCTTCGGCAGTCACAGTTGAGAAAGTAATAAGCGAAATGCTGGAAAGGAACAAACGTGCATCCAGTTTCATCATCTATGGATCTCTTGACTGTAGAACTAGTAAGCCGGAACAGATTGTGCATGTTATTACTATTTTCAAGGAGTTCCTATCTAATTTGAGCATTGTTGAAGATTCATTCTCATAAAAATAGTTTTTATGAGCATTCTCATAAAAACTAGAGCCAATACAATAAAATTGTTGGCAAATATGGAATCAATAACACTAACTTGAAACTGCTGAAACTGTTCAAGTAACTGAAAAGACAAAATCACTGTTGGTCAGTATTATTTGTATTATTCTTTTTAGGTTACATCATTGTGCATAGTGATAGTTATTGCGTGTAGCAAGAATTAAAAAAAAACTGACGGAAAACATGCTAAGTATTTCCCATTACCTGCATTGCCGACCGTACGATACTTAACAAAAGAGCAAAATCTTATATTTAACTAATATCTACACTATCTATGTATTAGGTATATTAAATTGAGTGCTAGAAATGTTAGTTATGCGAAGTTTAACATGGGGATCTCGTGAACTAATAGAAATACAGAGAGATCAAATGAGAAAATGGTTGCATCTCAATCGAATAAATCTTTTGTTCTTTTGGAAAAAAACTACTGCTAATTAGATATCTCTAAGGAACCGTTCTTTTTTCTTTTTTTGTTATTTCCTTCAGCATTTGCAGCTCTGTTGTTATTGACTTTGTAAAGGAGAAAGCTGCAGAAAGTTATTAATGTGCTTATATAAGCTATCATTTTTTATTACAAAAAAATGTACGTTTCCTAATAGAAACCGACAAAATCGGCCGTGTCTTGATAAAAAAGGCATTTTTGTAACAATTCAAATGATATGATTCTTTTTAAATTGGGATGTAATCGGCGCAAAAGCTGAAGCTGCACGAAGCAATTTATTATAAAGTAAAATTCTCACAAGAGCGCATACCACAAATTCATATTAATTTAGTTTAGTATTTATCAATTTGGCAAAATTTTTCAATAACGTTTTTTCCTTTCAATTATCTGAACTGTCTTTTATCCAGTAAATATTTTACGAGATGATTTATTAGTTTGACACATATTTTTCGATGATTTTATCCAAAATCGGTAACATTGATATCGGTCTGTAATTGCAGACTGAACAGACACTGGGATCATCAATTCTGGCAGTTTTTCATATCCATAGACATATTCAAAATATATGGTACAAATTCAGTGAAGACTTGGCACAGATATGCTTACAAATAAATAAATTAAGGTTGTTTTCTTCTTTGAGTTTCCGAATAGTTTACATAGTAAACTCTGGAAACAATTAATAGATGCACATCTAGTTTGGTAGCAACATTCAAGATAGTTATTAATCATTATGGCCGATTATGATTTCCAAAAATATCAAAAATCAAAAAAAACGAACGAAATAATAAAAAAGTAAAAAAGTAGTTTTTGGGCGTATCTAGTTAGCTACGTGTTTTTTCCAAAAAATAAAGGGATCATTCGATTGACTCTGCAGGAATACAATTCTTTATCTATTTGATGGACTCTCTATCTTCCGTACATACTTGTTACAAATTATCAGTAGCAATTAAGAAAAAATATCAACTTAATTATTCTTACGAATTTTGTAAACCATTTAGAGTATTCCAATTAGAACATGTTCATTTTTGATTTTATACAAAAATGCGTTCTTCAAACGTGTATTCTATTAACGAAACAAGGAACGAAAACCCTACTAGCTTGCCCGTTAATCGATTTTGTAGGATCAATAATAGCGTAGAAAGAAAAGGTGGCCCGTTAATCTGAATCATCTCGCATATCTTCAATATAAACTTGTTATAACAAAGAAAAACTAGGGCCATTATTAGAAAAAAAAAAACTCAAAGAAGTGCCTTTCTTAAAGCAAAATTCGACTTACTTTAACATTTTCGCATGAGATTATTACTTCGATAGATGTTTGCTTTACAAGAACAACTTCGTCGAATTCTGCGTTGTTGTTCAAAATTCCCTGTCTTCATTTTTTCTTAATTTTCTCTGGCTATGTCTTATAAGTTTAAAATGGATTAGAATTACATTTGCAACAACGTATTCGCGAACTGGAATAGGTATGTGTATTTAAACTGCAAGTAATTATCGCGTAATACCTTGGCAAGTGCCTCAGAGCACTTTTAAAGTAGGAAGATATTGCTGTACAAAAGCTTTAGTATCCACCATTTACCTCTTAGAACTTTTGCAGTTAGCGTTCGATATAGTTAGTTAGTTTGAAGTGTTAATAATTTTCTGGTAATTTTCCCTGATTTAGTAAATTCTCTTTAATAAACTTCATTAATGAACGGCATTGTATTACATTCCATTTAATTTGAACACCACATAAGTAGTGTATTTACTGTAAACTTGTATTCTGTATTTGCAATTTATTTTAAGGTAATCGAAAACGGTAGCTGAATGATGGTTGATTTGGTAATTAAAAATAGTGCTACCATCTAACAAATTTGTTTTTAGTTAACATTCAAATACTAATTTGGCAATTAAATTAGGAAACACCAAGTTGGTCTAGAAAGTCGTATGGAGTGATCAACGTTTGAAGGTTAAGAAGACGACGGAACAGATACGGACTTCAAAAACTAGTGCTTTGAAGATCTTACATGAGCATTTCCGTATAACTAAAATATCAACTACTCCGAGAAATATGCCAAGATAAGATTCTTTTTGCTACGAGAGTGGTTCAAGAGAAGAAAGTCTAAGAGATGGCGCTAGTAGTATCGAAAACATTTTACTTTTAGTAAGGATGATTAGTAAAGAGTCCAAACGATGTGCCCGAGCCCGAGAGAGTTTACCAGAATAACAGTGCGCTTATTTAAAAATAAATATATTGAATCACTTTACAAAACGTTAAGAAAAAACATTAATAACTTACCTAACATGTTTATATTGTTGCAAAAATATCCGGATGTGCGCGATGGTCGGGCACATCGTTAGGACTCTTGTCTAGTAACTAATCATTGATTAGTTACTAGACAGCTATCAATCTCTCAGTTACATATAACCATCACACGTTTCGTTTTTATTGTCAATTTAAGTGAAGAATTTTTGTTTATGTAGAAAAATGGAAAAAAGTGAGTTTCGAACGATGATCGAACACTAAATATTTAAAAGACTTAACACCGAAAGATGAGTTGGATGAAGTTCATGGGATATCTGCTCCTGCGTTCGCAGCTGTTTACAATTGGGTAAGTGAGTTTAGACGTAGCCGTAGATTCATAAAAACTGGATATTGGGTGGAAGTGACTCCCGATATGGTTTTGAATGATCGATGAATTGAAGTGAGGGTAATAGTTGAGGTGCTCTGTTTTCAATTTCGTGCAAAGAATTGATCCTGAAAAAAAAATGTTGTCCCAAGATGGGACGCTTTTTCTCCCGATGGAGAATAAGCGTCGGCTCTGAGACTATTTTGAAGGTGATTATGGACGAACCATGGATACACTAATGCACTCCAGAGATAAAGTTAAGACAGTGGAATTTTGAAGCCGAACAAGCTCCGAAGAAAGTGAAGACGGTGAATTCATCCATTCGACTTTGGTTTTTTCATCTACACCGATTACTTGAAAAAGATCAAACAATACCCGGAAAGAATTATTCATCGCTATTAGATCGCTCGAGTGAAGAAATAAAAAAAAAATGCGCTCATTTGAAAAAGAAAAGGCAGCCTTCTTCCATCAAGACATGGTTGCACACCGGCGCAATTACGATGTCCAAAATTATGGAATTAAACTTTGTATCCACCGAATTTGTCTCTCGAATTTAATTTTCAAATTTAAAAAAATGGCTCGACAGACAATGGTTCACGTCGAACGAGTAAGGCATTCGCCCAAATAGATGTCTATTTGGAGGACTTCAAAAACTGGAGAAAGGCCGGGAAAAGTATATAGAGTTAGTTGGAAATTAAAATGTACACTGTTTTCCTTTTTCTGGGGACTCATTGAAAGACCATGACGAAACTTGTTGAATATGGCTCTGTTGGCCATTCATGGCAGGAGCATACTTGAGAAAATGTTAAGAAAATAAGGGCAAGATGCGAGTACGTGTACAATATTAGAAGTTTATTATTTGATATCTGCAAATTTTATTGTAGATATATTATCTTGCAGGCTGATAGTGTAGATAGATTGGTATTGGATGCATCCCTGATATTTTTTCAAGGCTTTGGCTATTACGGATAAATGAACTCTCAGCATATTTTACTCGTGGGTTTGAGGATCATCTCAGAGGCATCTTAGGAAGGCATTTATATATAACGCAAATTATATTAGTTAAATTGAAAGTCTAACGTCCTACCGCAACTAGGATGCTGATCTATTAAAAAATAAAATATATTGATCGATATGCGCACGGTGCTGAGAAGTGCATTAAAATATTCGAAAAGTATTAAGCGGTATGTATTGGCATAACGTAAAATGAATTTTCATTATGGAATTATGTACGTGTAGACTCAGCTATGATAAACACAGGTTGTAATTTAATTCAGCTTACTAGAATATTTAAAGTATTATATTTAATAGTTGTGCAATTGTTTCTATTCTATTTGTTCACTATTAAGTAGTGCGCTCTTCAATTAGCAACTATTATTGTTGGGTAAGGATAACTTCAGAATCTTCTCTAATGCTTCGCACTATTCTATATTAAATTATTGGCAAGTTCGTTTGAATTACTAGCGTATCTTTCAAAATAAATTAATTCATTTTTAGCGTTCTACTACTAAGAATATATTAAATAAAACCTAAAACCAAATGGAATAAACAATAAATACACCACAAGACAATGCATTACATTAGTAAAAGTAATTTACAGCTGAGAATAAAATGCTCTCTTCCTTAAACTTGTCGTCCACGCGAAGAAGCTTTCCGTTATTATTTTCCTGTTCGCCCATCAGAGACTGCAAGCAAGAATATAAAAATCTTTGTCTCCGGGAGTATTAATTAATTTTTAATGTACTTCTCTAGTAACTTTTTTACTTTCTTTGCATCCCACTTCGTACTTCTTTCCTTTAGTTATGAATTCATTATAAGATTATAGGACAGATTACGATGTAATTGTCTATTTTTAAATTATCTCCGTAATGACGATTTTTACAATAAAGCGTTTCCATTAATTTCTGAGTGTCAGTAGACATTATACGTCTTGGAAAATTTTATTACTTGGTCCTTACGACTTTTTATGTAGTTGTTTGCGAAGAAAATGTGACACAAACACCTACAGGGCATCGCAACAATGTTCTCGTAATCTTGTTATTAAAGTCAACTCATGCGTATTCTTTGTATGTACGGTACTTATATTGGTAGGTGATATACAGCGTGTCCAAGTAGTACTAGTACTGAAAACAAGTTCTGTATATAATAAAATTAGGGTGAAGTATGCAGGGTGTTCAGTTTTCGCAAAAAATTGTACGAAGCTTGGCTTCTTAAACGAAACACCTGCCTTATTATTACGCGTTTGGATACCCTCCTTTAATTCCTTCAATATTCCTCATACCTATCTATCTTAGTTTCTGGGGTAATTTAAGATTTTTCCGAAATACCGTTGTTAATTTAACGGCCGATACCTTCAAAGCATTACATCCTATGGACGTTAAATGTTATCCGATTGAATATTCGGCAATACAACGAAGAACTTTTTGTATCAACTAAATTCTACAAAATGCCCGTCGATATCGTGGCCAAGCTTGGTTTATATTATTTTTAAACGGAAATGATCATAGTTCACAGCAAGAAACTTCGTTGCTGTCGGAATTTTTTTCCGTGCAGATGAACCTGGTGACGGTATAGTCGGCCGTAGATTTCGGAAAATCGTAAACCTTGTTTCTTCAATGGATAAAGAAATCGAGCGAAATGGAAAAGAATTGATTTATGATTATGTCTTTATAAACGTTTAATTGACCAGTTATGTATGTTTAAGTCTAGCTATATTTTCCTTCCATTACTTAACAGTATAGCAGGTATTATGGGCATTAATTTGAAGACGTTTTATGGTTTCTTAGTAGATAATATTTAATACATTGTCTGTAAGTTATCTTAAAAGGTAGTGAGGTAATTAAGTGTTTCCTTCTGTACACGGTATGTATATTGATACAATTTCCTTTGAACGCCAGGATGCTATCTTCTCTGGCGTCTTTACCTACTGTAAGTATGGACAAGGTGATCGATATTTTACCCAGCCCAGATATTTTAGCCAACGGTTTACCTTACATCCGCAGCTTTTATTATCTTTTCCAGTTGATTTGAAAATAATTATATGGGATAATGTCTGCTTGTTAATCTTCTTTATCCAACGGCTTTTGATAAAGCTTCCGCATTTCGTGAGGAAAAGTGGTGAATATCTACGTTTCCTCATCGGCAAATGGGTAATACAGGTGGAATATATATATTACCCATTATAAAAAAAAATATGTGCAAGCTGTTCATGCAAATGAATTGAGAAGTGGAAAAGGCTCTACAAGCAAGGTATTGGTAAAAGTTGAATCAGGGTTTACAAGAGGAACGAGCCCTAAAGCAGGTAGCATTCGGCCGTTCAAAGTAGCAGCACTACTGTAGTTTACCTAGATAGAAAGAAATACCTCACTGCCTTGGACTACATGGAAACTATGAACATCGAAAAATCTATGACAAATGACTATGGAATTTAGGAATATTGTCCGTATAGAATGAATTATTAAACGAAATAATAATGAGGTGAAAATATTAGTAATGATTATGTACAGAAAGGAAAATAAAAAAACAAACAAATGTTTTAACTTGAATTCCTCAACACCAAGTACACGCTTTACCATTGTTAACAAGATTAAGGCATAAATATATATTCAATTACAAGTTCTATTTATTATAAATAGTATTATATTGCAATAAATTTTGCTGTGATATCTGTTCATTCCATAAATCATAATATTGTACCGTGATGGCCAATTGAGTCTACCTACTACCTCTACTAGCGAACCAGTGATGGCGAAGCGTCCAACTTTCAGTATTGCCAGGGTTATACAGTCAAATATTACAATGTTTTAAAATCGAAGTAAAAAATTGAAAATAAGCATTTCTTCGAAATGGATTAATTAAATATAGCGTTTCTTTCGCCATTTTAACGAATACTAAAATTAGAAACGACAAACTAACCTAGAATTGTGTTTTTGCGCGTATAAAAACCTGTATGTTACGTACTTGAGCTCAGTTTATTCAAACCGCCACATTTGGCTATTATTTCCAATTGTAGAATTCAAACGATAAACAATTGAAGACGGGGATAAACGTGGGTTACCTGGATGATATAAGTCTCAAAATTCAGAAATACTTTAGCGTTTTTCCACTGCTTTATTTTTTTTTGAATAGCTGATTTTAATAACTTTGCCTTCCGAAGAATACTTTGAATTTTAAACTCAATCGGATCTTTATAAATATCTATGTACATGGCACAATGCAATGTAGGGGTGCAACTGAAGTATTGATTCTATTCCATGCAAATAAGACGATATTTAATGATAAAAATAAAAGAGAGACCCTTTTCTCACTTCTATCCGGCTCTTTATTAAAATATAAATTGGGACCGGTCTTACCAGTCTAGAACTACAACGTTGTGTTATATGATTTCAAAAAATTCTTCCACATCACAATTTTAAAACAATTAAATAAATTAAATAAACACATCACCGCAGAATAAAATCGAAAAATTCAGTGTTGATGTGATATTTTCAGTGATATAATTTTAGTTGACGGAGTTCTGGTGTAATGAAGTGATTTTATCACGAAACCGGTCGCAAATTTATATTTTAATAAGGAACTTGTGAGAAAAATTACTCTCCTTCATTTCAACTATTAATATGACTCCACACACAGAGTTAATCACGTTCCTAAAGACTATATTTAATTTACGAAATTATAATTGATATACGACTGAAATTATTGTAGGGATTGTAGCAGGAAAATATTGCGTTGCATTGCAACATTTAAGATGCGAGAAAAATGAACAGAAAAGTCATTTATTGACCGAATTTAACATAATCTTCTAACTTCCCGATTAGAGTTGAAATTACTGATAAGGAGCCACCTCAGGGATTTTGATGTTGAACGAATGGAGATTCTGAACTTGTTGAACAACAGCTAATTTGGATAATGTAAATTAATTATATAGTAAATAATCCATCTTGACTTTGGCCATCACGAGCCTTTAAATAAAAATATTGCTACCGGCTTCCCAAATTTCACATCATCAGGCAAAGCTGTAACCAAACAATACAATCAGCTGATGAATATTGCTTGTTAAAGATCTTTTTAAAGTTAACTAATTATCGTAAAAGAATTTTTATTTTAAATACGGAGTACACTTTTCAAGTTATTAAAATTAAAACTAAAATTGTAATATTAATAAACAATTATTATTCAACGTTTATTCGACTTTATTGCCAATTCTTTTAACATCATCTTGTCAAGCTCGTGTAACACTTCAATGAAAATTGTTCAGTACGAGTAACAAAATTTAATGTTTACTATTGACGTTCCTACTCACTTAACCCTGCGTTCGCAGCTGTTTCATAGTCACCTTTGTTGCATTATATAATTTGTCTGAAAGTTCAGTAGATGAGGTGGAACGCTTCCTTGAACAAACTGTCCTATACATAGTCTTACATCATATATTCTACTTCTTCATTACTGTTAGCGCTTTGCGATGTACAGCAGCTATTATTTTAATCTATACGTAGTTTCCTAAATCAAAATACGAACAAATAATACTTAGATACTTAGCATATTAGCAATCCATAACAATCGAAATATGTACATTAATTGTAAAGGTAACGGAGTATAGATATGGTGAAACGGAGAATCAATTTCGCAGCGAAAGCGTAGCCGTATAGCCTCGGAGAGAATTATGAGAAATTCCAAGAGGACCAGTTCGCAAAACGGAATATTGTATCTGTTATGTTCCCACTTTGTTTCGCTGTGTCCGACGTCATCTTGGTCTTCCATCCAGCGGGCCCCGGTCGAGCGAGGAGCCCTTAATAATAAATTAAGGGACACACCGACGACTTCTAAACTAATCAACTGGGATTTGGGTATCAAGTAGTCGGTGGACAGCACTAATAACAGTCGATAGCGTATTTCCCCGGACAACTTTCAGGAATTCCGTGATCGTTTAAGTTCGCAACTAGAGGAATTAACCTGGACGCGAATGCCATTTGTCTTGGTTTGACTTGACCTCCCTTGGCCTGTCCGCTAACGCCCCGGCGCCCATTATTCTTGGAGCTGCGGTCGCATCGCTAAACAATGCAGCCAACTTTAAACACGTATCAAGGCACTATTAGTTACCTGTAATTGTTACCGGACTCCCGATATATTGGCCCGGGTATTTCATTACATTATGTTTCATTACCGAGGTCTTGGACTTCGATTGGTTTTGTGGTCGTCTGCAGCTATTCGTCGCGGCAGAACCGGCTGCGGTAGCTATCCATAGCTAACCGTCGAAGAACTTAAGGCTCTCGCGAATATTCCTTGTTAGTTACATTTCAACAACATGTACTTACAAACGCTAGCAACTTATTCACGTTTACAGCTATTCTCTGTGAGTGTAAGTTATCCACTTGTATATGCGAGTGTGCCCTACACCTACCAGTTACAGAGGATACTTGGCGAATATGGGAAGAGATATTAATTGTTACGTCTTAAATACGGTGAAAATTACGAAGCTTTGCTGTTTATGCCGTAGCCGACCCTGTTGTACCCTGTTTGTAAATTGTACGAAAATTATAGTTGTAAATTTTTTCAAGTTATGAATATTTTAAAGAAATTTTCCTTTAATTCCTTTCTTCATAACTCAAATTCTTGGTTAATATTTTAGCCAACGTTGAGTTTATAGAACAAATCCTGAAGGATTGCAACCAACAGTATTATAAATATTACACTTTTTTTTATTAACGAAGATGCGTTTCTTCATTTATACTTACAGAATGGCAGTGAATAAGCTGAGCTTATCTTTAATCATATGTCTTTTTTAGATCGCAATTTCGAGATTTCCCAACTCGAAATTTACCAGCTGATAATAATAGCAACGTATGAATTTTAATAGTAATAAATAGAGGTACTGGTCAATACAAAGTTAATGTAACACATTCGGAGAATTCATAAGTGCCTGCTAAGCGGAGGTATTCGTTAAGTAAATTAAGTAAACAGGTTATGCTGCAGTACAGGAAGATATTTTAATGGTTGTCAGAGAAAAGACTATTTCCGGTGGCGGTGTTATCACTACTTCTCTCCACTTTTGAACCAATCAGTGGTGTACACTTATCAAATAGACACTTTGTTTATTTAAATATTACTATAATATTTAAATCAACACAAGAGTAACCGTTTCTGTGCAAGAATATAAATTTGAAATTGGTGTTAAATCTAGTGATCTTGTTAGCCAGCATCTTGCTGTAATTATCCTGTCACCATAAAATCGCCTGAGATAATCGCCATGGTTTCATCAGCTGTATGAGGAGTCGCCTTGCCTTGTTGAAAATACCCATGCTTACGCGCTACATGTAACTATCCAATAAATTGTTCCAACATTACTTTATTTCTTCAAAGAAAATAGGACCACTTATTCTAGATTTTGACACTGCCCCTCAAACATGAACCTTTATTGGATCCAATTGTGTCTCATGAAATTCACGAGGATCTGATGATCAAATTTTATAGTCCTCGGGGTTTATATAGCTTGAAAAACTAACGATATTTCCTCGCAGGCACTTCTTGTTTGATGAAAACGTTCAACGATTTCTGTAAATATGGACGTTTCAGGTTTGAGTTGTCGGTTTGATCAAGTTCAGGAACAAAGTACTGCGGAATATTTCTAGATACCCTCTCCTGTTCCTCTCGAAATTTCGAAAATAGGTTCTCAAAATAAATTTCTCTTGCCCAATGGAAAATATTTCAGCTGTATCAATCTAAAGCTTAAATTTGCGAAAACAATATTGCCGAAGGATTCATGTAGTTGGCCTTAACATAAAATTCATTTAGCATAAAATTAGTTGTCCATTTATTTTGTCCTACTTTACTCATGCTATTTATTGTTCTTTGGAGTTAAGAAAATTCTCCAACTCCTACAAAAAGTATTTGTTAATTTCGGTACCGAGTTGTCTAACATAATTGCGTTAACAGGTTTGCAACCAATCGCCAAAATTCTAGTTCTATTTAAAATTGTCGTAAAGGTTTAAAGCAATTTGTGATAGGAAACAATATTTGGTTCAGTCGGGACTTAGGAAAATTGTAGCCGTTGAATTGCATTATTAATTTATTAGATTTTTATTAGAGTTTATTAGATTTTAAAAAGGCTTTTGATACTCTTTATCACTACGCACTATGCGGCAACTTTGTATCACATTGATTTGGATATTAACTACGTTGGCTGTAGCTATTGAATATGTTGGTGCCCTTCGTGTATGCCCTTCGTTTCTATTAGCTCAACCACAGCTCAAGGGTTTGTATTAGGGCCGTGATGTATTCAATCTATACAGTTTCCTTTACAAAATATACGAAACATTACCATGATCATTCTTATACGAATGATATCCAGTTTTACTTGTTATTTGAACTTGAATGCTTGTTCAAAGCTGTGTACCAACATTGCGTGCGGTATTTAGGAGACATCAGGAATTATATTAATGTCACTGATAAAAGCTTACTTGGCAATAAAGCACATATACGCCACCAGAGCATTTTAAAATTCAAGAATGAAACAGCTATTGCATGAATCACTGCTCCTAATGTATTTAAATTTCTGTGATCCTTTATATAACTCATATGGTCTAGTTAATGGCCATTATAAACTTGTGCAACATGTACAAAATTCATACTTAGAATTAGTATTGGTATTTGAGGAAGGCAAAACATTACGCATACGCAGAGATGGTCGCTTATTAAATCATCCAAAGCTATTTCTATATTTTGCTAGGATCAACAACAATATTAGTTAGTCTAACAATTCGATTGGCCTTTTTGCTAGCGCAACTGTTTTTTGTTGGAACAAAAAGTACTTCACCCACAGCATTTTGTTAAAAGAATAAAAGAAATTGTTTCGTCGTATACAGAAGCCACTTGTTAATGCTATAGAATCAACAAACGTCCTTTTCTCAGTGTATAAGTTAGGAGTCACTGGATGCCTGAAAATTATTGCATTCTTCGTGCTTGTATCATAGTATTTTAATAATTGGCAAGATTATTGTACAAATATTTACCATATTTGTACAAGAGAGTCACATTTGAGACGGATCTACATAATTTAAACAAATTTAAAGGTATGTTAACTCGTTCAATACATACAAATGGATACTGCCGCCACGGAAATAGTTTTTTCCTCGACAATTATTGTATTATGCAACAATAGTTTTTGAATTACAATATCTATTGGTATGATTTGTTTATGTAAAAGTATCAGAAGCACTAGCTACCTCCGTTTAAAGACAATGCGTGCCCAACTTGTGTAAATTTGTTAGATATAGTGCTAAAATATAACAAAAACGTTTGCATTACGTTTCCTGCAGACTTAAACCCGCCAAGCGAAAGAAGTTATATATACACATAAGAACATAAGAAGATACGCGGCCTGCGTCGGTATGTTGTGGTTACTAAGGTCTTTAAGGAAAAACACAATCTCTAAACTTTGCCAAGTTATTTTAGATTCTGTTTAAAGTTTCCTGCAAATCTTCTTAATAACTCGTGACGGTTTTCTCTCGCAAATATGATTGTTACATATATATCGTTCTCTCATTTACACGTAAATGTGGCCGGAAAAATAATTTGTGTTGAAATTATTTTGCGAGATTTTAAGCGACAGGAAAAATGTTTTCCAGGAAAAATTAGTCCTTTAGAAGAACGTTGTATACACCCATCCTACATTGCTTAAGACACTTTAAAGAAAATCTTCAATCCCATGGAATATATGCGGGTGATACTTCCAATATTGCAAAATTGCTATTTATTGGCATTTGCTATCAATTGGCATGCCGACAGATGAAGCAGTGACATGTTTATTATTATTAAATTTATTACAAGCGAAAAATTATTACTTTTACTTATGTAAAAGTTTATACACATACTTTTAATGCGCGTTAGAAATTGATCTTTGATATGTTCGTCAGCGACTTTTGGAGTTGTTAGATCCTATCTCAAATTTCCCAAAAGCGGTCGTAATTTCTGTAATCAGCAGGTTAAACGCATAAGGGATCATCATCGAGATAATTATTTAAAAAATTTTTGTAATCGTCAAATAGTCCAAATTTCCACTCTTTACAAGTTTTGCCATCATTTTCTTAATTTTCGTATCTCTCTAAATAACAGCTTTATTTATAAACCTCGATACATTGGATCCATTAAGTCACCCCGGTTACGGTAAGCGAGCTATAAGCTTTAGAATGTTGGAAAACTTTGATCTCTATCTTTAGCTTTTTCTGGGTGTAATTAGAAAAATAAAAGGGATAGGTACATGTGGGTGGCGGGAATCGATTCTCTGAGTCCGATTTTACTCAGAAATGTGTAACTGAAGTTTGGAGTAAAATACGAGAAATTCAAGTGTTCACCAAGGTTTCATGTTGGAATTTATTAAAAATTAACTGCTTTCGTTGTTATTTGTTGTATGCGTAAATAGAATACTATTTTTGTCTGTTGGCCGATCGTTGATGACGATGACTCATGATAATTGCATTGCTGCCTTCTGCTGGGACCAATGTCACGTGGGGCTGCGAAGAAGAATGTTCTCTACTCTGTTAAAATCTGTACTACGAAATCAGATGTAGTTGACAACGTATATGTTAGCTACATATTTAAATGAAGAATTAATAAGTAATTGTCTACACTATTTCTTCAATTACAATCAAAATTTGAAGTATCCACGGTTTCTTTTTGCTCTTTGGTACCGAAATTTTCCCTAACTTTCTTAATTCTGATTTCCTTTTCTTAATTACTGATTTCCACAAAAGCTGACATTGCAGTGAATTCAAAAAATGTTGAATGGTATTCATTAATTTGATTGCGGGAAGTCGTTGACGAAATCAGGCTGAATAAACGACAATATCGTATCTTCAGCATGAGAAATGCCAGCTAGAATAAACGTTTCTGATTTATTGTCTAAAGACTTCTTGTTGTTTGGAAATGTCAACAAAAAAATAATAGGCTGAAAACTTTGCGTAACATCATTTCATAATTATAACATGGCCACGCTGTATAAGGGAAATCCTACTTTTAGTTTAAAGATTTGTCATTAGTTTACTTCATTAAAGCAAATTACGACTAGTGCGCCATTAAGAATACATATAGTGCAATGAATTAGAACAAATGTATCACAATGTAGCGAAAAAAGAATCAAATCGAACCACTTAAACGCGCAATTAAGTCACCCTTCCACACAGCGTCGTCCCGAAAGCGGTGCTTTTTCCGCCAGCGGCTTCTCCATGCCCCTTAACAATATCGCGTCTCGTGAAGGTCATAAAATTTATTGAAGCCAGTTACAAACAATTAACATAAAATCCTAATTGCTTCCCTCTGAACGGGGTTAAAAATCCCGAAAATTCAATGAACACATAAAAAGGGTTAAAATCGTAAAAGGTCCTCTCTACTCTTTCCTAACGAAATTCCTTAGTGCGCTACCCCCCGTCTCTTCATACAACAACCCTTCCGTGTTTATTCACCCCACTGGATTTTATTTTATTTTAAAATATCATCGGACGGCGGGAGAGTAACGTTGCTAACATTTGGGACGTCTTGGCCTATTTTCTCTTCTCTCTCCCTCTTTTTTTTTCTAACCCCTTGCAAACCTTGACGCACATAAGCCCTGCGAATCTGTGTTTTTATGTGTTTTTTGTGCGCCTACGCGCACGATTTTCCCTTCCATCCAGCATTGAATGGCTTCAGAGGGTGCTCTTACGTTGTTAATTAGGCCACCTAATTATTAGCCATATCTCTATATCACGGTTACGATTATTAAGGTAGACGTACAAGAACGTTACTTTTATGTCGTTAAGATTTTTATTCCTGAACGTATTTCTCTAAGTTCTTTCCTTTAAAAATACGCTTTAATTAGTAAAATTACTTTTAAGCCTATAAATGGAATTTTAATATATTCAGGTTTCCAATACTCCGATTCATCTTTATGAAATTGGAAAGTTTTAGGGGGGCCGTAGCGAATTATTTGCGAACTACTTCAAATTTTAGGATTTATTTAAAAATATGGTTTATTTAAATGGCCCGGTGGTCCAGTGGTAAGAAGGCCAGCGCTTGATTGGGCAGAGTTAAGCGCAGTGTGTTCGGGTTCCGCTAGGATCAACAAATTTTCTTAGTGGATGCGGTACACTTCCGAGTCACCGTTCGCAGTTAGGCAACAATTAACTGCGTTTCACCATTTACGGCAAGAGGGTGACAGCAACAAGGACCTGGAACAAACTTTACACACACAACTTACACACTAAAAGACTCCTGTTAAGGTTACGACAAGCTTGAAAAAAAGTTTATATATCTTCCGTTGGGCCGCCACCACGCAAAAAAAATAGTTGTATAATACAAAGAATTAATAGTTGGATATTGCATTGCGGCCAACTCCATTGATTCCTCGAATAAGAATAAAAGTAAAAGTATCCCACTTTGACTCTGTGTGAGTAATATATAATGAGGTAAGTGAGAAAAAGATGGTTCAAATTTTACAGAAACCTTTAACAAATATCCGGTTTCGAGCCGCGGAGAGTCCACCCTCGGCCAGCAGAAAGCCATCTCTACAATTACGATTGTTAAATCAAGTATTAATCTAGGAGTAAGTAATCGTTTTTTTTTTTTTGTATATATTGCTTTGATATTACTTGTTTCGGTTGGAAAGTGTTCCAAGTTGACGGATTTGCCTCTTTAGTTCATCATAATGGTGAGGTGGAGCAGTGTTGTTGATTTTTTTCCCTCCATCTTCCTGCAGATTGGGTTTTCATCCTGGTCTTGCACATTATGTAAGATTTGACTTTTCTGATTTTATATGGAATATAAATAATATATGGAAGAAATACGAACAAAAAAAAAAACATTTGCCTTAATGGGATCTGCATAAAAAACACTTCAAGTCTATACTCAGTAATAACCATTAAATAAATTTTTACCATCTACGGATTTGGGTAACTCGGATCCAGATTTTTGGATTCGATGACTACGACATCACAGATATTGAAAATTAAATAAATTGGCAATAAATTCAATTTTCTTTTAAAAATCAATTTCTAAATTTAATTTTGGATTTAAAAATTAACTATCGGTTAGAGACTAAAAAGAAGAGGAATTTTCCAAATTTTGTAAAGGAATTTAACACGGACGCACGCATATTTGTTTAATTTATCTTTTAATTTCCAATTCGTAAAGAAAAAAGTAGATCCTATAATTCAACTGTAAAGAAGCCCTGAATTTGCAATTTAATTTTTTTAATAAAATGCCATTATAATATACAGGGTTAGTAAAAAGTCCCGGAACGGTCGAATAACTTTGTTATTTGAAAATTATGATTTCTGAAATTTGGTATGAAAAAATTGGTTAAAAAATATTAACCGTATTGCATAAAATGCATTTATATTAACTATACCCCCATACCAAATTTCAGAAATCATAATTTTCAAATAACAAAGTATATGACCGTTCCGGGACCTTTTTACTAACGCTGTATACAGAGTTCTCCGTGTTAGACTATCCATTTTATGATTCCAATAAAATCCTTGCAAGTTAAAAGATGTTCATTACACTAATGTACAACTTATTCTGTAAATTAATTAATAATATAATATAATATAATATAATATAATATAATATAATATAATATAATATAATATAATATAATATAGTATAATATAGTATAATATAATATAATATAATAATAATTAATTTTGTAAATTCTGTAAAAAAAAAAACTAAATGAATTTTATTATAAACTTAAATTTTTATCCAATGTTTAAAAATCGTGTCTTCTAAATACCCTCTAGCAACTTCAATATTATTCGGCGAAGCGAATCTTCATTTAATTCCCAAATTTCTTCTCGAATGGAGATTCTTAGCTCCCAAATTATTGCAGGAAGACTTGCATAAACCTTTGTTTTCAAATACCGCCACAGGAAAAAATTGGCTAGCGTTTGGTCGGGGAACCTAAGGAGCCATTTCATTTTCATTCTCAAAAGGAACAAGGTTTAATGATAGCAAATGATCCTACCCCAAACAACGACTTTTGAACTTATGGAGATTTTTTGTAAACAATTCACGAGATCTTATATCTGAAATTCTGTTTATTAATATCGCCATCGAAATGAAAATTTACTCCGTCAATTATTAACGAATTATATACTGATTCTTGTTACCGATTTAAAAATTTTTGTCAAGATGATAGCTATGCTTTCTTACCTCGATTGCTAAGTTGCTGTGTCACTTGATGTTTTGTGATGATGAAATTTTCAATCTCTATGATTCTCCAAAGATTTCTCTTGAACATTCCTAGAGCGAGTGATTATCGATTAATAGATTCCTGATGAAGCAGTTCTCATTCGTTCAATAATTTTTCTCTTACTTTCAGGTTTTAAATGATCTGCACAGTACCATTTTCGCGCCAGTGGTGAATCTACGCTATAACTGTTTAACACCTTGATGCATTAGCTCTTTTACTGTTACCAAACTGCCGTTGAATGCATGACAAACCTTCTTCCACAGACTTTTTCTAAATTGTAAAAAAATTACTGTTTGTAACATTCACAGGCAATTATTTAAATGCTATGAGATAGACGCATACTCTATAAATTGTTATCTAGAAGCGTACTTAACTTGATCTACTAAACAAATAATAATAAATAATAATAACATGTTTCGTTTAGATTTAAAGCACATTTCAGAATGGGTATATTATGAGGAACCCTATATATGGTTGATATATAAATGATAAATGCAAATAATAAAATAAAAACTAACTACTTTCTAACTATATACATATTTTTTTATACAAAAATTGTTTTATTTTGTTTTATTTCCATAATTATTTGTAATTTCTTTCAGAATTAGTATTTTTCCATTATTTACATTTATTATATAAAAAGATAACTTAATTCTATATTAATATATCTCAGTCTAATTGTTGGCTTTCAGTTGGCCTGAGGATGAATTATGCATTGCCAGGGAACGGTAGCTACATGGTACTTACGAATTTATTTAAACATGATCTTACATCACAGATTATTATTTGGGCAACATTATCCCAATAAATGAAGATAAATTTACAAGAAATGGACTCCCAAATAAGAACAATTCTCATTATTGGGCCAATTCAAATTTTCACGAATTTCATTGAAGCTATATTGTTTCCTAATGGTAATGACTAACTTGGATATCTCGAAAGTAGGACGATATTTTAAGCGATTTAAGCGTGTTTGCCGCTCACGCTATATAATATTTTGGAAAAAAATGTATTGTTCCACTTAATATAATAAAGTTAATAACTATTTCCTGTATGAACGTAAGTGCTAGATTATTAAAAATACGCTAGTTCAAAAGCATATGTCAGTTTTAGTAAATTGCCGAGTTTCTAGAATTTTCTACTGTATACTCTTTCCTATATCGATCGATGCGGTTCCCGTTGAGATACGTTGCATACGTGGACGGCACCTGTCTTGTATCAACAATCAAGCCTCCGTACAAGCTATGACGACAACCTTAAATAAATAAAAAATTGGATACATGAAGCTTCTGTAATGTTAACTTTAATATATTATTGATGTTTGTACATTGTATTTAATAATTTCGACGATATCTTTGTGTGTTTAATGTGTTGCTAATTTACCGGAACTGATTTCTGATCATTACTTGTTTTTTGCGTGCGGCCCTTCTCTTTACAGGTCACTGTGTTGGTGAAAAAAAAAAAAAAAAACGTCAAAATAAAAAGAAATAAAGCATAAATATACGCTGATAAGAAAAACTGTCGTGGACTAATTCCACGTCTTATCTTCTCCTACGTCCCCTACCCATCACCTCATTCTTCCGAACCGTATACCTGCTCCTCCGCCATAGCTGTTCCCCGAGAATACGAGAACACAAGCAGCGAGAAAGCGGCCCAGCGTAATTAAAATTCAAATGAGAGCAGAAAAAAGCTCGACATACACGGGCCACTGTACACGTACGAGAGCAGTCAACTTTCTTACATCACTGCGGCCTCCTTCTATGCTCGTCTCTTTCTTCCTCCTACGTTTCTTCGTTTTCTTCTTCGATTCTTCTTTCTCCCGGACTACACATATACACCCTTTCCCTCTCTTCCTCTCTCTCGTTCTCTCATTTTCTCTTTCCCTCTCCTGTCCACCATTCCTTCTTCTCTCGCGAGCGCCAGAGTCGTCCCTTAAATCTCCCCCACCCCCCAAATCCACCCCATTGCCATTAATACTTCTTCTTCAAAGCACAAACTCGCATTTTAATCGATTTCATTTGCGCATGTGGAGCTGTGGCAAAAACTGTACCCTTAGTTGGTGACGCGAGGGGGAGAAAACTTAGCATCATGAGGGCGGTGGGTCGGGAATGAAGGGTGCTGCTGCCTTGGCGCGGTGGTAATGGTAGTAGCGGTGAGAAAGGGGTGGCTCGGTGGAAAGGGTAACGCTGAAAGAAACGGAAGAGTGCGCGTGAATTAAGCAAAGACACACTCTTTAACTTATTTGCATGCTTTGTCTTGTTCTCTCCGATCCGCGAAGCGGTTCGTCCGAGGGAAACATCCCCTCTACGCAGTACAGCGTTTCTTGAAACCGCGGATTCGAAGAAGACGAAAGACGCGGGAAAGAAATGTACTGCCGCGAACGTCTGTCTGTATACAGGATGATACGTCGAGGCGGTCGCGATTAAGTCTTTCATTTTTAATAATAACGATTTCACTGTTTTTGGCTTTAATAGATATAAAAATATACAAAGGGCAACTCTTACCTGCTTAGCGGATGTAGCAGCGAACACTTTAGGAGCGAAATCTATCATAAGATATTCAAACTTGGCAATAGTTGTTAGATATGAAAGATAGTAAAAGTATTACAGCTACGCTTCAGTGTTGGGACTTTATCATTTGAATATATTTACCTTCATACACATCATATAAGTTTGGCCTTTTATATTGAACACTTGTGTAATTCTTCGCTCTGTTATAAAAAAAAAATGAGGAAGGCATTGGACTGATGTTGAATAACTTTTATCGAAAACCCTTTTCCCAGAGTTGCTCAAGGAAGGAATTGTTTTCCACTGATGCAGTGGGCGGATACGCTGCATATACCGTCGCCCTTTTCTACATTTTAAAGCCGTTTACAAGTAATTTATTTCATTGAGTAACGATGCTATACTTGTATTGTGAATCACACATGAAAGAAGGATATAGGGAAATCGCGTTGGTGGGACCATAGCATATTAGCAGCTAGTAATAGCAGTTACAAGCCTAGTATGCTAGTAAGCCTACTGCTGCCTAGTAGCGTTGATTTGCTGCTAGGACTTAATGGATATTGATAGCGTATCGAACTTACCCGTTACGTTACGTTACGCGTTACCCAAGCGTCTTTCAAAATTTTCTTTTTTGGAATCTATAAATTTAATTTACAGTATCATTTCTTGCTACTTCTGAGATCTATTATTATTGTATTCGTTATTGTGGTATCTTTGTCACAATTTTATGATAAAATAATTTTTATTGAAGAGGAAAGGGTCCAAATAATTAAGTGGTCGTACCGCACAGGAAGCGGTCGGTCGTTTTATCTTTCCGTTTGAGAACAGATTCGTTCTTTATTTTACAACAATTTGTTACTGCTTTTAAAAGAATATTTTAGTTCACAGTTTCACTTCAATTTCGAATGTGCTCTAAGCACCCTACAAGAATATTTTAGTTTGTACCGAAATGCCTTATCTCTTTTTTGCTTTGTCTCCTACTGTTATTAAACTTTTTTACTTTGATTTTACATATTAAAAACGTATCTTAATAAATCGTTGCCTTTGAATATAGTAATGAGTCAATTTTTCTTTTTCTTCATTCGTTTACTTGCGAATATCATTTTTCAAACGTATTAAAACACTACGCAAAGATTAATCAAATATACAATACTAATTCCTTTATATAATATTTCATATTTTCCATGATATTGATGCGCGATGCCAGAGTTACACCGGCAGATACTGGCTGTTGGCCTCATACGTCGTATTAGCCGTTACTATATATACATATGTGTATAGGTATAATGTTGTGCCAATTGTGTCGATATTTTACGTAGGATTCAAGCTCCCTCGGGGCCGACAGTGTATATAACAGCTTAAATTGAGACTTTTTATGATTGCTTTTTAAAGATAAAATTCTATTTTTTAATTAAAGACGTAGGATTAGCAACCATTTTAGAAACAAACTTTTCTGTAACATTTTGTATTATATTCGATTATAACGTTAGGAAGATAACTAGTAATGTATTAACAAACTGACTTTAAGAAGTTAGTAACTTACGTGTAAAGTTATTAATTCGTATGAGAGGGAGTTTATTAAATGTAAAAACAGGTTTGTTTGTTAATATCGTTCCACCAAGTTCTCCATATAAATTTAGTAACAGTGGGAAATTTTAATAAAAGTCAAAAAAAAATCAATATATTAAACCTTGATTATTAATTAGGATATTTATTTATTATTTATACACAAGTTTCATATTATTGAAAATTATTTTAGATCCGGTAGATTAGAAAAGAGACAGCGGGTTTATTCAATTAATCAGTGCATGCAGGATTTTTGTCAATTCTTCAATTTAATTTTATAATCACGTATAAGCAGTTGGTTAGTTAGCAGAGCACCTAGAGAAAGGACTGCAGATTGCGTCGAAGACGTTCGACATCGTTTGGAAAACTCACCCAAGCAATCCACTACGAAATTGTCACCAAGAAGTTCAGTTATCCGTTTGAACAGAAAAGATTATATCCATATAAAATTGAAGCTATACACAAACTCAGTTCCATTAATTAGGATAGATTGTCAAAGGTTTTTGAATAACTTGAATAACGATGTTGTTCTTGAAAAATATTTTTTCTGGCGAGGTCAGGTTTCATCTTTCTGCGTATTTAAACAAACAAAATAACAGAATGTGGCCGACAGAAAATTATCATGAATTTGTCGAGACACCATTACACACCCAAAAACTTGGTGTTTGGTTCGCAATGTTAAGGAGACGAATCATTGGATCTATGCTTTTTAAGGGAACAGTAAATGCTGAAAGATATCGAAATGAGTTATTAGAGTCTTTTATTATTTACATGATGCCGAAGTTATGGAAAGATTTTTCCAAGAAGAGAACACTTCAGCACATACGGATGGATTAACACTTGCTCCTTCGGAAGTGTTTTCTATAATCCATTAGTGAATTTTTCCGTACATAAAGATTACGATTTTTAGAACGTTACAACACACAATTTAAGAAAATTGCGAAAGTATTAAAGAAATTTGTGATAACATAATCACTTAACATCTCTTAAATGCATTTGAAAACATGAAGCGTGAAGTTTGTGTGTGTATTTCTGAAATTAAGGTAGGATTAAGATGTTTTATTACAAATAAGACATTGCTGCAACAGTATTTCACACTATTACCAAATTTATATTGGAGTGATACGTTACTCTAAATAAGAGTTTAATTAAAGGCACGTTATATAAATTACACACCTATTTAAAGCAATTTAGATATAACATCCACAACGTGTAAATGGTTTTCCGTGTTGTAGTATTAACAGCGAAACGTGATTTATGGTAATATCGTGAACTCGTGAAGTTATACTTACGCGAATTTTGTTTGGATAAATGCTACACGAATGCATGTGGAAATAGATGGATTTTATAATTATTCATCCTGATAAGATGCAGTTGCATTCGATTTTTCTTCGCCATCGTCTTCTTGCATTCGTACGCCCGAGAGAACGTTTCCTCTTTCTCTTCCTCTTCGCTACTCGTTTTCCGGTCGAGGACTTGGCGAGTTTTCAGATGGTCTCGTTCGTCAACTTATATCGATTCGAAGTTTCTACTTTATAATTACGTTAATTAAGGAAAAAGCAGGATGATTCTACAATTGTTCCGATACACAGCGATGTATTCTTCTCGGTGTATTCGTAGTGCTCCTTGTGCATCTTTTGTTCATTATTTTGTTAGCGTAAATCGGTTTAGAGATGAATTTTATACCAACGATGTATCGGCGAATACTCCAGACGCGGACGGTTCATAAAACTTCATCGCGAACGAAATAAGTCCAGAACGATGAATAACGCCAGACAATTGAATGATATCATCAAGATTAAATTGTATTTTTCGGTTACAGGATCCTCTAACGGAGCACGAATTTTAAGAAGGGTGTTCAAGTACTTTGGGCGGAAAGGATATATTGATTGTAGTCAATAGTCAGGAGAATTGTTTGCAGGATCCAAATCAAATATTTTACATACTTGCGTCATGTACAAAGAGGCGATGTATCGCGTAGATTCTGTACGATAAATTTATGGTTTTTTTGAGTGTGTTGGAATAATGTTTACATTGCTTGATCATTTAAGCATTCGCGTCAACAAAGTAATCTTTAAAGCGATAACCCACAGTAGGACATCACCAATTCGAATATTGGCATTGATAATGTCGAATTAGGGAAATCGCCGGATTAGTAAAGAGACAGTAAGCTACAATTCAAAGTCTGCAGAAACAAGTTGCGCCGAGAGTTGACAAAGCACGAGTCTGTCTAGCCTCTGCTAATCGCATGAAGCGTACATAAAGTGTACTCGTTTCTGCAAGCTTCGTTACAATATACAGTGCGTATTGTTAAAAAAGACATCTATATATACTACAGAGGCAACGGGCTTAAATGTTAATAGGAAAAAGTTATAAATGGTTTTCTGCTTGTTGATATTAAACGTAAGCTTCAATGTATTTTATTCTTACCTATTTAACGTAAAAATGTTTGACGCGGAAGCGCCATCTTCCTCGGCCCATGTAATTGTAGCGGCGAAAGCATTTACATCCGTATCGTCCGATTCTTCCTTCCTTCTCGTCCTCATCACTGTTGTCCAGTATGTCTGCTATGATCTTGAAGTCTGCTATGATCTGATATTGTTCTTCCTCGCTTTCAGCTAACATTAGCTGTTGTCAGGCTGTCGGAATCGTTCACAAGCTGCTCAGAAGTTGCTTCTCTTAAGGTATTTAGCCCAATATCTTTGTCGTTTTTTAGCTGTTTATCAATATCCCCTTTTCCCTTACTTTGCAAGCCAATAATAAAGCAAGGAAAAGCCACAGTTTTTCCAATGAACAAATGTTTTTGTTGGAAGGTTTTCTTAAGCACTTGCTTGTTTGTTGGCGCAGCCTTAATACGACAATATTCGAGAATATTGTCAAATATGTAAAGCAGTTAAGTTGTACTTGCAGACATTTTACGACGCAGTAAAATCTCAAAATAACATTATAATCAATCTAACAGAGAAAGTAGAAGTCACTCTGTAGGATAAATTAAATATTAATGTTAAAGGAGTCGAGAGTTACGTAGAACACCCTTCACATTCATGTCTCGTATTTTCCGAGCGTATCCAAATTAAAAGTAAACCCGTACAGCTTCGCCCTTCAATTTTAAATTTCCAATTATTACCTTACCCCTTCTTTTATATTTCCTTTCTGCTAAAGCGGCGGCTGCGACATTCATTTAACCCCACCCGCCTCCCTATAAGGAGCCCATCCTCCGCCTTCTCGAAACTTCAAAATGCAACATTGACTCCAATATATCTCCATTCTTTCGCGCAGACATTAAAAGTTATTTCCTCTCCCTCCGGACGCGAGATCCAAATAAACAATGGAACACTTGAGTGTATATTTTCTGCATTGTATACAAGAATTAATATGCTAATATTTTACTAGTGCGGTGGAGGGGTTAGGTTTTAAAATATCTACCTCGTTTGGAAAGAGGACACTCGTGGGCTCCTATATAGTTTCCTCATCCGGTCAACCGCATTTCCTTCTTTTCAACGAGCTTCGCCTTTCTGACTTTTCCCAAACGAACGACCGAACAAAAATCATTCCCTGTAGCAGTGGCGTAACAATAACTTAAGAGATCCCATTGTATCCGTTTCAAAGACAACACTAATTTATGATTTTTAAACGAAGTTGTTCCGGTTGCGTATAATTACGGGCTACGTCGGATTAGGATATGAAATAGGGAGTCTGCATCAAATTCTGTTTGTATCAAAAGTTGTATGCAATGATTACTTCGGAATGAAGATAAATAATTCATTCAGATTTCTTCAATATCTTTCAGCCTTTCAGTTCTATCTCGCAGACTTTTTCATCGCGTGTTTCATTAATAGTGAAATGCTTATTTCCTCTTTTCCCATAAGCGTTGTCTTGGTACGAATTTATTGACAAATAGAAATAACGAAATCGTTACAATTTGTAGCGACTTTATTATTATTTATTAAGATTTAATTATATTACAAACACTGAAACTGCTTACTTTACTGTTCTAAAATTTGTTAGTGTTACTATACTTGAAAGGAAAACATAGTAACGAAACGCAATCGAATTTTTCAAACATTGTTTTCCTTCAACAAATAATGGCTATAAAAGGCACAGTTCATTCTCAATACTCGAAACGCACTTAGAATGGGTAGCAGTGTACAGAGACTTTGGATGATATAGCGCTATGTTCATCTTTGGATAGATGTTCAGAAAGGAAGATAAGCATTTTTTTAAACCGCAATCTTTTCTAAGGAACTTACCGTTATTACCGTTATTCTTAATTAATAATACGGATAAGGCCATGATTCAAACAATAATATTTTCAGAAAAATTGTCACTCTAGGCAGTGCTACAATTAGGTAAGATTGATATACTGAAAATTAAAATTTTAATAATAATTTTTATTAAAATTTAACTATGGTAATGTTGTTGATTTACAATTTATAAATAGCCTCTTAACTATGCGTCGATTTTGGCGCATTGAACCATTGAAAATTTGATTAAAAAAATATTGGAATATCTTTACCATTAGCTAAAAACATGCAAAACCGGTAGAATTAAAAGATTATATGAAATAAAAAGGGAATCATATCCATCTTTAAAAATACGTTTCAACAAAGCAAAATAAGTGGTTTTGAACGTAAATAATAAATAATAATGTCGTAAGAATTCTGGTTTCACAAAAAAAATTAGCGCAAATTGTGTGCGAGTGTTTGAAATCTGTTACTTCTGCAATAATTATAATTAAAATCAATTTTCGGGCAAAATCCAAAGTTTTTGGCAGAACAATAAGCTAATAAATATTACATGATCATGTAATAATAGAAAAAAAATAGCTCAACAGGTAATAGAAGTGAGATTCTGCAACAGCAAGCATGATTTCCGCAGCGGTGATTTATCATCACATGCCAAAAAGAGGTGGGCATATAACATTTTCTTATATTCAAAAATATTTTTTTCTGTCCTCTTAATGTTTTAAAACTGGCAAACGGATTTTGTATTTTGTTGCTGTAGTTGGAGTCATTCATATTATGTTCTATTTTCTGTTCTTTCATCACCAAATGAAGCATATCTTGTAAGTATAAAAGCATGTTAAATCCGCGTTTTACTGTCAAAAATGATACTGTTACCATCGTTAAGGAGTAGCACATTTTGTTGTCCACAATGTACACTACGGCTTGGAATGCGTGCAAACATACGACCAACAACAGTGCCAAATCGACAAAGTAAATCAAACTAATTTGATATTTTCACCAACTCTATTGTTGGCCAAAAAAGGGTATCGACTGTGCTACGCCTAAATGAAATAGTTGATTTCTGCCGAATGACGTCACTTATACTTGAAAGTTAGTGTTAGTTTATCAAATATCCAAATTCTTTAATTTTTTAATATATGTTGTCATTAATCCAGAAAAATAGAGAAAAATGTGTCACGAATTGTTTAGAGTAGTTGCGCGCAAAAATTGCATACCTGACGAAAAAACAATATCTTCTCCATAATTTGATTCCGTATTTTTAATTAACTGTTTTACTCTATTCCAAATTGATTGAAAGATAAGCGAGGAAACAAAACATTTGGCAACGAGAACTAACAATGATTAATTTTTATTTATGACTTTATGTCTGGCTATCGTTCGGGCATATTCTAGTGAGAAGTTTTTTTTATTCATTATTTAAAGTTAAAAAAAATTCTTCAAAAGTGCATTTGAAGAACATCGCATTGAAAAAATGGTATACAAGAGACATGAACCTTGCTTTTATGCAGAAGAAACCGACAAAGTTTAAAGTTAGTAGTTGTTTCATTTCTCGCTTATCGTTTTAAAACTATCATCAAACAAAACTTTCATTTGCTGAAAGAGTGCCTACGAACATTTCCGGAATCACGACCCCTATTTTGGTAGATTTCGGCCATGTGTAAAAAATTCTGAAAATTTCTTTAATTTATTCTCGCAAATCTCGCATTACAAATTGTAATTAAAAACTATTACAGCGAGTAGAAGCAGTTTTAAATAAGAAGAGGTTCAACTTTGCATTAATGAATTATGAATTTTCCTACATTAAATTAGATATTTAATGTAGGAACTCCACCATCAGTAACCGGGAAACCACCAAATTGACGGTGTTTTAGGATATCATAAAAATCAGGTATAAACGAGGAACAACTGGGCCGAGAAGTGAGTTTTGGGGAACGCTGGATCTGATACATCTGATGCATAAACGGTGTTTATTTTCCAACTTAACACTAGCAGCTCTAGCTCTTGAAGGAGATAAGTTTGACTTTGTAAGATCCTTGCTGAATTTGATTTTGTCCATTTTCGAGCAATGCTTTCATCCATTTGTAGCTAGAACAGTTTTCAAAAAGTATATTTCTCTATAAGTAAGTTGAGTTTAGTAACCACTTACAGAAATAGTGTTAAAACGGACATCACGCTACGCAGACGAAACGCTTTTCGGAATATGTGCGCAACGACGAACAAACTTGAGAAACAAACTTGTTAAGAAATTTTATATACATATGTAGGTGCATATACATATTTTAATGCTACAGCTATCGTCTCAGTGGTTATAATCCTATCAGTCATCAACACTCTATCACCTATTGGTGGAGAGATCCACTTCTAGAACAAAATTCCTCATTGTGGTCTATTATCTCTGGAGCGTAAGTAGAAGTTGGTAAACATTTATTGCTTTTGTTTGTAATTCGACATCAACACATTTTTAAATAGTAAAATTATCAAAAGTGGCCAAAGAAATGAAACAATTGCCAACGCGATCCAACAACGGTATAAAATGATGCTAATTTTATAATTAATTAACTAATATAACTTATTGACTTATAATTGACTTATTAGTTATTGAGGTAACTTATGTCTGAATAAATCTCTTATTAAAAGGTGTTGATTTGAAGAATTCAAATTGGAATACATGCGTAAGTTGTCATTTCAAAAGCAGATTTGTGTTAAAAGAATACATATAAGCATAGCGATTGTGTACTGCCATCTTCTATGCAAGGCTAGTTATCGTTTGAATTTCTAGCATCCATTTAAAATTGCATTCATTTTTTTAAATTGTTAAATTTTTAAATTGTCGAAAAAGTGGTTTAGGGACGCTTTCGAATTTTTCGATCTTAAATTTCAATTGAATAGTTTCAAAAAAGAATTACTTTTCACATTTTCCCAAATTTTTCCCTTCGTGAAACATTACAATATTAGGCGACCATTTTTTTTTTTAATTTACTTCCTTTTATAACTATTACATATATGATTACTATAATATTTCTTGGGTTGGAAAATTTTAAAATTTCTGTTCTCCATGGAACCATACGCCCAGAAGAAGTTTGTCGCTTTCGTGATCGTTCTAAATACTTAGGTATTGTATCATCTCAATCACTTTTGACTGTTATTTACTCGCCTTATTGTTATTGTTGTCGTCTTAATGTAAATTTAGTTGAGAATAGATCTAAAGTTTCTTCTTTTTTTTGGTTTTATTAGTCAGCGGATCTTAACAATCAAAATCAAAAATGTTGTTAAAAACTAAATAATTAAAAAAGAAAGATAATTAAGAAAAACATAATTTTACCGCTTAGTTTGTAGCAAATGCACCTACTTTGTTGAGTTTTGCCAAAATTTATAAAAAAAATTAGACCTCTTTGATAGCATAGTCAGCATCTTATACGCGCTAAAAATCAGCATGTACAAGCAAACTTGATATATAGCTATACTTAAATCATGTAATTTTTTGGGCCATCTTTTACATTAGTTTAATTTAAATTCTCGATTGCAGCCGTTTGTTGGAATGCTTGAAACATTAAAGATCTACATGCGTCAAAATAAAATCATCATTACTTTTCGACAAACTGTTTTTACTTGACTTTTTCACAATGCTTTCATGTTTCTTTGATTTCAGTTTTACAAGCAGAAAGAACCTTGTAGCACAAACAGTTTGATAAGATTGAAAAGTGATTGATTGACGGTGTTAGTTGTATACTTATGCTTTTAGTAGTTCTTTGATTATTCGTCGTGTTTTGCTTTTGAAACGCATTATTTTGTGTCTTTACGTGACGAATAAGCTATATTGAATTAATTCGTCTAATCCTTCTTTTACTGATATCTCATGCAATTTCTATTCGAGTATTGCGGACTTTGATGTTACGCCACTGCACGATGAACCTGGAAAATCATCCGGCGTAGTAGGAGAAGTCTGTGGCGGCGTGCAGAGCCGCTGCCTGCTGGTTGGAGAGGGTATTTGTTTCTGGTGATTTTTTTTGTCGATTCTTTTCTACGTTTCGCCTTGCCTTGCATTTTACCCAACCCGGGACCCGACCGCCACTCAGCCGGTACCGCACTCCACAATTTACATTCAGCGGTGAGTGTAATAAATTCTGTTGAATGCAGTTTATTTTATTTGCGAGTTTCCAGAGTTTCACTATATAACGTTTAATATTTCTGAATAATGATAAGGGACTTTTTTTTCGTTTATTGCGAATGTGTTGAATCATTATTATTTTGTTCGCGGAGGTATTTCGTTATTAATTATTGAAATTTTATTCGATAAGCTCTCTGTTTATGTATAGTATATAGTTTGTCCTATTGCGTGGCCGGAGAAATTTATTTTACGAGAAAGAAGCAAATAATTTATATATTATCGTTACGAAGCATGAGTGACAGATGACGACATTTCAAATTTTTGAGTGAGGTGGAAGTTAGTAGCGTAGTGTTAATTGTAGTCATTTTACTAGAAAAGAGGACAAGAAAGACCTAAGCAAGACGAACTTAAATAAGAAAATTGATTCGACTTTTTGTCGCTGCTTTCTACAGGCCATTGCCTGTATTTTTGCACCAAATGGCTCTAGAAGATAGATTTTTTGCTTGTTTGGGAACTACTAATATAAGTTGAGAGGCAAATAGCGACTCGCAGCAGGAATGATGACCCAGTGTAGGTAAAAACATGCCTATTGGCTAATGTTCTCTCCCCACATATTGCTTTTGCTGTTCTATCAATACCATGAGCTTCCTATTACCTTTGTTAATAAGTTGTCAATAGTAACAACTCAACCTCCAACCACAAATATAAGTTGATAAATAGCAGACGTTTTTGCAGTTATTGTTAGTTACGAATGATAAAAGGAACAAGTACCTCCTTAGCTTTGCTTTTGGTTTTGAACAAAAAACAATAAAGCTCTAGAGAAATATACCAAAGCAATCTCAAGCGTTCATTAACGTTAGAATTTATAAATAAATAAATATAATTACTTCAATTTTCTTTAAGGGGAATAAGCTGTGTAGAGTGTTAGATGCTATTATACACTCCGCCAAAAAAGTATCGCATAAACTAAAAAAGGGCATTTATAAACCAAGATATTTTTATACGTTCACAAAAGGTTTGCCTCGTGTATGTGAACTATAAAAACACTAACAAAATCATGGAACATAGCTTTTTTACTTTTTTTTTTTCTAAAAGAACACATTTAGAAAAATGCATATGTGTAAGGTTTGTTCAGTTGTTCATTGAAAGTCTTCCTATACGGACAAATTTTAAAGTGCGAAGTCAGAGTTCTGTACCAACGCTTTTAAAACTAAAATGAGCAATTTAACTTCAGAACAAGTGGCTGCTATAGTTGCTTTAATCGAAGATGGACGATCTCAAGCGTACGTTGCTAATTTGATGAACATCAATCAGTCAAGTGCTTCTAGAGCCGTAGCCAGATATAGGGAAACAGGCAATTACAGTAGAAGACCTGTACCAGGTCGTCCAAGATGTTCTACTCGCCAAGATGACCGCTATTTACTACTACAAGCATTACGTCGAAGACATGTAACTGCGAGACAATTGCAGAACGACTTGGCTAGAGTCAGAAATACTCGTGTGAGTACTCAAACTATTCGGAATAGGTTACGACAGAGTGGATTAAGAGCTAGAGTAGCTGTAACAGCCCCTCGTCTCACTAGGAACCACCGAGTGGCTCGCTTACGGTTTGCCAGAGAACATGTAAATTGGAACATTAATGACTGGGCCGATATACTTTTCACAGATGAGTCCAGATTTGGTCTTTACACCTCAGATAGGCGTAACTCAGTGTACAGACGAGACGGTGAGCGCTATTCGCAGTGTAATATCAGACCTAGACCTCATTTCGCTGGTGGCTCTATTATGGTTTGGGGAGGCTTCTGTTTAACAGGTCGTACAGAGTTACTACCAGTAGACAGAGGTACACTGACTGCCCACAGGTATATAACGGACATTTTAGAAGAACATGTAGTACCATGTTCTTCTAAACCACGATAATGCACGACCGCATGTTGCAATAATCGTCCAGGAATACCTTAACGATGTTGGTATTCCAGTTTTAGATTGGCCTGCGGTAAGTCCGGACATGAACCCAAAATGTTGCCCCAGCGGACCTGCATGGACTAGAAAATGCTCTCCGTGACGAGTGGGAGAATTTGGATCAGGCTTATATACGGAGGTTAATCGAATCTCTGCCAAACCGTATGCGAGCGGTCATAAGAGCCAGAGGTGGCAATACTCAGTATTAAAAGCTACTGTTATGACATTTTTCTTTCCAAAATTATAATTTCTTGTTTTAATAAAAATCTCAAGTATGAGTTCTTGTTTTTATTTGGCCTGTATTTTATTTAAACAATCATAGAAATTATATCTTAGAGGGCATTGAAGTATATTTACAACTTTATGCTACAAACAAAGATTATGCGATACCTTTTTGGCGGAGTGTATATGCTACAATATATTTTTAAGAGTTGCAGACATTGTTGGCAATGAGCGTTTACATCCGCCAAAAACTACAATCACTCAGTTAATAGATGGTGCTAGGCGACCGTGGAATTAGGAAAGACGGCAGAGGTTGTGGGTATTTCGAAAAGAAGTCGTTGTTATTAGGGCAAAGAAATGCTAACCGCGATTGCTCGCTTAGAACTAAGAATGCATTCGAAAAAACTGTGCAAAGATATGTTGAAGCGAAATAAATCGTCATTTTCGCGTCTATTAATAACTAGTACACCTCCGAAGCCAAGGTACGGACTAAATGGAAGACTGCGAATCGGCTCGAATGCTGGGATATCCATAAGATTCTATTAATCGACTATCTTTAAACATTAAAAACAATGTACTAGGCCCCAGTTGCATATTATGTTTTATTACTGGAAAAGCTGAAGGTAGAATTTGCTACCGTTCTTTGGTTCCGTTCTACCTAAATAACAGAGGTCGTCATGTTTCGAATTCAAATCTGGCCCTTATCGACTTCTTTCTGTTTCCTAGACTCAAAATTTCGCTCAAAGTAAAGAACGTTTAATCCCACGAGGAAGCAATCACATTTGTTGGCAGAACAAGATGCCGACTACTATTCGGACGGATTCAAGAAATGAGGACGAGGGGACTATGTTGGGGAATACAACTGAATTCAATAAATAAATATTTTTTTCTGTTTTAGACCGGTACTTTTGAAACTGCCCTCGTATCATCAATGAAATTATGTTTTAACAACTTTTTTATTTATATTCGTCTCGATACTATTTTCTTCGTATCTATATTAATTAGATATATTTATTTATTTATTTTCTCGATTTTCACTTTGAGATCATTTGCTCGGTGCGTAAAGCGCAAAGACTAAATCACAGAGAACAACGTTGTTGGGGTTCAGAGCTGGTTGAACTTGTGTACGTAATGTTAAATTGCTCTATCTGGTGCTTTAAAATGGTATGTCATCTTAATAAACAATGTTACCTGTGTGCATATCCAACGTCGCCGCCGGTTAAAATAATAGCTGTATCGCTTGTTCAGTGTCATACCTCATCAATATCGGATATCTTAATGTGTGGTCGGGTGGATATTATACTTTTTACTTTTGATATCTTACCTCTAACTAATGACATGTTATGCGCACTGCTCATGCCTCTATACTTCCTTATGGTTTTATCATTTTCAAGCCAAGCGCTCTTGTAATTCGTGAAAATTTTATTGTAATTAGAATTAATCTTGCTGGTTCTGGCGTAAACCAATATTTTGTATTTCCCATGGAAGATGATACGAATGACTTAGCCTTCTTAGATCCAAATTTTAAAGTTATTAAGTGTCCTATACGGTTTGTAAGAAAAATCTGGGTCGTTTACTAAAGAGCAGCAGCAAATTTACGAAATTAGTTGGTTCAAAAAATATTTTGTTTTCCAATGTTTCGTAAGTGGAATCAAATTTTTTTATAAGAAATAAAGGAAATAAGATCAATAAAGATTTAATGATTGAAATTAAAATGAAATAATGAACAGCATTTTTAGTAAGCATTCTTTTTGGCATATAAAAAAATGATGGAAGTCAGGTTTATATTACAACATTAACGGCGCAACAAATAAAAATTGTTTGACAATGCTTATAATATAAATCTTCCGATTTTACACAATGACAAAAGGAACTACCGTCAATTGGGGCGACTTTGTCCCATCTTTTCGTCTTTTTTTTAGTCGTTGCTATTCAAATAAAAGGAATGCTATTGTAAGTTGCTTATGTCAGAAACGAAACATGCTTCCACAGTATAACCAGATTTTGAAGTGCGTAAAACGTTTCTTCATTTTTTCTATTTTAAAAATGTTGCCCACTTTGCACCTAACTATATAGGTTGGGTAAATGATGAACAATCTGAAAATTTTGACATGGTTTATGGTTTACGTTTCTTTCAAATGGATGGAAAATAAGAAATAACGTGGTAGGTACCATATTCAGTGAAGAAAAGTACACTGTGTTGTTGTAAAGAAGGGTGTATCATATCTGGTAGGCGCCCCTACAAGTTTGCAGGTATTATCCCTGCTGCAGTTTTAATTTCGTTAAACATATATGAACATGTGTGTTGTTTGTAAATCTCGTACTTGTTGCCTTGATACTGACACGTATCTACAAGCTATTCTATCCTTTTACAGAATGCATGGCGTTTGTGGAGTTGTAGACAAACCAACTTTGAAATTGGTCTCTCTCCTAAGCTTGTCATCTTGCGCGTATTGTTGCATTTCTTGCAATGCGACTCCTCTACTAGCCACTTGTGCTCTTACTTCTTGTACCAACGTTCTTCATTGTTGACCTCTTCCTTTTCTTCTGCTCGTTTTAGCTCCTCAGGGATTCATATCACTTGGCTGGGTTTTTTTCTATAGCTTTTTTTTTTCTATAGCTCTTATTTTCTAATTTTGTTTAAACATTGAGTTTCTGATCTTATCTAGTTTTTGTTTGATTTTTGATTCTTCACAAAAATCTTATTTCTATGGCGGATATTTTACTATTGCGTCTCTCTGGTATCGACCATGTCTCCCCTCCACATAATAGTGTCGATGTTACCAGTTGTTTTGTTTTGTTTAGGTATTCTTTTGGTTATTCTTTAGGTTGATATGTTTAGGTATTCTTTTCTTACTTAAAAATAAGTTCTTAATATTATTAAATAATCTTCCTTCTGCAGCTATTCTTTCTTTATTTATTTTTACATGTAATCGTAATGTTTATTTGTCGTTAGTTAAAAAAAAAACAGAGACGTAGTCAGGTTACAGAGTGTACAATCTAAGTTAAATAATAATAAACAAAATAGTAAAACGAAGTCAATAAATAGCCGAGGCGCTATACAACTGATAGTTTGGTACAAATAAAGCAATTCTATCACTAAAAGTTTTGTATAAATAAAAATTTTAATAAATAAATCTATATAAGGATAAAAATACGAGTAAAAAATAAGTAAACGGATACTAGAAAATAAGAACAAAGGAATAGATGCTACCTACGAAGAAACTCAGCCACATAATAAAAAAAATTGGTCACGCAGATATACCCTCCGTTTATTTTTAAACTGGCGAACTGTTAAGCGGCCTTTGAGAAGTGCTGCTAATGTTCATCCCAAGTATTCGAATTTGATATTGATAAAAGAAGAAAGCATCTTATCCCAGTGTTTGTCTAAGCCTATATGAAAGCGACAATTTGTCATACTTCAAATGTTCGATATTTTTAGATTTTTTTACACGCGGTGACCGCCCAATGTAGTTATACAATAGCATGTGTAAAGGGTTCCTAGGTCTTACAACTATTACCTTCTTGTTGTAAAGAATGAAGCGCAGCTATGCTCCCCAATAAGCGAATGGTGGATCGCGATTGTATCGGACCCAGCAGAAAACTTAGAACTTGAAGGAGTTCGAATACATAACTTCGTTTACTTAGGTGCAGGCACTCTACCAGTAATGTATGCCTCCGTGCTACATTGTTGGAATTTTCATAATAGTCTAACTTACAGAAAAAAAATTGTAACAGCAGACTGCAAACCATCGTATTTTTACAACACGTTTATTTAGTATTATTAACAAATAATTTAGTTGTTTTAATAAACAACATAGTTGCATTTAGCGTAAATGAATATGTTAATTATTCTTTTTTAAGCTGCAAGAACTTCTTTCTCCTATCATTACTTGTAGTACTTGCTGAAAGTTGGAATAGTATTACGTTTTTTTTAGTATTTCGGACGCGATAATTTTACTCGATTTTACCGTTAATTTTAACTGTAGTGCGATCGATAACCTCAGTACGCTTAACTAAGATACAGACGACATGTAATATTCACATTCGAAATTTCGATTTACAAAACAAATTACGTCCACGAAACCATAACAGGTCACCTCAACAACTGTGGGCCGGGGTCCAGTTCAAGCGTATATCTACATCTAAACGTATGTAATAACACCAACAATAAAGTATTACCAGCTCTGCAAGCGGTCCGATGAGCACGCCGTGATAAAACAATGTATCAGTCGAGGGCAGGTTGATCGAAGAAGATTGCCCAATGCCGCTCGAACTAAAATACGAGAAATTATAAATACGTAAGGCACAAAGAACGCTACAAGCAATTAACAAAAGTACGTAAGCACTGTATTTTTTGCAGTTTGAACGTTAGAATAATGTTCTCCGGTTTAATTTAAACTTTTGGTAGAAAGGGAAGTTAAAGGAACTTTAAAATTCTGCTATTCATTTTTTCAAGATTGGTATTTAATAATTAGTTACTAGGGTACTTCAATTAGAAACAATTAAACGTGAAGGAAAATAAAAGTACTGTTGTAATATAATAAATATCAGGAAGTATTTTTGAATTCTTGCTGCTTATTAAAATATTTTATTTAATGCAAACTATTGAGATGTTACAGAAACATAAAGAAAATGTGGATTTGAGACAATTAATAAGTCCTTCTAATACTCAAGTATTTATTTCCAACAGGTATTAATCCTTGTCTCTCTTAAGGCGTTTAATGTTCTCTACGATCTTTGGGTGTAATGTTCTCTTCAACTCTTCTTTGGATGTTCTTCGGTTCAGTTTTATACCTTCTTTATTTTCAAATGTTTTTATAATTGTTTCAATCTACTTTTAACGCTTGCTTTTAATTTAATCAGTTTTTTTGAAAATCTATTTCCTGCCAAAATACTTTATGTGTTTGCTTGTTTGTCCAGCTTCAAAACAAAATCAATTCAAATATTTATTCTTATGTGTATTTAAATATTTGATGTTTTGTATCTTGTATTGTTGCGAACAATATTAAGAGGCTTGATATTTGAGATAACGTGTGGCACGATTTTGTGTGTTTTTGAGAAAAATTGTTATTAGAAAGCAAATTCTTTTGATTTGAAAATGAATTTGAGTTTCCCCCTATTAAGATGATATTGAAGGATTCCGTTTTATTTTGAAATGATCAGCGCCGATCATATATATGATATATATATATATATATATACACTCCGCCAAAAAAGTATCGCATAAACTAAAAAAGGGCATTTATAAACCAAGATATTTTTATACGTTCACAAAAAGTTTGCCTCGTGTATGTGAACTATAAAAACACTAACAAAATCATGGAACATAGCTTTTTTATTTTTTTTTTTCTAAAAGAACACATTTAGAAAAATGCATATGTGTAAGGTTTGTTCAGTTGTTTATTGAAAGTCTTCCTATACGGACAAATTTTAAAGTGGGAAATCAGAGTTCTATACCAACGCTTTTAAAACTAAAATGAGCAATTTAACTTCAGAACAAGTGGCCGCTATAGTTGCTTTAATCGAAGATGGACGATCTCAAGCATACGTTGCTAATTTGATGAACATCAATCAGTCAAGTGTTTCTAGAGCCGTAGCCAGATATAGGGAAACAGGCAATTACAGTAGAAGACCTGTACCAGGTCGTCCAAGATGTTCTACTCACCAAGATGACCGCTATTTACTACTACAAGCATTACGTCGAAGACATGTGACTGCGACACAATTGCAGAACGACTTGGCTAGAGTCAGAAATACTCGTGTGAGTACTCAAACTATTCGGAATAGGTTACGACAGAGTGGATTAAGAGCTAGAGTAGCTGTAACAGCCCCTCGTCTCACTAGGAACCACCGAGTGGCTCGCTTACGGTTTGCCAGAGAACATGTAAATTGGAACATTAATGACTGGGCCAATATACTCTTCACAGATGAGTCAAGATTTGGTCTTTACACCTCAGATAGGCGTATCTCAGTGTACAGACGAGACGGTGAGCGCTATTCGCGATGTAATATCAGACCTAGACCAGTAGACAGAGGTACACTGACTGCCCACAGGTATATAACGGACATTTTAGAAGAACATGTAGTACCATATGCGCCAATTATAGGAAACGAATTCATGTTAATGCACGATAATGCACGACCGCATGTTGCAATAATCGTCCAGGAATACCTTAACGATGTTGGTATTCCAGTTTTCGATTGGCCTGCGGTAAGTCCGGTCATGAACCCTATCGAGCACGTGTGGGACCTCCTTCACAGACGGATACGAACCCAAAATGTTGCCCCAGCGGACCTGCATGGACTAGAAAATGCTCTCCGTGACGAGCGGGAGAATTTGGATCAGGCTTATATACGGCGGTTAATCGAATCTCTGCCAAACCGTATGCGAGCGGTCATAAGAGCCAGAGGTGGCAATACTCAGTATTAAAAGCTACTGTTATGACATTTTTCTTTCCAAAATTATAATTTCTTGTTTTAATAAAAATCTCAAGTATGAGTTCTTGTTTTTATTTGGCCTGTATTTTATTTAAACAATCATAGAAATTATATCTTAGAGCGCATTAAAGTATATTTACAACTTTATGCTACAAACAAAGATTATGCGATACTTTTATGATTCAAAACTAAATTATGCGATACTTTTTTGGCGGAGTGTATATATATGTATATATATATCATCATCATATCATATACACTAGCCAAAAAGTACTAACCAAAACTAACTCGATTTCTGCAAATTTATTGTTATTAAAGTCGGTATGATTAGCAATATGATCAGGGCTATTCGTTCCAACACTTCATTAATCCCTAGCACCAACTACCAAGTTGTTGATTTAAAAAAATAAAATAATTCCGTTGTAGCCAGCGGTAATATGTGGCTTAGCCATAACTTGGTCATTTCGAATGGAAGATCCAGCTCTTAAAGGTTCGTTACCCAAGTTCTTGCGTTTATGACCTGCCACTATAACTTCCTTCCTTCTATAACTTTTGGAATATAATTCGCGTTTGGTCTAGAAATAAATAGTTGGGTTGTGACATCCTGCAGATCTCATCTAGGTGGCGTGAGCAACCTAGGCTCGCCTACCGCTAATATGGAGCTGGAGCGCTCTAATTTTCAAACTTTAATGTAACTTAGTACTCAGAGTAGCGCTAAAATCAGTCGCTAAGCAAGCGCAGATTTTAAGCTTGCAGATACACAGCAACGCTAGACGGCAACTCCTAGTATAATATTTTTAATATTCAATTGTATGTATATTAATTTAGAAATAATAAGCACTTTGTAAGTAAATAACAGTTGAGAAGTTATAAATTTTACAGATAACTAGACGATAAGATAATCGAAGCTCTCTCGATTTATCTGCCGGCGCATATGGGTGTGTTTGTATAGAAAGGTAGTTATATTTGCGAGTTTAGTGCTATTTCCTTTAACTACCGCAAAAATATCAATTTAGTATTTTTTAAATCTACGAAAAAAGATATTATTCGCATCCATCTAAGAACTCAACTATAGGATCGGAGTAGTTGTACCATATTTGATCTTTATATCGTTATGTATCATATATGTATATGTATGCGAGGAGCCTCCTTTACTTCCTTCAGATACAGATAAATACAAACAATTTTTATTCGAATAGGGCGGAAAGAGAAATATTAAAGATGAATAATTGCTATTAACCCGAGCTAATGCATCGAAAGCCATTGTTAATGAGGTACAGATAGGAACGATCGATTATGTCTGGTCGTCACACATCGTTAATTATTTATTCCGTATGTTATCGTGGCGGTAGATGATCTTTGCCGTTGAAGTTCGGAACGTGTTTCTTCCTATTCTAACCCCTCTCTCGAAATATTTTTCCATCTCAATTGTTGTCGTGATGATCGGCGAGCGATATGGCAGAATTTTAATATCATTGTGTTTATTATACGAACCGTGCGTTAGATATGTATGCTCATGCCACATTGACATATACGGCGGATTAAAGATGGAAAGACAAACAATATCTCCTTTATACGAGTTTATTCTAATGCAACGGTTATTACGTCAATGTTCATATTGATAAGATGTTTATGTTGATTGGTGGCGGTCCCAGGTACTTTATTTTTACCCATCTCATCGTCAATAAAAATACTGTACGACAAGAATTATAGGCAGTGTAGAATTAGATTTAAATAAATAAGTTCGATACATTTTGCATTTTTAATACTATATTATCGTGCTGAAAATTTATAGCTGCAGAAATTTTGAAAAGATTACATATCAAGTAACATTTCAGCCACATTCCTGTTTTTTTTTTAGGTTTTCAGGTTGAAATCGCGTCGTAATAGCATGAGAATGCCGACGTTTCGTTCTTAGTTGTATAGTTGCATGAAGCTTTTTCTGGGCTATTGGCAGCTGCTTCGCTGTAGCAGCAGTAGCCTTTTTGAATCAATAGATTAATTAATCTTTTCTTTTTTTGTAATTATAAGTACTAATAAAAATAACAATGGAATAATAAGAGGAAAAGCAGAAAAGAACAATGTCGTCGTAAGACGAATACGTTTAGAGTTTAAGACCAGTGGCCCGAATGCTCAGTGGCTATTGTATTTTCGTTGAAACCGAATCTGTATAATAAGTATTTAGATTTATTAAGGCTATCTTTGACTAATGGTTTGATTCCAAATTTGGAATGAAAATGCCATGGAGACGACGGTATCCGTATCGCAGGGTCGAGGAAACGCGTTCCTCGTCCCGAGAAAGCAAAAGAATCATATTTCTAGAGGCGATTTTGACATTTTGCTCAAATTTCGCTTGTCAGTGCCCAGATGCTGGGTATGGTTTCTCCATTACCACTTGGTTGCTAGCAATCTCCCACTTCTTTCGCTCCCTCGGACAACTGGTCATGTAAAGGTGGCGATCAGCTACTATTAATATAACTGTATTGTACATACCATATGTAAATACGTATACAAGTAAATTTGAAACGCTTCTAGTATTTTTTCAATAACCATGTCGGAATAAATCTACTGTTTGTAATAAGTTTATTCATAGTGCAACGCAGTAGTCAAGCGCATTCAGACTGGGAGAAAAAGAAAATGCAGCTCATATTCTACTGATATCATCACAATTTGACTGGCTGTAACATTCTGATAATTTGAGATCTTAGGTCGACTTGCGCTATGCATTTCGTTTACGTTCGATTTTCGTGTGAAGGAAAATTTAAAGTATGGCGTTTACGAAACTTTTCATATAAGCTGTTTCTGTTGCATAAAATTTCCTACCTTTAGATGTTTATTCATAGATGTATTTAGACGGAAGGAGGCCAAATAAGTAGAACTCAATTATAAGCTCTACTTATAATTGGAGAGCACAAAGGAGGGTGGAATTATTACTCTTTTACAGCGACTGGATAGACTCGCGTCTATTCGCCTCATGAGAATGGATTCGTGTTGTCTGCTGTTGTCCTTGAGAGCCGACAAAACACGAGTCTGTCTAGTCTCTGCGAAAAAAGTAATAATTTCATCCGCCTTTGTCCTCTCCACTTATAATAATAGCTCGTTAAAAAGGATATTACAACATTAATATGCGGATTAATCTGGTACGTGAAATAGTGGTTTATACAAAACCAAGAATTCATACAGTGTCTCTGGAATGAGCTTGTCGTTAAATATTTGTAGTAAGAAGTTTGGATTGCCATTGGAGTTGTGGGATATAGATCGAATTAATAATCGCAAAAATTATCTTATGCTACCAGCTTGCTTGACTTCCACAACAATTACATGGGTATAATCTTTATATATCAAGAGCAGATCTTGATAATAAATCAAGAGCAGATTGAATTGTTTTTTATGTTTTTTCTATCATATAGTGGTGATGGTTTAACTTTTATGCTTAGGTATACTTAGGTATATCCATTTAATTAATGCCTATACATTCCTCGTCAACCTTACGAAAATGAAACAAGTTGCACAATTACCTCAAATGTAAAGGTAAGCGTAGTATTTTTGTGTAACAAAGAAGGCTTACGTAACAAGTGCATATGATGTACATAGTCTCAGTTTTAAGGCAGTTTACAAGTTTTACTGTTATAAGCGACAACGAATTAGCTTCATCAGTAACAACTCTGTTATAGTAAGTTGCAATAAAAACAGTAATAAATAATTAATTCACATTACTTTAGGAAGTCAGTGAAATACGAATAGAATGTGGGTTGAATACGGGAGAAGCAGGAAGAACTACAGCTTTTTAAGAAGGAGGTTACTCTAATAGAAACATTGCTGGCAAAATTAACAGAAGTTCGGGAGTTATGAATCATTTTGTACGAAATATAGGAAATTTCAAATAATAATTAAAAGGTGTGCACGTTTAAAATGGCGTAGATTACTGAAAAAAGCGGTTTCAACGTAAAGACACGAAGAAAAAAGATTAAACTTTCTGAGAAACCATACGGGCTGGATTGATCAGTGGCAAACATTTATTATTTTATTTATTCTTCTTCTTCTTATTATTATTATTGTTATTTCCATGGACGAAAAACGATTCTATCAGCATATTAAACGCTAACAATATCTAGAATCAATCGAGGTTTCTGCTCCTGTCACAGTTTCGAGTCGTTGTTAAAGGTCACAAATGACTTTGTGGCCGCGTCTAACAGATGTTTTGCAACTATTTCAATACTTCTACATTTTAAAGCCACACCGGAAAATGTCTAAAGAATAATACCAAAAAACCATAATGATGCTAATACCGCTTCCTTTTGAAATGACGAGCCAGTCATTCCTTGGCGCTCTCCGGTGCCAACAAGTACATACTTGCCATTTAGAAAGCCAAAAATCAGGTATTGTTTTCCAAACTATCTTCTGAGCAGTTCTTGGTCTGAGGTGAGGTGAGGGAAAAGAACGTTCGGAGTCGCGCTGATAACGCCGGGCAAACAAAAATATGCCCGTCGGTTTTCTGTCTACTTGTCGTGAGTGATTACGTCAGCACTACCATAAGAAACCTATATTAGAATTATTTCTTGCTCTTATATTTTACTAATGCGTTCGATACGGTTGATTGCAGATGTTTCATCATAAAAGTGTGGTAACCCTAATTTTGGTGGAGATCGACAGCAAAATGTTAACAAATACTGCTTCGATTTCTGGTATTGTCCAAGATTCAGTCTTGGGAGCCCATTTTTTTCTATTTGCATGTGTACGATTATCAAGATACTGTTCAATATGATTCGGATAATATCTTCTGATGCTCCATCTACAGGTTGTGAGTAAAGTAAAGAAGCGTTGGTAAGATTATGAACAAAACAAAAGTATGGTTTTGATGTGGGCAATAGGTAACAAAATATATTCAAAGGGTTTATTGTAATTTTAAAATTTTTTACCATTTTACCAATTTAAAAATTCTTTACTTGTTTACAAGCAAGAAATTATTTTTATGTGCTGTCTCTCTTATGTATTGCTCCTGTATAAACGGCCCGTGCATCGATGTTTACGAACAGAAGAAAATTCATAGAGCACAATATTTCGCTAATGTTTTGTACCATTAGAAAATATATTATATCTCGCGCACCTTCCTTGATTGCAAATATGAGCGATTCTGTTTGGTTAAGAGCATCGTATACGTACCATAATTCAATATATACAAGGATGCCCTCCAAGTTGTACAATAAGATATATTTTCAAACGAACGTTCGTTACATTTCGCGGATTCAGCGCTCTTTTTCATATGTTGTTTGTAAAATCTACAACAGTGTACCTGAAGGTATCAAAAGACTATCGTCTCCTACGTTCAAGAAGTATATTCACCAATTCATGCTCAATAAACAACAGAGCGTAGATTCTCGTAATGCATATATTGTATGTTAATTTTCTAATATTGTAATCTTTCAATTATCTCAGGATTAGTATCCGCGTAGAGTAATCCGCGTAGAGTAGTGGTTGTGATGCTATGCACACAAGGGTGGAAAAACTTACATTTTAACAAAAAGCTAAAGATAAGTGCTGAGTTCAAGAAATGTAGTGGTGGTTTCATTTTAATCAAATGTTCAGAATGCTATCCACCAGTTCACAAATTTGATTGCTGATAAAAAGCCCAGCAAAGGATAAAGATACGTGTTTACAAATTTTGTACTGGCTCCTTTGCATTCTTGATTTAAATATAAAACACAGGAAAAGTGTATGGAAAATATATATTTTATCCAAAAATTTTCTGTGCGACTAATTCATCACAGAATAAAAACGAAGGTCTCGCCTCACAAATTCGTATTAAGCGACCGGATTCATTCCTCTCAGCACATCATCGGAGCAGAATAAAAGCAGCCGCAAATTAAATCAAAATCTAAAAAAAAATAGATTTGTAGAAATGCGAAGAATGGATTAATTGACCTTAAATGTGATAATAGATGTGCCATAGTTTTTGGAAACAAAAGTTAAAATTGTAAAAATGTAAACTGGACAACACACAAAACGATGATACGCTGATGGACACGAAACCAGTTGTTCACAATTAATATGGATTTGTAAGATAATAAGCCGTCGCTTTTGGTTTATGACAAATATACGTTATTCTTAATACAAAAATCTTTTGAAAGTTAACTACGTATTAATTTTATTTAAGTAAAACTAGAAAATATACTTCTCTGACACATCTCAAATGTTCTCAAATGATCTGATCGCCGAATGTAGCTTTGCCATAGAATGCAATTCCACGTATTCCACGTTTCATTTCAGTTCGCCAAACTTCCTTTTCGGATGAATTGTTAGCAGCCTTAGCTTTTTTCTGGGGCTATACATTTGTTTATCTTGTTTTGTTTAGTGATTGAATGGGTAATGTAACATTATTTAACTGTAACTCAGCTTTGCTTAGCTAATTAACGTGGTAAGTAACCGCCGAGTCGCAAATGATTTTATGCGATCATATTCAAAGTTACTACTACAAATGCATTTTTGTTCTTTAATGTTTTATTTCTGTTAGTTGTATATACCTATGAGTTAGTAGCTGTGGTTATTATATGTTTTAATTATTACGGACAAATAATTGTAGTTAGTTTTACATCTGTTTATTGTAGCCGATTAAAGAACTCAACTACTGGCATATTGTTTTAGACCCTTTCTTTTTGTACTAAGTGCGATTCAATTGAAGAAAGAACATATTACTTACTGTACGGAATGAATGACGTTGAGCGCTAACTTTTACATTGTGACGTGTGTAAGGAACGAGTAATTAAAATTATAATTACACACGTAAGCCGATAATAAAAAGCAGTACTTTTTCATTACTTCAAATTAATATTCAATACCATCAATCTATATACCGGATCGACCAAGACAATAACATACAAATTGTTTCTCCTAATAAGCACCAATCGACTTGGCAGTGCAGTGTAGTGGAGCACCATGCGATGATGAGAATTAACAAACATAATTACCGAAATGAAAGGAATGGTGGCCGTAGGTACGTGATTTCTTTCGAAAGTGTTCTTCGTTGGATCCGCACCACCGTCCAATTGGAAATGTCTATCTCCGTCGGCACAATAATGCAATGGTAATAATCTATCATTAGTAATTAACGGGTCATAGATGGTTGAGGAGATTACGTTAAACAGGTTGGTCGTATACTGCCGCCACGGTTCATGGTTACGCCGATCGGCGAGCCGAACTAGTGTCATTCGGTACTGGGCCGCTATTAAAAAGGCTTTATAAAGAGATAAACAACTTTAATAGGTACTAAATGTTTATCTAGACGAAACAATATAGTAATTTAATTCCCATTAATTTCGACCCAGGTTATATTTTACACTTCTTCATATATATTGGACGTTGATCAATACAAAAGGTGATACCACCATAAAATTATCGGAAAAAGCGGGCGTTATCCTATTTATAATATTCTGTTTCAATAATAGAACTTGAAATTTTGTATTTATTTTACAATCTTAGCTGAAATGAATCCCATTAAGAAGTAGTAATGTGTGTTTACTTGTGTTATACGTATAGATTTACCTAAGGTTTCATTCCTTTCTATTTTCAGCTTTTCTTTCCCAGTCCATGGTCCTTAATCATTTTAAATCTTATTCTGTTGTGTTCATCCATTTTCTTATGTTTTCTCCTCGTCGTGCTTCCAACTGTGTCTTCCGTCGAAACCATTTTCATTGCTCTAGTTCTATGCTTGCATGATCCAAAAACGAATACGTTGCGTAATGACTTCTCTCGTTATGGGTGAATATCGATGTGATTCTATTGTTTTATCTTTCTTTTTCATTTTTTATTTCTTTCTATTTTTATTTTTATTTTTTTTATTTTTTATTGATTCTCATCAGGAATTTTTCTTTTCGATGTGTCTAGTTTATTTAGGGTTTATAGTTCGCATCCATGTAGAGTTGTAGGTCTTAGAGCGTTGGTTCTATACGAGGGCAAGGTGACTCTTCTTTTAGTTTATTACCGATAGAAATTCATATAAAGTTGATGATGATAAACTCTGAAGAAATTAATGGCTAAGTTTGAACGGGGTCGTACACCACTTGATTACAATATACGTGAAGAAATATCACACTATATATGAAAAAGCACACTATATGATTCTGGAGAATCAACGCTCAAAGGTAGATGAGATAGTTGAAATTCTAGATTAGAGGTTTCCCAAGCGTGTGCCGCGGCACCCTGGAGCACCGTAGAAAGTAAATGGGGCACTCGTGCAAACGTGGGCAAAGAATGGTCTGGAATATGGTAGAACAAGCATTTCGAAACAGCTTCAAAGTTAATGGAACTGTCTAGACTAAATCGTTTCCGTACCTGGTAGAACCTTCTAAGTTGATGGGACGGCTGATATAAATGCGGCACTACTTTAGTGAACCAATTCAGTTTCTAAATTACAACCGAAGAGTGAAGATTTTGAGAAGAAACATGAACGGTTTTAAGACGTTCGTTTCCAGCAGAATTCCCGCTCTGTTTCTATGTTCCGCTCTATTATATTTTCATGAAGTTGTAGAAAAATTGAAAAATCTTTATTAAACAAGCAAGTCGACAATTTAAGTGGGAATGATCAAGTTTCGACAAGTAGTGGGGTAGCAAAGAAACGGAAAAATCGTAAATACGATAATAATTATTTGAATTTTGGCCTTACTTCAATAGAAGTAAGCAATGTAGAGTGATTGCAGTGTGTGTGCTGTTTAAAAGTTCAAATGTCCGAGCGCATGCTCTCAAGTCAGCTAAAGTTACATCTTGAAATCAATCTCCCTAACATGGTTGAAGGATCTCGCGAAATCTTCAGTAGGAAGCTGCAAGATTTACAGAAGTAAAAAAGTGTCTTTAATAAACAAACATCGGTATCAGACAGAGTGACGAAGTGCAAAAACTTTATACCGTTGCAGAAGGGTCCTTAACGTAGTTCATATTTCAAATGTACCTTTGTCCGACACTAGTAGAGTAAAGTGTAACGTGGTGGTATCCGTTTGGTTGACGATGAACTGCAACCACTATCGATAACATCGGAAAACTTCACAAAATGGTTGACGAATAAAGTTAGAGAAACAGCAGAAGTTGCGGGTATCTCGAAAGAACGTATTGATTGAAGATATGGCGATGAAAAAGCTAACTACTCGCTGAGTACCGCGTTTACTCACTCAGGAACAGAAGGTTAGAGTTTTGGCGTCGATTAATAACTGTCGATAAAACTTGGATACACCAGCAATGAGCTCCGAAAAAGATGAATGCTCTTGGCATTTTATGGGTATAGCCATGGAGTTGCGTCAATCGACCGACTACACACAAGCTAAAGGTGGGAATTGCGAAAAAACGGACATATTTCAAGAAAAAAAAAGATTTGTTGCATCAAAATAACACTGTCTTAGACAGGGTGTTAGGTAAACATGCGGCAAAAATTCAAGGGGTTATCCCTTGGCCTATTCTAAGAATATTTTGTCCTACGATGATTTCTAAAAAGGCCCTTTGTTTCGAAGATACACAGGATGAACAAAATTTGCAACAGTGACATCATTTTATTATCAAAAGGTACATGTACAGTTGCTCAATCTACAATAAATGTTCGAAATGACTTCCTCTAGCCTAGATATAAGCATTCAATCACTCAGTGAGTCAGTATAGTCAGTGAGTGGCGAACTCTTTCAAACACACCAGGGTTGTTTCTAATTGAGCTACATCCAGCAATTACTTGATTTCGCAATTAGCAGCATTCGAAGTAAGTAGTAGTGCCTGGACACGTTGAATGCGGTATGGATATAACAAATTACCCTTAAGCATTTTCCAAACTGTCCAATGACTTAGATTTAAAGTATTGGCAATTTGTCGCGTAGAAGTAGTTGGGTCTTCCTCTATAATGTCTAACACATTCTGTTCCTATTACTGTCATTAATCTTGCTGGCCCTTCATTTCGTTTCAATGTGCCTGTTTCACGAAGACGTCGATGAATGTTTTCGAAAATTTTTCGGTCGGAGATATAGCGGCCAGGTAACCGTTCAATGTATAATCGTCCAGCTTGTAATGAACTTCCATCAGCAAGTCCATACATGAAATGCATGTCAGTTATCTCGGCGTTCATATACATGGTAGAGGACTTCACACTAACAATTAAAAACATGTCAAGCAGCCAAACGTCATTCAATGGAAACAACTGCGACCGATACAGACGATGATCACTGAGGAGACGTATTCAAATGAAATCCACTTGTACGTTAATAGGTAAAACAGCCGTTCCAAGTTATCGTCAACAATTTTTTGTACTTGATAAACTCATTGGCGTACACCATACATTTATTGAAATTAATGATTTCAATGAATATCGAATATGATTGTCGCAAATTTTGTTCACATTGTGTATTCGAAACAAAGGCTGTTTTCAGAAATCATCATAGGACAAAATATTCTTAGAATAGGCCAAGGAATAACCCATTGAAATTTTGGCGTATGTTTATTTAACACTCTTAGTTTCAGCGATCGTCGTGACAAGAGTTCACGAGTTGAACTTAGAATTTATACACCATTAGCCCTATTCACCAGATCTAGTATCTAGTGACTTTGTTTTGTTTCCTAGGGTGAAAATTTTGTTCGCAGAACAGAGAAGGGTCGCTGGAAAAGGTGTATAGATTTATAAGAAGCATACGCTGACAAATAAAACTGAATTTCACAAAAAATAGTGACGTACATTAATTTCTTTCTTGGGCAGTTATTTTAAATTATTGGGTTAAATTGATTTTCGCATCATACACCAGCATGGCGAATATGCTTTTGTATTCAGAAAGGATGAGTTTCGAACTTATTGTTACAGCTATTCGTTCGTCTAGCAGTTGTCAACAGTCGGGAACACTTTGGTAGTAGCCGATAATTTACGAAGTTTCATTTGTTTGAATATTACGCCAGTATTACTTATACTTGTATTTCACTTTTCCTAAGAGATTGCAATTAATTTTGTACATACACGGTATAATATATTATTTTTCTCTTAAAAATAAAAAAAAAAAAACAAAATTACATATGTATTCAATAAGAATCACAACGTTGATTCTAATCAGAAGAAATTATTGGCATGCAAAGCGTATTGAATAAATGTACATATTCGTTCGATCATCAATCGTCAAGGCAGTAATAGAACGCGGGATAATATACAATTACGGTTACATAACCCGACATTAACACGTAATGCTTTTGTTATGTGATTTTTTCGATGCCAATTGGAATCGTCCTACGTTGGCACCACCTACAACGATAGCACTTCTCGCGGTGCCGTTGTTGTAAGGGCACGGCCACTAAGGAGGGGCCGTACAGCTGCCGGGGCTAATTAACACATTATACAGGTGTCAACCTGACGAACCTGTACTAATTATTAATAAGCAATATGTCCCTCGCCGCGTGTAGTTGTTTTTCATGTGTTGTTTCGTGTGCTTTTCATAGATGTGCGTTATTGGTGGACTCTGTCATTCATTTAACGAAGTAGGCTTTCGAATTGAAATCAAATGGTGGAATTGATCAAGTTTGATTCAATTTTTATGAAATTTCTGTACAAATTTGTTGAATTAAATTAAACATAATCAATATCCTTTTGAAAACATTGGCAATGTGTTACAATTATTGTTATTAAGTCATTGGATATTAAAACGTTTACTTCTATGGGTTCAGTTCATGTCTTTGTTGTGTGTTGCGTAACTCTATATTTTAGTTGATCGAAGTGAATACATCGTCACGATCATTAAACACACTGTATACATTACGAATTAATTTAATTGTACTAAGGTTTCTTGTAATTAATGATCCATTATTCTTGGCAGTTAGTAAGTATACTCACAAATATTAAACTGGTAACGATAGCGAAGTTACTAAAAAAAAAAGAAAAACACGCGTTTCGATTAATAGAAACGCAGATAAGATGAAGGGGTAAATAGGATCCACCTACTAATAAATTCCCCAATCTCCAAGATATTATATACTGGAAGTAGTTTACGTAAATAACTTTCTGCATAAGCCAGACTTCTTTCAAACAAGCTGTTCGCATGTTGTTCTGTTTTGAGTCATAACGTCACTATTTATTTCTAGCTTTAAAAGACATTAACAAAAATAAAAACTAAATCTAGCACGTTTAAAAAAGTTTTTTTTAGTTACGGCTTACACATACAACACCATTGTAAATTTGTTTTGGAAACTATTCCAATGGCGGACCACATCAGTAACGCAACTTCATGAATTTCCTCACGAAAATTTTCCATAACCTGTCGGGTCATTTCAGAATGGTAGCAATTCACTAAGCTATTGCTTTCGTCAATATTTTAGCATTTCAGAGAGGTTGGTAATCTTTGGCTTTAAGATGTTCCTACAAAAAGAAGTTGTATAAGGATAAATCGGGAGCCATCCGATGTCACCTTGCAAGGTAGTAAGATGTTCAGGCAACATTTTACTCAGAATTTCGAGTAGATGCCGAGAAGTTCTGAGTAACTTCATTCTGTTGAAACACCACATTGTTTTGTTCGCGTTCTTCATGAAGATATTTAAGTTTTGGTCGGAGAAAGCACTTAAGCATGTTGTAAATAGGTTGGAAGTCAATGCGGCCTTTTTCGAAACATGTAGAAAACTAGCTTCCTTTGGGCTCAGGAGCGGTCGCTGATGGTGTTCCTTAGGGTTCACTGTGGCCAATAAATGGATGTGGTTTTTTGATAATATAAGTGGAAGTGTGAAATGACCAGATTTTAAGATACAACTTAAATTCTTGTCGATCAGAAATCTTTATTACAGCAGTTTGTTTAAAAGTTGAACGTTTTAGTAGTTACTCAATCGAAATTCGATCAGATTTGCCGGTGTCGTTGCAATCAGATGTTTCTTTTCAATGCGGAATTTGTCTGCTTAAAATTTAACACCCACATACTTATCCGTAACAGAATCATCTTGGCGGAGCACAAATGGAACATGAAATATTTGCAATGTTGTTATCGCAGAACCGTTATCACGAACACGAAACACTTCATGTCCGATTCTTTCCGACGCAATTCATTCTGACAACTAAAGATGGCCTTTGTACTACTATCAAGCGAAACGTATTCTGCTCTCATCTCGAGCAATGATTATTCAAAATCGGGAAGGTCTTTTTGCCAAACTTTATGAGTTGTGAACGCTAATTAATTACAATAGTAAAAGATCCAGCTTTTAATATCATTTTCTAGCATTTTTGTCATTTGTCCCTTTTACTTTTAAATAAAATATTTGTATACACCATATTTCATTTTGAAATAAATATTTTCTATGATTATTTCATTTTATACCATGACGAAGATAGATTTAACAAGCAGCAAGCGATCCAGTTAATACATTTGGCCGAACGCGTCTTCCACTTCTTAAAGGTTGTCAATTAATCTTTGGAATTTTTGCAAAATACTGACAAATGGCAGTATCGGTTTATTGATGCATACGCAAACGTTCTTTAAACTTTTCAGCCAAATATTGCATTGTGAGAGCTGCTGCGTGAGACGATGCCTCATCGCGATGTTTCATAATATCTTTTTCGGGAAGTTTACTCAACATCTTACGCAAATATTTCAGTGTACCATTTTGCTGTTTTTGTTCATCCAATTTAATTGCATACCAAGCTCGTGCTTCTAAACGATACTGCATAGATAACCTTTTTCACAGCTCGCCGCTTCTTTGTAATTGTTGGTGTTTTTTCGCTTTTATGGATCCATACTCGATTTTCTTGACGGATAGGAATGACGAAAATTGGATATAAGTCTCGTCAACTGCTACAATTTTAGAAAATGCTCTTTTTTCTGAAAATCAGAAAGAACGAAACGACTGATACCTTTTCTTAAGTAATAATGATCGTTTATGATTGTCTTTGGCAGTTGTGGATTCAATCTTGAGTTGATGTATCATTAGAAAATACGTGGTTCTGTTGCTATCTTCGTTTATTTATTTTAGCAGCAGCAATATTTTATTTCTGGCGCTGAAAAAACCCTTCGCGTTCGATGCTTTTATACTACCGGAAAATCTAGGATGTTTTTTCATTTAATGTTGATTATAAAAGTTCCTTTGAACTCAAGCATTTTTGTTATAATAAATCATAATTCGAAAATGCTCTTTCATTAATTCTATTTTTCAATTAGTTTACTTTCACTACTATCTAAAACAAAATAAATACTTCGGTTCTTTCAATGCAAATGCATTAGTACTAGCAACTGTTTTTTATGAGCTACTCAATATTTTTATTTCTAACAATATCGGCTTGACCATCGCAATACGTTCTTTGTTTAAGCCTTCCGATTTTAATGTAAGTACAAAAAACCTGTTGTGCCAACTATGTTGAAAAATGTGGAGTAATGGAGTCGCTTATTGGAAATAGACGGTATATTTCGTCTTCGAAAACTGCGTCGAACCCTACCAAGAACGAAAATCTGTCGGTGGCTCATTCGTTCGTCCCTTTGAAAACTCACCAACACTCGATTGTCAAAACTATACAGAATATTTTGCGAAACTCGTTACATAGTTATAAGTTTTATAGATATAGGAAGTTATATTATGGGGGTCATTAATTTAAAATATTTTCTCGTACGAAGCATTTCCGGTTGAGCTGGAAGTGGTCGTCAAGTTTCTTATTTTAAGTACAATGGTGTCATTGTTTTTATTAGCTCTAGCGAATGTACACATCGCTTGTAAATAATTTTAAATAGGATATCTTACCCGGAAAGTCTACTTTTTTCGAGATATTTACCCATTGAAATTTTAACATGCGCACTGCTCTTGTTAGAATTAAGTGTATGCGTACTATACCTTATCGTTATTAATTTTTATACAGGGTGTTTGCAAACTAGTTTCCAAATACAGATACCTTTAAACTGAGAAAATCCTTTTTTTCAAATGGACACTATTGTATTGGAAAGATTATTTCACATTGATTCAAATTAGCCTTTGATACAACCTATTTTCGTTCATTTTATCTAAACTGTTATGTATTGCTGTATGTACAAGAAATTAATTTCTCGTTTACCGTTAAATATATGTGCGAATATATCTTGTTATTCTAGTTTGTTTTCGTACTTTGTGCAATGTAGATAATGAAAAAAAATTAAGCAAACGCGTTTCATGACGGCCGACGACCCGTCGCCTTTAATATTTACTGGGATTATTTTTCACTTAGTTGATAATTAATTATTGATTAACGGCTGCCGGTGAAAAAGAAGGAAAAGCACGGATGTCAGCAACGACAGGGGCGTAACGTCAGTTAGGGGCCGATATAAATATTACACGAAACGCAAGTCTCTAAGAATCAATTTCCCTTTTGACGCGCGGATAAAGAAGCAAAGAAAGAATGATAACGACATGCAAGAAGCAGTAGAAGAGTTCATGAACACGTAAGAAGGATGAAGATGTTGAAGATGGAGTAGTGGAAAAGAGAAGAAAAGGAAGAGCGGCGGCTAGCGGCATCGGTTGAGAAAATTACGCAGCGCGTTCGCTTGTTCCCTTTTTTATTAAAGAAATAATTAGTGGCGAAAATGTTTCAAGTTAAAAACGGAAATCTTCCCATTCGAGCAAGAGGATGGCAGCAGAAGCGACGGTGCTACTCAAAGGTTTTAACCCCTTTAAAGAAATTAGTGCGTGCACGTCGGTCTTACGTCATGTCGCTCGAAACAAAACGAAAGAGATGTCGGACGTAAAGCGCTGTTCGATTTCAGTTGGATCAGTGCTCCTCAAACTTTTGCGGTAGATGAATAAGATTCATCACTTTCGGTTTCTATTTGGTTTCCCTCATCGCATCTGTACTTTTCTAAACTCGATTCAAAAGATGTTAAAAAAAAATGGTAGAAATCAAAAAGAAAATAGGCTGCATTTAGAAGAATAAGCTGAATTTTTTGCTTTTTGGTAGCTGTTACATGCTAAATAAAGTAACTTTTAGAAATCTAATTGACCACCTTATTTTCAAGATTTAACCTATTCTTATTCGTACGGGTATATGTATACATGCGTAAAATTCTCTTCAATGTATTCTTCCAGCACTACTAACGCTTCAAACTTCTTCGTTGCCAAATGCAATGGTCAAAATATGAATGTTGATTGTATTTATTATGCTTATGCGTAATTTTGACAAAGTATGTTTGTAAAATCGAGATGTATATATATAACAGCATAAAAACAATGTTTGTCCATTATGGGTATACATACAGAGTGAGTCATACATATAATAATTATTGTAGGTAATCGTCCATAATTTCATTGATCTTTGTAGAATATACAAATATTTTTAGGTTATGTATTGATAATTATAATCTAAAGTATTTATGACTTCATACAGAGTGATACAACTATGGGAGATATTTGCAATTTCTGCTTTGTAAGTTTTTACAAATTTTCTTTATGGGAATTTTTCTGCTCTAAATATCTGGGCATTTGAATTGCTCCATTAATGAGAATTGTGCTTATTTGGGAATCTATTTCTTGTAAATTTGTCTTCCAGTTTGTCTCGTATCCAGTTGTCTGAAAATAATTCGTGCAATTGTGACCATATTAAAATAAATTCGTAAGAACCATGTTTTTGAACCGATTCGAAGTTTTTCAAATTCCGTCCTATTCGTTTAACTGTGTTTGGTGATCATTTCTATTTTTTTGGATACCGATACATAAAGGGATCGCATTACTTTGTTGCATTCTCCATAGATAATCTCAATTCGTGCTCGCATTTATGTTTATGCGTGTTTAAAATTGAATAATAAATGACATTTCATCAATTTTGGATTGTATCGTAATGATTATTACTAATTTGGGTAAATAATACTTTAAAAAACTAGGTAAGTTAGTCCTTTACTCGCTACATACATTGACAGGTTCTCAATATCTTAAGAAGTATTAATTGTAATTGCATAATATACACACATGTAATTTTTCATGTATTTTTATAGGAGAAATTTAACGATAAGTGGTTGTATTTGAAAGTTTATGCGAGCTTATCGGATATGTTGTATAGTGCTTTTGAAAAATTTATTCGAATTCTAATACTACCTTTTACGGATAACATACAGTTATAAAAGTTTACATACACTCGCCCATCGTTGCTATTTCCGTTATAACCGGAAGTGTCATGCTATTAAAAATATTTCTATTCAATAGCATATGTCAGCTTTAGTGTACTAGAAAGTTTTCAGAATTCATGTATAGTTGTTCATATATTGATCGATGTAATTTCTAGTCAGACAGTCTGTTTTGCATAATAGCGTTGATCAAAGTTTAAAGCCTTTGTTATAGGGCTAGTGTCTCGCATGTGGCCCCGAACTGTCATAGTGAAATGCTACACATTATAAATAAGTTGTCAAAATGGACAAAATTGTCTCCATAATAACTTGCTGTGAGTTTGTTTTATCCGCCCAACAAAAATCTTTTCTTCTTCTTCTTCAGTTTAAATTTGTTTTTTCGCAATTCTATTCTGTACGAACGAAATTTACATTTTGTAGTTGTTCTGTTAATCGATGGTTTACTACTAACTACACTCCGCCAAAAAAGTATCGCATAATTTAGTTTTGAATCATAAAAGTATCGTATAATCTTTGTTTGTAGCATAAAGTTGTAAATATACTTTAATGCGCTCTAAGATATAATTTCTATGATTGTTTAAATAAAATACAGGCCAAATAAAAACAAGAACTCATACTTGAGATTTTTATTAAGACAAGAAATTATAATTTTGGAAAGAAAAATGTCATAACAGTAGCTTTTAATACTGAGTATTGCCACCTCTGGCTCTTATGACCGCTCGCATACGGTTTGGCAGAGATTCGATTAACCTCTGTATATAAGCCTGATCCAAATTCTCCCACTCCATGCAGGTCCACTGGGGCAACATTTTGGATTCATGTCCGTACTTACCGCAGGCCAATCTAAAACTGGAATACCAACATCGTTAAGGTATTCCTGGACGATTATTGCAACATGCGGTCGTGCATTATCGTGCATTAACATGAATTCGTTTCCTATAATTGGCGCATATGGTACTACATGTTCTTCTAAAATGTCCGTTATATACCTGTGGGCAGTCAGTGTACCTCTGTCTACTGGTACTAACTCTGTACGACCTGTTAAACAGATGCCTCCCCAAACCATAATAGAGCCACCAGCGAAATTAGGTCTAGGTCTGATGTTACACTGCGAATAGCGCTCACCGTCTCGTCTGTACACTGAGATACGCCTATCTGAGGTGTAAAGACCAAATCTTGACTCATCTGTGAAGAGTATATTGGCCCAGTCATTAATGTTCCAATTTACATGTTCTCTGGCAAACCTTAAGCGAGCCACTCGGTGGTTCCTAGTGAGACGAGGGGCTGTTACAGCTACTCCAGCTCTTAATCCACTCTGTCGTAACCTATTCGGAATAGTTTGAGTACTCTCACGAGTATTTCTGACTCTAGCCAAGTCGTTCTGCAATTGTCTCGCAGTTACATGTCTTCGACGTAATGCTTGTGGTAGTAAATAGCGGTCATCTTGGCGAGTAGAACATCTTGGACGATCTGGTACAGGTCTTCTACTGTAATTGCCTGTTTTCCTATATCTGGCTACGGCTCTAGAAACACTTGACTGATTGATGTTCATCAAATTAGCAACGTATGCTTGAGATCGTCCATCTTCGATTAAAGCGACTATAGCAGCCACTTGTTCTGAAGTTAAATTGGTCATTTTAGTTTTAAAAGCGTTGGTACAGAACTCTGACTTCGCACTTTAAAATTTGTCCGTATAGGAAGACTTTCAATAAACAACTGAACAAACCTTACACATATGCATTTTTCTAAGTGTGTTCTTTTGGAAAAAAAAGTAAAAATGCTATGTTCCATGATTTTGTTAGTGTTTTTATAGTTCACATACACGAGGCAAACTTTTTGTGAACGTACAAAAATATTTTGGTTTATAAATGCCCTTTGTTAGTTTATGCGATACTTTTTTGGCGGAGTGTATAATAGTTGTTTAGGCAATTATTAGTAGACTTAATTAATTTAATAAAAAAAAATTGAAGTATTTATTGGATCATTGCAGATAGATCGTACAAAAAGTTTAATACTAAAAGTTACGAATCTACTGAAAGATATAGGTCGTACTTTCTATAAAACATTCTGCATAACAAGCCGTTTCATATGGTGATAAGGTATTACAAGATGCTAATAATTTACAACAGAATTTAGTCCTTGATCAACAGTGTCACGAAATATTAGAACATTTGTAAACTTTTGCAAACCAGAAATTTAATAGATCGTTGAAAGAATTATCCGCAAATTGTTGCAACTAGGCACAATATACCTTAACTGAAAATAATTTAGTTACTCCACTTTGTACATCATCTACTTGAAGTTATGTTATGCACTGACAATTGTTATAATGGGCGAACCATCCCTGCGAATTCGAAATATCGTGCCTTACCGGCACATTGTTTATCAAAGCGGTTTTTTCTTGCTATTTTATTGAATTTTTATTTTATGTTAATTATATCGAAACCTAGCACAATTGATAAAGTAAAATATTGACAGTAATTCAGTTTCTCTCTATAATGAAAAAACGATCAATTCTTTTCACCCTGTACCTGTTTATGAATGTTAAACACTAATTAATGGAATTAAGAAATTAATTTTGCTAAATCTTATTTGTTTCACTCTATATAAATCTTGCTAGTTTTAGTGCTACTTGTGAGAGGGATACTTGGTAATAAAGCTACTACATAAATAAAGAAGACATTTGTTTTGATTTTATTAACTATTAATTATAACGGTGAAGGATGATTTTTGCAATGAGCGAGAGAAGTTCTTTTCAGTCTTATTATGTCTTCTTATATTTAGAAATATGGCTTCTAGATATCCACGTGGATCGACCTTTATATAGGAAATATTATTACGTTAGCGTAGCAACTGCTTATAAGCAATAGACTACTACTTTATTAAATTGTTGAAATTTCGATCTAAAGTTTTCATAAAACTTTCTAAGCTCTTTTAACTACATATATATAATCAAAATTAAGTTTATGGTGATGACCCTTACTTTGTTTAAATAATATATACTATAATGAGACTCAAAAAACACAAATGTATCGACAACAACCGTAACCGCAAGCTTAATTAATTCACCCGGAACGGCAGTTTCGAGGATACGAATGATGCACATTCTTGACCGGTGACCGAATGATTTGAAATGATCGTCCTGGATTACTTGATTAAACTTTTGAGGTGTGGAGGTCGCCGATACTTTTCTTTTCTTTGCCATACTACGCTACAGTCCTTGCTATCACTGTTGTAATGAGGCTCTGACTTAAATTGAACTTCTCATTTTTAAACAAATTTATTTAATGTGCGGAATTTGCTTACTTTTATTTTGAGAATAGAAATGTAAAGAAATATTAAAAATTTTTTAGTGTCAAAGAATTTACGATTTATTGATTTGAAAAAATTAATGTTTCAACAATTACCTAAGTCAATCCCTATCCGGTCGTTAAATTATGAATTTATTTTAACTAGAACATCTTATAGGGAACATTGAAAGATATTGAGTTATTTTTTCAGGTAGAATTTCACTGTTTAATTAATCTCACCTCCTTCTTGTAGAAATTAGCCAGGAAACTGCGCGAGCGCTACATTAAGAAGCGAATTCTGAACAGCCATCCGTCTCACGAAAATCAACACGTCTACATTCCGGGAGAATCTACTGGTTTCGCTTGAACATTGTCTCAGGCAGAATTCAACGATTGTTGAATATGCAACAATCCACCTTGTGTGCAGTCATCATTAAGGTTTACCTTTATAGCGCAGGAGAAAAGCAGATATATTGATAGACTAGATTTACAACATGTTTGCCAAACGGGTGACTACTATAAGACTAGGACCCGACATCATCCGAGGCTTTATAGTTAAAGGCTGCTCGTAGGGTGCAATCTTGGTATAGACCCGTTTTAACGGGGAGGGCTTTATATATATATATATATATATATATATATATATATATATATATATATATATATATATATATTGTTACGTGATAAATATTAATGAGAGTATGTTTTAGGGGCATATGCCAATGGCACTCGGAAGTGTTAAATCCTGATGACACTATACGTTTTTGACGCATCAAAGATGGATGAAGACGTTGAATGTTGTACGTAGACGCCAACAATAAAGGGACCGGGACCGGAGTATTTTCCGAGGATCCCCAGCAAAAAGAGTCATGACCGTTAGGAAAGGAGATCATCGCTTTCGAGGCAGAAATCTCAGCTCAGCTTTGAATCTACCAGTAATGGCGAATTTGGGTCAAGTCAGCTCCAGAGCTCTATCGTTGGTTTGTGAAACGTGCAGTATTAATGAAATACGGGTGAAAGGCTGCGGTGCTAATCATGGCAAAGAAAAATGGGACAGATGGTCCAAAAGGAGTTCGAGCATGAGCATGTAGTATGCTGGAGCATGTATATGGTTCAGAATCTTTTATTCGACTACCTTCTTCATGAAAGGATTTGAACTAATAGCCATGAAAAGTTCTTGAAGAGATGTCATGAAATTAGTTTCTTAGACGTATTTTAACACGCCGGCAACGTTATGATAATTTGCATCGCTGTTGAGATTCTGACTGGATCCGTTTATGGGACACCTCCATAAGATACTGTGAGTGGCTACATCACGGTGACTTTTTTGGATAATGTGCTAATTTATGCCAAAGCAGTGGGTTAGAGGCATAGAGGGATGCATAATGGGGCTGGCTATTCTGGTTGAAATACTCTCTCACCCTGTCATTATTTGTACTCATCAAAATTGGATCAATATACAGTATTTATTTTGAATTATTTCAAAATATATCTTCGACAAGCAACACTTTACACATTTTAACATATTTTTAGAATTGTGAATCGACACGGCATAGACATGTCTGCGAGGTTGGTTTTCGAAACAGCAACATTGATTGTCTTCTTTAAACCAAAACGTTACTTGTGGCTTAGCCTGCGTAGAGTAGTGGGTTAGAGGTTGTGGGTATTACCGTTGCATCGATGCATGGTCAAAAAACGCATAAATTAGGTATGCAAAAGGTAGTGAGTTTCTAAGCATCAAATTATAGGATTTCTTCGCGAACTATAAGTAATCTGTAGATCGCAGGTTGAGAAACGCTGATTGTGAGTTGGATGAATGAAGGAGGGAATGGGTTTCAGGAAGGGAGAAGAGGAGTAAGTGGATGACGGGTGGCTCCGCTAGGTTGTGCAGGAAATTATAAAAGGGTGAGAATTTACTCGTTTTTGTTCTTATCGGCGCGTTCGTTATTCTTCTTGTTCTCTTTCGCTTCGACTAGAGAAGGAGAGAGCCGAGAGGGCGAACGTACTTATATATATATATATATACGTATACATAGAATTGGAAACGCCGTGGAACAGAAGAAGACGCCCATCAGAAGCGCGAACGAAGGCAAAGACGCCGCCGTGCTAGCGCTCCTCCACATACATTATTGTCATTTCTCATTTGAAGCGATTATCATTAAAAATATTAATGGTCCAACATTCTTCATGGAAGTCTTAATTTATATAGCGTAAATTTTGTATGCGTACTTTTCTCTCTCTTACGCGGAGAGAGTTTCCTTTCTTTTTCCGATGGTTTCCATCCGCCCCCCTCGCGATCTCCTTCGCCACCCTCATCAGGACAAATGAATAATGAGTGCGAGATTATTTCCTTTGGTCTTGTTATATGTGATTTAAAATTGCAAGTGACAGGCACTTAGGCGGCAATTAGGAATTTCGTATTTTTTCTTCGATGCGATGTTTAGTCTCTTTCGGTTCTGATATTAAACGCCGGAGAGCACACAACCTATTACTGTTGTGTTTCTAACCGGCGAAAGCGAGCGCAGCGGCGCGGCGACTTCTCCAGGCCTCGGCGTCGTTTAATCGTCGAAAAACAAAGGACAAAATTAATGCGACGTAATATTAACAGTTGAATAAGTTCTCTGCGTCTGAAAATAATGAAATTGGTAAACATCGATTATATTTTAACTTCTTATGTATGAATGTTTTTAAATATTTCCTCTTTATGTAAAATAAATGCGAATTCGAAATTACAAAGGCCGAATTACTAAAAAAATTAAGATGTACGTATAGAGAACCTTAATACAATTTTATAAATGGTGACAATTAAAAAAATCTAATTATAATAATGAATATCGGGTCTTCCATTTAACATGAGCACGATATTTGACTTCAACGGTAGTCCAAATCGAAAGGATATTTTTATCCATCCTGTATAATCTTTAGGGATCATTTATATTTAACATCAAGCTTAATATTTAGACAAAAAATAAATATAATTTTAAATATCTAGTTTAAATAGGTAAGACAGGTACGTTTCTTAGCCCAGATTTTTAAAAATAGCAGAATGTCTAAAAAAGCGGCTTGAATCAGATATAGGAAACTCCCTCTTCCGTTAAAACTGCGGCCTCTTTTGATTTTTCCAATATTGCCTTGAGAAGCAACGTTGGAAAAGGATCTCCTTATATTAATTGGTTATAATAGAAATCATTAGGCCGTAGGTAAGCCACATCCAGCTAGCTAGCGGCGACAACGTTAATTTACATTTTTATTGAAACAGGGGGATTGTTGATTGCGTAAGTTGTCAACTATTTATAACATGTGAAATCAACATAGCTCGTTTTAACAGAGAGTCACTAAAATTTTGGTAATCTAAAATTAACTTCTTCTACGTGTAACCTAGAGGCCAGTTAAATAATTTAGTTACAAATTATTTAACGCCATAATTTTCCCGTGAAAATCGGTGATTTCCGATCCTACCAGCATTGATTAACTCACGCGAAGCTCATTCGATTGTGCTCCTGTTTCTGTTGATGGTTTTTATTGAAAGCATTTTATGTTTCTAAATGTAGGGAAGCATTACACTGACGCTGTCGTAGCGGAAACTATCGTACACACATACCTAATGTAAAATAAACCGTCACGAACATTTTTCCGGTTGGATTGCCTCTAATACCGAAAGAAGCTAGTACGAGAAGTAAGCTGAAAGCGGAAGAAGGTGAAGGGAATTTCTAGAAGCTAATTAAACTGAAAAGATTTTCGGTGTATGCGTATGTGTGTGTGTGTGTGTCCTCACCCTTCTTTTAAATACTGCTCGCGTGTACCTCTTCTCTCCCCGTGTCTACATCTGAGCCATCGCCACGTAGCCCTCCCGTGCTTTGCCTCCCTTTCGGTTGGCATCCGGGACCTTACTCATTTCCCTTCGCAAGCCGCCTTCTTTCGCTGGGCTCATTAAGTCTTGTATCGATCGTACACCCCCGACTCTTCTTCCACATTTCTTATGGCGTGTGAGAATTTTAATATGCGGCACTGTGTACACTCCACTCATTAATGCAAGATTGTTGGAATGTAATAGGCCGTTCTGCGGTTGCCTCTGTATTCAGATGAGAGAAGAGAAGCGATCGAACGTCATTCTTCCTTGTTCTTCATCGTCTTCGTGCGTCTTTAGCGGAACATCATCAGTCCTATAGTCGATGCTATTCTATGGTTGCTCAAGCGGAAGGCCAGCGCGTTAAGAAATGTTGGAAGAAGGAGAAGAAGGCGAAGACTAAGGAGGAATGGGAATATATAACCTCATTCCCCACTAACTAGATTATATGTCTCCGTTTTCGGTGGCCAATTTATTTGTTTATATTCTAAATGCAAATAAAACGTTGGGACGTCTTCTTTTCTTTGTGTCGTTTCGGCAAGCCCATGCATATAAAATTAAAATATAAATCCTCTCCCATGCCTTTCGTACGCGTATCGTCTTCTTAATCCGAATTGGTTTGTTAACTTTGTGGCGAGTGAAAATTAGACTTTTAATACGAAAATCGTCTAAGTTACTTGGGTGCCGTATATTGTTACAAGAAGGGTTATCAAGGACACAGCTGTATAAAACTTCATTAACTCGGTGCAAAATTGATATAATTGGCATGAATAATTTACAAATTATTAGTTGACTACGATTTTTTGTGAAATAATTAGATACCGTCAACTGGGATGAAGCCGATCCGTCGTGGTTAAGTCAGTCAAGCCGGGCTTGTTACATTTATTTATACGTATGGCACCAACGCATAAACATTAATAACTGTATTACATTTACAACGGTACAGTTGACTGATGATTAGGAAGGACAAAGCTGGATGAAATTATTACCTTTTGCAGAGACTAGACAGACTCGCGTTTTGTCGACTCCCGGGGACACCAGTTGGCAACACGAATCCATTGTCGCGAGGCGAATAGACACGAATCTATCTCTATCTGTCGCTCTGTCTCTCGAATCGCTGCAAAAAAGGAATAATTCCACCTGCCTTTGTCAGCTCTACTGATGATCAACTGCGATCCAGGAAGTGCGAATTAAATGTGAACAATAAACTTTCAATGAATTAGTAAAAACTAAAAAGCAAAACTTTTTAGTTTGAACTAATGTGAAATCAAAAATTTGCACAGGTGAATTTATGGAAACTAGGGTGGTCCATCGCACTTGGTAGGTGATAAGGAACTACACTAATAAACCCTGATACTCTAGTCTAGAGCACGTAGTCTAGCTACGTCCTCGGTTGTAAAGGAGCGGGCGCTAGAGATATGAAAAACAGTCGAAAACAAACAAGTCCTAACTTCGTCCTTCGAAAACGAGTACGTAATTTCGCTTATACGTGGCGGGCGCAAGTATATGAATGAGCGTTCGAAAAATCGACTCTTTAACGAAAGAACCATATCTGGTGCATAGGAACCGTCAGGAGTAACGTTCAAAATCAGCGAGAGAAAATGCGAATTTTTTTCTTTTCTTTTGGCGAAGAACGCATTTTCGAGACCTTACGACCTTATTACATCCAAGGCGTTTTATTCCAAATTGGAAATTGAATTTTAAATTAAGACGGCCTCATGCGAAATATTATTAGCAAATACTTCTATAAATGATGTGGTCTGATTAGTTCACCAGGATATTGGCTTTCTAGTCCATCGTCCCACAACGATTTATCTCTTTTTGCTTTTTTTTGTGTTTTTGCCCATTATTTTAATTTTTACGAAAAGGAAAATGTTTTGCGAATGGATTTAGTAATTCGAAAATATCAGTACATCCAATCATCCAGCCTTACACTTTTTGTATTTGCATGTAATATGGTTAATTAATTTAAAGGGCATATTTCTGTCCAACGTGAGTGTAGATAACACAATCTTGAAACATCAACCCAGCATTAGCCATTGTGTTTCCTATCCCAACGTACATTTTATGTGCTTACGTCGACACCAACAGATAGTTACGTATGTCAATAGTAAGAATAAGCTTTTGGTGGCTCACTCTTGATAGACGAGCTGTGTGGCATGGAAAGAAAAAAAATTCATCAAGATCATTTTTTTTACTCTAAGGCTCCCCTAGGCTCTAGTGGAAGAACGGAGGAGAATATTTTTTTCTAGTTTTACAAACAAGAAAGTTGCAGTTCTGAAGAAATTATTGAATTGAAAAAAACGGTTGTTTCTCTGTGTTAAAATCTCAGTTACAACAGATATTTTCAAAATAACTGTTCAACTTGACTACTATATTGATATTCTCGCTTTTCTTTATTAGTTACTAATTTGTCGATTTACTCAAAAATCCATTTTGAAACGGTCGTTTTTTCTAAATCATATCACATATGTATAGTGGTCAGTTTACGTTTTGTCTCCCTATTGCAGTGACTAGATATTGATATTATGTTCCGCGTGGTAAGGCCAAATAGTTAGGTTCATCTGCCTGCGGATCACATAGTACGGCTACGAGTAGTGGAAAACATAGATACGTCTCGTGGGGAGAGAAATCTATGTTTTCTTGTGAGAAACTTCATAATAAATTAGTCAAGTGGTAGTAAATAGTATATCCCAAGCAAGTCCAAGAGATATGAAATTAAAATGGTTGTATTTGATTTTTCCATATCGTATGCTTCAGACTTGTTTGAAGCAAGTCCGAAGCACAGAAGTTTGTGCTGAAAAATAGTCTGCCGGTCCATATGGAAACCTAACGATCCATGCAGTATAGTTTTGAGGTTGCTTGGGCCGATTTCGGGAACACCTTCCCAATAATAACTGATTTATTAGAACCCCGGAGGTCCTACAAAAAAAGAAGGTGCTAGTATTAGGATTCCAAAAAGACATTATGATGGTATCTTACGTACCCAAGAAATATAAGAATGTCCAGTTTTATCATGATGATGCCATTGATCCATATTCCGCTGATGAATATAAGCAATTTATGAGACGGCTAGGAATATCAGAAGATGATCGATGGTTGTATTGTATTCTTTAATGAACACACGATAATGTGTAGGTGATAATGCACAGATTATTTACGCCTCCAGTAACAAACTGATAAATATTCAAAAAAAGATCTTGTTCTGTCGCTGGCTAGAGACAATTTTGAGAGCGGTTCATTAGAAACAAATATGCATCGACCTGTTAGGGAAATCGGGAGCAGAGTTTTATCAGGAAATTCAATTTGGTGCGCATAGATGTTTTTATTTTTATTAAGAAAGACTTAAACATCGTTACGGATTCAAAGAACTTTTATTGGGAGAAAGAAACAATTTATTATTAAGACAATAACTTTGTGATTAAATTTTGAATTATTTTTACGAATATTTAGTTGTAATAAACTTTTGGAAGACCCCACATGATAGTGCGTATTTGCATAATTTTTCGATTCACATTCTCGACTTGTTTCTTTGTACCAGGTCATTATCCATAAGGGCATAAATCGCTCAAGGGTCTCATTCAAGGCAGTCAATGAACAACGCTGGCCTGATCGGTGCTTAACACTAGCTAAGGCGGAACTCGTCGTCATATCGTTGTAGGTGTTTGGTACTGGACTAGGCGGTAAACCGCGTCTCGTCTCGAGGCTGACATTAAGGTGCCCTGTTTGTAGCGTTAACTCCTATTTTTTGTTATTAAGAAAATTGACCATTCTGAGCATTTGTTTGAAAAACAAATTACTCCAAATTTAGCGATTTTACTTCATAGTTCTCCTGCGTGTACCACTACTTTATTCGCTTAATCTTGTTATCTATAAACCATATTTTTTCTGGATTTTATGGATAAAATATACCGCAGTTCTAATGATTCTACCAATCCCACCATTGCTTCTGTTAATATATTTTCCCACACGGTTTGTTGCACTATATACACGAACACAAAGAAAAAAATGAGCTTTTAGAAACTGAATATTGTAATCAACGAAGCAAATCTTAATTAGCAATTAAGATCGGCCTTAATTAATAATACTTTGGTGTTAGTTTCGGTTGATATATTAGCAGTACGTATTTCTCCAAGACAAGCTCATTTTTTCTTGTTAGTTATGCAGACAGTAAAGCAATTCGTCTTCTTTGAATTTCAGCGTACCCCTTTCCTTACTCTTTCTTGCCTCTCCTCTTTTTTTTTAGCAATACCGGTGGGACAATTTCTATTTACGCCCTTCGTTAGTTTTCAGAACAAAGTTATAGAACAAGAATAATGTCTTCCCAAACTATTTAGTCATTATCAACAAAATTTAGCAACATATTAAAAAATATGTTCCTAATAAATTTAGAAGTACGCATCGTAGCCCTGGAGTTGGAAAATTAAGGATGAAGTCTTTAAGTAAACGGTCTCACTTTAATTGTTTGCATCTCCTTTCCATATCTTCAGAGCGAGGTGCTTAAAAATGTGACGTTCTTTTTCAGTCTCCATTTGTTCCGGGAGGAAATCTTATCCACGAAAATTAATGACTGTTTCTAATTTTGTTTTTGTCTTTGAAATGTGCGCGATATCCATAATTATTTTAAAGCTCTGACAAATTGCCTAAATTAATTATGATTAAGATTCAAAGAAATCAATTAGAGAAAACAGTGACAGTTAAAATATGCGAATAAGAAATATCCACCTTGAAACTTCACCTTAATCAATCATATCCGCCCTGCGAAATCCCGGCAACCATGTTAAATAATACCAGCGATATTGTTCTGGAACAATTCGGCCTGCAAAGAGTTTCAAATGCATGCCTGTGTAATCAAGGGGATTATGGGTAATACTTGATCGTAACTAAAGGAATGAGTACATTTCAAGCTAAAATATAGCAAATTTCTATCAAGACTTACATATAGTTTCGATTACTTCGGTGGATATCTAGTTGCGAAGATATATTAAGGAAATTAATTAGATAAAATTATAAATGCTAATCAGGTTCTTGAAGACTATGTTCTTTAATGGTACCTAACATCGCAAAATCAATATAAAAGTCATATGGGGAGCTTAAAAAGGAGTGATTTTACTTCATAAAGAAAAGTAGATATATGATATATCATTAAAACTCTGATGTCTTCAGTTGTCTCTCGTCCGTTTCTTTTATTCATTCCTATGTCTGGTCTGTGCTTTCATGTTCTGTATTGTGTTTTCTTTTTAAATCTATTTCGTTTATTCTCCCAATCTATGTCTTCCTTGATCTTGCTCTTCTTTTCTTTTTCTCTATTCCTGCCTCTGTTATTCTTTTAACTAACCTATTTTATTCCGTATTTACATGTCCAAACCAGTTCAACTGTTAGCTCTCTATTTTATTTCATTATTGGCGTTCGTTTCAGTATTTGTTCAATTCTTCATTTGTTAACTTAACATGGTTTGTGGCTCCTGGTACTTTTCTATGTACTTTATCTGTATTGCCTTTATCGGCGATTCATTCTTTTGTTGCACTATATATGTTTTGCATCCGTTTGTGGTTGTTAGTATAACTATTAAATACCACAGCTTCGATTTCTGGTGTCTTTCTTTCTTCCTTAAAATTATTTTATTTGTACCATAATATACTTTTGTTACTTTTTCATAGTACTCTTATATCCACTTTCACTTTAATATTCAAAATAGATTACCCGTTCAAGCTACTTAATATTTATTTATACACTGCCTTTCCTTCCTTTTGGTTTGTAAATAAATTTGTTTTGTCTACATTGTTGCTTATTGTAGGAATCCGCGATTAACACTAAACATAAGGGAAGACATTATAAAAACGCATTAAAAATACAAAAGCGACATTTTTGGTGTCCCTTTTTCCAAAATTTCAAATAGGGAGGATGATAATTTCTTTCTTGAACAATTTAGAGAAAAAGTTTTTAAGTAGAAGATATTGGAGGACAAGTTTTGCGCAACATAAGATTGCGTCCAAATAAACAGAAGACCACAAAAGATACAAGTTTGGGTTTTTAAGTAAAACATGTTGTGTATCATTACGTTTTTCCTCGTATTTTTGCAGCTTTTGGCACTACATTGAAAGCAACTTTTACGCCAACTAAAGTTTGCAGGATGGCCATCGAAATTGTTGCCATGTTTAATTCATGCTATTTCATTCTTATTCATATTCTTTAAATTAAATTAAACAAACTGTATATGTTTTGCATGAATCCTATTTATCTGGCAGGAGACAATATGTGGTGTGGCAAGTATGCAAATCAGATCGAGCGAGCGAGTATTAAACGTGGACTACCACAAGGCTCTGTACTAAGTCCATTACTTTTCCCAATATTCGTCAATAATTTGCCTCTTCTTATTGATGTGTAAGTTTGTCTTTATGTCAGCGATACTTCTATCGTAGTTAAAAGTAAGGATATAGAAGAAATATGCAGAAAATCAGCAAATGCAATGTAAAGTGCGCAAGATTAGTTTGTCAGAAACGGTAGTAAGATAGAAAATGTTGTCTTTAGTACCAGGAAAGATTATCTTACATTGGAAGTAAAATTTTTAAGGTTACATATCGACAGCAACCTTACCTCGAGGGAACATACTGCTGCTTTATGTAAATGTTTAACTTTCATAGTATACACCACAGGAAGACTCAAAAGAGTGGAAATGCACAAGGATACCCAATTTTAGCTGTTGTCATTCTATCACATTGAGAAATTGAGCCCAAAAATGATGCTCTATTTTTGGGGATCATTCTGCGCCTTTTGGAAGAATCTTTCGCCTACAAGAAAGAGCTATTCGGGTTCTTTGTTTCCTACTTGGCATGCTGCTTAATTCTAAACCAATGGTAAACATCACGGACACTCTACATGTAAACGAATGGAGCTGCTTTTATTGTCCTAAATTAGTTAACAAGTTGCTCATCGAATGCAAAGGTCTCCTGAGGGAAAGATGTAAGATATAAAGATATAAATCAAGAAGTACTTGACTAGTAATAATAGTTTTTGTAGCTCTGATGAATTCCTCAAAAATGGAATATAATTATTGTAAATGTTGCTCATATGTGAAATATTTTTGTCTGTTGCTATATACAATTTTATATCTGGAGCATTTGTTTTGTTGATCCAGGTAAATATATATGTTGTACAAATCTTTTTTGTAAACATTTCTTTATTCCTGAAATATGTCTTAATTTTAATTTTTAATATTTTCTCGCTCACATGAGTTCTGGAAGCTCTAAGCTACTCTAAATAGAGCAAGTGGGTGCTTATTTTTATTCACAGCTACAAGATCCACATGGTTACCATATTTCTTTAAGATCAATCGAAGTATTTTACAAAAAAAAAAATATGTATATATAGGTACAGCAGATGTGAATTTTTACACGAGATTTTTCGCTGCGAATGAAAAAAATCACGTCGCTTATCACAAGGCAAGTCGATTGCGTTGGCGATTCACGTTGTTTCCCGCTTGTCTTGAAAGAAGAAGTTTATACTTCGTGCTTTTTAAATACTCTATTATGCGAGTTTCTAACTTTCGAACTTATACCGGAGAGATTTTAATAGGGAACTTCTCAACTTCAACCTGATGTGGAGTTTTTAACGGCGCTGAATCTACACACATTGCGTTGCATTCTAAATTTGAGGAAGATGATCTGGTCGACGCTACAGATTATCTTCGTCATGAAAAATGAAGTTAATGGAGAATTCGTGTTCATCGCTCTGCAGAGATTTTCAATTTTATACCTTTTTAACAAGTATGTGTAAAAAAAGCCGCGAAAAAGTTACAGTTAAGCAGTTTTGCTGCTGTGTCGACTGTTTTAAACGGAATTTTCGAGGCGCTGATATTGAAAGGAAATAAGTTCATTCGATCTTCATGATATATTTTCCTTTAGAATGTACGAGAAATTAATTCTGCGCAAACTAATCACAGTTATTGAACATTGGGAAGTTTAGCTCTTGTTAAAATATACGATATTTGGTTGCAGGATACAATGCTATCGTGTCTACTGCTTTGGTTATATGTTTGTACTACGTATGGATTGAGAAAAACCTGCAAGTAGGAATAGAAGCACGGATTGATTCTAAAGAGAGATGTGAATATTCTGCCTTCTGGAAGAATTAGGACATTTTTTTAAGCATTCAACGAGAATGATTTTTTATTGATTGTTGGCGAGATTTCGTTATCTCCTATTTCAGCAGTGGTATGTCTAAATAGTAATTAATTCAAACTGCACGGGTACTTCTACGTATCCAGACATGAATCTGTGGTGTCGGAATTACCAACTTTAATCGATAGCGAAGTTTAAAAAAAAATGTTTGGTAAGTGGCCCTGGGAAGTATTCTAACGTTTAACATCACCATGGCCCATCTTCTCGTAATTCTAATAATTAATGGAGAAAAAGGGGTTGAAGTGTATTAATCAAAGGTATATTTTCTATTCGATCCCGGTGCTTTATAGATTTTTTCGTTTAACCATCTCTTAAATGAAATGCCAACGTACGCATATATGTACATATGGATTCGGTAAAATTTCGTTCGTTTTAAAATAGGGATCTGCACCCGGTATAACTCCGGATAATCTTTTCCATTTAAGAAACGCGCTGGGAGATGAGAAGATCGTCTTACCCTCTCCAACAATATCCACCCTCTTTCTACGGAAACATCGTATCACCCTATCACCCCGCATCTTACAAGAGAGCGAATCTTCAACCCTTTTTACCCGGATAATTTCTTTAGTTTTCTCTTTCCAGCGCTCCGCTTTAGAAGACCCGCTTGATGAACCGTCAATCTTTAATTCCTTGAGTCGGCAATTAATGTTTTAATCTAATTGTAGGTGAGCACAAAAGGGACATAAAACTCCATCAAGGCTCCCTTTAAAGCACAAGAAAAACAAATTTCTGCCTGGGAGACTTTAAACAATAATAAATCGACAAGGAAAAAAAAAAGGAGGGAGAAAAAGCGTAGAGACAACCTAAAGGTAGACGACGTAAAAGTTCGTTGCCGCTATGGATTCGCGCAAACAAAAGTAATTGAAGGAAGCTTGAATTACGCGCATGTCGGAATGATTAATTTTTGATATGTACTTTTTCGGTTACTCTAATGAAGCTATATAAGCTTTACGCTAGAATGAGCGATTCGCTGTAGTTTCAAAGGATATACTCTCATTGTGGAGAGGACCAAAAGTTCAGCAACAATTTCACCCTTGGCCCTTTGTTTTGGAGAATATCTTTTAGCAGCGCATTGTTTCTAGCGTATGCATATATGTTTTATCGATTGGTACAAGGTCGTTCATGATGATGGCGACTTATTCGTTAAGAGAAAGGTAAATAATTTTGAATTGCTTTAAGAATTTTGCTAAAAGCATAACTCTCCAAGGCAGTGCGGGGAAGTAGTGCTTGGCTGTGGCAAAAGAATTGTATATTCTATTCATAAGAACAAGAAGACCGTGGTTCCACCCGTATTGCAGCAATGGTTCAACCTGTACTGCAAATGGTTCTAAGTGTTGTAAATAGTGAAGCTGAATTATTCAATTTTTCGATGATTACATTTTATGGATTTTTAATAGGTATTGTTTTTTTTTTGAAAAGAAGTAAAGGTGATACCGTAAGATGGTGATAAGGTTTACTCACAATTAAAAATTTTTATTACTTAGTGGCGGGCGAATATAAGGTACGAAGTGTCGAATAATAGCTTAAATGGACAAATACGAGGTTTTCTTGAAAAGATCGTGATCAGCGATATGCACTGTGACGCGTACTCTCACTCTGAATAAAACTTAGCAATAGATTTGGGTAAAATATTTAGATGGAGTGAATATGTTGAGCGTGACGCCCATCAACTGCTGCAAATTCTTGCTTCTAAACTGTCCAGTTTTATATATGAATTTTGGAGAGCAAGAATAGTGGTTGATGTGGAGGTAGCACCATATAGATGACGCTAGAATACAATATGGCGTCACACTCTTCTTACAATCTCAAGATCAACTCTTTCGGTTGCAAAAGTCTTCCATAAGAAGCGTATATGGTCTGCACAGAACGGATGCATGCGCGAATGTCTTTCAGGTAAAGGATATACTTACTACGTCATATATTTTCAGATTTGAACGTGCTTGTTTTGTGCGGAAGAACAATCATTTAAGATGCCACATGAGTATAGTATAAGTGGCAACGAAAGGGTCCTCCCGAAGATCCCCCAGTTAACATTAGTTAACATCCACAGAGCATGGACTTTATAATCAGTTTAAAAATAGAAAAGGTATTTGATTAAAAATACTTTCGATTCTTCCCAACAGTATTCTGCACGTATAACGCAGTTTACTTTAATTTTTTTTTTCTGAAACTAATTTATCTACTTCTGTAAAATAGCAAATTAGTTCGTTTAATTTTGAATATTTCCTGTTAGTTGACGATTTGTAAAAGTTTACAGAATGTAGGTTCCGTGTAATTTCCCAGTACGTGCCCAGTGACATCGTTCCATTCTGATCGCAATTAGAATCGGAAGGATGGGTTCCTGATCCGCCCCGAGATCATCTCCTTGCATCCAGAGCGAAATTAACCGCGTTCGTTCCAATTATTATTTCGAACACGGAACATACCACATCGAGCACCCTGCTTCTTACTAATGACAAGAAAACGATGGCGGATGCATTAATATCTCGTTCAAGCAGATGATGCATCTATACCGAGTAGGACCGCGATGTCTCCCAGCAAAAATAGTAAAATAAACGCAATTCGACGACATATTCAATTCATTTCCCTTCAACCGCTTCAGCATTTCGACCGATGTCAGGCTTCAACTACTCGCCTGCTTATATACGGCACCGGCTCTGAAGCCCGGTAATTAACAACACATCTTCCTCGTCTTAGTCGTATAAAGCGAATTCAAAGAGTTTTCATCTTCTCGTTTACGTTAAGAATCGTAAAGATCGCAGTAGACACTATTTCAAATTTACGGAAGGATGCTTGTTGTGGGTTGTCATTGCGATAGAGAGCAGCAATTTGTATTTATCAATTTTTTCTTTTTTTTTTCTTTCTATATAATGAAAACAATGTTTATATATATAATATACTGCGGAGAAAAATACGAAAGTTTCAAAGCTCGCAATATATTCGATTTTTATAGAACTTCGGATAAAATCTCAATACATAGAAACGTCGTTATATACACGGTGTCCGTCTGAAAAGGAGAGCGGTTGTATCTTAGCATTGGTAAGTTGTATAGATTATAAATGCAATCGAGAGTATTTCATTAAAACTAGATTTCATTTCCGGAATTGACCATTGGAGAATTCAACTAGGTAAGTACGCAGAAACAAGTAAGAAAGCAGAAAAAACGATTGTCTAGTAAGAAAAGACAGACAAAGTTGTTTAGAGAGCTTTAAAATAACAAGATGTTATCTCTAACAAATTCTACTTTTGTGTATTAAGCACATCCTTTTTTGTTATCTATTGTTTTTTTTTTTTATAATAGCTTTAGTTATTGTTTTTATTGGATAAATGACACAATTTGATTTAAATTTTATTTTACTGTTTCATAATCTAGCCTTTTTTTTAATAATTCCTATTTTAGTTAGCAAGATTTAAGAAGTAACAAACGGTTATTTACTTTCTCGCTCTGCGCTTTAACTTAAAACATTTAAATTTTAGGAAGTACGATTCGTTAGCAAAATAGTTTCATTTATTTTATGAATCCGTAGCGCATTATCTTTATTTTATAGATCGTATATACTCTAACGTTAACTCCTTTATTAGTTGTACACAGATTTAACTTGATATGATTTAACTTATAGGAATAAACTTATAACTTCGCTCGTGACTGTTGGAGGTGTTACTCGTATGTGTGATTTTCGAACTTGGTCATTTGGTTACGGTTGTAACTGAACCACAAATATCTTTGTGATTTGCGCTTTACCTTTTTGATTTCAAATTATAAACCACGTAAGCTATTTTACTCCAATCAAAACTAGCGCCGCGAACCGCCTACAGAAGCGGAGGACGCTATTAATTGGTGCGACCTTTTAAATTATAAATTCTTATTTTCGCAAGAACACATGCTTTACAGCTCTACAGATTAGTGATGGGCACTATCGATAGTGACCATCGAATACCATCGATATTTTGTTTTAATTGTTAGTACATCGAGAGAAAGCCTGTTGTTGATACAACGAAATTTTTGCAACATTGACAAGTGGTCCCGTTTGTATACGGCGAAAAAGATTTCTTTGTTCTTTTAACAAAATGCATTGGTAAGACTACGTTGGTTGACTTAATAACTGATAAAACAACAATAAAAACTGTTCTATGGAAATATATAGTAACATCACCTGTTCTTCCAGCAAACAAAAGGAGCCAAAAATAAATTTATGTTGCCACAATTGGATTCAAATTGTTAAAATGACCATTGTTGTTGATGTCCAAACGAAAGACTTTAAAGACAAAATTTTTGTTGATTGACTTGATTTAACGAATGATATTTTCTGTGGGTATTACAATACCTGTCTATCGGAGATCTCACGTAATGTAGATATATATGCACATTGCAAGTAACATGTGTAGTGTACATATAAATCTTAGACGTTACGATTAATGGTAATGTAACGTAAGTGATTATGGATAATGCCATATGGAATAAGTCGCAGCAATTGCTAAAGCAATATATTTCAACGTTCGAACTATCGATAGTATCAATAGTACAAAACCGATAAAACCGAAAAAAACCGATAGCTCCGTACATTATCTTATATACAACATTGGGATAAAATGTTACCTTCTATTTATTGCTTCGGTTATAAATACATGCACAACAATCACTATGAGCTGCCAAGAAACATCTATTCTGAATGCAATCTATCGCTTAACATTCAAGCCGTACTTGTACAGTTGACAACAGCTAACGACACAACATTTCAAACTTGAAAATATGCATTGTACGCACTTTGCAAGTTCAGAATGTCTCCTACACGTCTTATTTGCTTGTGTTACTTACAAAACCCTGAGACGGGATATCTTACTGTGTCAGCACAGGTATTTGAGCCACAGCGCCTCATGCTGGAGCTGATTACTTTTGACAAACGTTTATTCTGATCTCGGCTGAACATACGAACCGATGAGTAAAAATGATTCCACAACTATGTGCTGTTGGTACATTGCGTTAGATCTCGAAAATATTTGTGTTTCGTTTGTGAATGTTACGGAATTAGTGATTGGAAATAAATATAATAGGCACTTAAGGCTTATTGTCGCTATTGATTATTTAATTCATAATAGCTGGATCTAATATTTCGGAATGAAGCTTAAAATTGACCGATATGATAATAACATTGGTGTCGCTCTCTAGTTGTTTAACCGCCGTCCTTTCTCTGGATGTAAGATTACATCGTACGTTGTAGTAACCTCGCAGCTTCACTTCAGATTTCTTACGCAATGTTCGTTCCTAATCCTCGCATACCAGATTCGATATTTGGGACAAATTCTTTGAACTCTACCAGCGGAAAATATCGAATCGAGTACGGCTGATTTCCCCGAAACCTACTTCTACATTTACCCAAATATTTTTTGGCCCAATATAAACTTTCCACAGGAGAAGCTTGTAACAGTTGTGCCTTCAATAACGACTGGTATGGTGGTAACGGTGCTCTTGAGATTTAACATTTATTATTGTTGAAGCAGTGGCAGCATAGAAATCTTCCGAAAAAATCTTTATTCATCAAGCGTTAAAAACAAAATTTATAAAAAAATTTCACGCCGAGGTTTTCGTTGGATAATTTTTTTGCAACAATTTAGCCACGAATGATTCGGCTCAAGTTTTGGTATTGAAGGATAAAATATTTGAGACGGATCGGCGTGAGCTTTACCATGATATAGAGGCACGTCTAAATATATCTAAGGCAATGTACCTGATAAATTCCGTATAAGTTAACTTAAGACCACAAAAAACCAATTGGTGTAAAAATTTTCGAAAAATTCCACAGACGAACACAGACAACAAACAGCGATGCTCCAACTTCGTTACAAGTGACAAAAGTTGGATATATTTGTACGATAGCTAGAAACAAAGTAATAAAGACTTCTAAGAATGTAATTGCTTGTTTCTTTCGTTGTACTGAACATGTTAACAAGCATCGCTTTGGATAGTCGAAGAATGGCTGATGGTAACACTTCTTTAGTCATCGATGAAATCAAGATATAATTGATTATTTGAAGGGGAAAGAAAACGAACTAACGGTTCCTTGTTTTGGAGATATCACATTTGGAGTCGGAAAATGTTTGGAAAATTGGTTTGAAGCCATGCATCTTAATTGGGAGCATTATGACAAATAATAAAATGATTTGTGTCAAAAAATCTATGCTTTCATTGTTTTTGTGATATCTCTCGTATAAGCGTACGGAAAACTGTTAAACCAAATTATATAAATTAAGTCGCTGAAATAGTGGAAATTGCTGTTTATTCCTGATATTAATTTTAGCCACATCTTCGAGTATCGAATGATGAATTTCTCACAAATAGTTCCCATCGCCTCCACAAAAATATTATTTTCTAATTTTTTAAGTATTGTAAGTGTTTTTTTTTTCTTTTTTTTACCGTTACTTTCGATTATACCTCAGCAATATAGTTACAAACTTCTGGAAGTCGTTGGTCCTCTTTATGTTCCTCCCCCGTCATGACTGTTTATACTTCCCATCAACGATAAAACTTTGTCGACGCAACCTCTTGTATCCGATCAGCGCGCATCACTTGACGTATTCAACATATAAATAAGGAAGCATACGACGACGTTCGTGTTGCAAATTCTTGCTACACATCGGCGGGCGAGGCCGTCGAAAGCGCGATTCCCTTTGTACGCGCTATTGTTGCGAGTATCTTTCCGATGCAGAAACTGACAAGAGCGCTTCTTATGATGGGCGTCGTATTCACATTCGTATTCGCCGTCTTTCGACTCATTTTGTTCTACATGTAACAATACGTCCTTAATCAAATGCGGAGCACCAAAAGTTATGTTTATATTTCCGAGTCTCGCGTTTGAAATGTTAAAGCGAACGCACTAAAATCACGAATAGCATAAAAGAAATGATTTTAGGATGAGAAATCGATCTTATACATGACAAGAAGTTATTTCGTAAGAAGAAAGAATCCAATAAACGGTCACTCAACAGTCCTCAGTTCTTTAGGGACAAGCATATGTGATTACTGCGTGAAAGTTATTTTTTCTCAGTGTCTACTGAATAAGGAGAAAGGTTGGTTTATTTTCGGCTTTATTATTTCTGAGATTTCTTATTTATTTTGGAATTTCCTTTTTAATTTTTTCCCTGTTGAACTTTGACCCGTACACCTCTAGTCTTAACGTGCATAACGCACGCATCTCTTCATCCGCTTTGGCGTGTGGCGGATAAGTTAGCGTCGATTTTCGCTAGACGTAGGATTTAAGTGAACGTAACGTTAACGAGCATTCTCTGGATTCACATTCGTTCGCCTCGGTTCTTAAAAACAATTCTTCTACCAAATTTATGTTTCCAAATAGGGATCAAGCAATCGTATTTGAATATAATTTAAAAATCGATTTGGCGTGGAAGATAATGTTAATCTCAAAATTATTATTTTCGCATCACGGGTATTAAATAATAGGTTGTGCATTTATTTGTCATCTAAAGAAGTCGTCGAATCATTTATGTTTACACACGAAGACATAAATTTAGCAGACTTGCGTGGCTTGCAAAACGTTTAATTCTTTCAACGGTGTCACCATGTTCATCGCACGAAACTATCGAAAAAGAATTGAAGCAAATAGGTCAACAAAGATTGCTTCCCCAATAAGATTTATTTGCGCCGGTATTGCAAAAGAAGTCTCTAAGCATATTATCAGATTCCTTGTTAATTCAATTTCAGGAAAATGATTGCTTTGTAAGAAAATTAGGCATGTTTTATCCAAAGCCAGCTCGTTAATTCTTGAAATTCTGAGATATTGGGCGAGATACTTTGCATTCCTAATACGAAGAGGCGTCTATAAAGACAAATATCTCCATTTCTAGGATGATTACCATAATGAACACTAACAAGAGCTATGTTCATCCGAGAGGTCGATGAGTTATTTGACAGCTTTAACGGAAGTGATCTACATGATTCATTGTCCCTGCGTGAATTCAAAACCGAAATATGAATACATTTGAGGTAGGAAAATCTCCAAGGTTGGAAGGCAGAGGTATATGGTGAACACAGGTACACAATACAAGGTGAAAGGCAGGGAATGTCATTATTCGGTCGTAAATTATGAAATAGTCAATATTCAACATCGAGCATTAATTTTTATCAGAAGGAAAGAATTCGTTATGGTGGCATCACTTGGCACTTCACCAGATTCGATCAATTCTCGTAGCGTGAGTTTTCTTAACGCTGTCAAAATGCTTATTTTTAACGTATGTCTGTATTTAAGTATTCTTTTATTATCCATTTTTCTTAACTTGCGTCTGTATTTACTTTCTTGTACCTTATTTATTTGGTTTTAATTACTTCACTTATATTAACTTATGTTCTTGACTGATATATATTAAATTACATACATTTGGTATTATGTTTAATTTCGCATATTTCATAGCCAGTCTTATTGCTAAAAGACAAGTAATGCAACTATCGGGTGCAATATAGTTCAGTCTAAGTTAGGTGTTAACTGAGATTGATCTAGACGCGTTTTCGTAGTACTGCTTTTGGAATCATAAAAGGCGCGGTTAAATCATAAAACAGCAATAATTCTATCTTTGTAGAAAGAGGATGCGAAAACTTCAGAAACGTCTGCAAGGAGTGTTTGCTGAGTCTGTAGAGACTACTTGGATCGACTAAAACTGGTGGAACATCTTTAGAAGACAATCCACGCAGTGGTCGCTCGAGTACGTCGATAGACGAAAGAAGCATTACTGCTGGAGGACCTACTAAGAGAGGATAAGCGAATGACTATTCTTCAAATTAGTGTACGCGTAGTAATAGTAAGATAAGTAAGGTTTCAGCGTGCTGGGCGCCAAGACTGTTGGGGCTGCCAACTTCAAGGGCTGTTAACTCGTTATGGTGATGAACTATGGCAACGGATAATAACTATTGACGAAACTTGGACTCCTTACTTCAAACCTGAGACCAAAAGTTAATCCAAAGAACGTCGTAAACCGGAAGAAGGCGCATGCAGTTCCGTTTGTTTTTATGGATTATTTATGGAATTTTTATTTATTCCATATATTTTATATGGAAAGGTACTACGATTAACGTAGAACATTAATCGAATATGTTATGGGGCAGACATTCGTCAGGAAACGACCTGGAAAGCTGCGTAAGCGTCCGCCCCATACCGCAAGAAAGACAAAGGCTGTTTGAACAATTTACGATGGGAAATGCTTTCTCATCGCAGCTTTGAAGTGGTGTTAGATTTGAGTGTTTAACTGACGTAAAACGGGTTATAAATAGGCGGACTGCGGTGGCACCGAAGGTGTTCTTTGAGGACGGTCTAAAAAATTAGTTTATCATTGGAATAGTTATATTCAATTAAATGTAGATTAAATGTAGATAGCTAAATTTCTAGATCTTTGCGGAGATCATTCTCAGTTTTTGTTTATGAAGTGCCGATTTTTAGCTGGTTGCATTCATATATAAAATATTTAACTATTTCAAGTTTCCGCCAATTTTGGCTACTCGGTAAATAGCGCTGCCTAAAAATGGCTCATAAAGAAAGCCAAAAATGGCTGCGTGAAAGAGATACAAAAGATACGTCTATTTCTCGAATAAGTTTTTTACATTGAATCGGTCATCTACAGTATAGTGGCTATAGTATATAGGCTTTCCTATTAGATCACAACTGCAAAAAATTGTGCCAAATTTAAATTTTCCGCTTTCCTTGGGGACAACTGTTACTATTTTATGAGTGGACTATAGGCAGTGGTACGTTATAGTGTTTTCGTACTTTTAAGATCGACATTTGGCAGGCTCGAAGCCTTCAGCTTCTCGAGGAATCCGTCACTCTATTTTATATATTAGAGAAACAAAATTTTGTCAAAATTAAAAAGGATTTGATAACATGTAGTAATTGTTTACATTTATTACAATAGACACAAATGTAAAATGATTGTTATATATCAAAACGGTAATTATGTTGCATGCGTCGGTCGTACCTATTATATCCAAACCAATTAAATAAATACTAAAAAAACCTGCAAAGTAGGGCACTAACAACCTCAATTATTATTCCGGGAATAGATCAGTAATTGAAATAAGCTTTTAATTCGAATTAATTATTGATTCTATCCCGCAGTCGTAGATGAATAGCGTTAAATGATTACCAGCGAAAAGTCACAACAATATATACCGGTATAATTGTACAATAACATATCGGTGTATATGCATTGCAACACACATTTCCGTTTACCTTTTTACGTTCCACTTCTGAAGAAATATAATGTACAATGTATCCATTGGGAGACATATTAGAATATATTTACCTCCATAAAAGAATGTTATAGTTGGATTAGTTCGAATGTCGACAGCAGCGTCAAACATTTCCGTATTACATCCGTTTCGGTTTTGATTTGTTCGCTATGCGAACAATATTCTTGTTACTGACTGCGTAACGGTAACCGCTGATGACGGTGAAGAAAATGGTAAAATAACCGCAACTAACATTGTGTTCCAAATAATTGTCAATAGTTGCCATTCATGATTTAATATAACGTAAAAATTATATGTTTATGATGATTGCTTGCAATCAGTTCGATGTAAAATAGAGGAATTGTAGCATTGTGTATGTAGTATTAAGCTACATAGATTAAAAAAAAGGACAGTGTTAAATTTCTTTGAAATTAAGTAAAAATATACCACCCAGTTTAATAAAATCATCACCTGCTTTATGTTAAAGTAACACCGTTATGATGAAGCAAGTAGTTTTGTATAGCTGATGAAGAGGTATTTCGCGCACCTGCAGAGCCATTAAAAAATCTTCCAGGAAAGAATATTGACAGTAAACAAAGGTTAAAGGCTTATTATTTGTATCTGCTAGATACGAAACTTGCGTTAAAATAACATACAAAACAACAAATACGGGAAGACAGGGAAGTACTTGGTGCAAGACAATCATTTGTGGACCGGATGATAACAGAATTGAGGAGTTATGCAGAAAAAAGAGGTTGTTTAATTATATTGCAGATTGGTAACGAAGATGGTTTCGTTGAAAATGATCTCATTTTCTTTGAATCGAAGAAAATAGCAGTTGACCATGATGACATGAATAGCGAAGTATTCACCGACTACATTTTCTTGAATTAAATTTTGTCCTTGGCTTCTTACCACTTAGTCAGAACTGTCTACTTCTACCTGGAAGAAGCAGAAATTTATTGAATGTTGAGGTCGAGTTACTTACTAGAACTAGCAAAAAGATATGTTGCGGACATATGTTGTTAATCAAATGGTATTAGATAATGGTCCATGTCCATGTTACTGTAATTCCGTCGAGCTTAAATGAGCCCCATGTTGCTACTAACTACAAACTTCTTAAATTATCGGAGGTGATAACGTTACTAATCGAGGGACTAAACATTGTAAGTAGTGACACATGGAGAAATTGTATTAATCATGTTATCGAAGAAGAAAATAAGATGCATCAACTGGATAATACTCTTGAAGATGATAGAAGAATTTATTATAGCAGCAACTACATCATCATTATCATCATCATCATCATCATCATCATCATCATCATCATCATCAGACCTATCATCGGAATCCAATTCGGAAAAATAGTTCGAATGTGTATATAGTAAAACTTCTCTTAACGGACACCTCCTACTAATGGACACCTCTCAAATGGACACCTTTTTAGGAACTTCCTAACATATCGGATAATTACCTTCTAACAACGGGCTCCGTCAATAATGGACGCAGGAAGCAAAAATTTCCCCATTAGCATCATTCTTATGACGTTTGATTTTTGATAACGAGTGCAATGAGCAAAAAAAAAATACTGTTCGATAATTTTAATTTGACTTTTTCGCAATTACACGGATTACACTACGGGTTCCTCTGCTTAGTTCCATTCGTTTCGGCATTTTTACTCCTTATTTTTATTGCTATACCCAAACAACACCATCTGCTTCAACAATTTCTAAAGACAGCCAAATATTACGGGGATAATAACTTGCCTTATCGTATCTTAAATTCATAAACAAGTGGTTCTTAAAAGTATTGTAACAAGGAAATATTACATATAATAAAAGACAATATTCTAAAAGGATTTTAAATTTTCCAATAACGGGATAGTCCAACAATTATTTACAAACTTCCTAGCGTGATGTACATAAACCTTTTTATTGTGTAAAATTTACATTCGCAAGCGCACGTGTGTCAACTCGGAGACAAATATTTAATTAGAAGGTCTCAAGTCGCTGAGATTGTAAAGAAAAAGAGATTTTCAAAAAATTTTATGGAAATAGGTGCAGAGGATGAAAAAAGAATTTTCGGAAAATTACTAGTGGTGAAATGGATCAGATTGTATTCGGCTATTTTGCCAAACGTCTTTTGTTTTCGTTAAAATATTTGCAAAATACAGGCGCGCCGAAAAAATCTATCAATATAGCCAGTGCTTTGATTTGGATATTGCCAGTGTACAACAAAGACACAAGACAGAACAAATAAACAACGGTTTTTTTAAAAGCAGGATTTGACCAAATGAAATGGAAAATTTATTTCAGAAATACTTTGGCGAAAACGAAGTGCCATTGTCGGGACTAATTTTGGAAAATTCGAACATTTCCTTTTCGGATTATGTAGAAACTGACAAGGACCTCCGCACCGAATGTTGCGAATGAAGTACTATCGTCACTTATACATATTGTAGGTCAAATACGTAGGTACACAATGCTATAGTTTTTTCTTTATATAAATTGAGTTATTTTCTGGCATATTTATTACATATGGCTAAATTGTATATACATTTTTGCTTTTTTTAGCAAGGAGACCGAAGAAGAAAGTGTTTCTTACACTACATTAGTCTTTAAAGTCACCAAGTTCATGAATTCTTAATAATTTAAATGTATGTACATTGCTGCTTACCTTCTTAGTTAGCTTTGTGATAATCTTATTTGATAAAAAATAATTAGGAGATCAACTTTAGGCAATATTTTTTTATCATGTTTCCTGCAAGTCTTATGTGTATTGTCAATCTTTTCTAATGTGTTTTTTACATTTCTAATTTTTACTCCATTTCCATTCTTTCTATGCTGCGTTAAAATTTGCATTTTTGATGACGCCTTTGAGCTTTAATTCAGCAAACGATGTTCCTAAAAGTTAATCGTCGAACAATTATGTTTCTATGAATGATTAAAATCCCGTAAGATGAATAGCAAGTAAACTTCGGTGACCCTGTTAGACTAGCAGCCTACAAGTTCTGCCAGTATTATGTTACGGCCACCCTTCGGCCACTGGATCTGGTGCTTCGCAGCTGTTAGTCGGATTTTCTAAGAGTGAGTAGTCTTCCTCATCAATAAACATCAAACTCCATCCTCATCAAACTACAGATCTTCAAGCTCGTTCCAAGTTGCCCGTTCAGAACGAATCATGGAGCTAATTTTATCTTATATGCGCTTCGTAAGCATAAATCAGCTCTACGTATCAGATGCCATTTACCCGTCACATTTTTGTAATCGTGGAACCTCTCTGGTTCACCAACTTCGCTGTATGTGCTCTGCGTGAGCTGGCAACACGATCCGTGCATATAGCGCAACTCGGAGTTACCTACATTCGAAATCGTGCGGAAATCACGTTTGTCACACTTTTGCCGTCGTGGAACCCCTCAAGCTTACCAACTTCACTCTATGTCTTGCGCGTGACGTGGGAACACGATTCGTGCATATAAGGCATATCGGAGTTAGCTACGTTCAGGATCGTTCAGGAACCACCTCTAAGTGTCAAGTGCTACGGTTTTGCCGTTGTGGAGCTTCTTGAATTCGCCAACTTTGTCCTATGTGCTTACCGTGAATTGAGAGTACGATTCGTATGCATATTGCGCGTCTGCGTTCATAAACTAGTAATTATTTGAAATGTAAACTAATGCTGAATAAGGTTTATTATTACTAATTCGCTGCTTTCGAATGGTTTATCAAATTTATATATGAATCATAAATTTTACCTTTTACAAATACGCGAAGAAGATTTTACGAACGCATTAGATCGCAATCAAAATATCAGAACATTCAATTATCGAAATTTCGAATTATGAATGATAAATGATTCTTCAAAGTGAATAAAAGTTTCAATTAAATAGAAACGACTTCAATTCCTATGGTCTCTCGATAAGAAGGAAAGGTAAGGAAGAAAAGGAAGGAGAAAGAGAAGGAGAAGGACAGTCGGAAAAGAAAAGAAAAACTTGCATAAATTAGACACTATTTTGCATATGCCTCTGGCGTCTCAGGTCTTAAAATTGCCTCTTCTGTAGTCCCGGTCTCTGCATGCGTAACAAGATTTTTTAATTAATGTCAGCCTTCGCAGACATTAAAGATTTTCAACTCGGCAAAAGTGTAAAAAACTGTATTGTGTTACTGTACCTAACATTCGTTTCTACGCGTTGCTAAGGGTGGGGGAGATTAATTAAAGAAAGGGGGATGCTAAAACACAGTCTGAATGTTGGAAATAAGACGTAGATATATTGTATAGAAGAAGGATTTATAATGTGAAGGAATGAGTAGAATTTATTTTTGATGTCTTGAGGAAATTTTAATTGTGTTTTAAGCTCGAGTACGATTTCCAGCTCTGAAATATTCAGAAGTTTTGATCGCGTAGCTTTCTTTCTTACTTCCTCCTCAGTTAACCGTCCTCGTCTCGCCAGCGTATGAAATATGCATTTGCTGTGTGTATTCGTATTATAATTCTCATCTATATGATCGCTCGCCTAACAATATCCCTCCATTTTATTCTGATTTTAGAACGTTTTTCTTCATTTTATTCCGCCATCTGAAATATCTAGGGTGTACGTGATATTCAAATAACAAAACAAAGAAATTAAGGAATCTATGATCATACATAGATAACACTGTGATATTAATTTAGGATTACAATAATTCGAGTTATTTAAAAAAAAGATGAATCGGATAAGTATCACACACATTAACAGTGTTCAAATTATAACTCAATCTTGCTTTTGCTGTGAAATAGACACTACGCACTGATATTATAGCAATTGTTGTTAATGAATATTAAAAACTTGATTGGAATAATTCATACCTTTTCCTGGGAAAATTCTTCAAATGTTTTTTGACCTACAAAATTACCCAAAAATCTGGGAACTTGACTTGAATATTTTGATTTTGTCCGAAAAGTCCGTTAATAATAATAATAATAATAATTGTTAATAACAATAATAATAATAGGATGAGACCATTCATCATGTGATGGGGAGCTGCACGGTCTTGGGATCGAACGAATACATCAATCGTCACAATAATGTCGCGAAGATCTTACACCAGAATATTTTGTAAAGAGTACAAGAGGTTGAGGTTGAGAAAGTTCCGTACTATAAGTACTCGCCTCAGAAAGTAATAATGACAGCCCGCTATAAGGTCCTGTGGGATTGGAAAGTCCCGACGTGTAACACCATCTTCGCTAACGTACCGGATATTGTACTGATTGACATTCTAAAAGGAAACACATATATTATAGATGTGGCAATACCTTTACCATACAACATAGCTACAAAGTATGTTGAAAAGATCTCTAAATACTTACCTTTGGCGGACGAGAACTAAAAGCTACGACATTAATGGACAGTTAAAGTATTCTCATAATAATTGGAACCGCCGGCGCAATCCCCTACACCATCTATAAGATTACAAAGACAGCTGTATTTGCAAATGCAAAAGGCAGTTTTATTGAGCACTCGTAATATTGTGTGAAGAGTGCTGGGCGAAGACGATTAGTGTAAATTTACTCCAATGCACTGGTACTTGTAACTTGTGAAAAACCAGTTAAAATCTGTGAAAAGAAAATAATAATAATAATAAATGTTGAGGGAAAACAGTTAAGTGCGTATAGAGGGGAGCCGATACTCAGCTAATCATAAAATATTGAACAGGAATTAAATACAAAGTGATATTACAACGCAAGAAAATGAAAGACAACTTGTAATAAAAGCGGCGAATAGGAAGTTGCGTGGTTCTAATAATTTAAATATGACTCTATATCGAAAGATACCTTATTAATTGCGTCCTAAGTAAACCAATAGTTAACAGGTAACTTATTAGAGAAAATCATACTAGCATATTGGACAAACTTCTTGTTAGCAGTCAATCTGTGTTTAGGTAGCCTGCAATTATTTTTGTTTCTTTTAGAATATTTATACTCAAGTCTATCAGGACCCAACAGGAATTTAGTTGTAAAGCTTATATTGATTATATTTTCTATCTCTATATTTTCTATATAGATCTATATTTTCAATATAAATGCAAGAATCTCATCGACACTAGATGATTTCTTATTTTCAAAGCTCATAATCAGATTTTTAAGTTAATTTGTCATTTGCATCAATAGGAGATCATTAGGAGAACATCAGATTTGTAGCCGTTGTAGTAAAATCAACATCAAAGGAAGTGGCTACACTTATTAAAGAATCTCCTTTAGGAAATATTGGCCCTTTTTCTATGCGCTTGAAGCAAACAGTTATCAATAATGATAGCAAGGACTGTGGCGTAGTATGGTAAACGACACACACCAATCTCCGGTTGATGATGAGAACCATTCGTGTCCTAGAAACGGCCGTTCCGGATTAATTTTTATATATAACTATATAAATTTTTTTTATATAAAGTTGTATTGATTTTGTTATTATATAAACAATTCTTTATACCTAAGGTCAACGGTTGAGAACGTTTGAGTCAATATAATATTACCTTTAGCATTGAAAACGGTGTCATTGTTATATCGTGGTTTGGTTACTTTTCCTATCATTTTGGTTTTATATAAAGGAAAGTATCTTTCAAAATACCATAAAAGGGTGTCTAAGAAGGTATAAAACATTTCATTTACACGATATTTGTTGCATACATGATTACATGTGGCACATCTGTAATAAATTCCAACGATCGAGCTAGGTGGTCTGAGAACCCATGTAAAGAACGTTCTAGTTTTAACATTATTAGTATCAGCAAAAATTTCAGATGTAATAATATTGTCGACATATGTAACTAACGCTCGAGTCCGTTATTCTACTAGGGCAATTAACAGTAAGTATTAAATTATAAACGGATAATAAATCTTTAAATCTATCGCATTAAGACATAAGTAAACTAAAATTTACTTATCGTTGTCAATTATTGTGTTATGTTATTTTGCTTATTTTGGTAAAGTTACTAAATCTTTTGGTGTACAAGATGAAAAAAATGCTTTCCGCCTTAATTAGCAAGGGTAGTACTTAATTCCTTAAAAACGCATTTTTCTGAGGTGAATAGGTAGTAGAACTTGAGTATCCCATACACTGAGAAAAATGTGTTGTAAAATCATGTATTGCTCTTTAAACGAGAAAATTTATACAGGGCGAATCTGAAGAAATGGGGAATACTTTGTAGGTAGATACAGGATGTTAACATGAGAAAAATAAACCTATTAGTTTTAACCTAGGTCGGATACTCAACTTTATTCTTGCAGCAATACAAGTCATTTTTTTTAACGAATTTTTATTTCGTTGGAGTCGAAGAAAATTAGTAAAAAGAAACATCAGAATGTATAGATACTTTCCAAAATATTCCTAACAAATTTACTTCACTTGTTTGCCCTTTTCCATCCATGTTATTGATTGCATATGTAATAATGTCGACGCTATTTTTTATTATTGCGTCCTCATTGTCATGGCTTCTCTCTTGGCGTAGACTAATGAGTTTTTGCACCTCCAAAGAAAACATTCAGTTGATTCAATTTTAAAGGGTAAAATGAAAAGCGATAAAGATTGAAAACAGCTGATCAGATAAAGTAACATACGCAGTTTTTCAAAGAATTAAACTATTCATTATTGTATTATAATGTATCGGCTGTTCGACGAAGAAGTTGGAGAACTTCGTACGTCACCTCGGACAAAAATAAAAAAATGTTCGTTCCCGTTTCGGTGAATTATGCTATTCGCTATCAAAGTCCATGTGCTCGCCGTGACAAAACTCATTTCAATTTACAAATCGAGAGTTTGCTAATATCATTCTTCTGTCGTTGCTAAAGCCGCAAGAGTATACGCAAAGCGTTATCCGAATCGAAAACCTCCTTGTGAAAGAAAGGATCTTTCTGGATACAACGAATGCGAAGTGCATCCTAGGGACAATATAGAAGTTGCCTGTAGAATTGCATCAGTAGTCAGGATAGTCAAAGCCATCCACGTACACTATGCTACACGAAAATGGCAAGTATTTGTACTAACTTCAGTCGGCTCAGAACTTGCAACCTAATGTTCACGTCTTTAGGTAATCCTTTTGAACTTTGATTTTGAAAAATGAAGAATTGATTCCGATTACACTTTTCTGTGACGAAGCGACTTTCACTAGAGAGGGAATTTCGGGGAATCATTTTCAGCAATGTTTTTCGGTGGGTATTTGGCGAGGACTGGTTGGTGACATTCCGCTTGCCTCGAATATCTTCGAGGGAAATCTTAACAGTGCAGTGTATGGAGATTTATTGAGAGAGCAGCTTCCGTTAATGCCTGAAGGGGTTAGCAAATGTGATACCAACAGGACGAAGGATGTCGTATTCGTCGATTCCGTACACTTCGCTCCATTTTCACAATACGGACTTTTACATGCGGAGTCACGCAAAGAACTTTGGAAACGGCGAAAGATACCAGAGAAAAATTACTGGTTAAAATCGAGCGAGTTTGTTCGACGAAAGAGGAAAGATGGAAAATATGGATTGACCGAGAGACTTAGAAAATGGGCTAAACTATGTGTGGCTGTTCGTAGAGGACACTCCGAGCATTGGTAAAGATTCTATTTGAATTGATGACGTTCGCAGTGTACCCGTTTTTAATGTTTTTTTCTATAATTTATTAGAGAAAAAAAGAAATAGTATTTCAACTTAAAATGGAGAAAAATGGAAGAGGAAGAGAGAAAGTTGCCCTTATTACATAAAAGAAACTCTAAAATTAAACAGAATAAATCATTTACGTAGATACTCTGTGAGTTCATGGACAAAATGATTAAAATTGATAAAGATAAGTATAACAAGCGACTGGTTTTGTGTAGAAGAACACATTCACGGCGTGAAGATGTGTTTTTTACACGAAACCGGCCGCTATCAATATGTTTGATATAGAATATCGTGAGACAGTAAACAAAATACTTATACTTCAACAAATTAAATATTAGGTAAAAGAAAAAAAAATAACAGTAACTTTTTGTAGGATGCCTGGAAAGGTCAATAATATGTGCAACGAAACGTAACTGGAGTGATGCCAAACCATAACCAATCACCACATATACAGCCAGATTAAGCTCGCAAATGTTCGAATAAATATGTAATTTTGTATTCGCATATAAACAATCGCAAATATATTGGTTTTTAAGGAAAATATAAACAATAATATCAAAAAAAACTTTATGAGTTGTTTAATATCTCTAGGAGGCTATTGACCAATTAAACTAATGGAGAAGCCGTCAGTGCACAACTGAAATGATAATTACAAGCTTAATCAGAGTTGACGTAGCTTGTCCGGTAGGTCGGTCATTAATTTGGATAACACTATTGTATGTATGTATCCAGCAATTTACTAGCTATGTGGTAATTAAAAAATATCTTATAAAGGAGTTCAAAAAGTTGGGTATTCTAGATTTTTGTAAGGTAGACTTTGCGAATGTAAATAAGCTTTACCCCAGTAATTTTTGGATAAAGCGATCGTGGATGATTGGGACACCCGGTATGTTCTCCTATCTACGATTTTAGATTTTGTTTTATTAAAGTTTAATTAAAAGCATAATTCGTTATTCGGTCTTAACTACTATGTCATAATATTTAAAGGTATATCTCCATTTGTTAGACCCTACAACTGCACACTTCCAGTACATACGATCAAATTTGTGTAGAAAGTTCAAAAGTATTCAGTGTCACGTTGGTCGCAAAGGGAGTGCCTTAGCAGTTGTTTAAGGACGTGATAATCATTGTTGCGGACTGCAATTTTACATATACGGAGTGCCGTGCCTCGCCATCCGACGGAGACGGTGAAGGAAAGGTGTGGCTAGCTGAAGAGAGAAGAGAATAGACGATGGTGCACTGGTTCCGGTTCCGGGACCGTTTCCTGTAGCTTCGCTCTTCCGCCCTACCTTTCCGCTGATTGAATGCATCTTCGTGTTACACGGGCGTTTGTTTCACTGTCATCGCTTCTTTTTATTTGTTTTGACGACTGCGGACGATTTTATTTATCGCCCTCCTCGCTCCTGCTACCCCCTTTACGTAAAGCTCTCGACTTTTTTCCTTTAGTTTTGGACTGGATTACCGATGTTTCGGTATTTCTGCGCCATGTTTTCGTGTACACTCGCGAGATCGGCGGGCAGTTCCTTATCCTTTTCACAATCGTTTGAATTATGCGAAGGTCGTTGTTAGAAAAAAAATAATACGATCGATTCAAACTACTAAATACCGTAGTATCTGGTAGTTTGTTTCATATAAAAATTAATATGTTATGTTTTGGAATTTTTTTTTATTATTTTTTGTTTATTGTTTATTTATTTTACTAAAAATTATCCTTATAATAACGAATATATTAAAACTTCTTAGATCCCCTATTTTTAGAAAACGTTAATGGCTTGTGACCGATGTTAGTACGGTTATTTATTACTCTTGTTCTTGAATTTGGGAGGTTTTAAGTACGATATCATTTGAAAGAGTACGAGATTCTCGATACGCCAGTCTTAACTAATGTGCCTGATCAAACAATAATAATAATAATAATATTAACACTAATAATCCTTAGTTCATGATGCGCAGCAATTACATTATGTTGAAAAAATAAATTCAATAAATCGAGTAACACATTATTATATTTATTAATTAATTTATTACAACGATTAATAACGTTTATTAAATTGAAATATGCTTATTAATATAATAAATACCCGTTTACTGATTTACTTTCTACAAAGTGAAACAAACTATCGATTTTTCATTATACATTGATAAATGTTTTTCTTATATCAATAAATTAATAAACAATCATTTTTAACATCTATGGATATATATCGAAGGGCACCATCTAGTACCTAACAGTATTAGTACCTCTAAAACATAAATTGTATAAGTAAGTACGATTATACAAGTAAGCAGGAGGTTCTTGAGTTATAATTTTATGAAAAAATTAAGCCAATTAAGCCAAGGTACCATTTTTTCTAGTTCGTCTCCACTATTTTCATATTTCAAGAATAAGACGCAAGCATAAGTTCTGTATTGTTTTACGCATTCAATTATTTATTTTAACGATAATACATGGTCTATAAATTTTCGTTTTTGAAGGACAAAACGCGTAAGCGAGAAAAGCGCTGCTTACGGCGAATACCTTCTTCGGTTGGGATGGCCAAAAACTGCAATTATTACCGATATCAGAATATTTCGCCAAATACTGTTAGAAGACCGTTGAGTTAACATTAGGGAGATGGTAGAGGTTGTGGGCATGTCGAATGAACGTGTTTCTCGTATATTGACTAAACATTTGGGCATGAAGAAGCTAAGCCCGCTTGCTCACTCAAGACCCAAATCGCATTCGAATGAACGAATATCCGTTCATTTCAAGAGTTCAAGTTTAAGAGGTTTGTTGATTGATATTTTGAAAGGAGGGAAACAATAACTTCATTACTTGCGGAGAAACCTTGGCATTTGTTGAAAAGGAAAAAACACAACGGCTCACATGAACGTCATGTTAAAAATTCACCAGATCTGGTCCCTACCGACTCTTTTCTGTTTCCTAAGCTGCTCGGAGGACAGAGAGTTTCATAACATAGGGAAGCCATCGCATTCGTAAAGACCTACTCCACAGAAGAAGATCCCATCTATTATTTGGACGGAGTAATGAGGTGGGAATATCGGAGGGGAAAATGTATGGATTCACAAGCAGACTATGTTGAGAAATAAAACTGAATTTGACAAAAATGTTTGTTATCCGTGTTAGGATGGAAACTTTTCTGATTACTCTTGAATGATTTAAGGTAATGTTATTCACTAAACATCTACAAATATCTGCAAATGTAGAAGATTTGCTATTGTTTAAAGAAAATGTAGAAACATAAGACGCAACGTTCATAAATCTTGTTTGCAAAGTGTCATTTAATATTACAGCAAATGTGCGAAAGGGGAAGCGTTTCATTAAATAGGCCAAGCAAAGGGATTGAAGAAACTTGAAAAAAATTACAATTAACGGAACTGAAAAGACTGCCAACGAATGCCTGGTCTAAGATGTTCGTGAAGAGAAAAGAATTACTTTTATTGTTTCCACTTGCAGCTTTGTAAAGGGGTTAGTCGCCACCCGCACTTCACCGTTCATCTACCCACCCTACAGCTAAGATACAGTCAAGATACGAACGATGCGGGGTTAGATTTTTGCATGACAGCCCAAAGAAAACTTCTCTCGCAAATGTAGATAGAATTTCTTCATTTTAAACGCCACACAGTGGCGTTGTCTCCCGCTACATCTCCGTCTATCTCGCTTTTACCTACCCGTTCGCTTCGTTAATGAGCTACTTCCTTCTTTATCGAAACACCCTCCCATCTTCCATCACTCCCGAAACCTCCTGATGAGTAAGCCTTGCGTACATTCTTATATTACAGTAACTAATCAACGACCTCCTCTCTTTCGTTCCCGGTTCCCTGTTCATTCTCTTTTTAATGAGGACTGAAGCTTTAATTTCGTAGATTGTTTAATATTGCAGGCACGGTTCTGGAGATTTGTATTTTTATGGCCTATGTTTTGATAATCGCGAAACTTCGCATATATTTTATTTCGCCGGGTTGAATTAGATTGGGAAGGATTTCCTTAGGCTTAATGCTCTTTGTGGAATCGACAAAGGAGCGCCTTCTTATTGTCTAATATTGTAGCCGGTAAATCAATACATACAAAGATTTGAAAATATCTCGGGCGGATTTTATAACATTGTTCTGATGTTTATCGACGGACAACAAGGTAAAATTATGTACTACGTATGTTAACATTGAGGTACTGAATTGACTATTTTTGTTGCGTTTTGTGGTTTGAAAAAAATATGTTACGTTCAGGGTGGGTGGAAAATAGTTTTTGTCCTGTAGAATTCAGAGAAAAAGTTCAAATAAAAAATATTCAGACATGTGCCCTACAACATTTAACATTTTAGGTAAATTTACAGGAGGAGAAAAAAAAAAAAAACGTTTGGAAGTGAAAGTAACAGGATTACAGTTAAAATAAGTCTCCATGTCTTTGACGGCATTTCTCTGCAAAATGAAGATTTTGGCGCATCTAAAGTAATTGCAATCATAAAAAAAAGTTGGCCGTAGAGTGTTATTACCTTACCTAAACAAAATCAAATATACAAAATGATTGCCTATCATTTCATTTATTTTCCAGCTAAAATAGCAGAATTAACATATAATAATGCGTAGTTTAAACTTTTTTTGTTCATTGTAACCTTTGCATTTAGATACTGACTGTTTCTTCAGAAAATTGAAAACACTCCATTTTTCGGTATGTTTGTGGCTTCAACTATTTCGCGCACTTTGATTCGTCGATCATTCAAAACCACATCGTGGATTTTGTCAATCGTTTCGGGGGTAGTCACCTCCACAGGACGTCCAGAACTATGTTTTGTATTTTTCTGTATCATTCAATAAAAATGCAACTATGTGATGGATATAACTGAGATTTTAATAGATGTTTAGTAATTAATGATACTTATTAGAGACAAACCAGTTTTCGATACTGCTAGCGCCATCTCTTGGATTCAATAAGGACTTCTTAAACTACCTTCGTAACAACAGCATCTGGTAGTAGTGAAACTATGGTGGTCATATCAATATTTCGGAACATATTTTATGAAGGAAAGAGTATTTCTACCGACAAGAAGTGTCTAAATATTTTCATTTCAATAAAGGTATCAATTAATTAGATTATTCTTATTTATTTTATAATTACACCACCTTAAATAATAAGGTGGTAATTCTTCCTTTTCCGATATTCGTAAGTATATGAATTGTGCGATAAATGCTATTTAGATAATAATATTTTGAGTGATAGCAATTTACATAAAGCATTACATAAAGAAGGGCATTCGATGGAGGGACGATATTATTAGAATATCAATGAAAAAAAAGTTGCGACAAAATTTTTATGCTGCATTAAGGAATTTTTTCAAATGTCTGGTGTGTTGTCTGCGGGTTTTAGAACGAGCAAAAACGAAATAATTGCTTTCATAAATCCATAATACAATTTTTCTTTATTATGAATTTATGGAAACCCCGTAACGATATTCAACGTATCTCGTTGAAACAAGCAAGTCATCTTTTTGTGGACACCCTGCACAATTATCAAAACCACATCTGTATACAGTCTTTGATAACAAATACAACCGTTACATCATTTCCTGCAATTCGAACAAATAAGCATAACATACACAATCGAAAGAGCTCCGTGAATGGTGTCAGTTTGCATTTGAAACTTTTTCTATCTTTAACGGTTTAAACATTATTTACGAAAAACGAGGTTTTTGAGGTGATCTTGAAGGGTGGGTTGCATCCCCTAGATAAGCCTCTTTGCAGCAACGAAGGGCGTCCAATACTTCTCATGTAAATGTACTGAATGTTAAATTTTATTGTTTCGGAGAATCTTAACGTCTATATTTGTGTTAACCTCTTTTTATTCCCAGGATAATATTTTTCGTTTTACGTTATTCTAGAGTTATCGACAACTTAACTACGTTCATGTATTTAATTCAAATTTATGATTTTCGTGACTAAAATTGAATTGATTGTTGTTTCGCAAGAGATATACTTCACATAAAATAATACCAATCATCAAAGTTAATACGAAAACATGTGTGTTAAAAATATATGATAATACCTAGTCGTAATTACATCTTCATTACTTCGGTTACCACCGAGCAAGGTAGACGCGAATGCAGTTCCCGAGTAAACTTAATTCTTATAAACCACTAATATAACCTCAGATTACTCAATTTACATACCGATCAACATTCACGCGTTTTGGAGTAGCGTTCCGCTCCTCACTTAAGGCCGACCAATGGAGAGGCAAGAGACTTCCAGACGCAGTAGCCGCGGTAAAACAAATTGCATCTTACCTACTACACATTTAAGTAGCGAGAAAATTTACTTGAAATTCAGTTTTCTCAGAAATATGTTGTTTACTCGTTTCCCGGTAATTAGTAAGTGAGCCGAAGGCGGAATGGAAGTCCTGCTGTCATTGGAAATTAAAGTTAAGCGTGGATCCTACCTAGATAAATATATATATAAGAAGCTATCCCGTTAATTACTCTTATTGATTTAAATGAATCTCTTTCTGAGCGTTACTTGACAAATAGTGAGAGAGGAATTTGTACCGATTTCTAGTAGGTAAACTTCATTTCCACATCATAACGTTTAAGATTCGTTTTTTTTTTCTTTGTAAATAGAGTACTTAAGTCGTTTTCTAACAAGGTATTTCGTGATGTCTGTATATACTGAGAAAAATTATTGTACCAAATCAACCAAATTATGACATTTAGTTGTACTTATCTTCTACATTGCAAAAATGCAAAATAGTTGAATTCGTCTGAGTCAAATGTGTTTTGTTTCAGGAAAAATAGTGGAGTTTTAGGAATTAATTGAATCAACAAATATAGTAGTTTAGCGGAAGATTGTTTCGTTTATTAGCTTAACCGAAATATAAAAATATAAAATATAAAATATAAAATATATATAATATATAAATAAATAAATAAATAAATAAATAAATAAATAAATAAATAAATAAATAAATAAATAAATAAATATATATATATATATATATATATATATATATATATTTATATATATTTATATATATATATATATAAATATATATATAATATATATATTTATATATATATATATATATATAAATATATATATAAAAATATAAAATAAAATATAAAAAACACTAGACGTCTAACCACCCATGATGATGTATTGACCAACTACCTAACCTTTTAATTTCTTTTTCGGCGTCATTATTTATCATGACATTATTTATCATTGAACACGAAGTGAAAGAAAATAAGTTTTTTCATAATTTTAATAATTTTGTATCCAACTGATAATTAAATATTACGCATTTGTACGTATATTATAACCTAAAAATATTCTATTCAATAAAATAACAATAAAATAATAATAAAATAACAATAATATTATTTTATTTCATTATGTCCAGGAAGTACAGTAACAACCAAAAGAAAAAAAAAGAAATGTATACTAGACATAAAATTAAATTAATTAAGGCATATGTATCATCATCATGTAAATATTTTTCAATTAAATAGATCTTCAGTTAGTAGTCGTAGTTCAGTGAGTTTCTCATCTCTTCTGCTTCTATATTTTGCGGCACTGTATTAAAGATCTTTAGTAGTTGTGTTACTACATCTTTTTGTATTTGAGAACAATGTGTGTGAGGAATTTTCCCAAAGTTGTTTTAATACAGTAATAACAACAAAGACCGTAGTATGGCAAACGATATTAAAGTATCGCCATACTCCGCACTACACCAGTATAATGAATTAATCCGAAACAGGTGTTTCGAAGAGGCTTGGATCCCCATCATTAGCCTCATTTCCGAAATTTTGTAAAGAAAGATTCTAATTCTAACGTGCTTATTATAGAAAAAAGTATTTCTTTACAAGTGCAAATTTCGCCGCCTGTATTCTCTAAAAGTAAGACATGTGAAGAAAACGGAAAAATAGATGAAAGGGTCTTTCGTCATTATAGGAACAGTCTGATTTCTCTAATCATCAAATCTTGCGGTCCTTTTTATTTATGATGCAATACTATGCCCGGCTTTATTCATGCGTTGTGATACATTTGATGATTCTATCCTTCCGTATCTCTAGCACCTAATGTGCTCTTTTCGTTTGACCAAGATAGGCTTCATCGCAGCCACTAGATACGAATCTATATTTTGACCTGTAAAAGCTTTACTAATACCTTTCGATACGTTGTGTTTTTTTCTTTTTTTTAATGCGACCAACATTTACAGAAGAGTAACCACTGTAAATAGCAACGTTTTTTTTATAAATTTATGTTCTATATTGTATTTATTTATATTCGAAGGGGTTACCAATCTATTAATTAATAAAGCAATTGTGGCTATTTCGTACTGTTCAAAATGGCCTTCTTTAACTGGAATACAAGCATGACACCTATGAATCATTGAGCCGTAAGTACGCACCACATCGACGAATTTCATTAAATCTAATTGCTATTTGGTCAAGCAAGTGTTCGCGTGTGTTTTCTTCGACACTGTAAACCAACTGCTTCAAATGACCCCAAATTTTGGGGGCCGAGTAACAAAACCTCTACGACCAATCCATCGTTCATGTGTTTACTGTAGGGAGCTGGAGCGCCAAACATTGAAACCATATTTGTTGGCGATCAAAAAGCGGAGTACATTCAATCTGCTCAAAAAGCGCTTTACCTAAACAAGTTAGATAACGTTTTAAGTTAGCCTCAGATATAAAACTAATTGAAGCAGTTCTTCGTTAAAGATATTAGCGTAAGTACTCAAACTAAAATAATGTTGAAATCGCAATTGTCTAATAGCATGTGAGCTTTGAAGATTCCTTAAATGGTAATTGTGAGTGCTATTAATAATTAATAATATTTTGGTGAACAATTTCAGTTCTTCAGCAACTTTCTGTAGCAAATAAGTACAGAGCTCTACATGGTGATCGTAGTCTTCCGTTTGTAATTACAGGACGCGATGTATGACAGACAGAGGTGTAAGTGTTGACTTCGATTACCTGTTCGTATATTTATTTGCACTAAACTTATTTGTTTTGAAGATGTTTTGAGAACTGCTAATTTCACTTTTTCGAGTTACGTTGTTCGGCTTTTAAACCTAAGCTATCAGTTGGCTTAATTTGTATATTTTTTTAACATACAAATTAATAATTTTTTGTTTATTTTTTTTATTTTTAATTTTAATATATATCGTTCCTTAGTCAATAAAAGTTTAAGTTTGTTGTAGCCCTGCAAATGGAAAAATAATACCTATGCTTATATATCAATTTTTGTTTTATATGGTTTTCTAAACATGATGTTAAAGTATATAATATTTATTATAAATCATCAGTATAGCAAACGTGTCTGCTTCAAATTTTTACAACTAGGCTGAGATGTTAATTGAACTTTCAATGAACGTCTTGCATCGAATCTTCGTTTGAATTTTCATGTCGACGTGCATTTTGATATGTTTGATATGTAGAGACATATAAACATTGATGTTGTGCACTATGTTTAAGTATAAAACATTGACAAAGCGTATTTGATTTTCATTTTTCGTCTCTGTTTCTTTTTCAATAAATTCGATAATCTAAATAATGATACCCGTGGCAAAAATATGATTAATAAAATTCAATGAAATTATACAATATATAAAGTAAATATTATGTAATAAAATATACAAAAAATAAATAAATCTAGATAGGTATGTATGTCGATTATACGATTACTAACACTATGTGGTTGCTTCCTTATTTTACTGATTGTATGCCTGGGTAGAATTGGCCGGTGGGAAAATGATTCTCCACTAAATTTAATCTATGCGCGTCGTACACTTTCTACACCTATTCCCTCAATCGCATAAAGGAAGAGGATCAACACGTGAAACGCTTAAAGATCCCATTAAATGCCTCGTCGCCGATGTGAGAACGTGTAATATTCGTAAAATGAAATCTGTACGAGATGCTGCTGTTCAAATTCTCTAACAATTAGATGACATAAACTAGACAGGGCACTCATGGAAACGCTTGCTGCCATTTCTGATTGCGCGTTTATTTCACAGAAAGCGGAGTATGTAATGCAAGGTGTGAGCTCGAGAATGGTTATTACACGCTATGTGAGCACCGATGTCGACTTACCCGTGAGTAATTCAACCAGTTCTTCGTCTTCGAAAGAAAAAAATCCCGCGATGTATAACAACAACGATTTTAAATGTATTAAATACGTTTCAAACCCATGTGCAATATTCGACTTAAATTTACATGCCTAAGTAGATGGAATACGCATGCGGACGAAGGCTCCAAATGCAAATTTTATTCAGAAAGATTCGAAAATATACAGAGTGCTTTGTGAAAGTTGTATGATGTTTACAAGTTGTTGATATTTTCGATGCTGTAACTCTTTACGTAAACGCGAAAATCGAAGAAGAATGGTAACAAATGAAATGAACAGCGTTGTATATTATTAAATGTTCTCAAATTAGACCCATTTAGACGTCTCTGAGATCTATTGTTGACGATTGTGTTATAGTTGGTTCAGCTCATGAGGTATTAGGATATAAACCATTTAAAATTCATTTGAAATGGTGAAAATGAAATTCAGAAAGTCAATTTTATCACGGATTTATTTATTCACAAATTCCAAGTCTGCTTAGCCCGTTTTCTGTAATCTGATAAGAACAACTTTTTAAATAACGAGTTAGTCAATTATATACTGGATGAAATAAAACTAATTTACAAAGAAAATGGAATACTGGGGCTCCAGTTAATCAGTCCGTATTAACAGGACCACAATACTTTGATCAGCTACCTCTTTTGTTTGAAAATTAGTTAATTTGTGATAGGTGATGTATTTTCAACGATATGGCGCTCCTGCTTCTACCAATGAAATAATAAGCAACCATCCGAAGAGGTTATTTTTGAGACGATGCGTAGGTACTAGTGGTTCTACAAGATGACTAGCTTCCTTTCCTGACTTAAGTCCCTTGGATTACTTTCTTTGAGGACATTTAAAAGCTGTAGACTACGATACACCTTTCCGAAATGTCGGAGAATTTAATGAGTTTATTGTAGCAGCATAGCGCCAGGAAATTTATGAAATTTAACCAGTATAGCTTTAATTAGACGTTATCAAAATGCGTAGAATGTGATAGAGGAACTTAATTTAAGGCTTAATTTAATTTAATTTCGTTCTTACTTTGAGGTATTTTGTTTTCGTATTTATCTTTTAAATGTTAAGCACTTTTAGTAGCATGTTCAGTTTATTTTGAGGTATGTTTTCGTTTGTCTTTTAAGTTTCATTAACTTTATAAAAATAATTATTTTTATAAAGTTGAGAGTTATCATAAATGCACCTGACGGTGACGGATTTGATTTAGAAGTATTTTACCATATTTAGCGTACATTTTTATTAAAGGTTTTAGAATTAAAAAAATTTCAATTGTTCCCGAGATATGACGTTGTTGCACTCTTCGTTGAACATGGTGTATGTTGTAATGGCACCTATAATTGCCATTCATAACAGAACGTGAGGAGAATTGAGGCCATGAGATAATAGAAATTATTTTTAGCGAAAAGTGATTTAATATTTGTAACTATTTCTTTTATTATTTATATCGCAGTAATTTCTTATATAGAGCGCTTTTTTTGATTAGTTATCTGGTAACAAAGTTTGGGCTAAATTGGGGCGTTTTTTTCGTACACTATCCTGTTGGTCTTGTGTATGATAGTGGAGAAATCAAATTGTCCATATTATTTGCATTCATTGCTCCTACAAGTTTTGTAAGTCAAAACAAAGAGAAAGCTGGTTGTATGCTGGTACTGGAGTGGATGAGAAAATGATTTTATTACGTATAGTTGTAGTTTATTGTTTAATCTTGTGTGATACATGTACATCTTTAGCAACTCGTTTGTTGGTTTTTTGGCATGCGATGTTTGAGCAAGTCCCTTAGATGCCTAAAATTGATGTTAACAATTGAATATTAATTAAAATTACACATCCCAAAATACTATCTGAAATAGTTGTCATTGTCCTTTAAAACTGTAAGCAGGAGAAACATATTAGTCTTTTCCTAACTTCTTTTGAAACCAGAGGAAGAATAATGCTACAACGTTGTAGCGTAAAATGACCGTATAGCAGATTTATTTGCACCTACTTACGTTAATGTACGATTTGAATATAATTCTTGAATCAAAGCTGCTTTCGTTAGTGTTAAGTTTATTTTGCTTTTGTTTTTACGTTTGTAAAATGAATACCAACTGTCAAAGTAGTACTTTGGGGAGCCTTACCGAGTGCTTGCATAGATAAAAATCCTTTGATGATAACTACAGCAACGCTACAGCGTATTACTTTGACATGAAAATTCTAGTAACTGTAGAAGGATGTATTTGAATAAGTTTATTGTAGTAAAATATATTTGTATACTAGTCAGAAATGCACAAAAGGTTGTTCGGTTTTTAAAACTTCAGAAAAAGAATATATAGTTTTGATATTCAACAGATATTACGTAAATTTATCTGACAAAAAAATAAGGATTTTGCTATTCAACATTATGACGGTTCCAACAATTCTAAAGAGAGCCAAACAGGTTAAGTGAATTATATTATCTTTCCTATATTTTTGTTTTGCGGTTCAGAAAAATGAGTGAAACAGTAGCGAAAAACCCAGGAAGATACTTCCTTGTATCATGTATCTGTACAATCGCGTATCAAGCAAGTCATTACCTGCAAAACTTAGGATTTTTATAACATTGCATGATGTTACATTATATCGTGGAGGTTGTATGCACAAACGGTATCATTATCTAAGCCTGTTTAATGCTTGCTCTAAGGATTTTCAGGTAGCGCCCCAACGAAAAGACTCAATCCTTTTCTAATAAAACATCTGCTTACATACTCAAATCACTTTCACCGTTGGTGGCACAGGGAGTGTGATCTCTAATTCACCAAACCATCGGTCCCGCAATTCTCTAAATGTAAGGTCCTTCATAGCTTAGCTTAGCTTCTCCGAATTTGCCGAATGCTTAGAGGTGTGTAATATTCTCCTAACTGGTCAATGTTTCTTACAAAGAAAGAAATGGCGAAAGTTGTTGAAGATTCGAAAACATGGAATGGTTATTGTTCTTCTGTTTACTCGCCTTTCATTCAATATGATAATAATAAAATTAGCATTTCAACAAGTACGATACGTACATATGTATACATATCTGTCCTTGTACTCTTGTATTATTCCAAGTGCTCGATTTTAAGCTGTCTACGTTTAATAGTCTTCGCTTTATTCAAAATGTATTCTTTATTGAAGCCCAGCAATGTGTAGATGATGTCAGTTAAAGCCTCGGATTGGGTTGTACCCTTGCTAAATGCAATATGCATTTAGTTGCATTGCATTGAGTCAATTGTTGAAGATTTCATCAGGTTGTACATTCTTATTGTCGGTAGGGACAAGAGTCTGTTGTACCTTTCATTATCGTGATCATATAGCTAATTGTATCAATTCAACGTTGCATCACAAAATATTTAAAAAAAGGGTCCTCTATACTTTTGTAATAAAATACGAAATTGTGCACAATCTGGTAGCACGATTTCTTGGATTCATTTCACCATCGTCTCACAAGCTTGCTCTTGAAAATATTTGATATTTGAAAAATCCTTTTCGTACGCTATATATAGACTTACTTATTACTTTCAAGAAATGCACTGCTTAACTCAAAAGAGAAATCAGCACTATTTCTTTCAGGAGGATTGAATTAGTGCGTGGCACGTATATGTATGCACAGGTACATACATATATTTCTTTCATTTTCCTTCTTTGGTATTTTTGATCAGTATTAATTTTTTGTTGTTTTCTCTCTTCTTATCACTGACTTTAGCATGCATTCATGCACAACATTTAGCTCTAGGATTTACTGCGCAAGGAGTTGCACTATTATTACTTACTTCTCTTATATGTTCAGAGATAGGCGGAAGCAGTTAACGTAATCATTATGTAACTGAGTCTCGGCCTGAAATTGTTTTTCTTCTTGTTTTATTTCAATCATTTAGTTGAATAATTTAGTTGTTTATATGAATATATTCCTGTTACATCTTACACAAAGCTCTAGCTCGCACAATAAAGGCGTAATTATTAATATTAATATTATGCATAACTCTTGGAAAGCTTGTAATCTTATTGTAGCAAATGTTTCAAGTTTTGTGGTATTCTTGCATCCTAAACTACTGTTTCATTAATTGTTATAAATTGTTCACGTTACGGATCCTAAAACCATTTGTGGAAATGTAAAAGAAGCCAATATTAATGCTATTATTGATATATTAACTCACTTGTTTTATTTTATAACATTTTGGAGCTACTCGATCAAATTTACGAGCGGAACGATACGTTATTACGTTGTTATTATTGTTTCTTAATATGTATATTTGGTTAAGTTACAGATAATTTCCGTAATAATAGCATTATACTTTTTAAAATTGAGCATAGTCTCAATCTTACAAATACGATAAACTAAAGCAATTACGTAAAGCTTGTTTCTATTCAACAATGATAGCAAGGACTTGTTTCTATTTGTTTTTTTTTTTCAAAACGTTCAAGTGGGACTATACTGGTTTTTGACGTATTGGAGTTGTCCATGTGTAACTCGATAGGAGAATAAGAATAAATGTCCAACCGTGTGAAACGCTCTCATACCATGCGCGGAAGGAGGGCAATATTCAGCGGATCGTTTTCGCTAAATTCTATTTTATTGCAAAAAGCCACGAACGACCAATAAAAATGTGGATTGCGTAACATCAGCGGCACGCCCTTTCTATATTTTTGCGCTACACTGTTGACTTTTTGCAGGTTCAAGAGGAAAGATAATGACAAATAATTTTATTTGTCGCTAGCTATGGGGAGGAACAGAGGCGGAGATTGTCAGATGCCGTCCAATACGTGACGTTCTACTTTAAAAATGCAATATTGTAGGTTGTAATTACGTCGTAATTATTTTTTATTAGAGATATGTATGTAGGCATATAAGTTTCAATGGAAAAGCATGATTCATGTTGGATTTGTACATTTTACATAACGTCGTAAATTAATTTGCACAATTAAAACAAGAATTAATTATTCTATTGTGTTTGTAGAATTAGATGTTTTAAAAATGTTTATGTTTCCGCCATTATTTGAATGCTTTTTACATTTTTGTTATGATAACAGCACCATCATTATTTTATTTATACATTTCATAATTCATATACAAAGTGTCTTAGTCGGTGTATTTAGCATTAGGACATCAGAAGCGGTAAGACACAGTTGGTTTGTTAAACGAAATCTAACGTTACGGCCTACTTAATATCTTTTTCTTCACATGCCGCGACGTTATTAATTAAAGTTTTTTATTTTACCATTGGTTGTATCAGGAAAAGCATAATTTGATGTCTGTAATCCATTTCGTTTATCAGCAAAAATATACAGGGTGTTATGAAATTCCTGGACACGAACTATGGGAAGAGGTTTGGTATCAACAACTGAAATGAACGTTCTTTTACCATTTTTTCATCTGACTTACAAATGAAAAATTAAAGATGTAAATATTTTAAATATTAAACAACTGAAAATTGATAACACAAAGGACTTTAACATTTAGTCAAAATACATTTAGATATGATCCAAGAGGACTTTGCAATTATTTATACTTATGTAACTACTTGATATATCTACTCTTGTCATTCAAATGACATGGTTTTTCTATTCTAACGTCTGAAATAATGGCGCAGAGCTACTCAAATCGTGAGCATTATTGATGACTCTTGGCGCGTCAAATAACATAACAGGTCAAGCATCGGGATTCTATATGTGCAATGCGATTTTGTCTTTAATATATTAATGTCTTTAGAAGACATTGGTATAATTCTTTTCACAGGGCGCTTTATAATACAACCAAGTAGAAATGGTGACCGTCCTCATTTACGTGATGATGCTGACATTGACTTGATAAGAAATGATCCTAAAAGTATTAAGTTAATTGCAAGAGAATTGAGAGCAAATCAAGTTCATTTAATGGTGCTTAGAAATTGTGGAGGAAATGACTAGTAAGGTTATGCCAACTATTCAGTGACTTTCTATTATTCTTACTTCATTCGTATCATTTCGTATCACATCAATGCAAAACAATTAGATTTTCTACAACAACAGCTTCCAGCATTTTTGGATGACCTGTCTATAAATTCCCAACAAAACGTAATTGTTTTGCACGACGGGTAGATTTCTACTTTACGTGAATTGTACGAGATTACGCGCTCAATAATTTCTCCGGACGTTGGATTGATAAGAGCGGTTCAATACCTCGACCACCTGGATCGTTAGATCTAATACCTTTTCTTCGTATGGAGCGCTTTGAAAACACTGGTTTACCAAACATCTGCGACCGATGTTAATGAAGTAGAAAGCCGTGTATTTCGAGGGACTTATTGAGTCCTTTGAAATGCACGCAAGTCCTAACATTTGCCGTGTTACTTATTGAGTAACACCGCAAGCGTTAGGTAACGCCGAGTATTTGGACAAGTGGTATAAAGTGTTTCGTTTTTCATTTTCAGTTGTCTAATATTAAATATATTTATATGTTTGACTTTTTTTATTCTTAAAATTGCTATAAATTAAAAGATATCAGATTAAAATAAGATTAACCAACATTCGCTTGGGTATCGGTGTACGCGAATTTCGTACCATCCTGAATGTAAATTTTGTATGTTCTTATGCAAATACTATTTATTATTGCAATAAGCAGTGTTACTTATCTACACTATTATAATTAGAGCTAAAATAAATATTGTCCCAGTAAAAGATAGTATCTTCTGCGTCAACTTAATCGTAGTCTCTATCCGCACTTCAACAATCTCTTTTAGCGTACCATTTAGAAAAACATTTACTTCTTCAACTCGATTCTTATCTTTCCAAAGTCAAAATCAGGAAATTACGAAGAAGAATGGGCATACATTTCTTTTTTCGAAAACTATTATGTGATGAAAGCGGTATGTGTTCTCGTATTATCACGGTGGAGAATTTAATCGCTCCTGTACCACACTGGGTACTCTTTCACAAACCATTTCCATACTTCCTGCTATATCGTATTAGCTTGCAAATCTCTTATTAATTTAAACACTGGTTTTTGGTGACAAATGTAAAAGATTCATTCAAAAACGGAAATTGATTGAAACATATCTTTTTTACTAGGACGTTTTTTGCTAATTATGATGTGTTTTGCTAATGTCGGCACCTGTTTTCTATGTGAAATATGGTAGGTAGTGTCTAGATGTCAAAATGTTCCAGAGCGTCGTGTCGTAACAAGCGAAAATTGTTTCCTTTAATATAAGTGATCATCCCATACTATAAAACACTTGTGTTTTCTAATTTTTCTCGTATTAAATACTATTATTAAAACTTCATTTGGTCAAATCGGAAACTAAATAAATTTCCTTTTTAAAAAATATTAAAATATTTTCATCTACTGGAGACATTATTGAAGATTCAACTGATGTTGGTAACGCTTCTAATAATGATGTAATGATGTACCCGTTATCAAAAACATTTGAAATGATATTACAAACGCAAATAAACAACGGATCGGTTACCAACGCATTAACCGTATTTGTTGTCAAGGTGACAAATATATTGAATCAAAAAAAGATAGTAGTTTGTACAAGCTTTTAATCTTGTTATGGAGTGAGGGGCTAGCTTTGCTTCATTCATATTTGAACAATTCGTATTTTCATCAATTGCAATGCATTGTTCAAGTTTGGAGATTAACTCTCTGACTTTATTATGCCGCACCTAAGGTCTTAGGCCCTAAATGATCGTCTGCTCATAGAAAGCAATAACTAGACCAATGATCATCTACGCTTCTTTGATTTGGTGCGCAAAAGAATGCTATGCCGCTTCATATCCGTAATGAGAAATCGGCTGTATTGAGAGCCCTCACGCTTTGAAGAATGAAGGGATTATCTTAGAACCCCTGAGGATCCCAAGATAAATTATCTGATGCGCATTGCAAAGGACATGATTCCTATGCAATACAATTTTGATCAGCCTTATAAGGTGATCATTGAGTGGGAATTCGAGCAGCTTCAAAGTAGAAAAGCTATCTTGGGATGATAGATAGACGGCTCAAGAATAGGTATAATTGGCATTGGTATGTATAGATATTAGTGGGCCTAATTACCGCCTAGAGGAGTTTATACTCACATACTTCAAGCAGAGATCTCTGCTTTGAATTTGTGTGTCATAAACAACCTCGAGATAGGGATACGAAACGCAACCGGAACTATTTTCAGTGATAGTCAGGCTTTCTCAGTTAGTCTCAGTTCTGAAAGCTATCAAAGCTTACTCATATGAATCTGGTCTAATTCGCGAATATATACACTGTCTAAGGTTGGCGATCGAAGGCGATGAAAAAGCTGGCCAGAGAAGTAGCGAGCATGCCCTTCATTAGTCCCAATCCGTTCTGTGGCTTACAAAACAGCCACATAAAACATGGAAGAACTCGCACTGGGAAATTATTCTAGGACAAGAACAGCTGAAAGCATTCATATTAGGCTCGCGTAAGACAGCAAAAATAGCGCCATCGTTCAACAAAGGAGACCTTGAATTATTGGCGGGAATTCTGACATGAATTCATGTAGCCTTAAAATATCACCTATCTGCAAAACTGAATAACAAATCTGTCTTCTCTGCCTATCGAAGATCTGCAGACGGCAGAATATTTTCCTTGATTATTATTTTTGTTGTACGCTGGGAATGGAAGTACAAGTGCAGGACGAATTGTCGTGTGCGACCCTCCGTTACGTAATTACCATATTCTGGATCGACGACCGCATCCATAGCGGCCAACTAGAGACACTCAACCAAAATGCAAAAATATCAGAGAAGTACATATGCTTCGAACGGAAAGCGTAATTTAATTTCCAATATCGCAAAAATATTAAGCAAAAATAAGTAATGTGTAAGGCTACCGTGTTGGAAGAGGCTTATTAACGTTAATTACTAAAACAACCAACCAACCAAAAACTCTAAATCTCCTGCATTAAATATAGAAAAATCACAAATTATGAGCAGAGCGCAGTGAAAATCAATAAGCGTTGTGTTTATTAACGATTTTATTACTTTCTTTGTACAACAGTTTACAAAAAAGCCGATTCGAAACGGGCCAGAGTCCCGCATACTGCGATGAAACGTGTCGCAGTCACACGTTAACGTAACGGCGTATCAAAAATAAAAATCCGAGTCAGTCTGCTTTTTTCTTATGAAAACTTTATTTTTCAGAATGGTACCATAGAAAAGTCTTGGCAAGACAAAAGTACGAAAAAAGCGCTAGATGCTGGAAATAGTGACGTATTTCTACCAGGAGGAGAACCGGTATTTTCATCCAATGGCAAACGTCTAGATTATCATGGTGATGTGAATCGCGAAAATTCCTTAAAGTTCCAGGCACAACACTTAAAAACTTCATCTGTCATTGTAATAACCACAGCACTATAGTCATCATAGTAGCAACCGGAATAAAGTACCGACAGTTTCATCAAGGAAACTTGAAGTTCAACGTTGGCTTACCGTTAATATCAACTGGAACTGTTTGAGAAGCTTGATAAGCATGCATAGTGATATATGCATTAAGATGATAATGAGGGAGAACAAAGACAGGTGGAATTATTCCTCTTTTCAGCGAGTAGACAGACTCGTGTCTATTCGCCTCATGAGAATGGATTCGTGTAGCATATTGTGTCCCCGAGAGTCAACAAAATACGAGTCTGTCTAGTCTCTGCAAAAATGTAATAATAATCCATCTTTGTCCTCTCTAAAGATAAGTGTAGACATAACATTTACTAACAAGGCTGTTAAAGTACGCGGCCTATTTACCTACTTGCTTCTATTTGTATATATTCGTTAGAAAGAGACCTTTTATGCTTCATATTTAGGTGTTTACAATATATTTCATAAACATTAAACCTGTGTCACTACATTCACATATCTCTTTCTTTACAGCGGTTATTAAATTCTCTCACTGTACCTACACAAACGTTAACTGAAAGAAATTTAGCTGCTTTTACTCTTTATATGAATATATATAAATTTTTAGTCGCATTGCCTGATCTTATTTAAAATTTCGTAAGCGTATATTCCACTTATGATAGCAGTACGACTACTGATTGCCCCTTTTTTTCCCTTTCAAGTGAAACATCAACGATACAGAAAAGTCAATTAGGCGATTTATTTAATTCATTTCTAGACGTAACCGAAGTTAAACGCGCCTATTCGCTCGATTTTGTAATCGCTCTGCTGTCAGTGGTTGAACTTCAATGAGATTATTAAATTATCCGAGCTTAACGGTAAGTGGATTAAGTGTTATTTATCCGAATAAAAATAGAACTTTTCTAATCCAAACGTTCAGATTTCAGCGTTCGGATAGTAATTTTTTACCGTTTCGATTAATTGCAAATCAAGCAAAGAAACGATAGATCAATGGACGGAAAAGAATTTTCGTCACGGTATTGACGATTTTTTAGATGTTTCCCAAACTTCAAAGTTGTCAACCGATCAGAAGTTAATTTTCGTGGGAAATCTGGTTATGCGCGTATTAAGATATTGTGAGTAGACGCATTTGCAGGTGGAGGAGCTGTTAGTTTCAACAGCAAGATCACGAATATCGATATTGTCGATTATTTTCATAACCGTTTCTAAATGATGGACAATTTTATTCGATTAGTATACTACCGTGCAGAGGTAGTACTACTAGCAAGTCAAAGTTTATCTGCGAGTGTGGGAAATATTAGTTTTATAAATGAATGAGATTGTTTATGCTTCTTTAAGTACAGAAATTTGAAGATACGATTTAATATGGACGGAGAAAACGAAGGATTTACTCCTTTCTTTTATAAGCGTCCTTATTACTCAGAATTTTCAAAAAATAAATTTATGAAAGATGGCTAACTATAAAAAAATACCATAAATAATGTTTTGGTATAATTAGAATTAACCTATTTTTCCGTAAATACATATTACGAACTTGGATGATATTATTTAGTACACGTACCTATACTTATAACTAGAGACGACAAAGGCAGGTGGAATTATTCTTCTTTTGCAGCGACTAGATAAATTCGTGTTTTTTCGCCTCATGAGAATGGATTCGTGTTGCGTATTGGCGGCCCCGAGAGTCAACAAAACACGAGACTGTCTAGTCTCTGTAAAAAGCTAATAATTTCATCCGCCTTTGTTCTCTATACTTATAACCTATCTTAATTTTTGAGATAACTGACAATTACAGATCTTTGTGAAATGTCGCTGTTTCATTAACGGTTGGTCTTGCATTGTGCACTGGTTGAGTGCTTCTGGAAGTTTTTAGTAATTACCTACAGGTTTATAAGGAGACCATCGAAATTGTTACCATATCTGATTAATGCTATTTAATTTTTTAATAGAACTTCTGTATATTTTTCCAGAATGTGAACAAATTTTTTTATACGTGCTACATCGTTCTTTAAAAAATATAATATGAACTATATAGATAAGTTTTTCATTAAAAAAGTAAAATGCTGCGACGAAATATAAAATCGACTTTTGCTAAACATATTCATTCAAATTAGTGAGTAAACGTTGTTTTTTTTTGCAATGCTAGCAGCAAATCATCACTAACAAGATAAGATAACAGGTAAATACGTATAAATACTAAATAAAGAAAATAAGGATGAAATTGATAGGGAAATTAATCTCAAATTTGATAAGCTGAAATAGCATGGCAACATGGTAACGATTTCAATTATTGTCCCGTAGATGTCAGTTGTTAGTAAAGGTTTTCAATATATTGCTAATAATTTGAAGAGATATCCAATCGAATAAGATTTGAGTCATCGTTGTAAAGAGTATGCGTTTAAGGTATCGCCCGTTAAAGAAACTGGCACCTCTATACAAAATTCTATTTAAAATAGCAAACTTTCATGGTTTATTATCGATCTAATGCTCAAAACAAATCCTTTAAGAGGCAATTCTTGATTATTAACAATACAAAGTCTATTATAATTTCTCAAAGATAGCTTAACACTACGTTTATGTGATTCAATTGGCATATTAAGGCATTCCGCTAATCTATTTAGATCACATTTCTTTTGGACCGGAGCAAGTATTTCATAAAGTAAAATTAGGAAATTTGTCCAAAGTACTTGCAGTTAAAGATTCCACGGTTGCATTTGATAAAATGTGTTTTTTCAGTTTCAGTTGGAAAATGTCTGTAGTGATAGAAAGGGCCTTGCAAGTAATAGCACACTTTGCACTAAACAAGTTTATTTCTTAAACTAAAACTGGTGCGGAGTGTGCCGATACTACTGTGTGTTATTTGGAAACAATTTATGAACATCTCCTATAAATTTAGTTGTAGACTTCCGCGTTCGTTGTTTCCTTTTAAAGAATTTGAATTTCCGTATGTTTCGGCGACGCAACATACAATTGAAAGGGGTTTCCCTTTCAATTGCATGTTGCGTCGCCGCTGTATGGAGAATGCAGTCCCCTATAAAATTTTGTATAAAAGTTAGATAATGATAAGGTGTGGTACACATGACTTTCCATTTTGTTTCACAGAAGTAAGTACCTTAATCTCTATTACGTTCTCAAATATTTAATTTCAACGAGAACGATGTAAATGCAAAAACTTAAACATAATCGCAAATATCTTGGAAACAGTAGGGCTAAGACGCCTTGATATAAATTATCCACGCGAAGCATACAATACAGCTGATAAAAGATACACTATTGCATTAGAAAAAAAGGAAAGTTAGTTTTGTAGATGAAAATATTTAAAATTAATAGATCTGACGCTATAACTACCAATCCTAACATTTCAGAGATCAATGCTTGATAAAACTTCCAACAACATTCCTGAAATATCCTGTAGTTATCGATATACTTTATTTGAAAATAATTACAATATCTCTTTGGAACTTTGGCGACACTTTTGATAATATTATAGATTTATTCTTCAACTGCAAACTATATAGTACAGCATTTCATAGAAATAATTTATTTTCTGAAAAAAGCGTACCTCCAAATGATACGAAAATAATCGGACGATGCAAAGGACGTAAAGGTAGACAAAGATAAGTTATTCAGGCCAATAATAGAACATTACAGTAACCGTGAAGGTACTATTTAAAGGACAAACTTTTCAGAATGTAATGGATCCCGCATTATTTTCTCTGGACAATATATGCATGGTTCGTTTGTTAATAAAACTATTTAGCGGAACAAAGCTTTTTAAGAACAGAGCTTTGACGAGGATATTATTACCATTCCCGCAATTTTTAAACCAATTACACTATTAAACTTCCACTACTTGATTAGCTTGGTTTGGGTACTTTTCGGGATTTTTTCTAAGAATATGCTAAATACCACGTGGTAATTGAATTTTTAGGTAAAATAACGGTTTCGCACATCCGCAAAAACAAAGTCCACAATTATCTTGTTCGCTACCTATTGCACTAGTTTTGTCAAAATAGGTTCGTTGATTAACATAAAATGTAATCAAAACTGTAAAACTTGTCAGTAAATGTTAAATGTAGCTTAAAATGTCAGTATTTGATTTAAATCTCAACATAAAAATTAATTATTGTAATATACACAACCACGACTCTTTTCGTTTATTGTATGAGGCTGTATACTCAAAAATTTTTGAATGATCTTACATTCAATCGACGTTAAAACCTACTAAGTTTCGTTTAAACCTGAGTATGCACGATCCCTCGTGAGAAATTCAATAATACAAATTCTTAATTGTTTGTATTGTTTAAAAGTCAGAATTTGATGACTTATAAAGACATTAAAGATACAATAAAAATGTAAAAATTGCAGTTATTCATACAAAAACTTCCGTTAAAAGGCTATACTATGCGTAGTAAATGATTACCTCATCCTTAAGCGGACGGAATTTCATTGAAACCGAGGAAACACCTTGCTTGCATGAATGAAGAAGACGACTTTAAAAAAAATGTCAGCAATCCGACGTGGTAAACGGAAACAGACAGGTAAAACTAACGCAACGGACAAAGGTTGCATTTAAAATTCGTATTTTCGAATCATAAAATCTACGAACAAAACAACTAATCCATTCAAGCGGGTACGAAGTGGATTTTTCATTCAAGAAACGGTTCACCAATTGTAAAAACGGTATGACGAATCTCTAGTAATATTACGGATCGGATACACATAGGACTAAAACGGATGTACACGAGAAAAAAACGGAATCCTCCAAGATTCCCACACGTTTTGTTTATATTGGATCGGTTTTTGTTGGTATCAGCATGGAAAGAATGGTATTTTCTATCGGTTTGGGAAAAAACAATAAGCAACAAAGCATCGTTCCATTCCAGTGTATTAATAGATTGACGATATACTTTTTCTTGAAAACATCGTCTATTTCTTTTTAGAGTGATTATGCTGCGTTAAAATGATACGAATGCATATTTATTTTATTAAGTTTTATTGTTTTATATCAATTTCGAACTTCTCTATCCGAGGATGTGCTAGCGATATTGCGATACTTACCTTCATGAATACAGATGACAAAGGCAGATGGAATTATTCCTCTTTTGCAGCGACTAGATAGACTCGTGTATATTCGCCTCATGAGAATGGATTCGTGCTGCCTACTGGTGTCCCCGGGAGTCGACAAAACATGAGGCTGTCTAGTCTCTGCAAAAAAGTCATAATTTCATCCACCTTTGTCCTCTTTATTCACGACAAATGCTCAGCTAGCGCAAACTAGAGCTCGTACTACTAAATTGGGTTAAATTTATAGATACAAGGGTAGTTCGAAAAGTTTGAAGAACATCAGTTTAGTTTTAGATTATGTTTCATAGAATGTATCTTAGGATCTCTCGTACTATTTTATTCTTGTTGTGTTTGTGAATGCAGCAAGCAGCTTTTAAACGGTATGGTTAGAATTTTTATAGAGAAAAGAAATAGTTTCTACAAGATGTTAGATAGATACCAGCGATACATTTTATTGCAGCTTTCTTCTTGATGCAAACTTTATTGGTAAGATTGTTAGCTGCTCAAAGATGAATTACATGTAGCAATCAAGATTGAAATTCAGAGAAATATACAATTTTTAAAGAGTTAATGCCAAATGCTTGTTTTACTTTAGTAGTACTTTAATTACTAGTACTTTAATTTTAAAATTATTATATTCCATTTTGAGGGTAAAGGCTGACGAGTTCTCATTTCAGCGACGAAGCTAAAGTTAGTTCCAATAACTTAGCTGACCTAAAATGGTCAATAATGTTGTTTGTAATCTGTAAATTTGGATAGAAGTTCAGTTTCTTTTGGATAATATGAAATAAAATGTACTTAGTTTTATAAAAATTTACATTCGATTTAATACGTTATTTTTACCACTTTTTGTGTGCCCTGCTCATTGCTAGTAGTCAAAATATCAATGATGTCAATCAAAATATCAATCAAAAATATCAATGATGTCGTGAATTAATAATGAAAAGGAAACTGCATCCCTGTATTGCCCCGGCCCTGGGTGTTCAAATTTATTGCATTGTGGATTCTATTAGAGAGATAGGAAATTAGTTAATTAGCCACATTTCTTATTCTTCTAGTCCTAAACAGTTAAGCTTATCAAATAACAAACTGAGTCGAATACAATCGAACTCTTGATCTAGATTGCATAGTATACACTCGTTAGGCCTACTTTCGATACTTCGAATTATATTAGCATGGATAGAGCGGTGGTTGTGGATTTGCCAACGGGGAAGCCCAGTTGAGAAGAGCATATCAAATTTATTTACTAAACTATCTATGCGATTGAATGTAGCGTATTGAAATAGATTCAGAAAGGGCAATGGGTCATTTTCTTTCTTGGGAACCATCAGAACCACAGACGAATTTATTTTTAATCGTATCGAACATAGGATTATTTCAGATTTGGAATAAGGAAGCAAGTACATTGAATGTGAAGGAAGATTAATGTGATTGTTGGGACTGAAATGCTTGCAACAGAACAAGAGTAGTATTTGGAGCCTCTTGAAAGTATATATTAAACATGTCTGTGATAATACACGGAGAACCTACAGTGTCATTGTTCACTGTAACAGCTAATTTCAGCTATGTTGGATGTTTGTATACTGGCTTCACGGAAGGAACCTTAAGGAAGAAGAAAAAAATAATTGCGCATGTGCTAGATACTTCAGAGTAGTTGTTTAACGGTTACTAGTGTCAGTTGATGTTAGTGTTTCTGTTAAAATGGGAAAAATCACTTATCGTGCTATCATTAAAATAGTCTTCTTGCATTTTCTACACTTGCAGACCGATTGCCTCGACTGTACTCATCTGGTTGTATGTAAGAAAATGTGTTACCGCAATAAAAGCAAAACTAATTTGTTACCTAAGTCAGGCAAGTCAACATCTCATTAGATCTCTTGCTTGTGTGCTAATCACTATAATTCATTCAAATTTGTTCGCATAATTATCACTGATTCATCACTGAAAGTATTGTGATTTTATATGATTGCTCTTCTGAACTATAAATTTTTTTAATAATGTAAACTGCTGCTCGATTGAAGCGGTCCACTAATAAAAAAAAAATAAAATTTATTTTTTTTGTAAAAAAATAACCGATGATTAAAACATGGTAAAATAGTCTACTTTAAAAGTGTTTAGAAAAATTTAAGCAATAATTGAATGATAGTAATTAATAATTTGTTAAACAATGACGTTAAGTGTTCATATAAAACAACTTTAAATGTGCCAACTTTAATATTAATATTTTATGGAACTTTTTCATATTTGTGATACAGCTAAGCTGGACATGCTTTCTATTATCGTATTGATTTTTACTATTCCTGTTGAACCGTTTCTGCAAATTCATCCAGGATTATAGGAGGACTAAAAACGAAGGATAAAGATCCTCGATGCAATTGTAGTCTCGAGAATGAGGGACCATACCTTCTTTCAATATTCTTTCAATATCATTGGTAACAATGGCGTCGTTCGCGAGTATTATTTTCCCGAATTCAATATTTCTTCTAAAATTTCGGGCAGATAGGCAAAATATCCACGTTTCTATACTTCTTTGTATTTGTGCATAGATATCTTAGAATTACCAGCTTAGTATGACCGTTTAAAGATATGCCATACCAAATCCCAAAACCCCCACCACCACGTACACATGTGGATCCATCTTCCCCCTTTTCACTAAAATTTTATTGTCAGAATGAAATTGAAAAGTGAATCTGGATTCACTGGGCACGTGGACACGCGGAGAATAAGGATCCTTTTGCAACCCACAGCCTCCTGGCGATCTTGAGTTGCCTCGAGGGTAGCGGGCATTTGGCCCGTGTATTAGCCTTCAAACTAAATTCTTGTAGCCTTGTTTTAACTATCAGATTATATGCAGCAAGTTCTGTAGTTGAATGAAGATCGTTCGATTCAATGTTCTAGACAACCAAACTTCATTTCGCCTTTGACGGCGTCCAAGATGGTTAACTATTGCATTACCATTTCTCCATACGATACTACCATCCTGTGAATGACACTGTGAGATACATTGTATGTAGATTATAGTGGCCTCTCTATTAAAATATCAATTTTGTATTAATTTTAAAGTATTCTTAATAATACCTTCACTAAGACGTGGAATTTTTAGTACTTTAAGTGACATAAACGTAGATTTAACCCAGCAATAAACTAATATGTGAACCGATGTCGATACCAACCCTTTTATCTAAGGTGAAATATTCCACCAACTGACAAAAAAAATTATTTATATTAGATTTTATGCGATAAATAGATTTTAATATGTTGTGTATTGCTAATTACTTGTAAGAATGTAAATTAAAAGTATTTATTAAGAAAATGTTTTTTTTTCAGCAATTTTGTTGTGTTAGCGGAGCTTTTCACTTGAACAGCAATTTAACTACATTTAATTGTTTTGATGATATAATTTATGCATTCACATACATTCAATTTAGTTTATTGAGCGTTTCCAATATTTGGGTCTTGTAACTTGTTGGGAATAGATTAATATGAATGTGAATATAAATATAACACAGAAACTCTATCTCCCTTTTTTCATTAATAAACACTAATCATTGTGTACTGTAATAATATATTGCGGTTTACTTTATAGTCTCACCTTTTAATCTGCTTCTTTTTATTTTATTTTATTTAGTTTATCTAGTTCTTTAGTTTAGTTTAGTTTAGTTTTTTAGTTTAGTAGGAATTACGTTTAATATGTTCCATCGTGGTTAAAAGCATTTTTAATTTTAAATAATTGCCAATATAACAACATATATTGCGGTGTATGTACATTATTCAAGCATCTACCTTATGGGATATAGGTGTACGTCGCAATGATGTGTTAGTAATGGAAAAATTAGTTATGGGAAATCTTAAAAAACCACTTTCAACGCTATCATATAGTGTCCAGTTTGTGGTTTCGAAAGTTAGGATATTTAATGCCTTCAATATTACAAACATGTCGAACTCTATTAAAACGAAACAAATCTATAACACTGGCATTATGTACTTGATCGCATCAATAGGACTAAAATTAAATAGGTTGTAGGCTTCGTATTGCCATGATATTCGAAATTAGTACTTTGTCCACATTATATAGCCGCTGTAAAGCTATGTAATATGAGGAATTTCTTTAAAACTTTTACAAAAATAATGAAAGAAGAGAAAATGATGTAAAACGTTTTATTGTTTTACGTGAAGGTGGTTTCTCCAAAAGATTGCTTTTGAACTATTCAACAACCTTTTGAATGATAAAAATCGTTTTTAATTTTTATCGACGTATCTCATAACTCTTAAAGCATATTTTCTGTAGAATATGTCGCTTGCAATTGATGATGATGATTTCTTATCATATTGTAGGGTGTCACTGAAAAAGCGAAAATGCGATAGAAGGCTATAAAATAATGAACGAAGGTTTTATGCACTAATGTCTGCAAGCCTTTTGTTTTCAAAACGCAGGATATTATAAGATATATTCTTAGAAAATTCAATTCTTTTAATTTCGTCCGATTGTGAAAGGAATTGAAGTTGAAACAAGATTAATGCATTTTAGTTTCAATTATTATTACTTCTAACGCGTTGAAAGACGCTTACCTGCAATTGGTTATGAAGTTACGGCACACGTAAATGCAATAATCCGAGAATAAGCGCTAGAAAAATGAGTTCAACCGTGTTGAATGTTAACCGTGCATTAGTTAGACAAGTCTTTAAAGAACAGCTTTTTCAACCGTTTCATTTCGAAAAAAAGTCATCCCCTATTAGAAAAGGATAACTTATATCGTGTGCAAAAATGCACGTGTTTACATAGTCAACATAATTGGCATATTTCGATTGCTCAATCGTTTGACAGCCAGGCTCAATCGAAATGTTTTATCAGAAACAGAAACAGAAATTCGAACAGAAATTCGAAAAAAAATTCTGATAAAAAATCATAATTTTTTATCAGAAAATGTTCGATTGAATATTATTGAAAGAAGGTATTACATCCATGACGTCGCGCCAGCTCACTTTTTTCGAAGAATAAGGGAAGGGAGGGATACGGGAATTTTTGCAAATGCGGTTAGGAGATAGTTGAATTGGTCGTGGGAATCCATATCATGGTCAGCCGTAGTTTCAAACTTAATTCCTCCGGTTTTTCATTTTGGCGGTTTATGAAAAAATGAAATGCATGCCATAGAACGAACTAAATAACAAAAACGAACTAAAAAACAATAATTATGGTGCAGATTTGTGGAGTCTGCTTCTAGATTCTGGTATAATCTATCACATCAAAGATACTACCACGAACAAAGCCATTCATTTGATTATCTTTTTTAAAGCTTATATTTTTTAAAATTCAAAGCTTGTTTTTTGTTATGTTTTGTTGTTATTTTTTAGCTTATGTCGAGAACGATTATGAGATACTGAAGAGAAATAAATTTTCAGGCGCATAATATCTTGTATCTTGAAAATAAGGGGCTTGCGGAACCTTATCGTCACCCTGTATAGTAAAAACGCTTGTGCCATTATCCTCTTTTGTGTGTTTTCGTCCGGCTTTACTATGCTATTATACAAAGTGTTATATAGAGATGCGGAAAAAATTCAAGGAGCTATTCCTTGACTTGTTTTAAGAATATTTTGCCCTATAATAATTTCTGAAAAACTTTTGTTTCGAAAATACTGGGTGAACAAAATTTGCGACAACCATATCCGATATTTGTTGAAATCATTAATGTAAATAAAAGTATGGCGTACGCCAACAAGTTTATCAAGTACAAAAAATTGTCGACGATAACTTGGAACGGCTGTTTTACGTACTAACGTACAAGTGGATTTCATTTAAATACGTCTCGTCAGTGATCATCACCTGTATCGGTCTCAGTTGTTTACATTGAGTGACATTTGGCTGCTTGCTGAAGTCTTCTACCATATATACGAACGCCGAGATGATTGACATGCATTTCATGCATGGATTTGCTGATGGCAATTCATTGCAAGCTAAATGATTGTACATTGAACGATTTCTTGGTCGTAATATCCTCGACCGTGAAATCTTTAAAAACATCCATCGACGTCTTCGTGAAACAGGCACATTGAAACGAAATTGGGGGCTAGAAAGATTAATGATAGCAAGAATGGTACAACCGAAACAGAATGTGCTGAACATTTTAAATCTCCTAGATAATTTCTTATGAGGCTATGTGAAGTCATTAGTTTACGCTGCTCCAATGGAGAATTTGGACGAATTGCGAAATGGGGTAGTTGCTGGGTGTAACTCAATTAGAAACAACTCCGGTGTGTTTGAAAGAGTTCGGCACCCAATGACGAGAAGTTTGAATGCTTGTATCCAGGCTGAAGGAAGCCATTTCGAACATTTATTGTAGATTGAGCAACTTTACATGTACTTTTCGATAATAAAATGTTGCTACTGTCGAAAATTTTGCTCGCCCGGTATCTTCGAAACAAAGGGGTTTTTCAGAAATTTTAGAATAGGACAAAATATTCTTGGAATAGGCCAATGAATAACCCCTTGAATTTTTGCCGCATGTATACCTAACGCCCTATATAGATTTGTTGAAAACGTTTTTTGGATACAACAAAGAATAAAGGGCTCATCTAATTAGGATGTTAGGGACATTTTCTGGAATATTAAAGTTTATTTTCGGTACGTATTTTTTTACTATAATTTATGAAATTCGCAGTCGTATATTACTGTTCAAATATCATTTCAATTATTGTTCTATTATTCTATTCTTTAGATCCGCCGCTAACAGGGCTAGTGCTATATTGGCCACTAAATATTCATGTTTATACTAGCCCAAAATGAAATTAAGATCTCACAAATGTAGTTGCTCGATGCGATCCTATCGATACATCCCAAAAACGTAATCGTATACGTTCGAGTCAGTAACTAGGAACAATCGTATATATATTTATCTAACGAACATCTCAATGTAACAAACTGATTGTTTGTTATTTATAGTTAGCGGATCACCATAAATATCATATATCTCTAATTGCGCCTTAAAAGCACACTAATGCCTGGTAATTACTATCCTAGTTGGTCAAGTTATCATCTTGCCGTGTAGACGTAGTTAAAGAGAGCAGGACAAGGATAGAAGTAGGGGAACGTATTGAATTAAAATTGTTTCCAATAAAGCCCCAAGTTGTGGACGTCAAAAGCTCACGACATACGCTGTGGGTGGTTATATTACATTACCATCTCTTCGTATACTTCTTCCTTCTTCTTTTATGAACGCTATCGCGGAGGAAGAAGAAGGCCATCGCCGCGCAATAATAAATACGGATATCGTGTAATAAAACCTTTAAAAATATTGAGTGGCCGCGAGCACAAAGAATTGTGCACTAATAATGTTTTAATTAACGATTTTTTTTCGGTCTTTCTGTGTTCATTTACGGTTCGATTTTACTGCCGGATTGTGTCCGTCTTGACCGTTATTATAAATACGCACTTCTCCACAACGAACGCTTGATTGGAAATTATCTATGGTAGTTTGTTTGAGACAGCTTGTAGTATTTATTTGGTTTTGTGAAATACTGGAAACAACGCATCGGTTAGTTGGGTTGGTATTATTTGTTCCATATTTAGCCATAAAATTCTGAAGGCAATTGTAAATCTTATTAACAGCGATTTGGATTAATTCGCTTATTTTAGTAATGAATTGCGAGCAGATCGTCGATAAAGGTGATTTTCATGGTATTTTCTTTCGTTCTAGTATGTTGGGACGAAAATATTACAAATATCAAGTAGACGTAACAAATGCAGCGTTGCACGACTGAATACCGCACATTAATTGTTAGAAACTTATTTTAAATATGCAGAAAGTTTCGCGGAAACAGTTCGCAGATTATATGCAATTTTTGGCAAAAAAACGTACCGAATCTTATTTTGTTATTAATAAAAAAAAACAACGATTCGTCGTAGGCCAGGACGGTCTACCGTGAGAAAACGTGTTGTTGGAAACCCAGCAACCTTGGCCCACCATCGCCACCGTTCACATGAGTTGGCAATTTCATAAAATGCACTGTGCATATTAAAGAATGATCTTCATCTTTATAAGGTCCACGAAATTAAGCTTGTGGTTCATCCGCAGAGACTTGTATTTGTCAAATCATCAAAATCAAGGGTCGGACGTTAATTTTTCGGAAAAAATCGTGTTTAACGCTGACGTGTATTGTTATTTTGACAAATATATGAATAGTGTGAATATCCACAACTTTTGGGTTTGGTCTGTAAGAATTCTTAGTAAGCTCACGAGAAACAATACACCCCAAAACAACTACCGTTTGACATGTCTTTTGGAATGCTGGGCAAAATGTTAAAGCCGGCAACGCAGTTGTAGTTAATGGTGATCATTATCGTGATCCAATAAGGGAGTTTTTGTGGTCTACACTGATCGGTATTGATCTGTACCATGTGCGCTTTAAGTAGGTTGCGATAATAGTTAATAAACTTAAGCATGGCATTCGAGGCGTAATTGACGAAATTGACTAACAAGCGTTGTCGAATTGCTAACTAAAAACGCTAGAATGTGTTGTTTTCGTTAAAGTTTAGTTCACATCTTTTCAACCGTTTTTCCAATAAGCTGTGTGCCTATTCTGGCTAGTTCTTTTATTGATTGTATCGCTCTTCTGATGTTAGAGGAGGTACTTCTTCCGCATTCTCTTACTATCGATTCGAATAATGGATAGATATCACAAATGATTAAAATGTTGCATATTGTTTTTCAAGTAATTTTGACAAGGTAGGGCTTAATTAAGCTTGTCTTTCTTCTACCTTTTTCCAATTTCATGGTAAATAGGCCGAATAAGTTTTAGGCGCAGCCGTAGGATTTCTCCTGTTTGCTGTCGTCGCCAATATATGAAAGCGTTCGAACGAAGCCCTATTATCACATAATCTTGAGCTAAAGTTTTGGTACAGCTATGTCGATGACATCTTTGTTATCCAGCTTGATGGCCACAAATCTTTGAATAATTCCTTATCGTTTGCGAACGCCCAACGCAATTCTGTATGCTTGATCATGGACGTCGAATCAAAGGTTTGCTTCCCTTTCCTGGATTTTCCTTGTACATCGACATCCTGACTAGGCCTTGAAGCGTACCGTTTACCCGAAATTCTCGTGCACAGATAAATATCTCAATGGACTCTCACACCATCATCTAGCTCAAAAACGCGATGTTATTGATTCCTTTATTTAAAGGACCTTTTCCATATCTGCTTCCTCAAGAACTGAACTACGTTGCTAGAACTTTGATCCGTAATAATTATTTTGGGAAAGATGTGGAAGTTCATCAATAACCGCCACATCAATCGTTCTCAACAGCAAGTTTATCCTACATTCAAGGTATCACCGATCTCACCAACAAGATTCCCCTTCAGGAACAACATAAAAGCCATCTTTAAATCCAATTTCAAACTCTCAGACTACTTTGCCATTAAAGACAGCAATCATCCAAAAGACCCTGGTGTCTTCAAAATTCCATGTTCGTGCAGTAGCGTGCGGTGCAAGAAACTCATCGGCCTCCAGTTGTGTTATTGTTATTATGAGCTTGTACGCGGTTGTTGTGACTAAGTGGGTTCGCGCTGCAATTACAATTTATACAATTGCAAATACAATTCAACTCCACTGGCACTGTGGAAGAGGAAATGTCGACAGAAACTACAATAACGACGCGGCTCTAACCCCGAAACCAAGACCAAAACCATTGTTTGACAAGATATTTCAAATTAATAAAGTTCTTTAAAAATTTTAAGTTGATTTTACATCATTTTTTATAGAAGAATGTTAATTTTAATTTGCATTAAACTGATATTAAAAATAATGAAAGCTAGTTAGATTATGTAAATTGCAAGTTTAACAAAATATGGAAATAATGAAGTTGGAAGAAAGGGACTATTTCTCACAAATATTATTTTATAACTAGGCTGGGAACGAATTCGTATGGTGATCATAAATCATTGAGTTTTAAGATATTATTTATTTAAAAGTAGAACTACAAGTTGGATTGAATTGCATGAAAAATGAAACCATGCTAAGCCTGGTTTTTCTAACTAATTGTAACAATTAGTTAGAAAAACTTACAAAATATCGATAAGTAAAACTTTAATAAATTACGTAATTATACCACGTTTCTATTAAATTATCATTTTAGCTCTTTATTAAGTAATAAAAATGGAAAATTATTCTGCTATTTCGATATGGCCAAGATACTCTTTAGGCTGCAAACAGCAACATTAATGCGTCTAACGAACATAGTTTATAGGAAGCTGTGATTGAAAACAAACACTAGATATATTTGTACCGTTTATGAAACAATCAAGCCTAACAGCTAACTGTAGCAGTAGAAAAAGTAATCTCTACAAATGATATTTAAAAAGAGGATCCTCTCTCCTTCTCAGCGCCTCCCATCTTCCTTTTTGTCTTATTTTGATAGTATATAATTTCGAACCCGGTTAGCGGTTGTTGTAACAATAGATGATGCAGTTGATAATAGAGACATTGAAACGCAACGATTAATAATTTAATAAAGTGGATGATTATGCTGTTTTTGTCTGTAGTTTCCTGGCTTACCGAACAAGCACCGCCTTAGAAAGATTAATTTAAATGGATCACATTGTTGATTAAAACAAAGTAAAAGAAAGAACTTTTTAGTAGCACGCCACCTATATCTATTGATATAGAGTAGTTACTTTGTAATTATTGTTATAGAAGGCTTTTATTTAATTGTGTTACCTGGGAATTTAAATGAAATCGCTATTTGAGTTTACGTCTTTTATTGTTACATTGAGTAATAAATCAAAAGGATATCCGCCGTCATCGGCTTTATCGCATTAATTTTGGTTTTAAGCTAGTGCGTGCTTCCATTCGAAAAGTCAAGTATTCAAAATATCAACTAGATATTTCGGAATATATACATATTAACTATTTGAGATTATATTTAACATTGCGTTGGGCTCTCTCATTGGGAACCTCAATGAAAGACATACATTGCAAAATTCTTAAAACTTGGCGTCTTAAACGAAACGCTTTGTATATTTTTGCAAAAAAGTATACTTTCCATAATCTTCTATAAAGATATTAATTTATGTTTGTTGAAATTGGACAACAATCGATATATCAGCTGTTAGGTGAAACACATGAAAGATAACGATTAAGTCGTCCAATTTAGTGAAAGAGAAAGAATTGATGATTAACTGTGTAGGTAGGTGACGAACTAGTGACGAAGTGGATCTAGATACATCAAAATAAACAATCAATGATTCGCTCCTTAGATTGAAAAACGTTAAAAAATTATTAGTTGAGCGAAAGAGGCAAAAGTAGCAATAGGAAAACATAAAAAGTAATTTCGTTAAAACATTTACAAAAAATCTTGCATATATGCACACAGTATTAGTCGACGCTCGGTAGGAATATTTTTAAAAAAGGAACACATTTTCTATATAAAACTTATCTTATAAAGGAACTTTCTAATTATGATTTTGATAGATCTCAATTTTTATGAGCGAATCAGGTTTGGCAGTGTAATCCTAATTTTGCGATAAATCTTATTTTTTTGATGAAGCAAAATTTTTTGTTTGATCAAAGGAAACCCAAAATGAGCCACATTGGGTACAGGAAGCTCACGTTGAATATCCCAAAAATGAAACGTTTTGGTTAGTGTTAACAAAGATAGGATTATCGCGCACTGTTTTCTAAATGATTTAACAGATGTAACCTATTCGAACCTCTTAAGTATGCAAATTATTCTTGTTTTAGTGGAATGGGGGCAATTATCATGTCAGCGAATTGATTTTAAGTTATCTCAGAAATGCATTGAACGGACAGGTACCCGTTAAATCTTTGGATTTTAGCTCTTTGAATTATTTTTTTACTATTTAAAATTTTGGTTTCAATTTATTGCCGGGCTTACTTACTATATTGTGTCTAAGAGCTAGAATAGTGGAAAGAGTGCAGATATAACATTAATATATAATAATAAATATTAAAAATAATAAATAATAAGATACATTAATGCTGTAACGTTCTTCTACATAAAATAGCTTTCATTTCTCTTTTTCATTATTTTAATATTTTGGAATTTTATTAAAAGAAATGTAGCAAACTTTTGAGAGCGAAATATTGTCTCCCATCAAAATATAAAAAAATATATATATATCAAATTTCAAAGCTAGTGGATTTCGATTAAATTGGAGGTCAGATTGAAATGCCGATATTTCCGTTTTAGTTCTCACAATCAACTACCTACAAGTGGCAGATTTCGCAGGAGTGCCTGCTATACTATCACACATATTGAAGTGTTTCCAGACTTTCGTCCAGGACTGTATAATAACTAGAAAGGACAAAAGCGAGTGAAATCATACCTGTTTTGCAGCGACTAGACAGGCTCGTATTTTGTCGACTCTGGGGGAAGCCAGTAGACAACACGAACTCTTTCTTACGAGACAAATAGACACGAGCCTGTCAAGTCGCTGCAAAAAACAAGATATGATTTCACTCGCTTTTGTCCTCTCTAATAATAACCAAATAAATTCGAATTTTGATTCTTTACAATACAATTGGGGACAAAATCCAGTAGATGGAATAGGAGTACGTGAAATATGACTAAAATGTTCTGATCTAGAATATCTTCAGAGATGTTCTGGTAGTAGATAATGAAGGCGAACTTATCGGTTTCGGGAGAACAAGTGTGATGATTTCTGTTCCTTAATAGAAAAAATACATTTATCATCTGCAGATTCTTTCTATTGTGCACATAAACAATTGCACAGGAAGAACTAACCTTTGTGTTAAAACACTACGCCGTGCTCTGTGTTTGACTAAACTTGCATTAAAGTAGGGAGTGATCGTGTGGAGGGTATAGAGACAATTTTGCATTCAACAAACGAAATACACAGAAATTCCAAGAAATGGATTTGATCATATTTAAAATTACTTAAGAAAATTATAAATAAATACCTATATTTTGCAAGAAATTGTATATTACTTTGGAAGATTCAGCGAAACATCCCTCGTAGAACATTAGTGTGAAAGCTTCAAATATATTTTGTAGCGGAATTTGTTGGTGTTGTAAGTATGGATCGCCTCAAGAATTTTTGAGATGGCAATTTTTAAAGTGTAGTAATTAATTTATTAATTATTAATTCCTTTATACTTTAACAATTATGACGTAATTACTTCAATTATGGTTGTAGGAATAATTAGTAGATTAAACATTTTGAGCCCAAGTAACTATTTGGGGCCGATAGTGGATCTTACATATGAAAATAATATTTGTTTCTGGTGTTAATATAATTTGGTTATTGTGGCAACAGCCCACAAATATACTGGCATTGAAGACATTCATTTTACTAATTTTAAAATAAGGAGGAACGGTTATAGCGCCGGTGCATCCTTTTAACCATAAAGGAGCAAGAGAAACAATATTTACAATTAATAATACAAAAGTAATACAACATTTAAAAGTAGAATATTTATATATTTTGTTTAGTGTTATCACATCACACAATCAAACAATATTGTAGTCTAAATTAGGATCTCTTCAAAGATTGGTGCATAGAAACAAAATTTTCACCGGGAAGTAGACATAATTCCTGATAATTATGAGATAGATAATATTCTCCTTGTTGAAGCATCTCAAATTGAACATATGTGACTTTTGACACAAAATTATCATTTCGAAATCACATAGATAGTTAACTAAGAGTGCTTTTAAAATGTTTGTTTTTATCATTCGCAAGTTCTAAATGACAAAATTAATAGTTTGCCATTGCTTGAGAGATACCGTTTAATGGACTGCAGACGCTTGTATACGTTTTGCTGCAGCTTCTAGTGTACGAATACTGGTTTAAATTTTTAATTATACGCACACCCCTCTTTACAATAATAACAACAATAAATATATTGAATATATGAATTCTGTTCAGCAGTTGCAAATATACACTGTTGTGGCTATTGTAATGTTCTCAGTGCAATACTCGTAGCGAACAAATCAAATGCTGTTAACCATAATTTTCAGACAATTTGTAGTGACATATGAACCTGTCACGAGTTGGTTGTAATACCTCAATAACGACCCGTGACTAAATTGAATTGTTATTTGCTTGAGTAACAACCGCCATATAGGTAAGAGTTATTTACATCCTAACATGATAAATCTCCATATTATACAAGCAATACATAATCTTTTTTTTCAGAAGGAATCTTCCATTCCATGTATTCTAAAATGTATTACATATCATTATCATCGTATTATCATTGTAATTACCAGGCCATTCCCACATGCCATATTCTCCCAGTGTATACGTGGCGAAAAAAAAATGAATTCTCACCTCACATACCTTATCGTAAGGTTTTCTACATAGATACTCTTACTGTTAAGGCGTCTATCCACCCACACCCATGGACCGATTTTTATAACATTTGCGGCGGCGAGTTATGCAAATGCAGATGAAGAGATATGTTTGTAAACACTGCGGATAAGAATATATGAGCGGTTGTGAAACGATCACATAACGTCGGTGTGCTATTATTAAATAGAGAAATGAAAAATCGTTTACTCTGAACTACAATTAGTTGCAACAATGATTTAATTGTTAGTTGGTCACGTTTATCGTTTTGAGGGTGGATTTCACGCTGCAAAAGTTCTGCTTCAATCTCGATGTAAGATAATTAAGTGATAAAACAATTTGAAATTGAGATAAGCGGGGATGATGAATCTTCTAACATGTGAATTCTAGCTGAAAAATAATGAAAATGAAAATTTTAAGTAGAGTAAATATAATATAAATCTAGGAGCCTTAGAAGGAACTTTGTGTGTTCCCTTCCCTCTGTGATTCTTAACATTATTTGATAAAGTTAAATGATAGATAACTAAAGTCATTTTCATGTGAGCTTTATAACGTATTCCACTTTAAAACATTTGAAGGAGGAATTGCTTGTTCATGTTGAGGTTTGCAAATAGAACAAAGGTAACTGTACAACTGTAACAAACGTACTTCACCTTTTCTTATGAAACATGTAAAATAGCTCCGCATCAGTGTTGTGCACTATTCGATTACACTATAACTATGCGAATGAGTTCACGGTAGCGCAGTCCAATGGAATACACTCTTGTTATCACTTCACCATTGAGCTGATTGATGATGCGTGTCAGTGAGTTTCCCGTTTGCGCAGTGGTTGGTCGGTATTCTTAGAGGGATAAGCCCCATACACTCCTCATCTTGGATCCAATCTCGTGGCTGAAATTATTGGATTCTTCACAATATCTAGAGCTTCAGATACAATTCTTTGGCGGTAGTTGATGGCTACTTTAATGTTGTAGTGATCGATATTCTGACCATCACTCTGACAGCAGTCTTCGACTACTATGAATTTGTATCGGTGACGGTTCTTCTTGTTTCACCAACGTTCTTCAGTCTGATGGTAACTCCGGCACGACATGTATATGCGTGGGTTTCTGGTTGTTCTTGTGGATCGGCATCTTCTTCTCTTTCTTTTTGTTGCGTGGTCTAGCATGTATTTTTGGTACTATCAATTCTTCATCATAGAATTTCACGTAAAAGGAGCCCTATAGGGTCTTCTCCTTTCAATTTATTTGGTGCAAGTAATCGCTTATTGCTTTGTTGTTGTTTGTGGAATATACTGTTTTACAATATTTCGCTCATTTCTGTTAATGTCGTTTCAAAACGTTTTTTTTTTCCTCGAGATAAACCACAAATGTTCCCTTTTAAACGTTTTCAGAACAAATTTGTCTGTTTTTCAACAATCTTAGAAGATCGCTTAAAATAGGTTGGAGGTGTTCAAGGTTGCTAATCATTAATCTATAGTTAGAATATCTTCTCAGGGAAGCGTTCCTGAGACAACTTTTTCAAATAAAGTTTACAAGGTTTATTTATTTATATTAAAGTTTAAAGAGGTCAAAAAAAAGGTTTCTCATCTGGAGGGGCATTGCAGGGGGCATTTGGGAAAAGAAGATTTCAAATAAAGTACTACAGATTGAGGTTAGTATATCACAAGAAAAGAAAATGGAATCGAAATACAAGAAACTGGATTTTTGGAAGAGGGAGAGCAATGCTTAATAATAGCAAAAGCTAAATTGAGCAAAAACAAACGCTGTTTTGATAACATAACCTCAAATATCACCGAAACACTGAAAACATGCTAGAGCAACTATGTGACCGGACAAATAAAATAGATTCTTTAGTTATAAATTTAATTTGGTTTCATAATTATATTTTTTATTTAGATAAAAAAAAATGATATTTGAAACAATACAATAGAAAAAGAAAAACAAAACAAATATCCAGCAAGCGAGATGAAAAAATACAATGTTTCATAATTTCAAGGAGGAATTGGTCAAGTGCATGACATTTGAAAAAATTTTTTAATGACAAACAAACGTCAAAGCTAAAAAGAAACTACCTTCAATGAATATTGGAAGAAGTTCTTATATGATGTGATCTTTACGTGTAATACTGTACCTGAAATTGTGCTAATCGAAGCAATTGTTTTTTTTTGCGCATACGGTAAAAACGGTAACCGGAAGTCGTATTATTTTATTGCAATTGAAGCTCATTTTGCTAAAAGATTTGTATAGTTATCTGGGAATAAGATGGCCCGCAAGTATTTTCGGAGATAAATCCCAAATTAAGATATCTATAGCGTTCAAATTATCGTAGAGGAATGCGCTTTGATTTCGTTTGAATGGTAATTAAATATCTACGCCAACTTACAATCAGTATACGAAGAGAAAGGAAAATCGTCGCTTACATAACATTCATTAATATAGTACTTAATGGTATCTCCTGCAATCGCGTGCGGTATCCATTGTGTACGTCCCTATGCATGCCAATACCCCCACATACCAGCATTCGGCATATCAAACTGTCCGATGAAGAAAAGCAGAAAGTTTTGATTAATATATCTGAGTGATGGGAGCAATTACTCAGTGCGGGCCGCCTCGGATCGTCGGGCCGCCCTGTGATCAAAAGAACAACAACACGCGTGATCACGTACTCGAGGCACCGCGAGCTGATGTCGTCGCGATGCGGTATCGCTCTTATACCTGATCTTCTGATGGTCTCCACATCAAAGCGGATGATTTACTATCGCGGCCTACATGCTCTACCACCACCGCTGAAGCTCCTTTACCGCGTATGTTTGCGCGCTGACGTACAATCATGAACCCATTAGCAAAAATCGAAACAGATATTAACATATCTTGTATTTGTGCAGAGTATCCATTTGATTTTGATTTTATAAATGAAAGTAGTGTGCAGAGTGAATAAATATGGATACTATTAGATGGGAACTCGGTAACTATTATATACAGACAAAAATATATAATTTATAATAAATCGTGTATTATGTAGGGTATGGGCAAAGCAAGCCATTTATCTTATCGACTGTAAGCAATCTGTTAGTACTTGTTTTCCTCACGCAGGTCGCGGAATTGGGAATATCTGTTATTTAGAAACATTCTCGAATTCCACGCTCTCAAATTTCATTTAAAAAATTTCTGAAAGTATCAAATTTCCCCAATTTTAGAGGAGTTGTAGAAATTTAAATGAAATCTAATCCTATTTATCGAAGTTACAATTCATAAATACTATGTTTAAGTACAATCAGTACTTCTGGTTAATTTGCTGCGATTCACATTTGAATTCCAATTTAAATTATTTTTTTATATGTTTTAATTGGAGATTTATTTAGATACAAGTTATTGCTTAATTGCATTGGAGATTGCTTTATTTCTACAGTCACCTCGATGATATATATTTAAAATTATTAAATTATTAAATATTGATATCGAAATTACAAACGGAAAGTATGAATGTTGATCTAGTATGAAACAGCGATGATTGTAGTTGAGATTTTATGCTTTTTAATGAAATTTTACACCACCTACAATACTACAACGCATAAATTTACAGAGAATTTGGATGAAGGTGAACCGAACGATCATTAATGGATAACATTACATTTCCATATGCTAAACTTACATATTAACTTGTTGTACTTAGATTTTTCGTTAGTTTAGAAGTCTTGGAAAACGAGAAAATGGAATATAAAAGAAGTAATTGACCGTTTTCCCCCACTATCGTAGTTGGCTGAACCTATAATATTCTTCTATTATACAGACTTCAAATATAATAGCTCAGAAGGAATTTTCTTTTAGAAATCGAGCTTTCTACCACTAGAAGGAGCTTTACATTCGATAGGTGGATGATAGTTGTAATATTACAATGTACTTCCAATACTTGTACATCCTTGCTGTTATCATTCTTATACTGATGGGAGCCAGTTATTTTTCGCTTTCTACTCACACGAAGTGATATCAGCTTGCAATGAAATTCATGGTAGCGTAGATGAGCGTAAATGGTTACTAAATATAAATAAATGTTTTGTGATGCTAGCATGTAATCCTTTACATACTAACTATTTAAAAATGTCTACGTTGGAAATATTATATTTTAACGTAGAGATAAAGCAAAAAATTTGGAGCTTGTTATTGATAGTCCCTCTAAATTCAGTAAGCATGTTTCCGAACTGGTGCCATGATCACTCTTGCTTATATTCCGACAGAAATGTACTGGATGGGAATATCAAGATTATAATAAGCAAATTTGATTATTGTTGTTGTGTTAGTCGACTCGGTCTGGACGATAGTGACAATATGTAAAATACAACACAAAATTCTGCTGCATTAACCTGATGTACACTTCTTGAATGAGATTTACAAGAATGTTGTCATTTCCTGCTTTTAAAGTTGAACAATTAAAGAAATCCTTTTCATATATGGTTTGTTTTGTTGTACAACGGTCTGAAAGCTGAAATAAGGTCTACATTGATTTTACCAAATTTGAAAGTACATATAAATCTATTAGAATTGAGAGGCAAATGGGTCGTGCAGTGCTTTTCTATGTTTTTTGTATTGATTTAGTTTAGTAGTTTAGATTGTTGCGGCTGGTATGTTTTGTGCTGTCAAGTATTTGTGGTTGAATGAAAGAACAGCATTGCTGAACTTCATCTGTATTGAAATTTTGTATTATTTTTTTTGTTATTGTTGGCATTGGTTCTAATAAGAATGTTATTGTCTTATTATATTATTAGACGTTATTATATTATTATTATATTAGACGTCTTTTTTCGAGATAAATTCATTGGTGAAAAGGGAAATTAGTTATCGTTTCTTGTTTAATTACACACAAAACTTTGGTTTTGTAAGTTTGTAATGCATCTCGGCCTCTCACTCATTTGTGAAAGTTATAGGGAAGTAGTTTTAAAATTTTCGAGGTGTTTTTTTAAGCAGAAAACAGTGGCGTACAGAGATTTTCAATAAGTTTATGATATTTGAAATTTTTATATAAAGTTCTATTTTTCCTTTTAATATAAATTATAATTTACTACGGATTATTTAAATTCGTTTTTAATAATAATAATACATTTAGATTTAACACTGATACTTGTTTTCCTTTTGTTAAATGTTCTTGGGCCCATACAATTAGCAGCAGTTGGGTATCTCTTCACGTCTTCTTAGGTCAGTCCTGGCAATCTCTAACATCACTATTTCCAGTTCAATTGTTTAGACACTCATGCCTTAATTCCTCACAGTTGCCTTATTGTGGTTCGGTGCAATTTGTTACTGCCGTAAATGTTGTATGCAATGGAATATTGTTATTTAAATTTAAGTTAGTTACATACGTGCGAAGAAGGTTTAAATATCTTTCTATATTTAATGTTTATTCGAACATTTAATCCAAATCTATGTTGTGGTCTCGTTGCTTTGTGTCTGGAGTATTGTAGTGGTAATAGTGCTGTACAGACATTCCAGAACAGGTACATTTTGGTTCATCTGATCAGATGAATATGTTCAATAACTCCTCATCGTCCTAATAAACAGTACAGTATCTCATTTGTTTTAAATTAACGTCGTTTTCTTTGTCTCGAATGTCATCTGTGTCATGTCCATCTTCTCTTCGGGTTCATAATGAACACAAAAAAGCGAGATTTCCATTATGATGATAGAAAATGTTTCTTAAAATAGCGGAAGATAATTCCACGTGAATAAACTAAATTATTGAAATCTTTTAACCCACTGATTTTTAAGTTTAATTCTTCAACTGGAATATAAATCATCTAATTTGCTAGTTAGTAAATAAGTCTATAGTGACAAAGCAAAATGTGGACAACGAAGTTCCAGGAATTTATAAACATGTTTCATTAGCACGTTGCAACAGTAAAAGTGAGAAAGGTATTTTAAATTCCGGAACCTTTTCCATTAAAATATATATAATAAAAACGAAATTAAAAAAAAATTATAACTACGTCTTTGTTGTTATTGAAATGTGCCATTTATTTCATCCATCACTGCACATGGTACTGTATAGGCAGTACTTCTTAATTTCGCTTCTCCCGTAGTGTTCTCATACGCTCTCTCACCGAACAAATTGCATTAAAATGAATTAACGTTCACTGTAATTCATCTTGAGATGATGAAAAAGAGGCACCGATTTAATGGTATCGGTTGGTCAATAAATAACAACTGAGGCGAAATGATAAAAGCGTGCAGTTTTATTGGAACGCACTCCTTTAAGATTCTGCGCAAATGTGAAAAAATAACGTAATGTAATTTATTTTTATCTTTGCTTAATAAATATACGTAGTTAGATGATATTTTCTTATTCCGGTAACTATTCCTTCTTTTGGCATTTCGTGATTGTAGAAGTAATTAAGGAAGTAAGGATGTTACAATGCATATTTCACTAGGCAAGACTACAAAGTTGAATATTTTTAAAATTGAACTTTACGAGATATAAAAGATTAATAAGAAACGAAAGTCAATTGTTGCTAATAAAATTTGAATTGCTCCCGCAATAAATGAAAATAGTAGAGTAGATAATAGGGGCAACGTGGATAAATTAGCAAAGAGGTAATATTCCGATAGCCTATTAACCTTATCGTACTTGCCTGTCAATGTTGTTCACAAGCGGCAGTGTTACTAATAAACTAATTAATAAAACAATCCAAAATTTGAGAAAATGTGATTTATCTTGTATATATATTCAGGTTCGTTTGCTGCAAAATAATAAAGAAAGAGAAGAATTAATTTTCATTTGTGTTAATGTCAATAGCTGCCTTTTTTCCAGAGAAATTTCGCAGAGTGTTGTTGTACCAAAGCATAGAATTTCAGGAATTCAGAAAAAAATAAGCGTAAGGGCTATCTCAAACACTTGCAGCTGAAGAAGAGAAGCAGGATGAAGACCCGATTTTGGTATTTAGAGCAAGTGAATACAAATTCAAATTTTAAGACAATTTTGTGGACGATCTTTATAAATTGTGGAATATTCAATAGACATAATAAGGACTATTACTCCTAACCTAATTTACATGGGACCGAAGATTTAATAGAAACTACAGAAAGTATTAGATATAACGGGTCTTTCATATAATATTTATGTTGTTATGAAGTATTTAAATCAGCGTTGCAATGTAAAGGTTATTGCAACGTTAGCCTGCAAGTGGCTTATCCTAATACTCAAGCTCATGTTCAAGAAGTACTGTAAAAAATAAAAGGCATAAAAGTTCGACATACAACAACGTTGAAGAATTTTGCATGAAGCGGTACTTGAAGCATTTTGAAGTATTGATGGCAATACTGTCCGTAAAGAAATAGCAATTCATCCAAAAATTCTGCGTGTAATCTTTCCTTTTAATTCGATAATTAAACGCGTTCAGAAACAGGACTAAGGTTGCATTGCAATTAGCGGCAAATTAGTTCAAACCGCCTTTCAATCTCTAAATCAATAAAAAAGTTGTGACAACTAAAAGAAATCGGCCGTTGGTCATATGACGGCAGTGTACGAAAAAGGATTCTTTGTAGGCTGTTGGAATATTACCTTCTTGCTAATTTAACCATCCTTTTATCTCCTCAAATGTTATGTCAAAGTTATTCATGTCGTCTCTAGGAAATCCAGGTACTCTATATAATGAAAATATGCTTCAAAGGATTAGGAAGTTATATTGTTAAGAATTTGCTGCCTAAATTCAATTATATTGTCCAAATGGTGACGTCGAAAGGAGCGCGTACGGAAATACATCATTGTATTGTTTAGTTAATATTCTAATAGATTACTTTAGACCTGAATAAGGTACGTACAAAAATCGGAGATGTTGAATTTATTTTAAATCTAGAGAAAAGCTAATTCGTAGAGCAAGAATATTCGTAAATATCTTGATTAAATTTTCTTTTTTGGCAGTTATCACTGCACCTAGCAGTTAAATCTACTATCGGATAGAATTTGATATTTGTTGACAAATTTGACGATTCAAGTTACGTTGACGTATCTTATAAATTTTAAAGAGTGTTTATTGCAAGTCATCCAATTGAAAGCTAACAGCAGTAGAACGAGGGAACGATTTCATTCTATGCAACACTGCATGGATTCCATATTTTGCAGTATTATATCTCGATATTTACAAATTGTTGGTTGCGTTGCAAAATTTCCCGAAACCGATGCAATATATTACAATTGCCATTGTCCTTACTATTAGAGATACGTGTTGACAGTCATTTAACAATTGCCAAATTCGTAGGTTATATTTGACAGAGATTGGAACTTGATACAATTTCAGAAACGAAGCGTTTAGGGCGTCTTTACGAGAAGTTACACGGCCCTTAATTAAACGAGACTACATATTACTTCCATCATGCGGTAGTTTTTAGCGTAAAAGCGTATTCGCTATATTTTACGACCTTTGCCTCTATCTAATGATGAAAGTCAAAACGAAGGGGTGAAAAGGCACGATGGAAGAGGTTGACGATTGATTGACGATTGACAAGGATTGAGGTGGTGTCGGTGGCGAATGATATCCTGTTATTTTTCAATTATATCGATTGTTACAGTTCAAGAAGATTTGGGCGCTACATCTTATATTAAAGTTAAACCAGGTCGGTTTTGATTGTCTTCACATCATGCATCTTTCAAAATTACTTTGCGCATCTACTGTAGCTTTTCAATTTATCATAAAAAAAAAAACTGAAGTTTCATCAACGAAATGACAGGTATATACGGATAACAGTTAAGATTTTTTTGTCATCCTAATCTCTTTTGGTAATGTGTAAAAGGTGTCTCAAAGAGTAGCGTAGATAATCCAAGAAATTTAGAAAACGAAATGGCTTGTTATCCAATAACTTTAACCTGGCGTCGTACAGCATATATGTATATTTCAAAATTGTCAAAAGTTAGCTTGAGATTCTTTAGAAGGTAAGTAAACGATAGAACTGTAAGGTTAGGAGTCGTATTTGAATTTGCGAAACATTTCGATAATGAAAGATTTGCAAAGAGAAACGAAATAAATACCTCTGGTGGGCATCGTAAAATGGCGTTTATTGTATATTTATTTGCACTACATGAAACTTAGTATATCAAATGTTATAAAAGGAAAAATTGGCGAAGAAAGTCTTATCTAAAACATCATCAAATAGCAGCATTATTTTGTATCGCAATGTATAAGGAAGAAGCTCAAATCTTTTCCATTATTATACTTTCCATTAGAGTATCGAAATATCTATGGAATTTACACTACTTCATCACTCATATATTACGCGAGGTACATTCGGCCTATTTTTCAATAAATTGCTTTTTTCTTTCAATTACTTGAGAATAATTCAGCCGAATGGGGAGTACACAACAGGGGATACCTTCAAAATCGTCACTGTGGCTAGAATTTTTCTATTCACATCTTCTTTAGAGAACAATGCACAAAATACGTAATTTACGTACGTACTTCTTTTTCAATATCACTTCTTCTAAAATATTTGTTTACAACCATCGCCATTTTTAGATACAACATTTTTCAGTTTCGTGCCGCTACAAAGTAACGAAAGAATGAAGCGGGTTGGTTGGATGGCACTAGGAATTTTCGGTGGGTATATGCTCGGAAGATTGCATCAAACGCTTCGCCAGTATTCGGATGTGCACGATCAGGATGATGAATACGATGACTACGGAGAAAATTACTTTTAAGAGGCATATTGCATAATACCATCTAGCGTATGTAATCTCTAATAAACTATTTGTCAAGCTCATGGAGTTCTGGGTTTATGTTAGAATTATTTTTGAAATTGATATTTTAGTCATTGTGGTAATAAGAATAATTGTAATTGGATGGATACGTTTGCTATATACTTTTCCTCAGGAATGCGATATACAAGTAAATCTGAAGTTACTTAAATAAGATTAATTTTGAATTTGTTCCCTTTTTACCTTTATCTTTGAGAGAAAGGCTAAATATTCGATTGATATTATTTCTCCTTAACGCATTTTTAACAAATATTGTTCTTTAAATGTGCTTAAAAACAAAAAAAATATTTAACAAGCTGTGAAACCTCGAACTTGACCTCCACTTACATATGTGAGACAAACCGAACTAATAGTAGCAAGATGTGATCGCCCGTCACACAACATGGTCTTCCTAATTGACGACAACGTAGAACAGTTACAAACGAGGTTTTCAAGTGCTTCGTCTTCGGTTTGGCAGCCTCTACATTATAGGCTAATCCTATCTTGTAAAAATAAAGATAAAGATGCCCTATTAGCTAGCATTATCTAGTCAGAATACCAACAATTATCCGAAGGCTTGTTCTGGAAAATTTCAGATATCTTAATGCTGTTTGTTTGTTTGCTAGAGTTCATCCTACCTCTTCAAGAATTTTGCACGGATGATTCCATCGTAGACAACGAATAGGGACGACCGAATAAACTGTTTCGAGTCGTGCATAGACATGCTGGAATCTATTTTTTACATTACATGTAATTATAATCTAATTCTGAGTAATTTTGTAAACTGTTAGGATATGCGGAGAAAAGGATACGCAGAGGAAAGGATGTTATTTACAAATTAGAATTTTCTAAGTAATTGCAACCTGTCTACGAGTTCCAATCTATCCATTTACACCAGCGCAAATGCACATATGTTTATTAAAATTATATGTACAAACATATGTATGTGTGTGTTAATTTATAAAATACGATAAGATGAACTATTATTATATCTTAAACTAATAGAGAAGTACTAGGTAAATTTTTCTTAATAAACGGTTAAAATCTCTTTCTTTATTTGGGATATATATACAGTAAGAAGATAAGGAAAATCGTAACAACGTCGTAGGAAAGATATATGTACAAATCTTTAATAGTGAAGGTAGCGTAATGTCATCAAACTAGCGGTCTCGGAACGAGTCCCGAGCTCACAACTCTCTACGAGCAAAGTCTTCTGTAGGTCTCACGCTTCACTCCTCCAATTTTTTCGAATATTTGGGAAGGACAACGCATGTACGAGTGCATATGTATAATGCTATAACAATTTCATTGTTACGAGACTTGTTATTTTGAATAGCAGTGTATATGCGCCAACGTTATTTCGATTTGTTGCAATTTTAAGCGTTTCTTCTTAGTTTTTCTTTTTTTTTGTTGCAAATAATTTTTACGTATATGATCGATTGTTCGTGCCTTCTCTTATGAACCTTAGTGGCGATCAGATTTGATTGCAAAGAAAAGTGACATTAAAATTGATGAGTACGTTTCAATTATCTTTTTCGAATGTGGTTAAATAAAATCTATCTTACAATATTACCTTATTATTGAGTCGATTAATTTGAAATTGAAAATTTATTTTTTTTGCCTAATTCGCTATCGCTTAATTATTTTTGCTTTAGTCTCGTGCACATGCTGCAATGACTTCCATATCTTAATTCTTTGTTGATGTTAATTTCTAACGTTTAGCAGTTATTTAATACTTAAAATTTCTTGTAATTTACATTAATTTCCTAATTGCCTAAGCCTATTCTCTCCTTTTTTTTTTAGCTTCGATATTCATTTTTATTATTTTTTTTAAATTTGCTTCATTTCCCTCCCTAATTCGATCTGTTAGCTTCTTTTTTGTTGGTAATTTTTTATGTTTTTGGGTATAGGTATGTAAAACAATAAAGAATCTCGGCGCAACATATTGTGATTCAAAGTATCTGCAGTCATTCAAAAAACGAATTCGAGGTTCCAGTAAACAATATTCCAACGAAATAAATTTTTGTTTAAGTCAACATTAACAGCCACACACACATTAGCAGTATCTTTCCACAAGTTAAGAGGAGATGCAACAAAGTTTTTTTTTGAGTTATTTTTTAATAATAAAGCTCCTGCTGCTTTTTTCAATATATATCTATCAAAAAAATAACCTTTGTTGGACCTCTGCCTATTCTACCTGAGCGCTGTCCTAGTCGAAGGCCAAAAATGTACTAAATATTATTACGGCCTCCCAACGTTTCCCTATAAACAGTGACGCGAAAACATGTCACGAGGGAATTGAAACAGTGTCGCATCCAATTCAGTTTTTCTTGATTACGCTATCCTTGAAAACAATTTCAAAGCGGCTTTACATCAGCAAATTATAAAAATAAAGTAACAGATCCATAATGCCGCTTTATTTTCTAAAATATAAAACAGTTTATACAAGGAAAATTATATTAATTGACACCTTATAGATAATAATATTGAGTAACGTATAATGATAAAGATACGGTACACATCTTCGCCCGAGCACAGCCTTTTAATTCCCAGAAACATATTAATACATTTCCAGGTATTTTAGGGGAGTAGCACAATCTATCTGTGAATTAACATCCGTCCAGGATTCATTATGAAGAGCTTAATCAATTCCGGCACTAACAATGTACGTAATGTCGTAAACGCAGAAGATTCAATCATTAAATTCTTATTATTACATTATTCCTGCCGCTGCTACGACGGCGAAGTCGACCGAGAAAACGACGAAAGATATTACCTGATGACTGCAACACACATACATAGGCACATATGTTTTTCGTCGCGTTTGGTACCCGGCCGGAGAAAGAACGGCGGAGAACCCGGTGGAGAACACATACATACGTACAGCGTTCGTTTAGACGCGTAGCTCACACAATTACACCACATATATGTTCATTGTATTTTATAATTGAATTCGGAATGGGTAAATGATTTGTCTGATTCCAGATAGCAAGTCATTTAGAGGTAATTAAATTTATATATGTGCTAGAAACACGAGGTGGTCTTCGACTGACAGTTAACGCTGTTAACACGGACACGCCTTTCTGTTCCTTTTTTCTTTCTTTACCTTCTTCTTCTATACACGCCTATATCTTGAAAGTTATTCGTTATCTCGTCAGCTAGTGTGCATGTTGTATGCTTATGTGGTTCGATATTGTATTTATGCGTTGGCATAAATAATGCTATTGAAATTTGTTTCGGCTTCGATGTATGTGCCTATGCTACTCTAATTTATTGAGAAGCCTATTACTTTTATGGTTCACATTCTTACTAGCAGTAAGCAATTTTAAAAAGAAGGATATCGTAATTTTTGTAATATGGGAGATTTCAACGAGAGATGAGAATGTAAACCCAATATACGGTAGATTTATAAACGGAGGAATTCGAATATTTATAAGAAAAGGACTTAATTGCAAGAAAATAAGTTATCTTTAGTGTTATAATAAAGGACACTTAACATACATTTGTATATTGCATTGAGTTGAGAACATAGTACTTTTACAGAACCTTTACAGGACTGATACATGATTCCCATCACATATCTCCATTCTCCGCACCTAATCCCTACTTCTCTTTTAAATTCGTAGTTTTTTTTTAATAATTTAATCTATGCGTAGATTTTAATTGTGATCTTCATTTTAACTCATATTTATTGTTAACAGCAAGGTGGGACATTGACTGATTATCTGGTGAAATATTAGAACAAGTTCATATATCATCAAAGATATCATAGGTAGAGATGACAGAGGCAGATGGAATTATCCCTTTTTTGCAGCGACTAGATAGACTTGTGTCTATTCGCCTCGTGAGAATAGATTTGTGTTGCCTACTGGTATCCCCGAGAGTCGACAAAACACGAAACCAAGTCTGTCTAATCTTTGCAAAAAAGTAATAATTTCATCCGCCTTTGTCCTCTCTAATCATAAGAGTACACTATTTTTATAATTTAAGTATTAAATATTGTGAGCAGAAGAACAACGTACTATCAAATATAAAAGCTTGGAAACAAGCTTTCGGTATTCTCAGATCAAAACTAAAACCTTAAAGGGAAGTTGCTCTCTTCAAATCAAATGTAATTTGACGATATCCTGTATTTAAGGATAATTCGTACCAAATAATGTATGTTTGTATCAAATAGGTTCCTAAAAGAAGTTTATGATATTTTTGAATCATAAAAATATAATCTTAAACTGAATTTAATTTAAATTTAGCAAGTGGGTATAAGGAGGTTAGGTAAAATTGAAACACGGAGGTCGTAGAAAGAATTTATTATAATCTTTTAACAGAATAGAACGTATAAGATGCACTTAGGCAATTTGTGGCGTATGGATTGCAAAATTGAGATAAGAAGAAGTAATAACACCCTCATCAAACAAGAAGCGTCGGAACATCTATATCGAAGTACTTAACTTTCTAAATTCTTGATTCTAATAAAGCCAATAGCGGTTCGCCCTCTCAAACTCGTTTGGTTAGATGCATCCAATCTGCACGTCCAAACACACAAATTAATTGAGCAAAAACAACATCGTTTCCGTTTAAGAATAAGCTAATCTTAAATGAAATATACTTAGGTCTTCTCTTCGGATATAACAATTTCAAAATAATGATACTAAGTTCGAATTGAATATTTGAAATTGGGCATAACTAAGTAAATTTTTTCATGTGTGGTATGTTCGATGCAATAATTATTTTAAAATCCACGAAGTTTATTCGATGATATATTTTTTTATACTGAATTTAGCAAACATATCTCTCAAAATTTGAATGACATTTTTAGTGGAAGTGGTTTTTTAGTAGAAGCTGTTTTCTCTTATAAATAGAGTACCTGTTACAGCAAACACAAAAGTTAGTATTTGTGGTAGTAAGTACTTTTCTTACAATGTTCTTTGTGTTAAGCAAAGAATTTCTTATTTAAAAGCGTAACCCACTCACAACTAAACGGAATAATTTGGCAATTACAAGATCAAAATAATGTGAATGATCACCTAAACTATACTTGGTAAATTATATGGTACAGAAGCTTCTGAACGCCAGGTTGCAGCATGACAATACCACCTAAGAAAAGCCTTGTATTCTATTAATCGGAAAAAGGAATCTGCTTAGAAGCGCAAACACTGAGCCCAGCGCTTATGGCACAGAAGAAATGAATTTGAGAAGTTTCATGTTTAATATTCAGCACCGTCCGCGATTGAACATTAATCTCGTCCATAGTGACAAGCCTTTATCTTTCTTAACAATAAATTTGCAATTGGGACAGGCAAGGGTAGGGTAAGCAAGTGGGATCTAGGTACTTTTCATAAAAATACTAACTAAAATTATCCTAAAAAAATCTAGCACAATAAAAGGGAAGAAAAGAAAATGATAAGAAGATAAAATATGGTTTTAATAAATTTGGTTGGGCCTTCTATCCTTCTGAAGGTGGACGATTGGCTCCTGTAAGTTGTGTGGCAAATTCTTCACGTGATTGCGATCGTGAAAGAATAAATAAAAATAAAATGTAGTAATAAAGCAGCATAAAAAATAAATGAAACTTTAGTTGACGAACAGAAAATTGTATATATGTTGTAAATTACAAAATATTAATAAAATATAAAAAAAGTAAAAAAGAAAATAATTATAAAATTTTATATCAAATATAAAAACTCCGAAAGACTAGAGAATTGAAACGAAACAAAATTTTTAAATTTAAATAAATATTAAATGATATACATTTATTCATTCATTTAATATATCATATATTATATAACAAAGATAAGCTTTGTGCATCATCTTGAAGGATTTCTCGCGTAGTTACAAATATTTCTATTAATTTTGTCATTGAAGTAACGACCTTCTTGGTTTCGTTTTTCTGAACAATGGGTACCTAACTTTCCCTGAAATAGCGAATTGAATATTGAATTCTTCATTCCAAATGTTTTCATTTAAGCGTTTAATTCCATAGCTGTATCTTTTCGTATTCTGATGGATTATATTTCACTATAGACATTGCAGAAAGAGAATTGATCAATTAATCGAAAATAAATTGATGTAATATCTTACAAGAAGGCGGAGTATATAGGTTTTGATTATGCTGTGGGTGCGTACGTACCGGTATTTGCTATCATTTTATAAAATGTAATTAATAGACGAAAAATAAAAATAACTACACAATATTGATCACCGTTGTAATGGAAACATGCTTAAACGAAGCACACCTCAATGAATTGAATTCAATCAATATGGATGCACAATCTATATTGCTTAGTTGCCTTACTTGAAATTTGATTTCCTATTCGAGAGCAGTGCATAACTGTAGCAGAAAAAAGGCAATAATAAAACGGCGAATGCCGAGGAACGAGAAGAAATGGAAGCAGCGCATGCAGTTTCCGCGGTTTTTGCCCAACCAGGAGAAACGTAAGAAGAAGAAGACGATAAGAAGTCGGGGCTGCGTCGCTGGCACTTTCTGGAGGCCGCCTCACGAACCGATATGATTATGATCAGCCGGCCCGACATATATCATTGCGGCTATTATTATTGCTATTTGTTACTAATGATTGTGTATGTTGGAATCGGTCGTGCATCGTTTCTCATTAATATAGTTCGATTTGATCTCGAGCGAGCCACAACCATGAGAAACGTCTTCTCTCTGCGGATCGCCCAATTCGTTATTCGAACGAGTTTTAAATCGACGACGAAAAATTGTATCAAAGATGTATTATGTTTCATTTATTTATAATAATAATAATTTCAATGTAATTGTACTGCCGGTTTCGTTTTGTATAGAGATGATAAGCAGATGAGAGTATATTCTGCAAATTGTGTAGTGCTCGTAAAGTGGTACTTTAATTGCTATAAACAAGGAATAGTATAAATCTATTTCAAAGGAAATACATTACAGTTCTTACCGAAACAGACGATAAAGTTCTCTAATCAATTTTAAATGACCAACAACATTATTTAGATAGTATGACATTCATTTACGCGTATCCAAACGCGGACTTTGGTAGCAATAAACTACGTTTATCAAACTGGAACTTGCCTTGAGAAGCGAATCAAATTTCAGCAATTTTTCGTTCATTGTATAGAGTGTGTATTGGAAAGTATGTGCTCAGTGATATAATCAACATTTATTAAAACCTTAAACTTGTTCATGGAATAGTCGATAGATGCATAGTCTGCAAGACTTTTCTTTATTTAGTCAGTCATAAAGTTAGGTTTTTTCATTTAAATTTAATTTTTTTCATAATGATCAGTAATGCAAACCATGGATTTGATGGTAAAAGTAGATAGGAAAGTAATGGATAACATGAAGACGGCAAAAATGTATCCTATATAGGATAAGAAAAGACGCTATCGTAGCTATTGCCATTGTCGGTGATAACGTCAAAATATTTGCTGAAAACAATTGCTACCATAGAATATACATAATAGAAGAGTAACTATGGCAAAGTGTACCCGTATTTTGACGTCTTTCGTAGATATACCGGAAACTATCAGTAGTAAAATATGGTTCATTTTATATTTCCTATTTTTTCTTTTAACTTTAAGAATTATTTTTTAATTTCTTGAAATGCTTTCACGCATCATCACTTACTTTTTAACTATCAAATTGCCAATTAGTGAACTCGATTAAAACGCAAAACACTTAGAAAAGCCTAACTCGAAAGATTTTTTATTTATTTTAAGCACAAAAGAAAATATATGCATTATCCTTTCCTAAATTTTTGCCGTCATAATTGATGAAGTTTCGCGTTATAATTTGATAGTTACGCTGTACTTAATTTTAAAATTCAAACATTGTTTTATATGAAAGCTAATTATAATTGCAAAGAAACAATTGAAATTGTTAATTATTTCTTTAGTTGTTCTAATTAATAGAGTTGGCGGATTATCTGATGGCTCTGGTTTATTTAAATAATTATTACTCTGTTCACAATTAAATAAAATGAGTAATTTTAACCAAAGAAGGCAAAATAAGAATTGTCTCGATTGTTGGTTGAAATTATAAAACACACAGAGAAGCCATTTAAAAATTCTCGTTAATGTTTAAAGTTGCTTGTAATTCTTAAGTATCGCCGAATGAGAAATGTTCTCATTCAGCTCACTCTTCTTTGAGAAATCGTCTCTTGCAGCGTTCAACTGAACGGCTAGAAAAATTGGAAACACAAAAACTTTTGGGTTCGGTAGACACAGAAAATTATTTATTAAGTATAGGTATGCTTTTTAGCGATAAATACACATTATTTTCAAACGAAATTGTTGGTGCGATGGACTAACGGGAATCCCGGCTTTGTCAAAGAAGCACGTAACCAATATCCATTCAAAGTTATCGTCTAGCGTGCAATTTTTGGTAATCAAATGATTGGATCATGTTTTTTCAGACAAAATCTCTGGTGAGAGGCACCACTCTTGAGGAAATGCAGGCAACATATTTTGCAGAACTCTTTTATCATAAATGCTCCAGTTCACAGTACAGTTCAAGTTCGCAGTTCTTTCCTTACCAACTTTTTCTTGGCTTCCGGATGGAAAAATTCTTAGGAAAATGTGGCTTTCACGGTCTCCAAATCTAACTCTATGGGTTAAAATGAGATTTATAAATACAGACCAGTTAGGGGTATCGATCATCTCGAAACTATAAATAGATACTAATAATCGAGTACTTCCGGTTGTGTTTCAAAAGAATTGCACAAGGTATATTCAAAGATAAGCTTAAATTTGATTTTTATTTAATTTGTTATTGTTTTTAAAATTCTTGTTACATGCGAAAGAGAAAAAATTGCTTATAATATATTAGAACATTCTAATTATTTTTTTTTTTTAGAAAAGTTGTTTAATCTCATTCAATGATTGAAATATCTTGAAGGGAAACAACTTTTAAATACTTCTTTCAAATAATAACAGTAACAATAACAATCACAACCTGTTTTACATACCATCTTGCCATTACAAACTATTATCTTCTGGAACTTAGAAGTTATTGGCTCGTCATTAAAAAAAAATGTTATCCAATCATAGGCGATTACATTCAAATAAAGGGTACCTTCATATAAATTAATATATTAGATTTGTTTATGCAATTGAGACATTTAAGTGGTTATTTGTTAGATGTTGTGGCAAGGCGGGGACTCACGTGCCTTTGAAATGTTATCATTAAACAAAGAACAGCGAAAGATGGTTCTGGAAGCCCGAGGGCTAATGGGCGCAGTATATGAGCAATTCGACTCAATGGACAATGAGGAGCAACAATACCACGGTGTGGGTGCATCACGGAGATGCAATAATAATATAGAATTGTGTAAAATGAAAAAATCGCCGACTGAAAAACACATTTTCGTAATGTTGTTTCTTTGAAACTAAGATAAAGTATTTATAACTTTTACATAAGGTAATGGTTTGTTCACGTTAATGTACCTCTCGCGCTAGATTCAGCTTGTTATGTATTTGTTCATACACATAACAATAAAATGATGTAAACATTATAAAATACATATAAAAAGACTAAAATTAATAGGGGCATGAAGCCTAGTACAGTATAGAAACAGCCCAAACATCATAAGTTTATGATGTTTGTTTTGCACATGTATGTTTTGCTATTCTGTGAAGCTTGTTACATTTTTAATCAGGCACGTTACAGTTTTAAAAATAAAGAAGATATTTTCTGATATTATACACAACGCTCTAGAACGCGTCCTTTTCTGATAAGCTCTTTGCAAACACAGCTCTAGTTATTTCATACTAATATGTACAAATACAGGGCTTTCCATGAATCATGCATATAAGCAAAGTTATATATTAGGCTAATTATGTAATAAGTAGATAATTGTAATTCAGAATTCAGAATCGTCATATTAAGTCAAGAGAAATAATTGAAATTATTTTTAAGCAAATGACTTGCATAACAACGTGGCGGATTAAAAAAATTCTTTAAAAACGTGAAATTTCCAATACAAGTAATGTTGCAGTAGGCTCTCTGTAGCACCATGTTAATTTGTCATGCAAAATAAATAGTGCAAAAAATAGGAAACGATGTAGCAGTTTTTGTATGTTATAAATTCAGTGTTGTATTCACCTAACAAATTTAATTTTCGTATATTCAAGATGTTAATTGGGCTTTTCTTATATATAATCGTCTGTTGAGGCGGCAAATTATATTTCCTATTCTCCAACGAATTTGTAAAATTTGCTTGCATTATATTTAACTTCGGGCATAATTATATGAGTCAGCTCTCATTTGTGTAATATATTTTGCCAATAGCTCTTTACGCTTCAAATTTTGTCAACTTGCAAAATCCAAATGAAGAATTCACGTTTAACTATAATTATCTCTTTTATGTAACATTATGCAAAAGCTTTAAAGATATAAATTTCTTGTGCGATGGATACAAAAATCTATGAAGTTTCTAGTGTCTGAAGTTGCTAACGTTTGGCCAGCAATTTACTATTATTAGGATCTTATAATGAATGAGGAAGGAATCCTTTACAATATGGTTTGAGGGACGGAAGAGGTTCCAAAAAATTGTCCAGAACTTTTCAAGACTTAAATTAAAACTGTCAATCACCAATTCGAGTCCCAAAAATATATCATCTACCAAAAATTTAGAAACCGGGAAACATATAAACCCGCAGGTAAACCCGTCTACGTATATATATTATAAACTAGCAAGACAAATAATTTGAACTAAATGGGGAAATTTTAGTATCGTTTTATGATTGTTCTCTTTTTCCTAGTGTATACATGCCAGAAACAATGTAATATTTGGTAGAATTCTTAAAACTTTAATAATTTTGCTCCAGAATACAAACGATTAACTTTATTTTGCATGAATCAAAATCGATTTTAAATAAATGGTAAGTATTATGGGTACTGCGACGAAGAAATCCATTGTCTCCTTTCATAGGCAACTTGTCATGGCCAAATTATGCCGGTTGTTGTTGCTTAAATAAAAATTCTTTTATGATTGATTCGCGATTTGCTTATTTCTTTTTCAACAATGTTCTCTTCTCTTTTCCCATTTATCTCATTTTATCGTACATTTTAATTTGAGCTTTATGGACAAACATTTTCATTTCATGTTGTACACTCTACAAATATTTTGAAAAAAGGAATAAATAAATTCTGAAACGTAAAAGGATTTTTATTTAACCAACCCGGTCAGCATAATCCAAAAGAGAGTAGAATTCAATAATTAGAAACAACAACAAATTAGAAGTGGGCATCTCACTCACTGTGAATAAGACAAAATGGCGGCGATTAGTTTATAAATAAGTTTATAAAAAAAGTGGCTATTAGTAATGGTTAGTCTTCTATTGACAGGCATTATGCATTATATTCTACGATTTTAATACCGGTAGAAATCTTCAATACAAATTTTTTTCACAAAATATCGAAAGGTAATAAAATTTTTAGAAAACAAAACGTCGATATGTCGACATGTGACAACGAGGGAAAGGTCGGGAATTTATAAAGCCGCATGTGATGACTGTAATAAAACCTGCATCGAACGAACGAAACGGGTTATAGACGCCAAATTCAGAGCATACATATATATGTAGTTCATTTCCGCTAGGGAAAGATTGAATCATCGGTGTGGCATAACACAAGAACGAAACCGGACATAATATTAAATTAGAAAGCCTCAAATTAACGAGAACCTAACGTAAGATACTTACGAAGCCAGTGTATAAAAGGGAATGCAAATCTGTTAAACTGGGAAAGAGGTCCATTTAGCCACCCGACTTTGATTGGTGCAAAATGGGCTTGTATCTATCTTTTCTAACACAGACCTTTCTTTTTAGTTTAGTATATTTTAGGCACCTTTTAAGGTACACAGACGATAAAAGTAGGTATTTGTAAGTATCTTGTAGATCAAGATCCATCATATTTATTTTTCCTTTTCGCATCATTCGATTCTACGACGGACAATGGGAATCCACGAATTCCTGAAACAATTGTTCCGAATTAATAATACATAGCTTATATGTGTTGGTACTAATTTTTTAACTGGGTATTCTGCATAATTAAAAAGCGTTAATAGCGTGTTAAATAGAGCTAAATATGCAATTTAATTTCATCAAAATTTAGGTTAAAGTGGTAGCTTGCTAAGTAGCGTAAAATAAAATATTTTCAGATACTTCTTAGTAATACTTAACACAACGATTAGTTCTCGTTAGAGGCAAGAATGATTAACTGTTAAAGTACACTTTAATTACAAGCTGGCTTATAGCATTACATTATTTGCGGTAATTATCTAGTAAATGCAGAACAAAGTTAATATTATGGCTAAAGTGTAAAATAAGATCTGCTTATTAGATGGAAACCTTTTAATACACATTTCATGTCGAACTCACGGGAATTGTTTCTCCGACAAAGCAAGAAAATGTACATGTATATAATTAGCATGTAAAGAAAACTCGTATTGCGACTACTATTATACAACTTTTTCTTCCGATGAATATAACTGCGAACTCTCGTAAGGAAACGGTAATTATCGTGCCTAATGTAATTAATCGAAAGAAAAAGTTGTTTGACAATAAGCAGTAATCGGAGCAGTACCTATATAGCGATATGGACCGCCGTTGACCGAAGTGGAGCCTCATCTTATGCATACGATGGCCATACCGAGATAACTTCATAGCCTCATTGACTGTATAATTTAGTGCGTGCACATTCCGCTGCATCTCTCTGTTGTGCACAATAACATTTTGTATCGCATACGTGATCTAAGTTCTTCGCTGGTGCTGTTATTATAGAAAGACCACGTGTGCTGCTACCATAGAGTTATAAAGCTGTTGCAATTTAGTTTGTAGTCGCATAATGCATTAAATTTCTCCTCTACGTGTATTTTCAGAAAATATGTACCCGTACGAATGCATTATACATGCAGCCATTCAAATGAACTTAATTCCGTGGAAGTCTTCTCCTGCAATTTTCTCCGTTTAAATTTATCTATGGTGTATCCCAAAATCTTATACCTATCTATGTGCAGGTGCATTACAACATTATAGTAAGGACGAAAGAGGAACAAGGCCTTCCAGAAAAGAAAGTCGAAACTATTTTTTTCAATTTTTCACACCTTTATTTTTTACACCTTTATTTGTATCGTAATATTTTGAATTTTAAATAACTGGAACGACTTGTTTGTTGGTTTTTCTTATACTTCAATTTAGGAAGATAGCCCATCAATATCCAGCAATAGTTCGCCATGATATTTATATCCCAATGCTTTTGATAACTTTCCTCCATTTCTCTGCTTTTTATTGATATCACCAAGTTTAGCAGGAAAATAGTCTACGTGTACGTATTACACGTAACTAAATTTTAATACTCACATTGCAATATAGTGCTTCAAATTTTGTAGTCTACTCTCATGATAAGCCCTTGAAGAAGTTCGTTATCTTTTTCAACTGGATCGAATGGCAAACAAGAACAAAAGCGTAAAAGGTCACAATGATGTTCAGGAGCAGCGCAAAAAGTTGCAAAAATACAAAAGTCACGTACAACACTTTTCACATTGAATCTAGCAAGCATCTTTAATGTCGTGGACGGTTATCATTAGGTTAATTATAAAAATATCGAAGTCGTTAAACCACGTGTTTTTCAAAATTGATTGTCGAGACAAGACAACAAGCCTTCTGCCTATTTTTTAATTTTATATTTTATTGAAACATCTCAATTCGCTTTCTATACAACTAACAAAAACAAACAAGATAAGTTTTATGATAACTTAGACTTAGACGCGCTGAACTAATGGTAATCTGGATTTGAATCTCATGTCGTAACGAGACTGAAAAAGTATGAGCAAATGTTTTAACTGCAAACGTTTTTCAGCAAGAATTTTTTCTAATTATTCAATGGGGATAAGCATTCCTGTTCCTAAAGTTAAGCACAATGCGTCTGAGTAAATCTCTGTTTATCGAATTTATCCCTCCGCCAATTTTCTTTTTGAGTCAAGGAGTGTTTAGAGACTCTTTAGGTTATTTTCATAGAAAAAATCTGGGATCTGTAACGTTGGGCGATCTTGCTGGATATGTAGTATTTCCTAACTTTGATATCAAACAATTCCGGAACAAGCGATGTAAAACAGCAATGGTTCCTCTATGTGTGAGCGCTGCGATGCCGTCTTGTTGGAACCAAACTGTAGTTCGATCCATCTTTTGGAAACTCAAACATTTCAACTTTTTTTTTCAACATTTTGAGCATATAGAGCTGAATTGACTGTAAAGGCGTGATAGTTTTCTTTAAAAAAGTACGAAGCGATCACGTCACATCATTATTTTCTGGTCACAAGGTTGGTTTTAGCGTATTTCTTTTGGGATCCCTTCCGCCCAATATCGCTTCGCTCTCGTACTGACGAGGTGAGCTTTGTCAGACATGATCAATTTATTAGCTATTTCTACATTCATGTGTATCGTTTCCAAAAAATTGCTTGGAGAAATTGAGTCGACTAACTTTGTCATTGGGATCCAATCTCTAAACTATCTGAACTTATACGGATAGAATTTGAAATGCAAATGCAGGATTCGTCGCAAGCTTCGTTTTGAAATTTGCAGTGCAATCGAGTACTGAATAGCAGAATGTTGCGGACTATTCTTATATGCAAACTGTACGGATATGCTCAAACAATTTTGAGCCTACACTGTTTATTCCATTGACATCTTTTGCTCATCTCACAAATTTTTTGATGACACTTCAGCCCGTATTCGCAAATTAAATTAATTTCGAAAACGCTTGAATTTGCACAATGGGCTGAGTCAGAATAAACGGTTTTACGGCAAAGTCTCGTTGATTGTCAATCTTCCTAGCATAATAGGAAAAGTTGTTCAAATGTTAAGTGACCGTTTAAAGAAGTTTCTCTATTCAAAATCAGTTGTTTGAGGATTTCCAAATTTTCTTAGTTATTGAGGAACAATCCTTTATTTGCTATATGAAGTATTTTGAAAATATTTATGTGAACAAAAATGTGAAAAACCAGAGGTTAGATACATTGCAAATGTTCTTTTATACGAAATGTTCTGTCCACATACTTGCTATTGCAATCGTTGTAAGTAAGCATATTTATTTCTTCTTCATTTATAGCCATCTGATCTTTGTTATTTACTGATAGGTTACATCGCTCTGAAAAACACATTGAAATTACTTGAGTTGAAAAAAATTGAACAGAGATACTACCTTATAGGAGAAAGAGCCAATATAAGGTATAGAGATGCAGGTTTTTTTATATCCATTGTTGCGACTAATAGACACGTATAGGAAAACCGAGTTCTTAAGCTTGTTACGTAAAATCTTATTTAAAAGTGTTTTTACGGCTTCTAATGCTAATCCGCGTGATAACGTTCAGTTCTATATTGAAGGCGCGCTCAGTTGGCAAAGGCGTATTAACCAATCTATGTAAATGGTTGTGAAAGAAGTACAAACATACACTTGTTATTGTATTATTGAGTGTTTAATGCTCTGTGTTAGTTAATTAATGATTTAAAATTTCGACTTCTTAATCTCTGTTTGTTAATTATTTTTTTGTTGGATTTTCTTTTGGTTGGCCGTGGATGTGTTTTTAAACACAAAAAAGACGATTTTCATTCCGATTTATCAATTTTATTAACTTAATTTCACACGAGACTCCATCGTTCGTTTATACTTTATTTGTAGCTAGAAATGGTCATGAACGCGTCCGATCAGTTTGTGGTCTCTGTTGGAACAAGCCTATTATATGATCCATCTATATCTCAGATCAAGCAGTGGTCACATTTATTTACATGCGGTTATCTATCCTATCGCATTCCCATATTTGATGGTAGTGGTTAGTGATAGAAAAATTCAAATTAACCTCTCCTATGATCTTCCTCTGAAATCGCACTGTATACATGTGCATGATTAACAAGAATCGATAGTCTGTATTGGGTGAGATATTCTAAGTACATCAAGTGAAGTGTTGAAAATGCCATTATTTCACTTAGTGAATTATGTAATTGACCCCACTTGCCATTTTGAAACGTGACAGGTGCGGTCCTTTTCGTAGGAGGTTACCTCGAAATGTACGCGTACGTGAAAGATTTATTACCCGGTTTAGGTATGTTGGCTTATTGTTGGTAAATAGCCAATAACGTGCAGTCGGATTGATATTTCATATAGGTATGTATTTTACGAACGCGCATCAAAATTAACACAATGTGAACAAATAGATTCGGCACCGGCATTATCTGCAGTAAATAATCTGTAATATATCTTTATTTAGTCAGAACGCTTAGCTAGCTCATTAGGAACTGTTCTGTGGTTCGGTTTCGGTGGGACGCTAAAGCGAGAGAAGAAGAGAATATTTAATGGACGGACGAAGGAAGATGAAATGCTACACAGCGCGGAGAACATTCGTTGGCAGCTATCTGCTTTTTCTGATTAGGTCGGTAAATTATACTTTACACATAACTGCGAAACGGATGAGTATACGTTTGTTTTATAATTACCGTGCCCTTCAATTTATACCGTTGTTTGCTTAAAATTTGCACTTACTTAGGTTTCTTCAAGCGAAAAGAGCGCGAGGCCTTTTCTTGATCACATGAGATGTCTACAATTAGATTCGGCGAGGCGGGAATTACATTTTTGTGACGCAGAGGAAAACGTTTGAATAAATTGACCCACATTTTTTACTCTTATGTGTCAATTATACAGCACAACATTTACAATTCGTTATTTATTCATTTTGTTGTATCCTTTGAATATTTTCCAATAATCGCCATAGATAATGTAACAGAGATTAATTATTATAATTACTTTTCTTCTAATAAGCCAAATTTTAATATTCTTTGATTTAGAAGCCTCTTGTACGATGGTAGTTTGAAGAGATTCAAGCCTCAACATGCAGACGGCGTAGCTGAATTTAATGCGATTACAGTATTCATGTCCATATCGACTAGTATGTTTCATTGTATTTGTTGTCATTTCTATTGTTTTACATATATATTGCAGGGATATTGTGTTCTAATACCTTACGAACAGTGGTTGTTTTTTTCTTTTTTTAGTTAGTTTCCTTTATAATGATAAATAACAATTTCTTTATTATTACAACCATGCCAAGTAAACCTGCAAAACATGGTCTTAAATTCTAGTTCCTGTGTGATTGCAAAAATAATTATGTTTGGAACATGTTATTGTTCCAAACGTAACTTGTTTGCTTCAAAAAGGAATCTGGGTATACGCGTTCTGCTTGATTTAGAAGAGCCAACTTGTGACAATTTCCTCACTACACATTTATTAAGCCAAGAACTATTACAAACAAGTCTAGTAATGATTGGAACGCTTAAGACAAGTAAAGCATCCACTTTCCCGCAGCTTTGTTGCATTTCTATACACTTCCACATATGCATTTCGAAAAGATGCACTCGTTTCGTATATTCCTTGAAAAAACAAACTTGTTCTTTTACAAAGCAGGATGCATTTTGGTAAAGAAACAAATTGTGGGGGTTCTTCATATTACAAATAAAAGGCCGATTTTATCAAACATTGTTGACACTTCAATTGCAAATGCTTAAATTTTCTGAGCGAAGAAGAATGCTTATTGAAATTCTAGGAAATCAAAGAAGTCGAAGACTTCTTTGTCCACCGGGTTCGTGAAGGCAACACTGATTTTTTTTTTGGAATAGTTATGAAGTTGTGTTAATCGACTACCTTTAAAAAGGAAAAACGATAACGCAAGGACATACTGTACGTCATTACTTGACAAGCTGATGGTAGAATTGTGGAAAAACGGCATTTGAAGAAAATTGAAATTTTGTTCCACCAGGATACAGGCCCACACTTTCAATGGTTACCATGGTAAAAATTCACAAGTCCGAACCAACGTTGTTCACTAGATCTGATACTTAATGACATTTTCCTGTTTCTTAACCTCAAGATTTCGCTCACAGAACAGATATTTTCTTCGAACGAAGAAGCCATCACGCTCGAAAACTCCTATTTTGGAGAACAATGTCCCAACTATTACTTGGACACATTAAAGAAACGAGAGTATCGATGGGAGATGAGACTGATTTGAGAAAGAAAATCAAATTACCAAAAAAGTACTTATTTCTGTGCTGTAGTTGGTTTCATGTTGAGTTTGAAGTATTAGATATTATGATGTAGAGCCTTCTTTTATTAGTCTACATCCATTTGAATATAACTATCTCTTTGTAGGAATAGGTGTGTTCGAAAGCTAAATAGCGAGGTTTATTCCAGGGGTGAAAATGATTGTTTTCTTTACATTTATTAAGGCATTAATATTCGTTTCTTTCGCTTCGTTCGTCGTTTTTCTTATTATTTCCAGTATCCATTTTTCCATTTACGCATTTATTTTTAAGTGGAACAATTGGTCAAGAAGCTACTACAACTTTTAATAATGTCAGCTATTGTAAATATAGTGCAATAGCCAATTACTATCAATGGGGTAAAGCGATTCTATAATAGAAAAACAGACGATTTTCAATAATTTTATACATCCACAAAAATCGTGAATGTATTCAGCGCAACTAAAGAAAACAACTAAAGCATTAGGCTGTGGCATATTTAGTTTGAAAGGAAGAGCATAACAAGAATCATTCGCTCAGAGTAGCGAACACAGTGGGAGCACACTCTATCCATCAAAATTAATAACTACATTTAATATAACAATTCAGCATTCAAAGATAATGAAATGCTAAAAAAATTAATAAAATGTATAATGTTTATTTCGTTATTTTCCTGTAATTTATTTTTTTTCAGAAGAAAATGTGGGTTAGAAGGTAACGTTTAAGGCTATTTCCATAAGAACAATAATTCTTCTCAACGTGAAACCAGTCATAGGTGCGAAACTGTTTAAACTACCTACGTATATGTACGTGATGCGTTCTATTTAAGAAATTTATTTTTTAAACATACTTACGTATTGTTTCAACTTGAGAGCAACTAAACAACTGAGCAAATGAATGGCAGTATCTGGTCCTCAAATCAGAAAAACATGCTTTCTTTTAATATATAAAAAAGCAAACTTAAAGGACTTATTGCTACCAGAAAAAAGCTCACTATTTTTAATAAAAATTGTTATTACATGTTCCAGAATCAAATTCATTTTAAAAGTTCAAACAATAAACAAGCGCCGTCGAATAGTATTTATTTTGATATTTCACGGCATCATTCGCCACTTACTCGAAAATGCATAATTCTTTCGCTAATTTTCTCCCTATTTCGCTTCCGTAACATTTTCAACACACCAATAAACAAAATTTATATTCAATAAGCGAACAGTTCATCCAATACAACGCGTGCAACGGAAGAATAATGATATAATGTTATAATAGAAAGGGCTTGTTTGGCAGTGAGTTATGTTAAGGGGACGTTATCGCTCGGCCGGGATCGCGTAATCGTCCGGTTATCTGAAGAAAAGAGGGTTGGCGCGCCCTAAATCGGACCGTGGACGACATCGCAGAGTCCGCCGCAATATTGCTAATCATACAAATAAATGATTCCTACTATACTCGATTCAACGAACGTTCAGCGAATGAGTGTGAACAAACCGATTTGATCGGAATAAATCACCACGTAATTGACAGTGTGTCGATGCTCCTCGATACACCTAAGCCAATATCATTGGGCAGAAGAAAGGCAGAAGGTTGTCGTCCCTCTCGTGCTGTTTACTTTGCGATTACTTCCTCTCTGTCTTCTTTCCTTCGTGTGACATATTGGCGGGACAAATGCGATTGGGTCGAGTATATCGGGTAATCGTAAATGAGAAATTGATGGTTTGATGGAGGGCGTCCCGCAGAAGAATTCGATGATAAAGTGCGGAAAAATGACGTATTAAATATTAGTTGTTTGTAGATTACGTTACCTATTATGTTAAGCGAAAGTATTTTCTCGTCGTTTTTTTTACTTGCCTTATTTATCGAGCTTTTATGTGCAGTGGTATTCAAAAGGTTGCGAAATTTCAAAAATCATGTACATGAGCGGACACAATTACAATCAGACATGAAATACAGCCTTTGTAAGTCAATATGCCGAGTGACGTCGTTGAAAGTGGGAACGTTCTTTGTTGACTACTGATCAGATTTTTCGATACTGATACGAGAAGAGCTCGTGCCTCCATGTCAGACGAATTTGATTGCGGCGCTCTGATAACGCGAGACCAGATTTTCATCCTACAGCGGTTTTTGGCGGAAAACAACACGATCGAAGTTCTTGAATTTGACGTGGCGGAGATTTCACACGATAGAGGAGTCACACTGAGTCACAGACGTGTGTGAGATCACTAATAGAATAATATGTGTAGAACACATCCCCTTTGTGGCAGGAACCGTGGGATCGATGCTTGGACTACTTTGAAAGTGGCGAAACGTTTCGTATGAAAATTCAGAGTTCGTTTTATGTTCCAGAACAATGTTTTTCTTTTACTAACTTTAACATTATTTATGGAACGGATGTCGGCTAAGTGATCACCTCTGGCCACAGCGCAAACGAGACCTCTTTTAAGCATGCTTTTCATAACTTTTTCGCAAACATCTCTTGTTATTTCAGCAACTTTGTGCCGAATGTTGTTTTCGAACATCAGAACTGTGGTTGGATTGTTTATGTACATCGTCCCAAGTATCTCCATAAGAAATAATCCTTCAAAATTCCTCTTCTAATGCTACGATCGAGCAGTTGTTCTGTTATTACTTCTTCATCTAGCTTACCCGGGTTAGGTCTGCTCCCAAGTTTTTAAAATGTTGTACTTGTTCGATTTCTTGGTTGTAAATTTATACGTTTATTTTTTTGTTCCCTGACACTTGATATCGCTACAGTTTTCATCTTAGTTATGTTAATTTTCATTCCTTTATTTTCAAGCTCTTCAAGATAATGTTACATATACACTAGAATCATCTTCATACCTTGTTTACTGGCATTTTTAACTATTCCGTCCATTAATATAACAAAAAGTAGTAGATTGAGGTTTCTTCCGTGTTTTAGTCCTTGTGTGGTTCCGAATTTATCTGTTTTTTGGTTGTTTATCTCTTCCTTTAACTTTCTTTGATATGTTTCATACTTTTTGAGTTATTGAGTCAAATTGCGAAGAGTTGTGTCGAGGCTAGAGCGTTCTGCACACCCCGCCGGTGTGGGATTGGACAGCTGAAGAAAGTTAGCGTAGTTCATAGACTACATCGGTCTATACAGCCGGAAATTTTCAGTTAACTTGGCGAAATATACTTACCCGTGTTCCCTTGTAAGTATAAATAAAGTAACTGAACGGATGTTCGCTTGAGCAATACTAATGATAATGCTTCGTAAGCCCACTTTTACACTACAACAATGTCTTAAAAGATCAACATAACTTCAGTTGCTTGTATGTTTATTTTTGTCGATCTCGCTGAATTCGTCACGTTTGTTATTGCCTACTACACGACGGCGGCAATAATAACGCTGATTATGTATGTGTACAAGATAAAGTCGCTGGTCGATGTTACAAGATTTGCGTATACAAAGTAATAGGTAATTTCGATTACGCAGCGTTAAAACAATACTACTTTCCTAGGAAAATGCATCAATTATTTTTTCGCCTTAAAAATTATCCAAAACACTAGAAATTTTAATTCTGCATTATTACATCTGAAAGGTTCCTCAAAAGAGAAGATAACTTGAATTTACATGATGTAAATTTGAAGCGCTATTTCTAGTTAAACGAGGCACACGCGATCAGAGCGGTAGCAGTAATAGCGGCGGCGGTGGCGTTTCAATTATCGGACACATTTGTATAACTGGGTACTGGAAGAAGATACTCTGCTTGATGTAATCTTGAATAAAGATGAAGAATAAGAAATTCGATATAAAAAAAAACATTGCAAAAAATGTATATATATGTATTATAATATAACATAATACAATATTTTCTAGTATTTTTGTTACAGTAATACGTATTTTAGATATTTATTTATTTTTTTGTATAATGTTGGCGCTAAGCCAACAAGCCAAGCCAAGCCAAAGCTAAACAAGCCAAACAAGTCAAAACAAACCAAACAAAACAAAACAACAGCCTATAAACAAAAAACAAACAACACATACAACACACACGAGCCAACAAGCCAAAACAAGCCAAAACAAAAGCCAAACAAGCCAAGCCAAGAATGTATTTATATATCACATGGCCAATTTGATCTAGTTAAGTCGGTTTAATTTAATTTGGAAATAAATTAAATCAATTAAAAGTAAAAAGAATTTATTTGAAGCAAATAATTGTTTTTTAATAATATTACCGTCCGTTCCGTTTATATTCAAAGACTTTGCAATTTCATCTCATTTTTACTTTTTATCCTGAAGCTTTTGCATTGAGGATGGGAGATATCGTGTAAAACGAGATTCTTTCTTACGTTTTCAATGAATTCTCCGCTAGTTAAGTATTTTCTGCGCCTACAGTTTCGCAGCGATGAAATACAGCGAGTTACCGTTCCGATCGAGTGTGTGTGCTTCGGTTAATACTCCTAAGCTACCGTAATAAAATCATTACATTTTTTTTAGAATGTATACACAAAATTGTATGAATGTCTCTTGTTGTTGTTTTGAATGGAGAAGCAAGTAAGTAAGTAAGTAAATGGAATCGTACTACACTGATGCGTTATAACTCCGTAGGTCTCGTTTTTTCAAGAGCCCTAACACGTTTAATATAAATTGCCCTAAGGAATTCAAATTCATATGTAAAGTTTCCTATTAGCTTTATTGCGCTCCTACGTAATGCTTCTCGTCGAAATATACACGGCACCTATTACTTCACAAATACTTAAAATGTTGCTCAGTGGTCGTCTAATAAGTAACAGAAAAATATCCACGGCTGTTATTGTCCACTATTATACGATATATTGCATAGTGTAGACTCGCTCGGACTCTCATCTACAGTGACATTCAAATGACGGTTAGGTCGGCAGGCAGACGGTTGGAAAAAAGAACAGCTTCTCGCATTATTAGAGACAAATGATTCTACTCCGAACAATGGCTAATGTTATGTCTGTACGTCACATGTTCTCCGCCGTTTTAGTGTGTGTGTGTGTGTGTATTTGTGTGTATAACTCATGCGCACGACTCGCCCATGTCCCACAATATTTCATAATTTAATGGTAAAATGACTTTTATAAGTACGTGATCTGAAGACGTAACAAGTTAAATTGTGATAAAAATTTATCCGGCTGTTGTGTTGTGTTGCACGGCGGTCATTAAGTATAAATATATGGGAGGAGATTGTCGGAATGCGGATATCATATTTGATGATAAATTATGATACCTATTTGCTAAAATTGTTTCGTTGTCAATATTTTTTATGTCTGAACGTCATTATGAGCAAGTTGCAAACTATTAAACCATAAGATGGAAGACGTTATTATCGGTCATTTGTCTTCGACGAAAATCAAACTAAGAGGCTCTTAAGATAATAATTAGCTGAAAATTGAAGTTAATGTCGCAAAACATCATCATCGCACGTCGACGTCAAAACATAAATGCACACATCCCGTCTTAAGATTCGGCTCATGCGGAATTTCTATCTGAAAGGACCATACCATTGTTGTTGTTCTGCTAGTTATTCGTCTGTGGCATTTTATACACCCAATCTTGTAAATTAGATATTCGAACATGCCGCACTGGCACGTTCACATTCATTTCAGAGTCATCCTCGCGTTTCATTAACGCGATATGGATTTTAGTGGTAGTTGTCCTATTATCCTCAGCAGTAAAACGGAACTAACAAACTAACAATAAGCTAAACTATTTGTTAAAATAAAGACAAACGTGAAAATATCAAATGTGTTGGTATTGATGTTGTTGAAAAACAGTGTCATTCAGTGTTATTGAAAAACACGTTAAAGAAAGCTGCAGATTTTCTAACGAAACACCTCATAACATCTCTGCAATTGGTAGTAATGCGCTGACATAGGGAAAAGGATACTATAAACAGAATCCTGTAATTTATGCGATATATAATAAAAACTAATTTCAAAACAAATGTAGAGAAATGTAATGTTGAAATGAAATTTAAACTTAAAATACGAAGTACCGCAATTGGATTCAACACAATTTTTTCGTTGTTTATGCAAATGAACTGGTTGTTAGTCTCACAATGTGTGACATAACAGTGTTCGTTGATGGTACAACCCCCATATTTAGAGTCGACGCATTAGATGAATTGAAGGAAACAAAAGAATTTGTATACTGGAAGCACAAAACAGGTACCTTCTTAACATAATGAACTTAAATATGGAAGAATGTCAAACAATAAATTAGGCTATGCGACCACAACTTACCAAATTAGAAGAATAGTTGGAACATCAGGTATAGCGGCGGCTAAATTAATATGCGATTCAATAGCAGTATATAGTAATACACACAGAAACGTTTATGTAGAGAAATTTTTAATTTTGTTTCTTTTCTAAATAGGTTCCAATATTATTTTTTACTCTGAATTTTTCTTTAATTTTGGGAAATAATGAATAATAGTTCCGAGAAACCAATTTCTTTGCATTTAACGGTGTTAAAGATCCAAAATATCAACACATTTACTTCGAAGCTCTAAAAAAGACTAACCAACATTTATTGTTAAAACATATATTTACATCTAGTTACCGAAACGAACTCTTGGATATATCCGCTGATATCTTTACCGCAGATGTAAATGAAGCGTTCGAAAGAAATTCCCAACGACCACGGTTGAATAGTCCGGAGGAATCCCTGTTACACGACCTCGGCCATGAAAACCTACATTCTTTGAAAAGATATATTGATTTCCATAGATCATTTGGTTAACTAATGGGAATATATGTATATCAAACAACATTAAAAATATTTCATCAGTATGCTCGATATCCTTAATTTTATCATTGAACGCCCATGAATTCATCAAATTAGGCATCTTTACTGGAAAGTCGTCAGATTATTAGACAACCATCAACCACACCAATGGATATTATACCGTTTCCTGGTTTTATTTTAGTTGTATTTTAGGTAACAGTACGTCCTAAGCAACACTTTGTTTGATATTGCTAGTTTATATCTACACAATCATCAATGGCAATGGTTATCTTAACTTTGAATAAAAGCAGTTTTAAGTTTCTATTCTTTCAGCTATGTTTTCAATTAATGTCAGCCCAAGTCAGTTAGTTAGCCAATAGAATCATACGTTTCAAATTTAATGTTGGTAAGATTCTCTGGTTAAACAACATTAAATTTTAGATTTAGTTGGTTGCTTATTTCATCTTCAAACACGTAACCACACTCATTTTCCGCATGCGTGAAGTATAGGGCCGATCAACCAATACCGTAGGAAAAATCTTTTAACAAAAGCAGAAAAAATACTTAATTGTACACAATTATGTATACACGAAAACCTAAAGAAAGTAATTGTTTACCTTACTCACCAAGTGATTCAACTTTTTTCCTTGAAGAAACGTTTAAACTTAATACATACCGGTTCGTCTAAAATGTAAAGTATGGCTCATATGTTCATTTGTCGCAAATCTTCTGAATTGTTGTAATACGTATTGTTGATAATTATTTCGAACTTGTTTGGTAATTCTGTAAATCAAGCTAGGTTCACTTTTGAAATTTCTATTTATTACTAGGTACTGCAGCACCGCGCTTCTTTTTACCAGAGGCTCTTGTGCACGTCTTCCAGACGACGTCTAACACATTTAGTGGACCACTCCCATTCTTTCAGATGTTTAATATTATTTCCCAATATATTTTTCAGAGCAGTCAGTCAACAATGAGGGAGTGGGCAATTCTGTGGCTTCACTAATAAACACGTCAACAAAGTATTGCTTGAACTCATCGCTCTTTTTATAACTTTCGTCGATGGCTTGCGTAGATGCTTGATTATTGTTGCTATTTGGAGATCTTCACGCGGCTGGCTGTTTGTAGCATACTGCTAGAGTTGAGATCAGTATTCTCAGTATCTTGTTCTCTGGGATGTTCAATCTTTCTGGGTGCGTTTTTGCGATTGTTTGCCATGTTACGCAACCGGTTGGTAGAAAGTTCAGTTATAGCTCAAAATGCAGCCACAGATGTTACAAAATAAACGCAGTAATTCTGAACTTTCTAGATTTAGAGACCTAAGATGCGCTGACGAAGTTGATTCAGTGTCCGTAATAACACGACCTGGTTTTGGGTCTATAAGTGGATATATCTGCTTTAGTCGATATGGGAAATTTATGGATGTGGTATGTCTGCTATTGATTGAACTGTCGATATTCATACTTAGATTACTATGACATAGAATCGACTTTAAACCATTCTGTACTCGAAGGAAACGATCAAGAACACTGCGAAACCATATCAGACCAAATTTTGACCAAAAGTAACATGTTTTTCATGAACGCTGCTCACGTAATACATTATTACTGCCTCCTTCGAAAATACTCCTTTTCGTCGTTTGAAGTACTCTTCTTCATGCTGAGTACGCAGTATTGCTCTAGTTAGATGTTAATTTTGTTTATTTCTAGAAATACGTCCTTTCAACTTTGAAATTGGTTACATTAGAAATCTTCAGCAACCTCCTCAAAAAGCAGCTTTTCTTTAATTTTATGGGACCGTAAGGGCAATAAAGAAGCTCGGGTAATAAATAATACTTTATCGAAGTGGTAACTCTTTTCTTCTTCCATGTAATTGTTCATATGCAGCGACACTTTGGGTAGGTGTAAACTACATACTCGGATGCACTAATAAAAATGTGTAAACGAACTATACTAGTTAATGTATGTAAATCAATTCTTCGAAGTGCACACGTATGTATGCTTATACATCCCCAGGTTCATACACTGCCGCTCATAAGTTTCGTAAGCCTATTAAAACAATAACATCTAAATCAATAAAATAAGACAAATAAGCTGATTTGAAGATTTGCATTATTATAAACTTGGTAATTAATATAAAATAATTGCAAGCAATTATAACATTAAGGATATTATCAGAGTTCGTACAAAATCAGTTGCATCCAATCTTTAAATTACACGATAAGCAGGAGCTTTTGCTAATTATATGCTTTAGACGGTGGAATAAAAAAAATACACGGGGCAATTACTGCTGCCAATGACCTGGACAATCAAGAGCTACTACAAAGAAGGAAGGGCAGTTTCAGGAGTAATACCTTTATGAAACTATAATCTTACGAAAATAGCACTTTGTAGAGCCGTACTGAGTAGCTGAAGTACAATCGAGTACGACTATCTTAACAGGCTATGGTAGACGAAAATATAATTTTTGTTTTAGATGAAATTTGCATTTTTGTAAGATATATTACTTGCTTTTATTTGAAGACTTTCTTACATTATTGCGTTATTAGGAAAACGATCTTGTGAGCGGTAGTGTACGTGCACTACCAATACATAATATCGATGACATCGACGACCTGTACACAAATGTCGCTTGGTTAGAGAGAGCAGCATCCTCTCCGCTATTATTGATTGCGGTATTAATAAAAAGTGACACCTCAAGAGGCGTTGACGATGAATAAAGAAAGCAACCGCCCACCTATTAAGGTAAACCAACAATGTCAAGATAAGCAGGTATGTGCAATATCTGTAATATCGGCTCTCTAATGAGCATGTTGCGGTGCGAGACGTGTTGGATTGTGAGAGCCCCCTGGCATGCTGCGATGGGGGTCCATCACTCAAGACTCGGGTGTATGCGGACTATGCGCGGGCTGCTTGCTTCCTCTAAGCATCAAACTTGAGTGCTAATTTGCACGAGTGGCAATTAATGTTTAAGATTATGGTATGACATAAAAAGAAGCGACGTTAAGTATACGAGTGAGCGATATTCGTCGCTGAAAAATTTGCGGCATGAGAGAACGGCGGTGGAGAAAATTAGGAACTTTCTGAATTAGGGGAAAATCGTACATTGTGGAAATATTTCCTAAAATTATTCATCTTATTTCTGAGGGAAGAATAAGAAACGATATGGAACTCAACGGAACTATTTTCTGCTACATACCGCAATATTTTCAGGAGAGGAACAAAATCTGTAACTTATTGAGCAAACTAAATTACAAGCATAAACTACCACGTGTTTCAGGAAAACCTTTTGTTTTGAAATAAGGCTTTCTGTGTAAAAATAACCAGAAACGTAATTTCAGTAAGCAAAGTAAACTTCGAATAGAATCCTAATAATATAAATAACCAAATCAATTGAAAGGATGGGCTATATTAATTTGTCTACGCAACCGGGACTAGTCCTTCCAGATTACTTTAACATTATTTTTCTAAGATATATTATTTCAAACTTTTTCTATCGTAGATTAGAAAAATTCATCGCCTACCTCACGAAGTCAAGTTTGGCTGTTATCTTTTTCTACTCTATTTATCCTTTTTGTAAATTCTCAATCTCATTTTAAAGATTATATTTATTGTTAGACACAATTACAACCATATCTTTTCTATATTTTTCCAATAATATGGCTGACAGTAACAAAAAAAGAACAGCTATGTTTGCTTAAATAGAATTTTTTGCTTGAAATATTGCTTCTATTTCAAGTCGGTCATCATACAGGAGGAATATACATATTATACCTACAAATCTTGTAGACTCTTCTTTCCAATTGAAATCGTCAATAACTATTGTAATAGTACAGAGGTTAATTGCACCCACAAAAACATGATTTTCAGCGATCAATTAGAATATTGAGTAGCGTTCATGTATTGTTTACCTAATATTTCACTCTGAAACGTAAATGGGCGCGCAGTATCGTTAACAGATGCATCCCAGCGTGTTCGGAGAAACAGTGAAACCGAAATACCAACCAACCACGACTGCCAATAAGAAATTGACTTCTCAAAAGTCATTACCCGTGGTACGGTGGAATAAATCTTGTTGTAATTTGCACACTCAGTTATGTTATTGCCTCGAATAAATCAAAACATTACCTAAAGGTGTTTTGTTTGTATTAACATGTTTTCAATGCAGGCATATTTCACGGAGAGGAGGCAATTTGACACGTAATAATGAATATGTATGTGCTCTGTGATTTTAGCTAAATTAAAAAAATAACAAATCTCTGATGGGAAAATTATATGTATGGCGAGGTAATGCGTTCAGTACGAGCTTGAAGCGTATGAATTATTATTAGTTGGTTATTAACAAACATGTGTGATAATTTAAGCGTTTTCTGCAATATATCAACTGTCAGCTCGCTACATGGATTTCTAAGCTGTATATAAAGCAATCGTGGTGTAACAACAACGGCATAGCTGTATGTTTCATGTGCATATATGTTCAGTTAATTTACTTGCATGCAGATTATTATAGTTGCAACAGATTGTAGGGTACTTAGGAAGCAATAGCACACAAGTAGTATTCTTATTCTCTTGTGTATAAAATATATTCCAAGACTTGATTAAGATACTTCATTAGAACGTTCGGTTAAAAAGAATCACCCATATAGGAGATAGTTATAGTGTTTACAGCAGCGCAGTGTCGTTTAAATGCAGAATAAAGGAAACGCTTTTAATTATTTGAAACTGTTACATCAGGTATTTCGCAGGGATCTAATTTGCACAAAATTTAAGTAATCTTGCTATGGTGATTCAATAATATTACCATTAGTTCACTTGTCTTTTAAAAGATTCCTTATATGTAATAAAAATTTAATTAATTTTAATTCAATTTAATTTTTATTAGGAAAATTAAATTAAATTGAAAGAAAATTTTAAAGGGGTATTGTAAAAAACTGTATGGGCGATTTGAATGGCACCTGTTTTGTATTGAGCGCCATGTACAACTTTAACATAAAAATGATAAAAGTCAATTTGTCAAAAAGCATATCGTTACACAGTTGTTGAAGTTATTCACAGCTCCCGTATTAAGGTTAGCAACGCAGTTCACTGGACAAAATAGATGGCGGCACTTGCAGTTTTATCGACAGCTGCTTGTTTTGTTGATCTAAAATAAGAAACATGTAGTATGCAATTTATCTTCATTATTTAATTAGCTATGAAGATATTTGGCTAAACAAATTTAAGGCAGGAGAGCCGAATTATTTAGAAAAGGTCTCGAAAAGATTAGCAAGTTAGTTTGACAGCTATGGTGATCCTGTACAGGACCTAGCTTCATGGAAGTGGAAGTGTAAAAGAGACCCTGCACAATTAAAACTGCTCAAGTTCGAACAGCCAGTGGTCTTTATGGTAGTAGCAGGTCCTTAAAGAAGTAGCTTTAGAAGAAATCCGTGCCGAATTAAAAGGTATAAAATGTGCCCTGAATCGAGTTACAGATGCTGTCTTTGCATCTAATGATATTTTTTTTGTGTTAAAATTAATGCAATTAGGACAATTAACCAAGATTTTATTGGATATATAGAGTGACCTAAATTTATTACTGTTATTAAATAGATAATTTTTAATTTTCAATTGAAAGAAATATATACCACTGCCTATATGTAGGCCATTTGTTATTTTTATGAAAATGGTCTCCAAAGAACGTTTGTGTGGACGACGCAATACAGGCGGCAAAATTATGCATATGTCGCTAAAACTGGGACCTCTTCTACCTCACGACATATTTCAGGTTAGCTTGTGGGAGATAGGAGGTCTTTCGATATAGATTTTTTTAACTATCGAAGAAAAGCAGGGCACTTTTTACGTAATATTACCGCAAAATGTTTCTTGTATTCAATTTTGCATCTTATCGTATCTATCTTTAACTTTTTCTTATTTTTCAATGATGAACACATTTATACAATCAATCATTACGACATAAAAAAATGAACACAATATAATAGGTTCATTTTTAACTTAACGTCCGCAAACGACTTAAAATAGAAGAAGAAGAAAGAAACCACAGTTTTAACAATAGACAAAATGGTTGTGTTGTTAGCATTTGTTTACAGAATTAGCGTAACTACTCCCGACCTAGCCTTAAAATTTTATAGAATCGATCCCTTAGAGTGTTTGAAGTTAATTGGTGTGTATCAAGACAATATTCGTATTTTTCTCGTATTGAAGTAAAGTAACTCATGAGTCAATGGTAAATAATAGCAGATATTAAACAAAAGAGAATTTCTATATTAGTAATATTGCTTTAACGAAAAGAATATTATTGAGACCGTTAATCTTACATATTATTAAAATTTCTAGTTTATTTAAAAAAGAGTTAAAGCAAATATATTAAATAGATAAATAAACAAAAGATTTGATGCACAGTAAGAGAATATTAGGTTTGAAATATTGTTGATGCATTAGTTATTATATGATAAAGATTATTATCCGTTAGCTTATTTCCCGTTATACGTCCTACGGAAGCTGCGCGTCCCCATACACTGTATGGAAATTGGAGGACACTGGTTCGTTCGAAAAGGAGGGAGAGAGAAAGAATACGAACGGATCAAGAGACAATTCTCGAAAGAAATGCTAATCACGGCGCAGTTGTCGCGCACTTCGCTCATTTATCGATTGGAACGTGACAACTCATTGCAGCTTTTTAGTTTTATACCCGGAGAATTGCTCGCGATTGCTTTCTTCCATTTGATGAGCTTTTTTCAGCGCAGATAGGGAGAGCCGAAAGAAAGCGCTAAAATAATGGACTTTTACGAAGATTTAATGCTAATCCATTGCACGAGTATCCCTTTGTTTAATTTTCATTCTATTTCAAAATACAACATACTCTTTTATGCGCGAAATCGACAAGTGAATTTCAACTTGAACCGGGGGGAATGAAGAATTGAAGGTGGATAATCGACGATCGAACGCTGCGAGTGTTTGAACTCGCGCTCTCTAACGAAGAGGAAGAAAAAATGCGCACCCGGAAAGGATCGATTTGTATCTTATTGAAATTTCCAATTCAGTGCAGACGGCAATCCCATGATGTTAATTTTTACTAGATTCTGTGTAGATTTCTTCTTCGGTAAGATGATGGGTGAAATTTCGTATATCTTAAAGAAATATTTATAGCAAAGTTTCCGAAGTTAAAGTATTAATTTTAGTAGATTGGAGAACAATGCGAGGAGAGCAAACATCAGCAAACGGATATGCTTCTTTCTACTTCGCGTCATCAGCTTTATTGTGAGTGCTTCTTCATCGCACTTTTCCGTTTATCTCGTTACCCTTCGAAACGACAAGCAATACTTTGAGATGTTACAATAAAATATAGAATTAAAATTTTTATTAGTCTTTTTTTCAGTAATTTACTTTCAAGGGATTCAGAGAGTTACTTACACCTGTAGATCCCACTGTGTGTGTTTATGTCTTTATTTATTAGAATTTTTTTGAATAAAATCAAGCTGATTTTCTAGGTCCTTTCTGATGAAAGCTCCGGTCAGATAATTTTTAATCTTTAATTTCGCTTGGACTGCTGTTCAGTTTTATTCTTCTTTTAAGTTTTTTCTTGATTACGTTTGATAATTAAAATTCGTTGTTGGTTTTAAAATAGATTTCTAAAAACCTGTCCTATCCCAGAAAATTTAGATTTAGATTAGAAATGCCAGTACAACGATTTCAATATTTTTATATTTGGTCTATTAATTTAGTTTAGTTTAGGTTATGAACTTCTTCTATGAATTGTACAAGTAATAGCTTGATGCAAGAAATTGCTACACTTTGGTTTTAAATGTTTTCTTGCACGTTATATGGTTATTTCAGAGGGAAAATATAGAAAAAGCAATCAATATAGAATGGCGATTTCTTGCAAGAAGAGCACGTACAATGTGGTGCACTTATATATCTTTTTTTACATGAAAACATTAAAACGTCAATTATTGAAGATTGTGAGCTTGTGGTTATTTCCCATAAATCAACAGTAATACGGTCTTTTTTTACCTAAACCTAATATCTTTTATCCCAGGCTTTTGTCTGTTTCGAGGTGTAGTATTATGTATCAAGAGGCAAATGTAGGTGTGAGATAGAAAGACACTCGGAGCAACGTTGATGATGTCAAATAAGTAGAGATATATCTGTAAGTGATTCCATCAATACCATGAGTTATTTTAGCAGCACGTTTCATTGTTTGTTTTTAGACATCCATTTTTTGAGATATTATATTGTAATGATTTTGCAAATAGTGATAAAACTCTGCGCTGGCAATGCTTTAGAGAGTAAGTAATTACAAAAAATAAAAATTAAAAATTAATTATGGTTCTGATCTCCTGATGTTTAATTCATTCTATTATTGCAAAAACTGTTCAAAGGTGTCACCATTCGCTTGTTACGTAGAGAATCTTCTTGACGTAGCCATATCCGCGAGTAAATTCACAAGAATTTTCTATCCACTGTTGGAGCTCTTGCACGTTACTTATTTCTCTATTGCGATAAATTAAACACAAAAAAAAGGGAATAAAAGGAAAAAGGATGAAAGGATGATAAAGGATAAGGATATATTGTTCGATCAGTTAGTAATAGCTTAGTCTAAAGTTGTATTGCTGCTCATTTTAGCTGAGGCTTGCCTGTTATATTGAATTGTATTTTAAACCTTTCAAATAAATCTTTGTCTTAAAGTTTCTTGAGTGTTAAAAAAACTGATTCAAGAAAAGAAGACCAAGATTCAGCATAGAAACTGGTTGATATTCATATTGATCGATTGGAAAATCATTATTTGAGTATTAGTCAGGAGACGTGGATGTTTTAAGTTTGCAAATACGTAAAAATGTCATTTCACGATGATGCAGACGGTAAATCCAACTATTATATGCAATCGTTGAAAAGAAATTTGTAATTAACAATAATAAATCTTTTTTAATAGAAAGCGCATCGTGGTGGTAAATTAAGAAAGGGTAACTTTGCCCACGTCTATTAAACTCTTAAGATACGGTTCGAAATATGTTTAAGTGGGTGGTATCTATCATCTATCGTTTTTATTGAATTAACTAATCTTGGATAGCTTCTTCACCACACAGCGTCAAGGAAAAAGGGGAACCTCTTTCTTGCCAGAGTGTTGAAACTGTTTCACTTGTTTTAACGTTTATCTTCAAGTGTTTTCGATATATTTTATAGATAAGCATTAACACTTTCTCGGGAGAAGCTATGCATCAAATCTAAGGATAATAACTTCTCCGCATAAATCTATTTCAGTAATCGCGCTGTTCTTAATCAAGACAATCGGCAATTGCAACGTGAATCGTCGTCTATATTTTTACTTCGATTGTTTTACTAATTCTTTGTTAAAGTAATGCTTTCATAGTTTTACGTAACGGTTTTTTAAGCAACCTATTAGCTTAGCGGGTTAAAGAATTACAATAATGGCCTTGCAAAGGCCACATATAGTCACTCTGTTGGTGTAATAAATAACACCCAGATATAACATGCAGAGATAGTTCTCGCCCACGTCATAATCTCTCGTCTTTTCGAATATAATGGTGTCGTAACCCGAACAACAGACATGCGATTCTCTTTCATCCAAATAATATTTGATCTTTTGTGAAATTGACAGGCGAAAAGTAATTATGTTCAATGTGTAAGGTAATAGTGGGCTATACAATACGGGCATATTTAGAATTCTACTATCGTGACGAGAAGGATGTATTAAGCAAATCTAATGCGATTTAAGCTAATCATTACATTGAGAATTACGAATTGTACCTAACTGTACGCGGAAAATAATTGTTTTTTTCCTCTCTACTTAATAAAATTCATTCAAACAATTTCCGTCTTAAATTTTCCTGTGGCTTTTGCTATTCGAGTTATCCGCATGGGCAGAATGAAAAACGTCCAATATAAAAAAATCTATTTCTCTTATTCAGAGTATTTTCCGCAGAAGAAAAAAGCGTAGTATACAGTACCAGCACATGATACATGTTCCCAACGTTACTTAAGTTTAGTAACATAAAATGCATTCGTCTTATTTCAGCCGCAATTTCTGCTTTTAGTTACTTATTACCTTTTATTTCTCAATGCAGTCGATTAACACAACTCCTAGAGTGTCCCTTTTTCGTCATCAGTTTCAGTCTTTGCTTCTTTTGGAGCAAATTTATCCTTCGTAGTTCCCTGTTTCGACTGCGCCTTGGCTTTCGAAGTATATTTATTCAAATTACATCTGTAGCTATTAATCAATCCAAAAAATCGGGATTTATTTCGCTTAAAGTACTTCAACAAAGCTTTGAAAATGTTACTTTTGGTTTCGAGTGAGCAAGCGCGACGCCCACTAAATGGTTAGTTTTTGAAAGTCCTTTTAATTTTGTTTTCGTTTTTTTCTAATTTATTTTTTTTATAGATTAAAATTTAAAAATGTTAATCGATATAGGACAAACATGTTCTTTGGAGATGTTCACAACTTAACTTTAATTCAAGGGTCGTCTACTATTGTTTGGTGAACTTTTCCGCTGCCAACGACAATGGTTGTAGTTTTCTTCTTAATTGAGCCGACCAAAATTTTACTGTGATTAATGATAGTACCGAGACCTCGTAAATAGCGTCCATCGGCTTTGATTTGCGTATGTTATTGTAACAATTTGTTCTTCGATATTCGATTTTTTCGAATATCGAATAATCGATAAAAACAAACGATCGTTAAACAACAATTGAGAGCTAATTAAAAAAATATTTTTCAATGTATGCAGAACCTCGACGACTGGTGCGATCTTCCTGTTGAACCTTTAAGCTTTTCACACTATCCTCGTATTTAACTTTGTTACCTGCCGATTCTGTATGGAAGTTTTAGTTTAAAGAGTTTCGAACGTCTTTAAATAGCGCAGGAAGTAAAAAGAGGTGTGACTGTTAATAAATCACAGCAGCGATAGATAAACAATAGATGAACCTGAGGTAAGAATTACACGTGTGTCGTGAAAATCGGGTGGTACTTGATTGTCACTCTTACACTTTGCACGATACCGTTGTTAGATTGGCGCGCACGAGAAGGCAATTGTTCTTCTATCATGTGACTTGATATCCTGTGAAGGAACATACTGGAACAGTGCGCGTTCAATCAACGTGAAATTAACGGGAAATTTTTGGCGTGATGCCGTCTCTGACATGACTCTTCCTTTAATTTCGTTCTTTCCCAGCTCTAAGGAAAGATTTAGTATTTGTTGATAAATGGAGGATCGTTTCAATTCTTGAAGTAAAATATACAGTAGTGTTCACGTCTCTACGTAATTATTGAGAAGGGGGAATATAAGCTCGGTGTGCATCATGTTGCCCCAACGCCATTGTTGCAGAATTACAAAATCAACTCAAATCAGAGAGATTTACACATAAAACATAGTATTGCAATACGCATATGTTACAAATAAATTAATTATTTTGATATCATTCAAGGCGTGTGGTGAGCAGCACAACGGGGTTTATAAGCTAGTAAGCCACGAGGGCCTAGTATGTATATATGGTGTCTGTGTAGTGTTCAAAGACATTGCTATTTCACCCTCTTATAAGTGTTAATTGAAAACGATCGCTCGGTTAGCGACCGAATGTCCTGTGCAGCAGTGGCATTATCAATCTTAGCGAACGAATATTAATGTAATGCACATCTGTTGTAAAAGATATTTCAGAGTATAAATAGGAAGAAGGTTTGGAGTAAACAGTCAATCACACCCAATGTAATTCAGCATATCAGCTTTCTATATATCTTACATACGAATCGCGAACAAGGATTCTCCGAATCCTTCACTGGTCAATGGACGGACCATATATCGCAATGCAGCGCACAAATTGAACCATTATATTAAGAAAGCTTAATAATAATGAGGATATAGGTATTTTAGGTTGTAATAAATTATAAATGTAGTTCGAAGCTCATTGCCCAAACCTAAACGTGTTACCCACGAGCAATATCTACCACCCTGCGTAATTAACAAATTTTAACTAGCGTTCTTGTAAGTGAACTAAATTTCTGCTTATTGCCGACGTTTCAAATAAAACAAAAATATTCGCGAGGTGCGTTCATAGAAAGTCTTTTCACGACGATCATTAGTTAGCCTTCTAGATTTTCAGATTTCACGCTGTTAGGTTACTGTGTATAGGTCTGGTTCAAAAATGAAGCTTATAGGGTAAAAATCGACATTCGTGATATACTAACTCGATATATTAGAAATACTGGAGCTGATATTAAAAAAATACATGAAGCACTCTTCGTGGGTCATTTATCAAAAGAATGCTTTGATGAAAAATGTTAATGCAAGGTACGAAAATTTGTTTATTTGTAATTACGCTAAAACTGGTAAACAAATAAAAATTGGATAAGATAATGCTTTTTTCACATTATTGTTACGTGTACAATCTTCTTGAAAGTTGGTCCGTTCCTGTCGCCTGTATCTAAGGAAAAACTCTCTGGGTTACGCCGACTGTTAACATGGGAGGAACCTACTTGAGAGATCAATATAGCGAAGTATGACTAAAAGTAATCCATGATCAACAGTGCGAAATCTTTTTGAAGATTCCAATAATACCGAAGCAGAGAATTTTTGCAAACTCAACCAAGTGAATATGGATTAATTTTTTAATAACTTTCGATAACACAGAACTGTCTGAGACCAAAAAAGTTCTTACGAAATTATTTTAATTATTTTAAGAATTGAGTTGAGTAGATATATGTTGAAACAATTAGTCATGGATTGAAGAGAGGTACCTAAAAATGCAATAATATGGAAGGTACTTCTTTGAAAAGACCAAACTTGTTTTGTGTGCAGTAAAAATTGGACACCTTGTATATCATAGTACAATTTTATGTTGGGCAAGATTCTAATAATATTTATCAGAAGGCTTTTCATTGTAAATTGTATCCCACCCGATCGCAGATTCACTGGAAAATTATATAAAATAAATTATTTTCTTTGCTTCTAAAGGAAGCACCGGTAGCATATACACTGACATGAATACATGTGTAGATAGCGTGCTGTCGTGTTTTCTAATAAAGTAACGTGATTAATATGCGTATCACTCCGGTGTAAGAGCATTCTCGGATAGAGGTTAAGGAAAGAGATAATGAAAACTTTGACACGGCACCGTACATACGCTGGCTTGTCGGTTGATAAATTAAACGCGGTTTTGTTCTCCTATTTTCTGTACCTGTTATTAATTGGTACACAATTCTTCACTTTCCTTAAACTTAGGAAATATACCCGGCCACGTAGGCATTTTATCAACACATGAAAAGATAATGTGTTAATATCACATACGGAAATACGTAACAAATACGTCGGGGTTCGCAGCTACATTCATACTTACATCTTTAAAGAAGCCAAGAAGGAGTAATTCAATGTTTTCGAAACATATTTACTTCGCGTTAACCTCTGAGGAAGAATGTTATTATAAACGACGTTAAACGGATTTCGATGATATTGCAGCACTAGAAATAAAGCGGATTTTTGGCGAATTGAGAAGTAAAAAAGTAACAATTTGGTTTTATACGTGTTAGATAACAAAAAAAATGCCGTTGCTACAGTTACTCAAAGTCTTTATTGAAAAAACGTACATGTTGCTCGATCAAGAGTATTTCTCTACTTATTATCTCTAAAAATATCTGCTGGTGTTGTCTAATGCCACGAGATACTCATCTGTTGTCTAGAAAGAAGACATAAATGTACCTGGCTTCTGTCGATGCTTTCTTCTTGTTTTACTCCTGGTTTTGTAGGTAAATTTCCCAAAGTGAACATAGGTGCACCACAACCATAGCGCGCAACAAAGCAGCAATCATTCGGCAGTTAATTATCGCACTTTAAACAAGATAATATAATTCAAAAATGGCATGAAACTTCGTATTATATGTTTATTTTTAAGTTCTTTGTATGTTGAAATTAAACATATAACATAGCAACTATTCGAGTGATCTTGTATATTAAATTGAAGACGCTCCGCTCGATTCTAGAATGTTTTGTTGACGAGTATAAAAACTTGTACGTAAAAGTATTGTGAGGGCTTCAATAATTTCACTAGAATTGATTACATATACCACAAAATAACTGCTGTCTGAAAAGTTGTATGTCGCTGGTTTCTAGACGGTACGCGCTTTGCTTTTTGAAAGATAAGCAGCGGTGTGAGATAAAAACCACTAGGAGCAATGGTTTTTTATCGCACGCTTAAACGCGGATAACGCTAAGCTGTGATTACAATGAGAAGCCACAATAGCATTATTTTATTAATAACAATTTTAGTCGTTGTCTCAAGACATTTTTTGGTATGTTACCGAATACATGAAATAAGTTTGAGTAAATAACTAACAAAAAAGTAACATAAAGGCTCATAAAAAAACACAATATTACTAATTTTTTATTAATTTCTTCTTCTTATTAATTTCTTCTTTCTAATAATTAATATTATTATAATTTCTAAGTTGGTTTAAGATTTGTGCGAACGTATTATTAGCGTAAATATTTCTTGATAAAAAAATATTTTTGTTTCTCCTAAATTGTCACCATTTTGGAAAAGTTAGCTTGCCCAGTTAATGTTGAATGTCACGGACAGCACGAAATATCACCATGTTGTGGCGGCAGTGAATAGTAAAGTATTTTCAGAAGTTACCTATCTTAAAAAAATCATATAATTAAAATATTTGTGGACTCTGAAGAAGCTAAAAATAATATATTATTGCGTGGTTTAGAGCAAGGAGAACAGTTGTCAACTTTTCAACTTCTTTTTCAACTTTTTTCAACTTTCAACTCCTTCGGACGACAAACGGTAAAATTTCTGTTTCTCTACTTCAGTAACGTTGATTACTAAGACTCTCCGCAAATTTTCAGATAATTTTAATTATCAGTGGTGAGAGTCTAGGGAAATTTACAATAATAGCAAGTGAAATTATAAATGCGATCATTCCAACGGAAATGGCACTTGTTATCTAGGAGAAACTTGGAATGGTAATCAAATACAAATTAGTTAAATTCCAGAATAGACTAGCCAACACTAGAAACTAAATGAGTTAGTCGATGTATAGATTTCGTAATAGTATTTCAGGAAGACAGGAGAGATCAATTTTGAGGAATAGAAGTGGAAAGGAATTTTGTCGGTTTAAAGGCACGGTAGCGTTTGGCCCACGTAATTTTTCTTCAAGCCAATGCAGCTATCCGTCGGAGCGGCAAACGGTTTAGCATCAAATTCAAGCAGCTCGTTTGCATAAAATCGCATATTAGCATTATATTTTGTAATTGATACTGAAGCGAAAGATGCGGTTCCTCCATTTATTGGCCAGCAGGATACATTTACAAATAATTCAAATTTTCAGCATTATGACGAAAATGTTTCAAAAATAGACACCACGCGGTCAATGTTAGAAAACCTAATATAGGCGCAGATCCAAAATATTTCTGGCTAATTGCCAATGTTTGCTCGCATATTTCTTTAAAATATCCACTATTTTTACAGCTTTCAAAATTATACAGCGCGGTATTAAAAATTATAGGCCGTACAACTATTTTTTTAGCAACGTGTTTCAAATAAATCTAAACTTGAGCATAGAAACCATATCAAATTAACTTCGCTCCTTCGATATTCCCGTCAACATTAAATTTCCGATCTGTATTTTAATTAAAGATCCTATTTGACCATCAAACCTGCTGAAATACCTACGCATCATGTATTTACTAAAGCTGCTAAAACGTGTCAATATGGACGTAGGAAAAACATCATTTACAAGAGAAGTTTGCCAAAGTATTTGCAATATTTCACTGTTTGAAAACGGCTTGAATAAATCTCGTTCCTAGAACCGATATAAGACCGAATATGTGAGATGTCGCGGATTTTTGCTTGTTTCCGCTGCTCTACTTTGCATTAGGTGCGGACAACAGAGGCGAACGACAACCGGGGTAAGTATTAAAAGGTAGCCACAGGAACATGTTCACATGCTCTAGCTCGTGGGGTCACGTTCTGGACTGAAACGTGACAGATCCTACTCTATATTAGATTACCGCCTCCAATTCCGTCTTTGACAGGACTCTCTCTTCGATCGCATCATGCAATACATTCAGCGAGCGTTGTTTCGGTCGAACGAATAATCAATTTTAATTTACGTACTTGGTCGAAAATTATATGACTAGCAGATGAAACAAATACTACTTACGTCGTAATTATAAATAGTTACGTATAACTATGTGGATTTTTATTGCAAAATGTAAGATTATTCTTATTTATTAGTTTACTAACCTTTAACAATCATGTGATAAAACATATTTTTTTTGTTGATGCACATTATTAGAAAATATTATAAATTTATACATATTGTTGTGAATTACAGTTAATCCTGCGAACACTACGTATTCAAGTGTAGAATTTTCAGAACGCTTGTAAAATGATTCGTTAGACACATATTTAAGTGGCACAATAGGCTTCTAATTTACAAAGAATTTCTAAGTTGGTCTAAGATTTGTGCGAACGTATACAGGTAATTCAAGATGATGGTTTATGATGCATCTCTCAAAGTAATTGAAGTATTTTTGGTCTTTTGTGGATTACGCTAAAAAATTATTTCTTAACAATACCTTCAATTTTATTATGCTATACGTTGACGGGTATCAACTTTTTATGAAACACTCTGTATACAAGCAAGTTAAATGGTGTAGCAAATTATGGGTCTGTAATAAGTAAACAATACGAAGTATCAGTACACTCCGCATCGCACAAGTTTAATTAACTAATTTTGGACAGCTGTTTCGAGAGTGCGTCGGTTCTCATTCAACTGTTCATCAACTGTTGATCGAATGAAAACCGGTATCGACGCATCCACGTAGCAGCTTCCTCGAATTAATTAATTAAACTTGTACGGCGCGGAGTCTACCGATACTTTGTGTTATTTGCTACGCTAATCCATAATTCCTACTATCACTACTGAAATGAGTACTTACTTTTTTGTATATTTTGGTTTAAAGATCAATATCGCACCTTTTGAATTAAATTGAATTGAATAAAATCGACAACAACTGACTGGATATGTCTGTATTTGAAACACTTTATAGAACATTGTTGATATTTATCTGCAACTATAGAAAGTTACTTATGTAATCCAAAAACTAGAAATTACGAGAACATTATCCAACTTTTCCTAATAGCAACGGGTCGCATGACAGTTAGTCTTTAGTGGTACCTTTTTAACGGTGGGATTATTGATTGGCTTTGGTTCAACAAAACTTATGGGTCAACAATCGGGAAATAGCAATTATCGCGCTATATTTCGCAGTAAATATTTGAGCGGTTGAACATCAGTTGCCAAGCGTTGTAAACATGTGACGTCACGATCGACAGACAACGGTGAATCAATTTTCAGAGAATGTTCGTTTTAACGTGCAGCGACCTTAAGGTGAGCATGCGAGAATATTACCGGCCAATCTTCGGCCAAAAGTGTAGAATGTTTACACGTTAAACCATTTACACGGTTTATTTGAAGACTATTTTGCCAAATAGTCTTAGTTTTTTGCAATATTATTGCTGGACATGGCAAAGGCGGGTGAAATTACTACTTTTTTTGCAGAGACTAGGCAGGCGTTTTGTCGACTCTCGGGGAAACCAGTAGGCAACACGAACCCTTTCTTATGAGACGAATAGACATAAATCTGTCTAGTCGCTGCAAAAAAGGAATAATTTCACCTGCCTTGGTTATCTCTAATTATTACATTGCAAAAAATATAATACTTTTATGTTATAGAAATAAGTCTTCAAACAAGATATTCTTTCCAATCTAGTTGCATGTCTATACATATGTAGATTAAATTAAAGATTAAGGATAATCTTTTCTTTTGATATTGTAGGTTTTATATTTGATGAAATTTGGAAACAGAGGGAATAATTAGAACCTAGAAAAAAGAGTTTATTATTGATTAACTGGTTTTTTCGTCATTATTATTATTATTGTAATCTATCTAGTTGGCTTTGGCATACAGAATTTCTGGTGAAGGACGTTCTGCACAAGTTAAATTGAGATGTTTACCATATTACCTATTTCTGTAATTTTTAGCTGGAGGTCTGCTGGTATGATATCATAATCTTTATTGATCATACCGTTAGTATTTGGTGCAAAAGCAGTATTTGGTGGTAGTTATCGAAGGCACCTGGTTTTTATAAACTGCATTTAACTTCTCATTGATTTCTGCACACGGTTTCTCATCGAAGGAGGGAAATCGGTTCATTGTTTTTCTCCATGATTCAACGAATATATAAATTTGCCCACTTCCAACAGCTCTCAGAACAATACTGCTCCATAAATCTATCCAAAATGTTGGCAGACACCAGTATTTACAGTCGTTACTGGAAATTTTGACACAAAGCGCTTTCTATGTCCAACACAGGTACTTTTCATACCATTCTCGTCCTAAATATCGTTAAATTAACGGTAGTGTCGGCCTAATATCTCTAGTAGAATAAAAGCCTTGGATCACTTTATGAGCAAAACCATTCGATTAACGTCAGCCATGTCATGACACGCTTGTGGTATGTGGAATGTAATAACTTCCTTGGTGTATGTTTAGACGCAAAAACATTTGTGGTATAACTATGCCGATTAGGTCATCTTAAAAGCTGCTATTCTTACTATTTTAAAATTAAACTGTCTAAGTCGCGATGCGTTTATGTAAATTTACTTCGCTGTAACGTAGTCCCACTGGGCCTACATTATACTAAAGTAGGGCAAATGAGTTGATATAAGTAGATTCTTTGTAATTTTGTAGTACAAGTTATACGGTTGATGTTAGACATTCGGGTATGTGGTTTTTGTTTTTAAGAACAAGCAATTATTTTCTGCGAGCTCGAGTAGCCATAGTTATCGGAGTCGAGACGAGTTCCGCTTACCTGTGCATAGATTAACTAAATTTGAAAGATCTCCATATTATGCAGCAACACATATTTGCAATCGCCTGCTTGGACAAATAGAGAACTATACGAATGAATATAGTTTCAAGAATGAGCTTAGAAGTGACCTGATCACGAAATGCGAATAACTTTTTTTAAATGGCTCTGCGATATCATTTAAATTGACGACTTATATCATATGTGATAATCTGCGAGTTAATACATTATTACTATCGTATATTATAAATGGTTATTTCTAGCGGATGACGTCGAAAAAATTTTGGGAGCTTAACGTCAGTTTCTGGCAAAATTAAAATTCTGCAATACGTATCTATAATCTCTTATTTGTTGTTACTGTAATGATACTAATGATGTTCAAATCCATTTAATAATTTTGTCTGCCTTAATTATTAACGAAAAATTAATTTTAGAAACTATTAAAGGAGGATTTAAATATACAGAATTTTCTATAAGAAACTACAAAAATCAACATTTGGAACGAAAAGAATTAAAAATTTTGGGCATTTATTCCAGCTAGTTTAAGATATCTCTGTTTTTGAATTAATTCACATAAAAAACGCGTTACCCGAATACAATAAGTAGCGAGATGTAAATTAAAAGAAAAGAGAAATATTTTAAGTGATATGTTAAAGAAATACCTAAAAAAACCAGACCAGGATATTAGGATCTAATTTTATAATGTTACCTAATTCCTCTTAATACGTACAAATGTACGGCATTGATCATCGAGTATGCCACAAATGCGTTCACGACCTACTACGGTTTAGCCCGAGAAAAATATCATTGCTCTTTTTAATTTCTTCACAGGTGCATACGAACAGGTTTAACATGACTGGACATTTTCTACATTCTATCGTTACCTTCACATTGTATTAGAGATTGTGTAGATAAAATTATGCTCCATTTTACCAGCGACAATGCAACGTGAAAGTAAACACCATTAATTGATATAAAAGTCGACATCGACCAATATTACGGTAATATATTTTTTTCAATTATTTAATGCCGGCGCGCTAATTGGGTTAGTCTGCTTTCGGTATTTTCGGTTATTACTCTTCATATTCGGGAATATTAATATTAATCGGTTTTAAGATGAGACGAAAAGGATATCTGGAGGAGCTTATTCGTAGTTTTCTTGTTCTTTAAATCCTTTCATGAAGTTATACCCAAATTAGTGTTTCTACTAAGCGAACTGTCAAAGTTAAAAGTAACTACAAATGTATTTTATTTAGAGTTTTCGGCAGTTGAATACATCTAAATTTCTAGGTAAAACCCAATGTCTTTTAAATAACTATAGTAGTGAAATATTAAGTTATTATATTAAATATAAAGAATTTTATAATTTCAACAAGGTTATAAAATCTAAAATACAGGCATGGCATATGGTCAGGCAGACATTTAAAAGGGCACATTATACACATTATTCTGGCCTGATACTTGCATGCGTACAGAATCCAGGACTATTGGCATGTAAAAAACGGTCACCTTAAGGTGGGCCCCAAGTCATTAAGGGATTGCATAGGTCGGTAACATGGGCAAAAAAGCAGAGAAAATGCCATTCGCTGCTTTATACGGTGAATCGAAGATTAGCAGTACTGAATATGTTACTCTTTTAAAATACTTGGAGGGATAATCATTAGCTTTGTGAAAGCTTTATTTAAGCTTAAGCTATAGGCTATTTTTTAACGCTTTTTATAGAAAATTCTGCTAAAATGCCTAGTATTATTATTTTTTTTTAAATATATTGTGTTTGTTCCTATTTACAATACAATAATTTTAATAATTCATTCCTTAATTCATAGAAGTATTCTTCATTAGAAATAAATTTTACAATTTAAAATTTATAATTTTAACATTGTGATATTTTTTAATTACTGGAATATATGATTGTAGGAGTTGTTCCACTTCCACGTAATTATACAAGTATGTCTACTTACGTTCTATACACTTGCAAAACTTTATTATTATGAATTTTACGGGGAGAAGTTACTTTTAATTATTAATAATTGTAAAAAAAAATTGCTTCTTCAAAATTCATGACTATTCACAGTCTCTATTTACAACATACGAAGTGAACTCAAATCATGAAAAATAAAATTAATAAAAAGCAGTTGATATAGCTTCTCCAATTTTTTTCTTGAACAGGTGTCTGATTTGTGGAGAATAATTAGGGAAACCGTACAGAGAATAGCTCTTCGCATGATAAGAAATGTGTTGAGGGAAGGTGTGCCAAGGAAAATGTGTGTTGAAAGTAATTTAAAGATCCACTTGCCTTTAATTTCTTTTTAAGATATGAAGATTTCTACCTACCATCGAAAAATGAAATATAAAAAGTGTCGCTCCGAGAGTACGCATGGATGTGAAAGATATGGACGGAGCCGTTGGTAGGAATCGCAACATGCTGCATATAGAATAACGCACGGTTCTCCTCAAGTCTTTACGTAAATATATGGAATGGGGAAAACGGATAGGAGCACGAATGATGTGTGAAAGTGCTTATATGATAAAAACAGGTACAATGACAATCGACTGCATGTGGTTTCGTATCCAAAGAATTGATTAGTTTTCTATTCTACGATGACAATACACTGTATGCCCCCGGATCGACTTTAAAAAAGGAAAAAAATTCTTATTTTTGATTTCTCAGAAAATTTCACTCTTGATGATTTACCGTACTTGTTTTCAAACACCCAAAATATGAATTACTTTTTATTTAATTCGAACGGTTCCCCAGATAATATCATTTTATTGCTAGAAAATATTTGAATTGGGCTCAAGTACTATTTAATTAATTTAACAAAAGATAAAATTAAATAAAATTCACAAAAAAATAATTTTCTATTCAATTAATGCTCTTCCTTTTTCAGCACAGATTTCAATGCGAGCTCTAAATTCATTGAAATTGCGTCTTACTTCTAAGATTGATAAGGACTAGACTGCATTTTGTATCCTATTTTTTAATTAGCATTATTAACATTAACAAAATTAATTTTAATTAACTTATAATTTTTTAATTTTTAATTTTTTAAAATTTCAATAAAAAAAATTAAATTAAAAAATATATCTTTTAATTAAATTAAATTTTAATTAAAAAAGTTTAACGGCAATTTATCCTGTTTATCAGCTAAAAAAATTTGCAATATCTCTAAACATGAATTACGGTTTAAATTTACATAAAAAAAATATGGGCCAATAATGTCATTGTACGAAACCGCACATTAACTTTTTTAAATATTGTTTGCGGCAAAAAATCCTGAAGTTTGGATTCGTCTCGCCCCAGTACCGGCAATGTTGAGATAAAACGACTCCGTTAGTTGAAAAGGTTGATTCATCGGAGAACATAATACGTTTGTGAAAATTTGAATCTTTCAAAACTTTGTAGGCCATAAATTGCGGTTTAAATGGTAAAATTTTGTTCTCCTTGATAATTCTTTGCAAATGAGATTTACTTATCCCAGTTTGTAGTGCCCTCCTTCTTAAAGACATCCTTCCAGCTTCTCTTGCGAAACGAACAGCAGGAGCTGAAGCAGCATCGTCTCCATTGAACTCGTCTTTGAATTCTTAATGTTTAAAACCGAGCCTGTTTTAAGGAATTTGGTCAGTAAGTTTTTTGCACCGGAATTTGATATGGTAACTTTCGGGCATTTTTGGTTGAATTTTCTGATAACAACTCGGTAGCACTCTTCCCCAGTTTCGTAACATTGAATTAGATAAATTCTTTGTTGTAAAGTCAACATTATAACATAAATACTGCTCAAATTAGCGAAGATTTAATTTGCAGTTCAATGGTATTTTTCAATGAAATCCGCCCACTAGTGTTACTTCTAGAAATTACGAAAAAAACTTAATTCCAAATTTTGAAAAAAAAAATGATATTATCTCGAGAACTGTTCGAGTTAAATAAAAAGTAATTTGTGTTCTGGAGGTTTGGGAAGAAGCAGCGCAAATCAATAAGAGTGACATTCTCTGAGAAATCAAAAATAAGAAATTTTCTCCTCTTGTAAAGTCGATCCGGGGACATACTGTATAATGTTTATACAACTATTTATATCTATCAGTGAGACAATATTGCAATAAAATATTGCAATAGTTTCTTGTAACGGTGTTCATTCGTCAGATTTCCATTGATTCAAGTAAATGTTAAACTAATGTATGATTTGTGTTGCTCTTTTATATTTTTAAAAATAAATCGTCGTGTGTCTTTGGCTTGTCCTGCTTTTAACCAATACCGATATCAATACAGCCAAGTCTAAAACGCTACGATAGTACATAGGTGGCGTGGAATGGTATCCGTGATTATTACTTTAAATGTAGAATTTCATTAAAATTCGCTGGTAAGAACAACAAAGGCAAATAACTCTTTAAATCACATTTACTCAGATTAGGATAGTAATGCTCGCTTATGATTTTATTCAATTAATAAATCGATCAATCAGTTAGTTACGTATATATTCATAGTTACATCAATATTCTCTGGTTTGATTCGTTTCGATAGGTTCTGATTTTGAACTCATCGAATGTCTGCTCAGATTTAGTTAGTTTAATATATATTTATTTTAAATACCTAATTTGCTCACGTTAATCAGAAAACAAACCTTTTTGCATAATTGAAATACGTCGTATTTGCATTTAACATATGTGCATACATATGTGTCTTTCATCTATTTTTTTTTATGTCCGCGGGAAAATGTTATTTTCACACAAACCATTGCACTACATTAAAAATTAATGGTTCTTAATAATAACATCGCGGATTGCAATTATCATTGTTTCACCTTGTAATTTTATAGATGCGCAAAATAATTCTTGCTATCTTGAAGGTAATAAACCTCAGCAGAGTATGTGCGATCGTCTTGGCAGTCATCAATCATCATACGTTTCTCTTCCTTCACATGCAATAATAATTATTATTATTTGTACGTATGTATGTAGGTACGAAAGTACGTATATGCATCATGTAAGTAATGTGTATTAGGTAGATGTGTGCATGTGGAACCACGTGCATCTCTCTCGCTTGCGTTATACCGTTCTCTCTCCATTTAAAACGCTTTGGGTCGCTCAAGCATGAACAGGAAATTGCATTCTTAACTAGTTTTCTCTGTTGTGGTAAATGGTTCACTTGTAAATTGCTCCAAATATGATTTGCACTTTTGTAATTTCGAGTTTGAACTGACAGACTTGAATGTAGCTATGTATGTGTGTACCAGATTTTATTTTCAGGTTAACACTTACGTACATGCCTCGACAAATAAAGAATTCCTATTAATAATTTACTGGAACTTGCACGTCATTTGATTTCCTTATAAAGTGCTTAGGATTTAAGCACGCATATCCCTAGTACTAAATAGATGGATATACACAATATGTACACGATACATTGTTACTTTGATGAATTCGTCATGCGTCATGTAACGTATTAAAATCTAATTAGGTTGGAAAAAATGAATCTGTTATAAAGTGTCGCTAATATTCTAATTGCGACTTACGTACATTGTCATGTGTTCGTTGTATATTGCCTGTATTTGTGCGATATCTTTTAAATTTTATAATTGCATAACTTATTTCTGTTGCTGAAAAAAATTAATATTTAATTTAATATTTAATTAAATACTATTGAAATATACTTTTCAAGGTGAAAGTACATGCAGCTAGCTTCAAGGATCTGCAGTAAAGCCAATAACCGCATTGCTGTTTCAATAGATTTTCCCATAAGTCGTATAAGCCATTGTAGATTTTATTATCGAAAAACAAAAGAGGAATTTTATTTAATATATGTACAGGGTAGGGCGGGGGAATGGTGGGCATTTGTGTATTTGTGTAGTTATGTTTTATTTTGCCAGAGACGGTTGGTGCAACGTTGGCACTCGATCACGGATAGCTTGGCTCGATGTTGGTATTACGCGAATTACGTAGGTATTATGTCAATATTACGCGAAAGTACATTTTTGGCCGAACGTTGGCTCGCAAGGTTCTCGTATACTTATCTGATCTTTGGGGGAACCATCTACTTTTGTCGTGCATCGACCTTTAACGAACATTCCCTGAAAATTGGGTCGCTGTTGTCTGCGGATCGTGACGTCATATGTGGCAACTGATCTTCAATAGACGGCGTACCGACTGGATTCGTTCAACATTGACTTGCTTGTCTTAGTCAAGTGTTCATTGCCAAGCGTCATTTCTCAATAGTTGACCAATGCTTAATTGATTTTGTTGAGCTAGACTCAATTAATACCCAACGTTAGAAAGATCGGTAGGATCTTTTATACCCTACCGACGACTGTGGTTAACCGTTACGAATATCGCTCATCGCTAAGTTATGCTCATATTCATCCTCAAATAAAACATATTAGCACCACCAATTGGTCGCTTCACCTAGCAACCGACTGTTTTATATACAGTTTTTATGTCGCTGAAACCCCTCAACAAATCATGCGCCGCTTGACAATAACAATCATCTTATTCTACCCTATTTTCATATTTAAATTAAATTTTATCTCTAGGTAATTTTGTTAATTATCAATTAACCTCATATTGGCATAATTATCAAGGTATTGCGCAATAGTTACTGCAACGCAACGTTTATTGGTATTCGTCGATACGTCATGGTGGGCTGAGCCATCTCGTTCACTAAAGGGTCTATATAAGATGAAATTGCCCTAGACCTTTTTGGTTGTTACTAGCATAAGTAAATTCATAGCCTTTGTGTGGTATCCATTTGCCAAACGGAATAACACTAATCCTAGTTCAGTTGGTTGGCTGACTGTTAGTATTTAGTTGGTATAACGCCGTAGCATCCGTGGCAGCTAGGCACGAGCATCAGTAAAGTATATAAAACAAATGACACTTTTCTAATGTTGGGTATCGATTGTCTCTTGGTCAGCAAAATCGGTTAAGTGTTGATCGAGAATCGGAAAATGATAAACTACGCTTGGCAGTAAACATTTGTTTGATATAAACAAATCGATATTGAACCAATTTAATAGGTACAGCATCGGTCCAAGATTAATAGCCAAATTTTGTAAACATGTAACGTTTACAAAATTTCAGAGAATAATGAAGATATTTTCAGAGAAAGTTCGTTAAAGGTTCGTATATGCCAAAGTAGATGTTCGACCAAATGTGAAAAATGTTCACTCTTTCGAGTAATGCTGACATCGTCGCCACGTCAAGTCACCAACGTTGCGCCAGATGATATCAAGCATGATACCCTATTCTTTGGCGATGTTTTGTTGGAGATCTAGTTGTCTTCTTGAGCTGATCGTACAGAATACGTACTCTGGATACGGGTAAAATGAGGGTTATCGATAAAGAGGACAAAAGCGAGTGAAATCATACCTGTTTTGCAGCGATTAGACAGACTCGTCTTTTGTCGATTCTCGGGGACACCAGTAGGCGCTACTAATCCATTCTCATCAAATGAATAGACACGAGTCTCTCTAGTCATTGCAAAAAAGGTATAATTTCACTCGCTTTTGTACTCTTTAGTTATCAACTCGGATCCGCCTTAGCAATCTATCAGTCTTGAGCGCACCGTCAATTGAACATCGTCACTCATTCTAATTTACTATTACAATACAATTTGCTTAAATATTTAGAATCAACTATCAATTATAAATTTTATAATTTGAATATAGGTCCTCTTGCTTTCTAGTTTACCTTACCTTACTTCTCTCCATAAACTCGGATGATTTTTAAGAAGATTTAACCAACCAACGAGGCGAACAATATTTGCATTTAGTCACTGCCCAAATTACTTACCTAATCGTTTATCTACCGACTAACCGCCGATGTGAAGAGAACCGTACATGTGTAGACCCCGATTTAATCTAACATCTTAAAAATATACAACTATGTTGTCTTATATTATCCTTCCTTTACCCTCTTCGTACCATAATATAAACAAATATATTTATAACAATAATCGTGTTTATTTAACAGCATTTCTAGTATTTCATTTCATTCAAAAGGTTCTTATGTTCTATAAGAAACTAGCTACTAAAATCTTAGCCGTTCAATAGAAACTGAAATCATGAATATATATGATCATTTACATAAGTGATCGGTATTTTTAGCAACCCTGTAATCCCGGCCAGGCGTGGTTATCAACTCCAACAAATAGATAACTACAAAAATCGCATGTAAAGCCGTTTTGTCATCATTGGTATTGGTACGAGCCTTGTGCGCCTACATCGCCCACATTAGCTTCTCACTTAAATTATTGTTTTAATCGAATTTTTTGATGAAACAACTTTTACCACAAACAAGGAAAAGGTATGAATGATAATATAGTGAATAGCGATAAATATAACACAATAGTAAGGTTCATTACGCAGAATGGGTTCGCCGAGGGTAAAAACTAATTTTATATTAAAGTATTAAAATTTATAACAAGAGGAATATTTGATTTATGACTCAGTGCAAAAGATTTAAAATAAATATGAATATGAAAATAAACAAAAGTGCATAGGTGACTTAACGTAGGTGCGATCTACTGGCGGAAAACCGACGGCGTCCGTTGGTGAGAAATGAACAAAATATTCTCGCTCTCCTGGTGGCGGTAAGGGCTTAGGATCGTGGTTTTCCTATTGGTGGTGACTAGCACCACTTTATGTATTTATTAATTTACACAAACCACCATTTAAATTATACAATATAGCTATGGTGTAATACCATAGTTCTTCAATTCTTTATATCATTCGTCCCTGGCTTCAATGACCACGACGCAAACCGCCAAATGCATAACGGTATACAATTAGCAATAAAATGATATTATTTTAACTTTAGTCGAGTTTCTATCAGAAATAACAGATTATTAACATTCAGCATTATAGATATAAAATTATTTTTTTTGCGATGTTCATCATTTTAACTTCTTAAGGATAAACTGAAATGAAAGCTTTTACCTCTATCCTTTTACTTCCAGAAATTTTTAACTGTATAAGCAATATAATGGCTTTTAAACCGCTTAACCATTAAGCTCAAGTGAGTAGACTGTTGGTAATCAATTCAAACAATATGAATGAATGAATGAATGAATTGTTTATAAATTAGGATTTACCAAACAATTGGATCCATCTACAATCCTTAGACTGTAATTCCCGTAAAAATATTCTAATTAGCGTACTGGAGGAATTTAAAACTGTTAAGTTGGGGCCGCCTGTACATATGCCAGAAATTACCAATTTTCGATAATCAGAACTCATCCTCCGGGCAAGAAATCGACTCTGTATGCGACTATCTGGCTGTTGGTATGGTTTACCTCTTTTATGGAAGGAATTGTGCAATAAAGCAGTTGGTGAGTTTCCGAATAAACTTCTTCTTCTGCAAAGTTCTCGGTAAACCATTTTTTGGAGTACTTAAATCATCGGCGCTTGTGCAACAACGCGAAGTACAGGAATTATTATCGCCGAGTAGGTATAACAACGCGGGGGAGAATACATCGACGTGAAAGTTATTAACTGGCGAATTGATAATCAACAATTTGCGCGAGTCGTTTTGCACGAAATTATTCAAATCGCTCTCTGTTGAAAATCTGTAAAATGTGGTGTTACAAAATGCCATCGATAATCATCTCTGCTCGCGAGATAGAGATGAAAGGTCAGACGGGATACTTCTAGTCGCACATTAGTATTAGGTACGACGCGATGCACACACGCGTGATGTGTTATTGTTATATGACGGCTAGTTTGGTAATCTAGAGTGCGATGGTGGATACGAGCCGTTAGCAATGGCGTGCGCTGCATATACTTCATCGTCCTCTCTAATATATATTTTCCGTATGGGCAAACGTATACACATTAGCTACAGTTGTAGCTTGTTCGTGAGTATACGCCCGTCATTGTAAGACACTCCCGTGACCATTTGCGAGCTGAAACGGAACAGCCAGAAGAGATGAACATTCGAATTGCAATAATAATAACGCAGCAAATAATGGTTGCGAGCATATATCAAGGCGACTTCGCATGGTTTCTTTTGTATGACGTTTGGATTCGTAATAGAAGAATTTGGTATTGGCACTAAAGGTCAAAGTTTTAACCAAATTTCTGTTTAGAGTAGTGGTTGAAGTCGTACTTCATACTGACTGACGTAATATTGCAGAAAACCTATTCATATCCTTTTTCGTTTATATCAATGCAAATCATATTAAGTTTTCGAACGAATTGGTATTTATAGAAGGATGGTTAAATACTTTTTGTTATAATTTGTATTTACAGCGATCATTATCAACGTTATTAGCATTTAAAAATTCGTTGGATGTTTACTTTTATTCGTTCGGCGTTTACTCTAAATTAAACTGGAAGGACAAAAGAAAGGAATGAATGCCCTATTCTGCAGATATCTACAAAATTATATTCTTTAAAGAAACATATTGTATAAGTGTCAAAACCTCCTAGAATTGTAAAATTGCAGCTATTATGCAAGTAGCAGAAAATTTAAATTTGTTGTCAATAATAGATAGCTTAGAGTAGCAAGCGACGGTCCGCGAAAACAATTTTCGTGGTCCAAAGAGCCCTAATTCGAATGCCAGGTAACTTATTCTTCCAGTATTACGTTCCAAAACATCGTTTCTTATGTTAATGGATTAGCTAATCCACTGTATTTAGCCGATATTGTTTCTATTAAATGACCTTAGAAAAATCTATCCAAAGACAAATTATAAGGTGTGTACAGAATGAGGCAGTAAAATGGATGTATTTCAAAAGAAAATATTACTTTAATAGTTACAAGTATTCCCCACATTTAGCGAGTACATGAAAGAGAAACGCATCATTTGTTGAACAACACTTAAAATCGGTCATAGAATCTAAATTACTTGTGTGGTATTGTCCAAAGAAGAAGGATTCAAGAATTGGATGAAAATCAACTTATTCCTCCAGAAGCCCAAATACAACTCTAATCTCTATTCAATTAGCGTAGTGTTCCTTATAAAGGCTATTATATTGCCCAGGGAAAATTTGGATACCTTCCAAACCTTCATTAGATCCGTAAATTTTCTGCTTGACTGCGATTAGTTCTTCCCATCCGTAAATTATGCACAATCTGAATGATGACTGAATGCTCAGCGTTCAGTCATCATCGCGGTAACGGTCTTGATTTCTCTTGCCTTGTTCAATTAGGTTATCATGAGACTAACTAATTTCCTATTAGTGCTACAGTGTGGAGTTAATCTTCAGTGAACCTCCATTTCTTTATCCAACCAAGATCTTTCTAGTCGAATCGCTTGTGCCTAGGATCTTCAAGCTCAAGTGCTACCCTCCTTTTACGAACAGTTTTAGCGGGGTTTAGTTCTAAACAATGCTGTTTTCCTTCAGCATTTTTTTTCAAATTCTTTTTCATTCTTACGTGGTTCCAAATAGTAATTTATTCAAAAACACGTGTTGAAATAGTCTGCTGGATAGAACAAGAAATATAAGGCCTGTGGTACGGGATGGATGATTCAAAAGCGACAATATAAAGAGTAAACAGGAGTGGAGCGCAAATACTACTTTGTGGCACGCCATTCCTCAAATACATCGATTCTGATAAACTATGATGTATTTTACCGACTTGACAAATATGATCAAAATAATGACGCGACACTTGCGCAATTGCTTTTTATAATAAAATTAAGCCATGTAATTTGGAGGGCCGATGACTTAAATAAGTTGAATATTAATTGAATTAATGAAGCGAAGTTGATACGTTTTAACCTCGTTTAAAAAAATTAATCTAATCTAAGTGTGGAATTATAAAACTGCTCCCGTTGTGTCCCATGGACCTACCTGAATTCAAACAGATTTTATAGTTACGTCATTGGTTGATCGGTAAAGTAATAGGTAAAGTGAAGGCAAACATAATATTTATAAATCGTACGACGGAAGCATGCGTATACATAAGCGAGATAGAATGTATGTAACATACGTCTTAGCTACTTGTTATGCACGTCCACATTTTATTAAGTATCAATGAATTAATGTGAAGTGAGACATAATGTGTTCGAACAATGCGTTGATAAGAGCTTTCATAATGTTCATTACAGCCATCAAGTTTCATCTTTGATGCTTGATATTTATTTTGTACTTTTATTTGCGTTTTCTTTGGTTTTCAATGTTTATTTTTATTTAATTTGCGTATTTCTTTGGTTGAAAGTTCTTCTCAGAACTATTGTAAAGTAAATCATTTAGTTTGTGTACGCTTAAAACATCTTTTGAAGGTTGCAATTCAAAATGGAAGTCATTTAATATCTGTTGACGTGGTCCATGGTAAGAAAGAAGTTACTTATATCTGCTGCTTTTTCATCCAGCACTTCGGCAGTCTTGAACAAGTCAAGAGTGTTAAAGAAAATTAAAATGAATGTTCGAAAAGTAATTTACGAGATGTGTAAGGATAGTAAGCTAATATGTACAATTAAATTTCAGTTTTGGTATAATATATTTTTATACGAATGTAACAATAAAAACAGCGTTGAAACATGGAAATACGATTAGTAACGTTTATTGCATCTTCTGCGGTTTGTAGTTTAAAATAGATGACAATCGCGGAGAAGAATGATATAATCCTTTCTAACGAAATATCAGGAAGCTTTGACAACTTCTTTAAAAAGAGATAGTGAACTTCAAGACGAAACCCGATTTTTTTTCAAATAGTAGTCAAACGAAATCGTACAGGACGAGCATATAAAAAGGGTGGGCGATAAACGCTTTATTGCCTTATATGCAGGTACCAGAAAAGGTTTTGTACGATATGCACACTTGATATTTACCACGAAATCAAATGCGGCTGATTGCCATGGGGATGCGAATAACAGAATGGGTTGAAATTCCCAAGAGATTTATATTATTGATGAATTACGTCGAGCACATAGAGATGAAGTTTTAAAGGTTTCTCCATTTAACTAGTACTTTAATGCAATTAAATTGATATGGCCACGTGCTAAAGACAAGTTTTAGAAATATAGCGACGAAGCCTGGTCAGTTGTATACCAAATATTTGGCAAAATTACATAAAGCAAAGAATAATTAAAGAGCGATACGAATACTATGAATGTGAAGCAAACGTACAAGACTGTCTCTTGTCGATCAGTTGTGGCTCAGAAGATGGTTGAAGAGGGAAAGTAGAATAAATGTTGTATGGAAAGTGTGTCTGTCAGTATGTATACTTTTCTATTTACTTTTTTACATAAATAAAGGTAAAATTATCATTGATAGCGTATGTTAGACTAGATACATTCTATTTTTAAAGAAGAGGCGTTTGCCGATAAAACAAGTACATTTTTAGTGTGATACACTTTAACTAAAGAAAAAACTATCTATTAAATAACAATCATAGTCTATTTTATATTAGAATAGAAAAAGGCTTACTATTTGTAATGCTGTAGGTTGCAATCCCTCACGATTTGTTTCAGACCCTATATGCGTTATAAACAAGCACGACGTAACTACAAAAGGTTGTGATTTTCGCCGTATCTATGTCAAGCCTATACTAAAGGCACGCGTTTTTATAACTACCTACGAACGTTAATCTAAAAACATAATTGTGATATCGAAATGAAATAAAATGTAATTCAATAGATAAGTTTCATTTTCGAGTATCCCCTTCCATTTCATTCGAACAACGAATAAAACAAAAGTTAATTTTAAAGAAAATCTTCATATCTTGCATCAACGATTTTTCAATTAAGCAGCGATTACAGATTCAGCTCACCAGTGAACCGATTGAACCGGTGGATTGGCGAGCAGGCATCGTCGATGTAAAGCTGGTGGTTGCTCGGGATGACTAAAACTATAAAAGTACCACTGTCATTTTACAGCTATTAAACAGAATTGTGTTTTTTCGACCCTCCCTTTAACGCTATCTTCTTCAGCGGTCTACGCGCCGCACACAAGGGCAATTGATTCGGTTCGTTGTTTTGTTTTCAGGGCAGGTTTTGTGTATATGTTAAAAAAGAACCAGCCACTGACGCATCTGTTCTTCGATTTCGTTAAGGTATCTGTACAGCAATAATTTAAATACTGGTTTAAAATTATTTTAACAACGGTTGGCCTTTCGTTGATGAAATGAATACCTTGCACATTCATTTTTTTAACGTTCCTTTGAATCCTTTAAATTACTCATCTAATTTCGTCACTACTTCATTACATTGTTTTATTATATACATCTATTGCAAAATCGATAAATTTTGTAAAATATTCGAAAAAGTGACAAATGTACATGACTTCTATGAGACAATTTAGAGTTTTGTATATGATTCGAGTAATATGTAACTTCATATGTCAAAAACTGAAAATGGTATATGCTCCAACCTGTTTTCTTGAGGTCAACATTTTAAAAAAGTTTTAAACCCCAACATTGAGATGCCGTTACTTGTTAGAAATATTGTTACCGTCGCAGATCATAAAATAACAGCTGAATGCAAAATTCACAGGTTTCCTACTTACATTGATTGGTCGAGCGTAATATAACTGTGTATGTGTTGAAAGGTGCTTCAAAAACTTTTTTCAACTATGTTGAACGCTCACTTATTGTTAAGAAGGGAACTGTCTCTTTCTCCAAATCCATGTTGTCAAGTAATGATAGGTAGCATGCTCGTTTTATTGCTCTTTCTTTTCTAACAAAGTCGCCACCACATTCTAGTCCGATGGACTGTTTTCGTCTTTTTTGAGCTAATTCATTTTTTGATGAATTGGTCCTGGCTTGAGGAGTGTATTTGTATATGCAAGTTCCTTCTACAGTTATTAATCGACCCCAAAACTCCCACTGCTTCGCTTAAACTGCTTCAACAGCGCTTCGGTAATATACATTAGGATGTTTTTGACTCTGGTTAGGTATACACGGCACCCAACGAGGCGTTAGCTTTTCATGCCTAAATCTTCAATCAATTCGTGATAAAGATGATCTTTGGAAATGCTTACTGCATTTGCTATCTCTTTATTCTCAATTAGACGGGTATTTAGCATCATTCAGCGAACTTTTCCGATGTTATCTGTTTTTGATCACAATGTACCTCACATCGTGATCACAATCATCACATCAAAAATGAAAATCAAAGACGCTCACTTTCTGCTTTTGAATATTTCTCAATTTTTTTTAATTTCAGTTCAAACTTAAAGTGAAAATATCTTCGTTGGAAATTTTATACGCTACCTTCTCTAAGATGCTCATTTCGGTTGGTTTCACTATGCAAATGTAACATAATTGCAATGATGTATATGTCGCTGTCTATTATAATCTATTTAAATATTCGGCGATTCTTTTGCTGCTAATATTTCTGTTCCCGTTCCTTCAATTCTGAGTTGTATTGTAGTTATATTGTTGTATCTACAATCGACAGATTTTCTTAGTGGGTTAGTTAGTTAGTTAGGGCTTAGTTAACTGCACAACTTACACATTAAGAAAGGCTGCTGAGGTTATAAAGCTTGAAAAAATCTTACACATCCCGTTGGGCTGTCACCACACTTAAAGAAAATCACTTGTTCCTTTTGGGAAAATTAGCTTATAAGGAGATGAGTTTTGCCATACAACAATATGACGATCCTGTTGGCTGGCGACAATCTGCAAAATACTAATTGGATTCGCCTTGAAGCAGTCAGAATACAGTAGATGAGTTTAAAGAAAGAATTTAAAGAAAATGTCGACATTTTTACAAATGTCAAAAGTTTACCAAAAGTAGGGGTCGTGAATTCGGGGATGTTCTTAAACATTCATGCGGCAAATAAAAGTTTTGTTCAATGATAATTTAAGAACGAAAATACCAGAAATTAAACAACTGCTAACCTTAAATTTTGATGCTTTCTTCTACATAAACACAAGGTTTACGTCTCTTGTACACCACTTTTTCAATACAATATTCTTCAAATGCACTTTTGAATAATTTTTTCAACTTTAGATAGTCAATCGAAATTAGGAAAATTGCAGAAAATTCTTAATAGAACATGGCTGGACGATAGCTAGACATAAAGTTACAAATAAAAATTGGCGTTGTTTTAACCATTGTTAGTTTTCGTTGGCAATTGTTGTCTTTCATTGACACCTACCATAATTTATAACAATTTAAAAATACACGATTATTGAATTGGATTCCGAAACGAACGATTTTGCTGTAATGTGAACCGAAAGACATTTAATTGGAATTTTTAACTTTTGTAAGACTAATGTATACCCTGGAACTTGCTGTAGAAATTTCTGATGTTAACTTTCGAGAAAGAGAATCACAGATATATGTAATTATACGTCTTCCCCACGCTTGTCTTTGGCTGGACTTATATTTATTCATTTAACATGGAAGATATTCGGCTAAACACAGGATTCGTTCTCTAGGGATCGGGCTTCCTGCCAACAGATGGACTCACACTCTCGATAGGTGTACAATGCGAAATTCGAACAAGAAAGGTCACCATGGCGCTGATGACAGCTTACTTCGTTCATGTTATTTTCTTTTATAACATTACAATAGTTTTCAGTTATTTCGATTCAGTTATGAGCTTAAATGTACCATGACCTACATTTTAGTTATATTAAGTACACAGATTGAGAGGAAAAGGATTACGCAATACAGATCCTTGTAATAGCGTTTATAGTTTTCCATGTAAATAGGCTTTCACTATTCTTATCCGTAACAAGCTGCTTTTTCTGGAAAGCCCATTATGTCCAGTCTTCCATATCAGATGGTGCTTTTTTCAAGTTCAATAGATACAACTGTATTGATTGGCTCTTTGTTTAAACTACCTCTATTAAAGCTTAGTATATTGCTCTAAGGTTACTATCAACTCCTTGCCGTAAAGGACGTTAATGGTAGTTCGAGATTACCGCGTCCACCAAAGAAAGATGTATAAGTACATATCGATGAAAAACATTCCACCCAAATATTTCCCCACGCTTCACGACTTGGTGTGCCAGTTTCGAAATAAATAGGTGCGCGTATTCACGGACGATCCAGCGTTTGTTTTTATTAAGTTATATTACATTATAAGTGGCTACACCTTTTGAATAATAAATAGTTGCTACGCGGATCGCGCGTTTCTCAACTTCTTCGCGTGGAGCGTCCGCTGTGCCTTATACCTATGTGTGTCGAATGATCAGTGTGGCTAGCTTTTCAATTGGGTAATACGTGTAATTGATTTTGTTTTAACCCCTTCGGGCGCTGGATGGATGATTTAATGTTTTATTGTTCTTCGTTTATACGTAAAAAGAACAACGACAAATACACACCAACGAGCCCAACAACAATAACAAGTATTATAATAATAGCGACCTATAGTCAAGAAAAAAAGCGAAAAGAAAAAAACAAAGTCAGCAAAGAACAGCAAAAAGATGAAGAAAAACACTCAATATCAATTTATAACTTTCGAAAATAAGACTAAAAATACCGTTGGGCGTTCGGTGGAAATTCAATTTAGGTCACTGAAATTGAATCGATAGATAATCTATTAATTGTATAGTTATCTATTAATTTTCGATTCTGTGCGTGTAATTTTTCTATACAGCTCCGTATGTCGGTGAATGAGATTTTAAGCGGATAACAATAGATCTGTTTTTTGTGTGTGATCGTGTACTGTAAATTGATATTGCACAATCTACATTTACGCATACAAAGGAGTGTTTACAGCTATGTGTATACACCAGAACCTCAATAGAAAGAAAGTGCAGAAAAATTAATGATATTTTCAAAATGTCAAACAATTTATGCTTATTGAAATGACTGTGTTATTTGCGTTGGGTATTGTGTGGATTAGTGTGCTTTTTAGTTTTATTAGAAAGGAAACGGTTGTGTTCGGAGTGGTATATGCGGATATTGTTATTTTACGTACAACTTCATTTATACAACAGGTTTCGTTTTACATGAGGACACCTAAATAAATTGTTTATTAATAACGTAATTAGTACAAGACTTTCCCCAGCGATAGAAGACATTACGATTAATTAATTAATAATTTTTGCAGGAATTATTTTTTTTCTTTTGAGTCTAAATCTAACCAAATACGATTAAAATAGTGCTTCAAGTAAAGTCGTGGCAGCGCAGAAAATAAAATAAGGAAATTGCTAATCACGGAAATACTCTAAATACGAAATTTCACAAAAAAAAAATTAAATTTGCAATTTTTCTACATTTTTATGAAAAAATTCTTATTTTAAACAATATATTTAATCCAGGAAGCGTTTCCATTGTGTTTTGTCCTTAACAATTAAAGTAAACTCTTCTTCTCTTCCGTTCCCTTCTTCTAATTGATTTGCAGTCTTTCTCAATTTCATATGTTTAATTTTAGTCAAAGTTTTCTCAATTCTCTTTAATGTGTGACCTATCCAGTTCTGTTTTCGGTTTTTATTTCTAAGCGGTTCTATGTCGGTAATCATATCTGGCCAGAATGTTCTCATAATCCTCCGCTTCCTATATTTTATTTTTTTCTAAGCAGCGTCTCCCAGGTTTCATTACGATACAATAGTAAAGACTTCATATTGTTTTTAATTATTCTGATTTTTGTTTATTTACCATTTATAATTCATTAATGTTTCATATGCTTGTTGTGCTTTTCATATTCGTTGTTTTATATTTGCTTCTGTTTCCCTATTGTATTGATCGCGCTCGTCAGGCAACATGATTCTTTTACTTGTCTCTTTACTTGCTCACATGCTCACTTCCATTTCCACTGTCGTCTTCACATTTGTTGTAACTCCCACTTTTATATCTATTACTTCTCCCCATTTCTGATATTAGATATATCGCATCCATGTATTCCATGTCTACCTACTTATTTTAATATTAACTATAATACTTTGTGGCTTACATTGTCAAAGGCTTTGGCAAAATCGAAGAGTACCAGGATGAGAGATTAATTTATTTCCATTATTTACTTGCTCAACAAATAGCAGGTTTCCCAACCAAGTCAACCCGAACCAGAATATAATTTGGAGGTCCGATTGCATGTATAATGTCCTTAATAGCGCCCCAAGGAAAAAGCTCCATTGGTGTATTATCGTATGATCTTAGTGGTGATTCGATTAAAGGACCGCTATTACCTATTTAGGTTAAGGGATAACCATACTCGTTCTGCGTTATGAACTGAGGCTCCATCGAGTTGTGGGTACAATTCTTGCCGTACAATAAGAGACAAATAATCAGTCGTATTCATCATTAATTCGACAATTAAAGGAATGGTTTTTTTAATATTGCCTTTAGAATTAATTATAAAACATGGGTTTTCTGCTAGCTAGTAACATAAAAAAAGTAAATTATTATTTATTTTAATTGAAAAATAATATTTTTCAATTAAAATAGCCTTGACACCAACAAGAGCGTGCAAGAATTTTTTATTTAGCTTGTTAGGTAGCTCTGTTTTATATCATGGTCATTGATTAGAAAGGAAATGTGTTGTCCACCATTTTAAGCAGTCTTTTATTCACTCTTCAATTAATGGGAACCCATTTTGTTAAATCTACATTTGTTGTGTTTTGTTGTTTATGAAGTCTAAACAAATCTTTTCGCAGTGATCTCGTTTAGAATTGCTCATTTATTTTTGTTGCCTCGGAATGAATTAAGAAGATGACCGTATAAACAGAAAAGCAGTGATCCAATAATTGAACCATGTGGTACCCTTCTGATTGGTGTTAGAGGCTGCGATCGTTTGTACGATACTGCCCTGCTACTGAAACCGATCTGTAAAACTGTTAATGTGCGACCAACCTCGTTAAACGCTTTACTAATATTCAAAAAATGGTAAATTCCCGTCTCTAGCTTTAGAATATTGTCGGTTGGTTTAATTTTTGTATGGTTTTAAGTAATGACAAATGCCAGACGCTATAGTTTAACTTTAGGTAGTTCAAATTTTCTCGAGTGTATTTTGCAATTGTGCGGCAGGAGGAAGTGCGCCACCAAAATGAAAATGTTAAAAATATTATACGTCATCTTATACAACCGTAATATTGCAGAAAGATAAGCGTCGTGCAAACGTGAATTTCGTTTGACGGCGCACTTCAAACATTAATAAATAGGAAAACGCTGCAAGTGCGTGCAAATCTTCAACGATATCGTTCTCGTCCTCGCCGCTGATAAAAAAACCTATCTTTCGCTACGCTCCTTACGATGTTAATTTCTAATTTAGTAAGCAAACCGACATCTAGCATTCGCGAGCATCTCCTTCTTATCCTCATCACCCTATCTTTTCCCGTTCCTAAAACCGACCGGGCAAAACTCGATGCAACTTAATTGCGTTTCCAGTTTAGGGATTTCTTAATTTTCTCATTTGTTTCGGGGTCGGGGCGCTGCCTCCTTCCATAGATAGATAATGCAAGAAGCCGCTTATACGTGGTAGTACCGCTAGCGATAGCACTACAATCGTTAATATGGTATTAGTGCTGCTACATTAGAAGAAGTATTTCTCCCGGTATTCAAGTATTGGCGAGTTAATGTAACGTGTTCGCTGTTCTTTCTCCATCCAGACTCTCCCCTTTCTCCTTTCGTTCTCTTCGCGGCTCCTCCACCTCCTTCTCGCTATCCCGACTTATTCGAATCTGTGCTTCTCTAGAGCCGAGCGCGGACTGGGTGATATGAAACATTTCACAGTCATGATTTTACACTTACATGGGAACTTTTTGGATTAGGTGAAATCGAGACGTGAAAAGCTATTAGGAATACGGGAGAAAGGGCAAATACACAAGTCAATGGCTAATGCGAGTGAATTATACGACGTCATGGAGAAATTGCAACACTTAAAGGAGATTGTTGTAGTATTATGATAATTATTAGGACGATTTAATCTGACTATGCTACATCGCGTATATCTTGAGCAAAACCGCCGAAAAAGAATATGAAATACGCGAAAAGCTGTTTTTTCTTGTGTGTTAAAGCCTTCTCGACGTTAGACTTTCATTCCGTGTACCACTCTATCAACCAATTTTGCGACATGTTCTGGATCTCTATTCCCATTAAGATTATTTTATTCAAGTCACTTGCAACTTTTCCAACGTTGGCGTGGAATTGAATTTAAAAAACTGGGACAATTTCAAGGGATCTGTTTGTTATTTATGCCACGTTATCAACGAAAAAGAAAATTTTCTCCAAGTAGGCGATCTTCGGTAAAGTGCGTCAAGATTTCGCAAGCTTATAGCAATGTCAAAAAGCCGAGAAATTTCCTAGAAGTTACCACTTACTCGGCAAATTCTTATAAAACTTGAAGATCAGTGATTTCCTGAATGTTTCCGATGAAAAATATGAACTTCGGTAAAGATTCGAACCTAAGACTAGATAAGCGTATTAATCACTACACCATCGCTTATGACAGGAACAACATAATTTTTGAATATCCAAAGTCTGGATCGTAGCTACTAAGAAGTGATGCTGCTTTTCTCCTTAAAACTTCCCAATTTTGTCTCGAAGCTTTTTTTAACACTGAAGGGATATTACGGGAATAAAGCCTCTCCAGATAATACGAATCGGGTAATAATAACTAGATGTGTGATAATGTGATGTATAATAGTAATAATAATAAATAGTGATAATAAATAAAGGCGTGGCATATTCTTCAAGAACATTCTTTATGTTCTGAATAGCTCTACGAAACATCGATTTGCCAACATTTTGCGAGCAAATTGCTTCCCTTCGTGGATTGTGCCTGTTGGATCCAAAAACTGTATATATTAACTCGGTGGTTAATTACGAAATTAACGCTTCTTTGCGAACTTGCTACATGGTGTTTCCCGGTCAACAATGGAGCATTAACAGCTACTCTGGTTCTAATTCTAGCTCTCCTTAATCTATTGCCAGTGGAATTGGCGTATACTCGACTAGAACCTCAAAAGACGTAAATAACGGTCATCTGCAAATATGATGCATCTTGGACGTCCTGGAACTGGCCTTTTACTGTAATTTCGATTTTTTTTTCTTCTTATAACTAGTCTTCTTATAACTTTAACGATATATTGTTGCGGTCTACGTCCTTCAATTAAGGCCACGATTTGGGTTGTTCATTTAGGCATTAAATTACTCATTATCTAGAATGTTATGGTGTACATATTTAATGGAAAAGCAAACAAACGTACTGTACAGAACCACTTTTAACACGCAAATAATAGAAATAAAGTTTATAACATTATTTCCTCTTGTCAATTTTTTCTTTGAACAGAGAAACACAATGTTTCAGGCATGGAACTAGGAAATTTGCAAACCTAAGGGAGACCATATGCCTAGATAAAAGCCTCCTGCAAAAGTATTCAATTTTTTATCCATTTGTTCTGTTTTTCAAATTATGCAGTTCCGCTGCGACAAACTTGCTTAACTTACCGCCAAAATGTCGAGCTTATTAATACAATAATCAATAACATTATCAATATGCAACAGATTCCTGCAAGTTTTAGTGTTGCCTGCAACATATTTGGTAAATCGTAACGTAATTGAAGCTCCCTGTGGACGTTAGAAGGTAGGTAAGTATAAATTTATGCAGAAATACATAAACCTCATTATATACATAGACTATTTCGCTTACCTTGATCCGACGGTTTAGTCACCACACATCGCACGAACCAAGTCGGGAATAATGAGGAGAGAACGTGCGTTCTTTTGCGCTACGGGCAGCCACCTACGATAAACATTGTTGATATGTTGTGCGAGGAGCGCCGAACAGAACAGAGAAGAAAAAAAAAGGAGGCGAACTAAAACAAAAAGCGATCGTGATCTGTTCACGCGTGCATGTACATAATACGATGCTCTTTGGGATTAGTTTCGATTAGATTCCGATAATAGGTCGTGAAGGTTCGCTTTACACAGCTATTTTCACATGTACGAGAAGATGTTCTGGAACTGACTGGTCTGTACGCAGCGTTTCCTGTAATTATTGCGTCGAATTCGACGAGAGAGCTTGATGAGACAAATCGTTCGTGTGAGTTTTTCTTTTACCTACAACGAACGGTTCCGATAAATTAAATGGAATCGTTTTAAAAGAACTTGGCGTGAAATATCAAGCGTCCCAGCGAGCGATTACAGATTGGAGAGAGTTACATTTACAAATTCGGTTTTTGTTTCCTGCGGCACAACTATTTGTATTACCGGAAAATTTTAAAGTTATTTTTTTGAATGGTAAGATGTTTAACAGATTTCTTCAATGAAGTATAAAACCTTTACTTATAGAAACTGTTCCATATACGTTGAAAAACATATTTTTCGATTGAGACAAGATACTGTTTCAATTTCTTTTCTTCAGAACAACAATAATGTGTTAATATGAGAATAACTAGGCCAAGAAAATAATTTTTTTTAATTCTTCTTTAATTCGTCTTTTAATTTTAGAATTGATATTAACTCTATTTCTCTATTAATAACACTAATCAACAAGGTTTCTATCCTAAGCTAGTAACTGATGAAATTGAACAACAAAGAAAATGCAGATCGAGACTTTTTCGCACCAAACATGAAAATTTTTCTGATTTCTATTGCATAGCCGGTAATCTGGTCTACCGCAATAATGTTTATAAACTTTCTGAAGCTTTTGGAATACATCATGATCCCAGTTCTTGGAGATTATTCATAGGCTCATCAAAGACCAGCTTAAAAGTAGTTTTGTTGCATAATGGAAACCATTATTCTTCTATTCCGATAGGTCATACTGTTTCTATGAAAGAAACTCACGAAAATCTGAACATTTTATTAGAAAAGATAAAGTACAAAGACTAGTTCTGGAATGTTTGTGCAGATTTTAGAGTAGTTACAATTGTTTTGGGTATGCAATCTGGTTACGCCAAATACTGTTGCTTCTTATGTCTTTGGGATAATCGTGACAGGGAAAAACGTTACCATAAGCAAGAGTGGCCACTAGAACAACAGTTTTTACCAGAAAAAGACAATGTACAACATCAGCCTCTAGTAGAAAAAGAAAATGATCATAATACCACCTCTCCACGTGAAACTTGGATTCATGAAAAGCTTTGTGAAAGCGCTGGATCTCGAAGGTAAAGGTTTTAGATACCTTCGTGAAAAGTTTCCAAAATTAACGCAAGGGAAACTGAAAGAAGGTATTCTTGTTGGGCCTCAGGTACGAGAAATAGTAAATGATGAAATCTTTGAAACCAAATTAACAGCGAAGGAAGAAAGGGATTGACTCTTCATGGTACAAGCTTTCACGAATTTATTGGGAAACAAAAAAGCTGACAACTAGGAAATTTTAGTAATGGATATGTTACAAGCATTTCACGCTGCTGGTTGTAATATGTCCCTTAAAGTACGCATTCTACATTCTCTCTTGGATTTTTGTCCGCAAAATATGGGCGACGTTAGCGATGAAGACGGTCAGCCCTTCCACCAAGACGTCATGGGAATGGAAAAACGGTATCAGGGGAAATAGAATCCTGTCATGTTAGCAGATTACTGTTAGATGTTAAGAAGAGATGCTGTAGATATTGTTTATAAGAGACGGAGCAGTATTACTTCACATTTCTAATTATAATAATTTGAAATATACATTAAATTATGATCTAATCTAAAAAACCTTTTGATTGAAATATAAAAAGAAATCGAGCTAACTTGACCTTCTACCTTTTATTAAAATAAACGTTTATATGTTTTCTGTTGAAATTAGTATAAATTATTTTATGGCAAAATCAAAAGTTTAAATTTGTTGGCTAGTGTAATTGATTGTCAGAAAACTTTCAAATGACCAAATATTTATCTAACCGTATGTGCTGAATCATTGTTTTATTGGAAAAGTCTTCTATAATTTCAGCATGTAAAAGGTTTTAATAGCTCATTTCGGCATCTTTTCGAATTGTTCGGTGTTATTCCATTAAAATATATGGGACCAACGGTTCGCCGTTTTGACCAACTTTTTAGGTATGTAATGGTGCCTCCACAAATTCACGAAGATTTCCTGCCCACCATGTTCTTATATCTTGTTTGTTTAAATATTCCGAAAGATGAAATCAGGTCTTGCAGAAAAGAAATATTTATCAAGAACGTCGTCAACGCTCAAACACTACTGGCAATAGTCAGTTCTTCTATAATAATCAACGGGACTGACAATGAGTTCATGGATAGCTTGAATTTCGTATGGGCATACTTTTATGCCCTCTTCAAGAATAGCGAGGTAACTGAACTTCTTATGACAGTTTCGCATTGGATTTTTTACGTGGATTTTCCGTTCGATGTCGAAAATCTTTAATGCAATCTGCAGGTTTTCTTTAAGTGCTTCGTTCTCTGATTTGCGAGCTGATATGCCACCCATTTCATGTAATTTGTTAATATAAGTATGAATTTGAGTGGCTATTATGATTTCTGTTATCAAATATATTTTGAAATCATTGATTATTTTAAACGAAAACTTAATTGAAGGCACGGCAGAAACAACGTAAAGATTCACATATAAAGATAATAAGTAGAGAGGACAAAAGCGAGTGAAATCATATGTGTCTATTCGTCTCATAAGAAAGGGTTCATGCTGCCTACAGAGAGTCGACAAGATACGAGTCTGTTTAGTCGCTCCAAACAGGTGTGATTTCACTTGCTTCCTCTCTAGTAATAAGTGTAACTTTTACATGTTGCTTGTTCTCACAGTTTCGAAGATATTGACGTAAATTGCTAAGGTTGGTATTATGTTTAAGGAACTCAACTCTTCAAAAACGAACAAGAAAAATAAAGTTGTTTTTACATTATATCAGTTTATAAATCCACATTTTGAATTATCGTGTTACTTCTTCTTCTATTTCTATCTCAGTGGTGCTCCTACTTCAAAAGCAAGCAACATATTATTTTTATTATTTATTAAATTATTATTTATTTATTGACCACGTAGTGTATATGTACTCCGAATTCTTAGAATAAACGCATACACTTATCTCAATACAAAGAATAATAAAGTAAATATTCCAAATGAGGACAGTTGGAATTAGATACTCCGACCGCTTCGTAGGTATTACATAATATTAACCGATAGAATGTAGCCTCGTTCGACACGAAGCCAATGCACAAAAAGACACTTCGCGTATCTACTTTCTTGGTTTTCTTCCCGTTCGGCCCGTATCTGAAACAAATCTTAATTCCCGTTCGCAGGAGAGAAACTAACAAGTAGCATTCCTCCAGAGAGAAGAGAACGCCGGAACGTTCACATAATAGCTGATATCTCGGAATTGTTAATTACCGAACCGAAATCCGACGTCGACTTGATATTAAAATCGTAAAATATGCATTAATCTTGAACCCGCGAGAAAGTTTTATGAAGTCTATGTGATAAAATCGAGAGCGAATAATAAAATTGTGCGTTGAATCGAGAGGCTTTATGTTGTATAGTCCCCAGCGTTAAGGGTAGCGGGCATAGAAGCGAAAGGGTTACTTTGAAAGAAATAAACGCAATAAAAGCATTAACATCAGTTGCAATTTTGGCGGTACTAGTATAAAGAAAGTTTGTAATTTGTTTATAGCATCATAGGGTAACAGGATTGTCAATATTACTTCCGCAAGAGAGCACACAAGAGATTATCTCCACCGTGAATGGGTTTTAGTAACTGTAGAATTTGAAAAAGAGATGAAGCACTAGTTCTTAGTACCTGGAAAGAACAGACCAAGTGATGTTACCAAAGAAGGATCTGCTTTCGAAAGGTACCTGAACTGGAATGCAAATGGGAGAAAAGCTACTTGGGTAAACGGAAAGAAACATTTAATATCACAATTCATCAATAGTTAACCTGGGTAAGAATTTAACTAGAAACTGTGGAATTTATAATATTTCCCTTCTCCAAATTAAAGTACTAATAACACAAAAACAATTGAATTGTTTTATTTCCGAAATAGTAAAACAATTCAATTGTTTTCAATTAAAGAGGTACTCAGTACATTTTTTTTCTGATGAAGCAATGTGACAATATGTATCAATGAAACGTTAAGTACATTAATGCAAAATCTCATTCAGCTGCGTTGCTTGCTCCTGGATACTTAGAATGGTTGGGTGATCAACAGGTTACAGATCATCATGGAACATAGTATTTTGTACGTTTTGTATATTTGCTCAACGATTAGATTTTATCCATTAACTTTGTTTTTTAATAATTCAATAAAAGCTAAAACAAAGAATGAATGTATTATTAGACAACTTTCTCCACTTGCAGGCAATATATTAATTCCGTAGCGTAGTTCAAAATTGGATGACCAACAGTCGTTGGCACGAAAGTCACTTTTCACAAAATATCAGCTACTACTAAGTATATTTTTTCGTTGTTCCTGAAGAAGCCACGTACAAAGAGCCTGCTCCTTCTGTTAATATTCTGCATTTTTCATTGTTTATCGTCTTCCTGTCCGTAATTCTGCCTACTTGACATAATTTTCTAAACTCATTCTGATTATTCGAATATGCGCTGGCGATTTTATTATTTGATTTAACCATAAGTTCAGGGTTGTGCATAATTCTTGCAGTGTTACGTTTTCTTTTAAAACGGCGCTTAACACTGCACTGTTTTGAGATGTACGCGACAAAATTACCTCAAACAAGGCAAAACAATTATGCTTGCGGCGAATATTATGCTCACCTATTGGATCGATTCAACGATGCTGTAAAAGAAAAACGACGCATTTGGGAAAAAAAGTTTCTTGGACATTGCACGTGTATACATTTGTGTCGTCGCGAAGCAATTCCACGAGTTAGGATACGAATAGCTTCGGCACCTACCATATTCGCCAGATTTAGTCTCCAACGACCGTGAAGAAATGACTCAGCGGTACATTTGACTCAAACGATGAAGAGGTTGTAGAAACAAAAGACTATTCAGTTGAAGAAATCGCATTTTTTAGATGAGATATCAAAGATAGAAAAATACTTAAAAACTAAAACGAATGTTACACCCAAAAACGTTCCTTTCTTCCATTTACCGTATGCAAGAATGTTGGGAATCAACATTGATAAAGATAGCAAGGACCATGGCGTCGAATGGTAAACAATACAAGAGTATCAGCAACTTTCGCATCATACAAGTTTAATTAATTATATAATAATTAATCCGGGACGGTCGTTGATATTTGCGAGTACCTTCGTAGTAACTAGATGATCAACTTCTGGCACTTTTATGGCACGGCTAATGATTGAAATTCAAGGACTTTCATACGTTATTTTCTTAAAAAAAATAGTGAAATTTGAACGAAAATTGCTTGAAAATTATTTATCTGTATTCCTAGATTTTCTTTATATATAATTAGTTGAATAAATAACATCCCATGCAACTTCCCTATTATAACCAACTATGATTATTATTGAAGTATACTTAAGACTATTTGTTAGTTAACCAACCTGTTCTTAGATCCTTTTAATTTAAAATATACCATACCTCCTTACATAGAAACAAGAGTAATTAAATCTATTTTTATGAGGATGTAATATTACGTTGTCTTCCATATCTATACGAAACCATCAAAAACCGCAAGTTAATAAGCTACTTTTAACATCATTTGTACAAATATATCTAAGCAATGGGTGCCCTGCATTACACACAACTCGCCCAGCATTATGATCGTGCCTTTGTAATTTGTCTGGTTGTGAATGTACGTTCATTGTTGGTCCCATCATGTCCGAGTTATGTTATAACTTTACTCTCCACTGGGATGATGTACGACCATCGTAATTGCAGCTATATTATACACGTACGACTTTTAAAGTCATATACATTATTATTACATTTTTTTCAGTACTAATTGGAAGATGGGTGAAATTTAAGATGGTTTATTTACTTACCTACATAAAAGCATGCCAATTACCATAATTCTACGATCAGCAGTATCAGCGTCCATTAAGTGTACAGTTTAAGTTAATAATTACGTCATAAGCGACGTTATTGCTTATATTATGGTCGTACCGTCACTGAGTTGATTTTATACGTACGTATTGTTTGAGGTTTTGGTGTTCCACTGAATAGAAATTGAGAAAAGAAAATAAAGTATTACAAGAGTAGTACAACAACATTTCTAGAAAATGTAAAAGCTTGTTGGAAGTTGTTTTCTGTAAGAACCGAGTTTAGTTTATTCGGTTATATTCAATTCAAGAATATTTTTTTTCTTATTGTTAATGAAGAAAGGCGTAAGTGCAGCTACGTACAATTCACAATAATTTTGTAATTCATCAGAATGAACCTGTCTTTGTGGCAAATATAAAGAAATGTATCCAACTAGCACTTTCAGATTGTAAGGAAGCTTGGGTGATTCGTAGACCGAAAATGCCAAAAGCTTTGGAAAGTTTACATGTTTCTTGTTAATTTTTCCTATTAGATGCTAATATAATTACTAATGCGTAGTGATTAGCACCTTCTACTCCTTCTCCTCCTACTTCTCCTTCCTCTTCTTGTTCTCTTTCTTTTTCTTCTCATTCTCTCGTTTTTACTTCTTCATCTTCTTCTTCTTCTCCTTCCTCTTCTTCTCCTTCTTCTTCTTCTCGTACTTATTCTTCTCCTTCTTCTTCTTCTCCTTCATTTCTTCTCCTTCTTCCTCTCCTTCTTCTACTTCCCTTTCTTCTTCTTCTCCTTCTTCTTCATCTTCTCCTTTTCCTTCTGATCATTTCGTTTTCTTCTTCCTTTTCCTCTTTTTCTTCACCTTCTTATTGTTCTTGTTTTCCTTGTTCTCTCGATTTTGCCACGAATAAGGCTATATTTTTTAATAAATTCGTGTTTAAATTCATTCTATTATAAAATTTTTGCAATCTTTTGCAACTTATAAGTTTGCAATCTTTGCAAACTTATTATTGCTACGTAGTTTTGTAGACTCTATAAAGTGAGACTTTCTCTGCTTAAAAAAATTACATTGCATTGCTTAAAAAACTGTAAACGTTTTAAAAAGCTTTTCGAACACTATACAAAGATAACACAGCAATAATTGCATTTGTACAAAACATGTGCAAATAAATATGATGTATTAATGATGATATTGATTCTCGCAAATTAAAATTTGGCAACACAAACATTCTGCTGCTGTGTATATTGGCAGCGCGAGCGCTGGATCTAAGACAAGACTGACGCTACGTTCCGGTTCATAAAACTCGATGCGGAACTTTTCATTATGGGATTTATTTAACTTTGGAAAATGCCGAAAATGTAAGAATGGCTCGAAAGTCGTTTTGTATCGTCGTCTTTCCACCCCCATTCCGTTTCCACCTCTCTTTCCACCGACGATCTCCCCTTTCCTTCGCTCGTCGTAATTAGAACTCCGAATAAAGAAATTTAATATTTAATTGTGATTTATATTGAATTTTATCTCGGAACGCAGTAAACAATGTACATTTCACCGGTTAGAAAATAAATTTCTCTTTTCATTTTCCAGGTGGAAAATAATTACTCCTAGCAGGTAAGTAATTATTAATTTAGATAAGTTTTTTAGCTCAGTTGTTGCTTTGTTGCTTGCCGTTGGTTTTGTTGATGTTCTTTTCCGTTGTCGGCGGAAAGGGGAAAAGAGAGAAATCTGGAGCGGTTTCGGATATCTCGGAAATCTCCGCAACGTATAAACTAACTTTCGTTTAATAAGTACGTTTCAAAGCTTAGGGATTATTGTTTTGGATGTTCAATAACGTCTTGAGAACGGAAAGCAATTGTAACATCTGAAAGACGTCAGTTATAGCGTTGATAAGAAATGATAAGATAACGGAGGTAGTAAACCATCTGGTCATTTACTATTAGTGATACAAGCGCAATAGCACTATTTCCCATTAATCGGTTGCTCTACGCATTGTTTAAAAGTGTAGATAAAGAGTTGTTTTTGGCTTGTTTTTAATATTGGAAAATAATAGTTAATGTTACTATTCTTGCAGCAGCAATGTTGCGTATTTTAAAAATCAGTTCAAGCTTGTTGAATAATACAGAATTTGTACATTTTCCAATATACAGGGTGGCGCAGGGGAACGGGAAATTTTGAACGTTACAGTTGTCAGCACTGTAGAGCCGGCAGTTGTTCGTAACGTCGCACAATTGTTGTGAACGCATTGCCATTTAGTAATCATGGATCGTTGGCCCATTTGATGAAGTCCATTTCCACCTAAACGGTTTCGTAAACAAACAGAATTTTCGTTATTGGGCCCAGGACAACCCTTGTAAGTTACACCAGCGATCACTACATAGGGACAAGGTCACAATATGGTGTGCTGTATTATGTCATGGTATTATCGACCCTTATTTTTTTGCACGTAAGGATGGTAGTGCAGCGACAGTAACATCCGCTCGATATGTTGAAACGCTTCAAACATTCTTTACACCGAGACTGTACGAGCTTAATCTTAACATGGAAAACATGTGGTTTCAGCAGGACGGAGCCACGTCACACACTGCTCGACATTCGATGGCAGCAGTTCGTCAATTGTTTGGAAGACGCATTATTTCACGTAACGGTGACATTGAATGGCCTGCGAGTTCCCCTGATCTTAGTGTGTGCGACTTCTTCCTGTGGGGGTATCTTAAAGGCAAGGTGTACCGTACACGACCCGCGACAATCCATAAACTGAAGGAGAACATTCAACAAGAAATCACTGCCATTCCCCAAGATTTACTGCACCGCGCATTCCAGAGTTTTCATAACAGGCTGTTAGAGTGCGAACGCCGAATGGGAGGACATTTTTCCGATGTCATCTTTAAAAAGTAGAGAGACACTCTTGGACATTTTGATTGTAAACACATAAATGGCATGCTGCATACATGCACTTTCGTTAATAAATTACTAGTTTTATGAATTTATTCGTGGAAATGACGTTATTTTAAAATTTCCCGTTCCCCTGCGCCACCCCGTATCAGAAAACGTCGCTTGTCCAACCAACAAAATTCAGTTTTAAATCTTTTCTTTCTATGAACAGTAATACATCAACTTCAATGCAATTACAGCAACAAGATTTAAATTATTATTTCTATTTATTAATGCAACACGTCTTCTGTTGAAAGAACAAGTAACACACGATGATGTAAGAATTATTCTATTTTTATTATATTTTTTTCGCCAATGAAACTAGAATACGAGATGATAACACTTGGAGGACGTATTTAGAATAATATATTTACTGAACACACAAGTTGCTGATGCAAAAGAAAATACGTAACTTGAAGGGACTTCAGGACAATATCTATCAGTTCAACATGGATTCATTACTGGCCGATGAACAGTAGCTAACCCGGCATGTATAACTTATTTTCTTTCTAATGTAATTCATCAGAAGACCATCAGAAGCAAGCAGATGTAATATACGATATTTGAATGTATTCGATTCTATCGATCGTGGGATGCTGTTCGCAAAATTGGAATACATTGGTCTGTGTCCGTCATCTCCAGCATATGCATCATACAACAGACATTCTTCTGATCTAATATCCTCCGGATTGTCTCAACGCTCCAATTTGGACCCATTGCTGTTTAATATATACATTAGAAGAGAACAAAATCGGTCCGTAGTTTGAAGAAAAAAATCTGCCTTGTTCATTAACTCAATATTTCGTAACGAACTTCATTAGGAGTGCACCCTACAAGTGTTACAGTAAAGTGAACAATCTAAATTGGTTCAATTTACAATGGCGATGATTTAAAACAGAAAATCTAATCATTTATTAACCAAGCATAATAAAAAAGTATGAAAGACAACCTAAAATCATTTCAAAATAAAATTTTAACCTTGCTCGATAAATAGAGAGAAGTGAAATACATCTTATTACTTTTCTTGTAATTCTAATGGTTGTACGTTGTCAAAATTAAAACTATGGTCCTTTCTCTGTATGGTTGGTCATAGAATCCAACCATTTCTCCAAATGCTGACCTATGAAAATCCACCTATTTATTACAGATAAAAACTTGCTTGAATATCTCAGAAATATTGGAAAGCGATAATTTGTGAAGAAGCTTGAAAATTCCTTTAAAGTATGGTTAGAACTTGGTTCTCGATAGTAATAATAATAATTTGTATTTTGTAGCACTCAAGATACAGGAAAAAGGAAAAAAACGGCGGAAAATAAAACAAATTAAAGAAAAAACGGAAAAGAAAAAAGAAATTCAATGATTTCAACATTATAACAATTCATTTTAGCTTAAACTTCTATTTATTGCAACCTCCTCGCATCAACCTCATGAATGTAAGGCTTTTTTGAAAGAATGTGGTAGTATGACGAGAGAGTAAGAGATAATTGGTATTCATTGTGCTGTAGCCATAGTATATGCTAACACAGAATTGATTCAAATTATTAAAAACAAAACGTCGCATACAATCACTACAGTTTATTAATTATAAACGTGTTTCGTGCAGATTCATAGTGGCCTAAATTGAAAATAGTTCTTGGGGCTCTTCTTAGGGCTAATGGTACCGAAAATTTTATAGGAAGTTGAAAACTCCACGAGATCATTATTTAAATTCACACTAGTGGCTAAGTGCTGACCAACAAGTTTATAAATACTAAAAATAACGAGTCTTGTGGAATGTCGATATTAACAACTTTATAATCGGAATAAACATTGTAACAGAAAATATTTTGCCACCTATCTTGAAGGTAAGATTTGAATCGATAACTTGGAGTTCCGCTATACCCTACCGATCTAATTTGTAAAGCAAAAGTCTATGACTAACACAAGTCGATGCACATTGTTAGGCAATGGGTGCCTACATCAATGTTTAGAAATATTCTTTTGAATAAACGAAATGGTGCGGTATCCGCCGAATGATGACTGTAAAAACAATGTCGATTTGAAGACAAAAGCTGAGAACGCTGAAATAGTTAAAAAGCTGTTCCGATTATTATTGTTTAGAAAATTTTAGTAAATAAAGATGGTAAATTAATTGGCCGATAGTTGTTAAAGTCATTACGTTCTCCATCTTTAAATAGAGGTCTAATCACAGCGACTTTTAGTGCAGATCATCAGTAAAAATTGAGAAATTGAATAGGTAAGGTAGTAGCTGCAAAATTTTAGAAAAAATTCAATAAGAGAATGAAGAATATCTCCATCACAACATGACAACGAACTGTTGCGCTTGGAAAGAGCCAGTATAATATAAACTTTCGTAATATTGGAAAGGAAAAGCAAATTAATCATTGGTTTAATAAAGCGTATTTGTGTCAGTAAAATCAATGTTAATTGAGATTTGTAGTTTTAGAACATCGGCTACTTGGTTAGTAAAAAGGGCGTTGAGAATATCGGATATGTTACGTTGAAATAAATGAAAGTCAGGTAACGTGTTTTTCTAAAAAGATTCGTTGATATTGTTTGATTGTGTAATGGAAGAATCATTCTGCTCTTTTTCTTTCCCTGTCACAAATTCCTTGTGAAAAGATTCAAATTTGACCTTCAAAAAGGACTATTTATATAATCATCCACGACTGTATATCATTATTATATTTTTTATCTTACTACTTTTATATGTACATGAATTTATAATTAATTATGTTATCTCAGTGCATGATTTTAGAACGAAGAAATGATTACTAAAATTTTATATCCAGGACGTATGAGTAGTGGCCTCTGTTGCAAACATAAAATAATCCTTGCTGGGAGAGAATTTGGTACTTTATAATATTGAAGTATCTAATTTTTACGTATAATAAAGATCCCTTGGGTCTACCGGACGCGCCACAAATTTTACTCCTAACCGCCGTTACGACGATATCTCAATAAAAATTCTACCGATACAAAGACGTACGTCGTGTGGACCATATAAAAGGATTCCATTTCAGCGGAACACACATCTGACGTTGCTAATGAGTGCGTGCGGAATCCTGCTGTGTCGGCCGGTTATGATGCTTAGTCCATGGGAAACCGAGTCCATTGTTGCACGCTAAGACAATGTGTGGTCCACTTAATACGCCATGGTCTCTTTACCTCTAATATAACGTTCGACAACACTTGAAGAATGTTACAACTACAACTGCGGCAATAAAAAAGCACAACACCGGACAGATGAAACATCAGGATGCATTGCCTACTCGGACAAGAGTATATTGTGCGATGTGATGCCGTGATGTACAGAAAATAGTACTCATTTGTTTAAATAAGCGATATATTACGAATGGCTAGTTTCGCTGAGCATCGCCCGCCGCTACGTGTGTTTCCGAATGGGACCTTTTGTGTTCGTTCAGTGAGCCGGAGTTGGAGATCGCCAATTAAACATAGTCCTGCTACGACTTATCTTACGTTGGGCAACGCTCTGGCTGTTGGTGCTTCGGACCCCATGGTGTATTGCTAAATCGTCGAGATGGTTACATTTATAAGGCATATTTTGCGCGAAATAATACACAGTGTGATCCCAAAGTAATTCCCTACGCAAATATGCTTTTAGAAGCTACATACGCCATCAAATATAACAAATAGAAAAATCAGCTTATTGTCTACCAAAAACTGACAAATCTAACTAACTAATTTTAATTAAATAAATATAAATAAATGGATAAAAATAATGGGAAATAATAACAAGGACGAATAAAAAATTGAGATTTTACAGATTGACTTGACAAACTTGCTTTGATAAAATCTTCGGGCAGTTCACACCATGCATTGCATTTATCACCCTCTTGAGTATAATATCGCCAATGCACATCTTAAATGGTGCAGCCAATTACGTTTGCATGCTTGGATTCTTTCTAAATAGGCGATATAGAAAACGCAATACAATTGACAATTTCGGAGATATAGATACCTATATTAAAATTAGTACTTTCGAATACATTTTTCGCGGCCATAAAGCGCTCAAGTAACGGCTCGCGCTTTAAACGGGCTACTCATTCGTGAAATGTCTTTTCACGCACTTGGTTTGTAAATAACTATTTTGTGCTTATGTACAATAATCGGCAACTTCACGCATACAAATCAGTTTGCGAAATCTTATTTTATGCACTTAGTGCGTGAAGTAAAGTTGATACTAACTCAATCTGTATCTTGTTAATGATGGTTGAAAACTTTATTGGTTGTATTGAAGAAATAAATTTGCCATTACGATAAGTTAAAAAGAATCACTGTTGTACGTTCTTTGGTCTTAAGTTTACATATTGTCGAATTAAGGCAACGGATTTTGACTTAATAATTGTAAAAACGAGCCTGTTGCTTGTTTTAGTTTGTGAAACTTTGTCAATTAAATCAATTAAACATGCACAATTCGAGGTTCATTAGTACCCCAAAATCTCGTAAATTTAGCAATTTGTTAGTAAATTAAAACTATTGATTCTTCGGGATGAAAGTTTCTTTTTTTAAGTACACTATTAGTTTCGTATATTTCAATATATAAATATTATTGTTAGTATAAATATCTAAAAATATTAATATTAATATTGCGCGAAATATTTCCCAAATGCGCAACCAGGGCTCGTCTTGACGGCTCGCGCTTTAAACTGGCTGATCATTCGCGAAATATGCATTCACGCAGCCAGTTGGTAAATAACTATTTTTTGCAACTACTATTAAATGTAACACGACTAACGTTACTTAAAATGCAATAAATTCGCGCATTGAAAGTAAATTGACCTCACGGTTTATTAAAACTACCTTGAAAAATTCATAAACGTCAAAATAACCTCTCTTTTTAAATAAGACGCACTTATTTACATATGTATTTGTTTATATTACGCGTTTTTGGCGAAATCGTTTCGAAATGTTCAACCAGCACAATGTGATGTATTTGTCCCTTATCCTGAAATATTTGCAGAATTATTAGTCGAAGTTGCTATCCTGATGCAGAAGATATACCGGGCAGATTGTATTGAGCAATCGTTTTTCTTTTACAGATAATCCTTCAAATACCCTCCCGCAACGTTTGAGCTATCCCAACCGCTGCGTCTCCCGTTTACGCATGGGTTGGCAAACTTGAAGACGATCGTCGGAAATAATAATCAGGATATGATCTCTTACCTGGTAATTTGAGAAATACAATAACTCCAGGAATCTTACCGAATATGTTTGTAGAAACTGGCACCTGTTATTGGCCTATTTAATAAATAAACGTCGATGTTTATTGGGTGGATAACGCCATGTAGTTTCCAATAGTGTGACCTCCAATGTGTTCCTTTACTATCAATTATTAAAAAGTATGACCATCAATAGGAACTAACAGTTGCTTAAAGTTGTTGGAAGAACGACTGTCGTTTACAAAAAAAAATATTGGTAAAAATTTAAAAGAGTTTGGATTTTTTTATAATTGTGATCGTTACTCCGGCAGTATTAACCACGTCTTATCATTAATGTCATCAATATAACACACACTCATCTGGCTTTAATTGTTCACGTCGACAAGCACCAAGTATTTCCAACTTTGTTCATCAAATATTTCTTATTGAGGTCTTCACAAATAAATTTATTAAACTCCTTATTCCTGCTTATCTTAATTATCTCAAATTTAAGCTACGTAGGAATGCTAAAAACTTTGATAGGAATTGGAGATGGGAATAGAGAAAATGTATTCTCTAAATTGCTCGGAGAAGGCCTTTAAAGGTAAGCTAACCTTTAAAAAAGCATTCATACATCAATTAATATACAACTCCTGAAAATTATTGATGCCAATCTAGAATTTCTACTGAAGGGATCAAATTAGACAAGAGGGTACGAAAGAAACCTGAGATAATAGGGCACGGTGGAGGTTTACTTCGAAGATGCTGTTGGTTACGTTTTCTTTTTGGTGAAGACCTAACATAATTTACGTTGCAGGTTCGTCCTTACATGGGAACCGCCATACATTGTAACAACATATCGGGAAAGGGTGAAAAAAGTGCGGTTAAAACCTCATCACAATGTCGACACCGCAAACAAAAATATAACTAATAACAAATCCTTATATAAAACCACATAACGTAATAAAGAAGGTGTACCGTACCACACAAAACTATATAAAAAGGAACGCTGGATGAAAATAAAAATCGGAAAAAAATAGAATGAAAAATAAAACGCTTATCAAAAAAATCGCTAATCGCATCGAGAGATTACCTCGAAAATCACTGCCTCTGATTAACTGACACCCAAGACTACAAATCAGTATGCGGCAAAAACCAATGGTCATTCATGTAATTTGTCCCACACATAAGTAGCCACTTACAATCCCCGTGGTGTCATTTTATTGTATGTGCGGCGGACATCGTTCTCTCTCCTTCGTACAAAAGGAGAGGTTGTTCATTTTATTCGGTCTGTTCAGTTCGCGTCGAGGGAATAACATCACGTCGCCAGAAACGACTGTGGCAGGACTGTTATTTTGCGAATGTGCACATACGAGACTCTCTGATATAATGCATGGAGATACACGGTTTGTAATGACACGTGCATGCAGGTTATGTATATCGAATTTATTGGGAGATAAGCTGATTTACTTTCTACCCTTTGTACTGTAAAATATGAATGTGCTTGTATTTTTTTAGTAACTTCTGATGATCTGACGAAGAAAATAAGAGGCTTGTTAATGGGAACAAATTCTAAATCTTTCGTTTAAATTAATTGAGTAAACAAGTTGCACAATCAGTGCTCATTATTAGTGTTCGCATTTTTTTAGCGTTGGCTTTTAGCTTTGCATTACTTCTTCTTATAATTATTGGATTATAGTGGTAACTATGAATACTACTCTATATTTTATAATGTTTTATGAAAATCTAGCTTTCTAGCTTTCTTTAACTACTTCAAGAGACTAGAACCATAGAAGTCTTGAAATTAAACAGGTTTCAGTTGGAATTTTAACCAGCACAAGAGAAGTCAGATATTAAATTTAATGTCGCCTCATTTCTTAGAGAATCTGAAATTTTATTGAAAATTTTGATGAACATTAGCCAAGCAATAATAATCAACAAATTTGGAAAATATAAAATAAGTTGTTATTCCTTCTTACCACTACCGCCGTTGACTGGATTTATATACAATACTCTTACTCCGACACTCCAAGGAGAATAAGCCAGAAAAAGAATTACTGCTTTGGAGTACAAGCTCGTAGCCGCCAGAGGGACCTTTACCTTGGACGGCTGGATAAACAGAAATCACTAGGCTCGATGTATGGGCGGCGTTAACTACACCTAATTTCTAAGTCGTAAATTGTAACATTACAACACTGTTCCGCCCAGAAGAAAATATTTTACAGCAACAAAAAAATGTTCTCATGAAGGTATGAAAGAAGAGGAGAATGTGAAAATTACGTTTTTAATTAATTGTATTTGCTTTTAGATTTCGAAGTTAGAAAACATCTAACGCTAATGACCGAAGATAACAATAAAACAACGGATACGTTCTGGAATTTAAACAAGAAATAAGAACGTTCATTAATCTTAAATATATAAGCGCTGGAAACGGGATTATTTTAAGAATAACTTTAAAGATATAAATCCTCTGTGGCAAAAATACCTCTTAAAATATCTTGCTCTGTACACGAAACTTGTGCCCAAGATTTGTATATGAAGGTAGACAGAAAATTTTGAAGGTACAACATGAAGATGGTGTTATTCCTCATATTCTGATAATATAACTGCGCAAGCGTTAAAAAATAATCTTGAAAATTTTAGCTGTGTTGAACGTTCAATTGTTGTTTAACAGTCGCTTGTGTCAGTTGACGTTGGGGTTCTGTAATAATGGAACAAATGAAATATTGAACCGCCACTAAGTACTTGTACTTGAAAAACACTACGTCTAAGCAAATTACGGCAGAAATGGGGGCCGTTTACGGGAGCTCTAGGCCACTATTTGCACAGTGAAATTTCGGCCAGCTGAATTTAAACGTGATGGAACCAAGCATGAACGTTCGATATGGCTAAAAACTGGGATCACAGCCGATAATATTGGAAAGTTCACGAAATGGTTCTATAGATAAACAACCGTTGAATTAAGGTTACTCTGTCTGTCATATTGTGATTCAGGAATTAATCATGAAAAATAATTACGCATTATTTTTCATGAAAAAATTCATTCGAATGAACATTTTCGAAATCTACTTGAAATAGTTTAAGCGAAATAAATCGGAATTTTGGCGCAATTAATATAACTTGGCTGGTCCAGTAAACTCCTGAAGATAAAGCACGGCCGAAACAGTTGGAGAACATGGCAAATACCACTCCATCTATTGGGAAAGTGGTGGAATACTTATGGAATGGCTTGAAGGAGGAAGAACCATGGAGGCATATTACTCATTTACATTTGACAAGTTAAAGACAGAAACTGCATTTCAAGGAAATTTTTGTTCCATTAAGGTAATATACTCTCAACATTTCATCACCATCAATAATCGGGTTTCGAATTGATGCATCACCCTGTTTACTAAATCTGACCCCCGGGAGCCTTTTCTGTGTCCTAACCCCAAAGATTCAATCGAAGGCAGAGATATTTATTCAACGAGGAGGCCATCACATTCGTAAACCGCTATTTCGTAGAACAAGATGCAAACTATTTTTTGGAGGGATTATTTGTAAGATACGAGGGTAAGAAGGGATTATCTGTACTTATTTCTGTTAAGTTTGAAACATTTCACGCTGCCCTCGTAGTTGAAACGTTATTTGGCATCACCTTACCTTTGCTTCCTGCTATTCTATTACCTTAAATAAATATACACTCCACCAAAAAAGTATCGCATAATTTAGTTTTGAATCATAAAAGTATCGCATAATCTTTGTTTGTAGCATAAAGTTGTAAATATACTTTAATGCGCTCTAAGATATAATTTCTATGATTGTTTAAATAAAATACAGGCCAAATAAAAACAAGAACTCATACTTGAGATTTTTATTAAAACAAGAAATTATAATTTTGGAAAGAAAAATGTCATAACAGTAGCTTTTAATACTGAGTATTGCCACCTCTGGCTCTTATGACCGCTCGCATACGGTTTGGCAGAGATTCGATTAACCTCCGTATATAAGCCTGATCCAAATTCTCCCACTCGTCACGGAGAGCATTTTCTAGTCCATGCAGGTCCGTCTGTGAAGGAGGTCCCACACGTGCTTGCTAGGGTTCATGTCCGGACTTACTGCAGGCCAATCTGAAACTGGAATACCAACATCGTTAAGGTATTCCTGGACGATTATCGCAACATGCGGTCGTGCATTATCGTGCATTAACATGAATTCGTTTCGTATAATTGGCGCATATGGTACTACATGTTCTTCTAAAATGTCCGTTATATACCTGTGGGCAGTCAGTGTACCTCTATCTACTGGTACTAACTCTGTACGACCTGTTAAACAGATGCCTCCCCAAACCATAATAGAGCCACCAGCGAAATTAGGTCTAGGTCTGATATTACACCGCGAATAGCGCTCACAGTCTCGTCTGTACACTGAGATACGCCTATCTGAGGTGTAAAGACCAAATCTTGACTCATCTGTGAAGAGTATATTGGCCCAGTCATTAATGTTCCAATTTACATGTTCTCTGGCAAACCCTAAGCGAGCCACTCGGTGGTTCCTAGTGAGACGAGGGGCTGTTACAGCTACTCTAGCTCTTTATCCACTCTGTCGTAACCTATTCCGAATAGTTTGAGTACTCACACGAGTATTTCTGACTCTAGCCAAGTCGTTCTGCAATTGTCTCGCAGTTACATGTCTTCGACGTAATGCTTGTAGTAGTAAATAGCGGTCATCTTGGCGACTACAACATTTTGGACGACCTGGTACAGATCTTCTATTGTATTGCCTGCTTCCCTATATCTGGCTACGGCTTTAGAAACACTTGACTGATTGATGTTCATCAAATTAGCAATGTATGCTTGAGATCGTCCATCTTCGATTAAAGCAACTATAGCAGCCACTTGTTCTGAAGTTAAGTTGCTCATTTTAGTTTTAAAAGCGTTGGTACAGAACTCTGACTTCGCACTTTAAAATTTGTCCATATAGGAAGACCTTCAATGAACAACTGAACAAACCTTACACATATGCATTTTTCTAAATGTGTTCTTTTAGAAAAAAAAGTAAAAAAGCTATGTTCCATGATTTTGTTAGTGTTTTTATACACGAGGCAAACTTTTTGTGAACGTATAAAAATATCTTGGGTTATAAATGCCCTTTTTTAGTTTATGCGATACTTTTTTGGCGAAGTGTATTATGTAGGTCGCATGACTTTTTATTGTTCGAATAGACCGTTTCCATTTAAAACCAAATTTGCGGCTAATGCATCTTTCATGAAAATCAAGAATTCAATATGCCCTACGTTACAAGAGAGAGAAGAGATACTTTCTATTAGCTCTTCTACAAATTGAAAAATTTTGTTCTTTGGCTTATTTAGTTATTAAGAAGCCTGTATGGTATTCTGAAGGAACATGGAAAGAATTAAGTAAGTGCTTTACAAATAAGTTGCTTTATTTGCAAAGTAAGTGCTTTGCAAATAATCTTTGCAAATTCAAAAATTGTTCATTTGTCAACTTAGATAAAGTACTTTTGCTCAAAAACGTAATAAACAAATTTGGGACACTCTACATATATGTTAGAAAATCTTACTAAGATAGGTTTTTCTCAAAAATCGCGAAAAATTGATATATTGACGCTGATAAAAATATAGATGGCGTTTCTTGGTATTAATTTCGGATATACCTACATAAGTTATATCTATGTATGTATGTATGTAAATATAGCTGTATAAGTTTAATATTTGTGAAACCATAAGAGGCCTTTATTGAAGAAATGACGTGTATACAGGGTTTTTTTATTGAAAACATTATCGCAAACCTAAAGAAACTTGAACTTAAAAATCAATTTAAATAATTGAACATTTGTAATTTTTTAATGTTTAATTGTGATTATTCCACAAAATTCATTTTTAACGAAAGGAACTTAGATATCAAAGATATCTCTTAGTCTCTTTTATTCATCACTTAAAAGCATTTATTTAGGCCTCTTACAATGCATAGAAGATTTGGATACTAAAATTAAGGCCTTATAGAAGAGAAACTCTTCTGCCATATCTGCACCTCTCTTACACTGACGTCACTTACACATTTTAAAATATGTTTAAAACTAATAAAAAAAATATGTAAAAAATATGAGACATAATTCATTATCTAAATTTTGTTATGCTTGTATTAACAATAAGATTTTACGTTTGGAAACTATAATGAAGGTTTAATTGTATTCGTTTTGCACTTAATTACATGTAAATGTGCGCGAATGATAGTTGATTAGTTTCAAAAAAATACCGTTTAATGCAGAAACAATAGTATAACTTTACCAGTTAGATAAAAACCGTTTCTAGAAACCTTTACAGCTGCTGCTCCATTAGACATGAACCGTTAAATGTAGATTAATATATACTTAGGTGAGAAAGTAACACTTTTATTTTAAAATGCGTGTTTATAGAAAAGAAATTGTGCTCTCAACTAATTCATGGTAAACAGTATTAGCTGATGTCAGAAATTTCATACTCAATTTTTTGGTTTTCACAACTTTTAAATAATCCTATCGCAACGGTCACATTTTATCTATCGCTTATTCACTTGATTGACTTGTTTACTTTCTAGCAGCATTTGTTGATTATTTAGAGCAGAAATGTTGACTCGTTCTTACATTTCTTTCTCGCTTGTATCGTATAGCTTCGTAACAACGCACTTATTAATTCCTTAATATAGATGTAAATTTACGCTTGTTTTAAAATATATGACAAGAAAGTTTACTTCACAAAATATTTGTTTAATGTGTTTTTGTATTCGTATTATATCAATGTTGGGTGATTTTAACGAGTATGTGTATTTAAATATATCTAAATATATAGAATCGCCCAACCTTTTCCAAAATTTTACCTTGATATAGCTTAATAAAAAGAGAAAAATTGCTGGCGAGAAGTCCCGGATAGCCAAAGAGTGTTGTTATAGAATTTTATAAGATATAGAAGAGTTAAACTAGCTAAAGCCGTCAAAGCTACCTGGAAGATTTTTAAATAAGTAACCAATAATTCGGTACTTTTTAGGGATTTTGAAATAAAAATCAGTTCTAATCAAACAATTAGTGATCCTGATATTGCGAGCAACAGATTTAATGAATATTTCGGCACATATGCTCAAAAGCAGCAAAGAAATTAGATATACAGGCAATAATTCTAATTATACATTATCTAACAATATCAGTTGTTAGTTCTATGTTGCACTGATAACTAATGAGGAGGTAAATCGGGTTATTAATAAATTAAATAATACTTCTGCTATGGGAGCTGATGAAGAATCGGAAAAAAATCTTAAGTGCACACCCTTAGACGAATATTATTAACAGTTTTATTGAGAATGGGTCTTTCTCTGATGTATTCAAAATTAAAAAAAAATTGTTCCTATCTATGAATAAGGTGATTCCTTTTTAATTGAAAATTACAGGCTCGTATCGATTTTTTCCGCGTTATGACAAATTTTTCAATCAACGAGTTATTCATTGAAAGATTATATGTATAATATTAACAAGGCAACATGGATTCGTTCCCTGGTTTACAGTCACTCCATTGATTGAAATTACGGATCTCATTTGAAATAATTTGAATAAACAGAAATTTGTAGATTGTAAAATATTGGATAATAATGTTACTTGGCCTGATGATGTACTTGTTAGTCACGAAACTGGTCCCGCAGTTTCGAATAAAAGAATTTGTGTGAGAAAAATGTTGGACCCATTCTTGAAATTTTCCAACTTAAAATATAGGAGTAATGATAGCTGTCTACGAAAGCATTATTAATAATACCGAAAGGCTGGATTCTAGGGCTACAGTATAAACGCTCTAGTCGAACCTTATTTATTTTTCTTTTGCTGAATTGTTTATACGCTTATAAGTACTATAGGCATTTTTAATACAAATGAACACTTTTTGGCGGTACATTCTTAATTGAGACCAAATTCAGCAATTCAAACAACAGAGAAGAGGAGGATCTGCACGTAAAGAACGGAAGAGTTACGAACCGAGGGAACTCCAGAGAGAAACAACTACCTACTATTAGAAAAAGGAAGGACAATGTCCTACACAAGAAACTGTCGTTGCGATAATGGGCAAACGTGAAAAGCGTGTTCGTCCGGCGAATGGTAATTGTAAGGTTCGATTCCTTACCGGGACGAAGTTTTCTTCAATTTATTACCTGGGAAGTAGCAAAAATATTACAGAAAGTACTTTCTCACAAACGTGCCTTGAAATTATATAAAATAAATACATATTTTATAGAACATCAAATATGGAGCAACGAAAAGCCGTTATTAACTGAAGTTCAGAAGAAAAACTGACTCACTTGGAATAAGGTTTAGCGATAAATCAAAATGTATGTGGCGTATGTATAATATGTGATAAAATAGAAGCGCTCCGTAAAGAATGTATTAAGACGACCATTTTATCAATCATTCTTGATAATTTAAAAAAACTACCTTCGAGATCATCTTATTTTAGTAGGCATCTAATCACACCGCTAAAATCACGAAAATTCGGTTCATATGTTTTAGGTGCTTCGTATGTTTGCAAAAACCAAAATTAAATTTCAATTACTATTCTTTTATATCTTCCAAATGTTCTTATTCTCTCTATTCGTCAAATTAAATTGGAGAAATAATTAGTTGATATCAATCTTTTTTACCGGAATAGTGAGCTCTAAATTAGATCTTATTTACTACAGGCAAAACTAAAATCCTTTCTTTAATGACTGAGAGCTTCATATATTTAAGAAGCTAATTCTTAGAGAGATTTCAAGAATTTAAACCAATTGAATGGAACGAATCTTTGCAAATATTTCGATATTACAATGGATATAATTTTTCTTTTAGAATATAATTTAAAGCATGCTATGCAAGGTATTTTCAGGAAAAATAGGTTATAATCTCTATAATTATTAAACTCAAGAAGCAAGAACACTGTAGAAGCATATGCCGTCACAGCGAAAATTAATACAACATTTTTCACTGTCATAGATGAAAAATGTTATCTAAAAATAAATCGCGTACGCTATCGATATACCAGACCTACTGTAACTTTAAAAATATTCTTCATCGGACTATATCATCGCAACCTAATTACAAACGTAACACGCGTTTTACGCAACCGGGAAATATTTACATATTCATGTAACTCCCACTAAAAGAGAACGCATTATTACAGCCAGCCTTTAGCCACTAATTACAGCCTAAACAAATGTATATTCCTACACCCCATTCTGCATTCATTAAAGAGCATACGTAGTAGATATACGTATTTTACCCGCGTAAAGAACCGATCAAAAATTTCACCCTCGCTACGCTATACGAAACGACGACGTTGAATTCATAGGTACAAATCGGCAATTAATGTAAATTATACCTCAATGAATGTTTAATAAGTTCTTCACTGTTCAAACCAGCCCGCGAAATGTACATGTTACTCCTTCCCTCTTATTCATGTATAACGTGTTTCGTATTGCTTTTTCTATTATTACACATTAATTATACCCTTCCTCTTACTCATGTTAAAACGTATATACGTTATCGGTACCGTTGACATAATTGAAATATATCTGTATTGATTTATCAAGCTATTGAAATATGCATACATGTAGAATTGATCTACACAGGTTGTATGTGATGTTTTAAGTGGAACGTTGAAATATGTATGTATATAGCCGATATTTTGTCTGTTTTGTCATGGAAAATATTTATAAAACATTCATAGAGCACGCCATCGTCCCATTCCAAAATTTATAACTACAGAAATATGACGAAAAATATCCTTAATAATATGGAACGGGTATAATGTTTCCTTTGTAATGATGTAAATTGTATCGTGGATATTGTATCTTTCCAATTTTTATTTGAAAAAGCAATTTCAACGAAAGCTAAAGTCTAGTTCTTTCGGTTATATGCGCCAGAAAGGGCTCCTTTCCAAGGAATAGGTATGTCGGTGAAGCTTATTTAACGGTTACATAGTTGAATGCCGGATGAGCAGGTATATCAGCTGATGTAGTTCAGCTAGTTTTATATTATTTATGCGATAAATAATGCTCCTATATTTACATAATTTATTAGTAAAGACTAGATTTATCGGGTAAAAAAAAACAATTCTTTAGAACATGCTCATAATTTTCACGGGAGTTGCTTCACGAGGAACTGCATCGAGAATTGCTATTGAACTGAAATATTTTTAATTATCTAAGACTTCCAGGTACCGATAATAGCACTCAACTTCCTGATTTTAAATAGGACATCCTGTATGTGATTATATTTTTGAATTGTTAGTTCAATGTTTATACTTTTTGATAGCTAGGCAAGCTCATCTGAGCTAACTGTAAATGTGGAAAGATGAAAATTAAACTATTAGGAAATTCAGCATTAATGGAACGTTTCAATTGCCAACTCTTCTAGAAGTTTTGTGTTCTAAATACGTGGTGATTCGAATTGTTCCAGATATAGGACTTGTGCCAGTTAAGTAGATTATTTCTCGAAAATTGGGCTTCATTCGTTCAGATAATGCTGAAAAAAAATAATTTGTGTTCTTAACACCACACTGAAATAAATTCGCGAAAATTACATTTTGGAATTTGTGCCTAGACAGATTCAAAGTTTTCTAAATTTTGTACTTGTGGATACCGAACCACAAAGGTATAAAATGTTTCCGGCGTCAGACAAATCTCGACACAAATGTTTTAAAAGCTTCGGTAAAGTTAATTTTCTCTCAAAGAAACGTTCCTTTTACGACATTTTTGGCGCCTTGGGAAGTTAATGGTTACCTTCTGGGAAGACGTCAGTATGTTGGTATCAATGGTTTCAATACAGTTTTATATATTCAAAATCTGGATTATCACAGAGTTGTATATCAGGGCCTAGATTATTTATATTAACCAAAAATATATAATGCTAAGATAGCTTAGCTCTGTCATGGCATTGATGGAATAATTCACGGCGAATGCAACAAAAGGAGAGAAAGAAATACTCTAACACACGGACATATTTCGGCGTCATAAGCGTGGTTTCGAGAGTATTTTTTATCGCTAGCTTCTACCGCTGCTGTCTCACAGTTAATGGCACAACTTCTAAAACCAGAAATACGAGATTTATTGGATCCCTTTAGTGCCATAGAAACCATCAAGGTATTGTTCGAGGGGTGGTTTGGGAAGCAGAACCTGGTTTATGTAGCTGCTTCTTGGACGGCAGACCGGCGTTTCTATGGCATCATGTTTTGGAAGTTGTGGTATTAACTGTGACGCAACATGATAGAAGGTTTAGATTAGTATTATGAAATAATTTTTTAGTGTTGGAAAATTGTTGTGTCTCTAGTATTCTTATATGTTTGACGGTAACTGTTGAGGTGATGAAGAATCTAGGAATTACGTTTAGAGATCACGTTGACGATGCGATGGATAGGTGTAACCGATTAACGAGCTCTATTTTCAGGTGTACAAGGTATGTACAAGAATGAACATCCGTATAAGTTGTTATATCATTCGTATATTATAATATATTTTGAGTATTACTGCTCTATGTTCATGTCAATAGAACTGAATAAATACAAATTACTCCAGATACGTTGTAAGCATCTTACCAACATTTATTCAATGCGCAAAGTTCTATTTGAACGATTTCTCTGAAATCGCAGTGGTTAGTAAGAATGCTTTAACAGATATTGTAAATTTATAACTATCTTCACGCGCAAAGAAAACGAGATGGGACTAATAGCGTTGAGAATGGTAGCTAGCAAACGCTGATTTTCTCTAACTCCAGTGTAATAATAAGCAAAGTTTGTTTCTAAAGTATATCTATTTTTCTAAAGCTTCTCGTAACATGCTGATTTTATCTAAAATATACAAGCAGGGATATTGGTAGTAGACTTAAATTAGAAGAAATAGACATCGCGTGCTGCAGTTTGGATTGTACTTGTGTGCACTACAGTGAAACGAGCATTTTGAACAAAGGTTGAAATCATATCCCCAATATTTTTAGGGAAAGAAACGCTTTTTATACTTCTGTATGACTTCACTGGTTGTCTCGTAGAATTTAATTGATGTGTTAGGTATGTATAGATAATATTAAAAAACATTGATATGCAAGGTACCATATTTTCAATTTAAAAAGTAAGGTTTATGTGGCGTAAGACGTGTCATTGACAACCTTTTTCTGAGAACCTTTTCATTAAAGGGCCAGAGAAAAAATTATATTCACCCACGCACATGTGGGCGTCGTAAAAAACCGGATTCCTTGTCATTTTTACACTGATACACCTAATGATTTCACATTAAATGAATCCTCGTTGGTGATCTCGAAAGTTGTGTTGACCTATGCTGTTGACAACTCTAGTTAAAGTCGGCGGGTTAGTTCTGCAGCAATTTTCTAAGCGTGAACGAATAAAAAACAATAAATTTCAACAAAAAGCATCTGGTAAGTTCCTGCGTCTTCAACGTACCAGAAACTTAAGCATTATACTGAAGCTCAATATGATACACAGGGTGTTACTAACTTCGGGAACACATTCGGAATGATGTCAAGCATCAAGAAATTAAACGAATCTCCTTTTGCAATGTCTTAATCTGACAAATGTTTTATCATCGGGATTTTAAAAGTGAAAAATAAAATATAAAATATTAAACAACCAAGTACAACAAGGCACTGTTTAATATTTCTTTAATTATTTGCTGGCATTACCTAACATCTGCATGTGTTGCATCGTTCGGTTTTTTAGTTCTTTAACGTCGGCACAGGTGTTTGGTAAAGCAGCACTTTTAAGACGCCCCATTCGAAAAAATCGTGTGATGTCAGAGGTGGTCAAGGCACTGTATTGTCTTGGAAAATCCAACGGCCACGAAAAATATTTATTAGGTAGTCCCTTAAAATTCGTGCAAAGTGGAAATCTGCCCTGTCGTGCACAGATATCAAATTTTGTCAAAGATTTATAAGTACATCGTCCAACAATTCTGGAAGTTGTAGGTTGCAGAAAATCTAAATAATTGTCTGCATTTATAGATAAAAATAACAACAGTTGTAAAAAATGTGCTTTGATGTATTCGTGCCAGTCGCTCACACAGCAAACCACTTCAAATATTTAAGCAGAGACCACTTCCAAGCACTATTAAAGTGGATTCTCGTAACGCCAGTGATGTTGAATATGAATATTTCTTCTCAATTTTTTTGTAGCTCACCTATCTTGTCTTGTTATCAAATCTATCACTAGAGATAACAAAGGCAGGTGGAAATATTCCTTTTTTGCAGCGACTTGATGGATTCGTTTCTATTCGCCTCATGAGAATGGATTCGTGCTGCGTACTGGTGTTCCCGAGAGTCGACAAAACACGAGTCTGTCTAGTCTCTGCAAAAAAGTAATAATCTCATCCACCTTTGTCCTCTCTGATCATTACATAAACCATGACGGCATTTTTACGTGGTTACAAAGGTAACGCTCCCGATGAAAGGAAGTCTATCTTTTAGTCTTCCAATGATATTATCATTCGGCAAACAACGCCCAAGGATTCATAGCATACAATCGTGCTGTTTGATCTGCGTTATTGCTTGAAATGTCAAGAGCAATATACACGATTCGTTTCGTTTTGATATCTTTTCAGATGTCTAATGTTAAAAATGCTTTTATCTTTAAAATTGTTAGACGTCAGAAAATGTTGGCCAGATTAAAAATGGTAATGGAATACTTGCTTCGATTTTTAATGCTTAACGGCATTAAATAGTCCGCATCCACAAATTTTGTAACACACTGTATAAGTTACAAGTTTGTCACAATCTCAAAAAGTTTTCAAATAGAGAATAATTACATACGAATGTTGCGCAGACGTTAGTTAACTACCTCGTATTGCTGAAAATTACAAAAAGATACTCAATTGAATAAAATTTGTGTCATCGCGTTAGTAGTAAGGCGCTTAAGATATTAGCGGCTAAGGAAACAACGGCATTAGAAAAATTTTAAATTTTTAACGGTAAATTATAAGAAATTAAGATACCATAGTTCGTTATAAAAACTGAATACTATGTATACTTAAATGTTTATGTTGAACGGTACTTGCCTTCAGAAATTTTTTTCTAAGAAAGCATTTAGTTTCAGTATGCACTTGGCAGGAATTATCTTCAGCCGACATACGGACACTCTGTATATATAAATATTGTATTTAAAATTTGTAGGTGTATTGATTTACAATACAATCATAAATCATATACAAGTCAAATTATTTTAAGGAAGCCCATTTATGTTGCTAAACTACCAGATTTCCAGATTTCTCCAGCTTATACTTTTTCAGGTATGAATATTCGAAGTTAACAGTGGGACACGCTATATATCAATAAATATTTATAATGCAATTGAATGTTAATAATTTGAAAGTGTAAAGAAACCATGCATATCGTACAATTAATAATGTGTGCATAATTCGCCCGTAAAAGTATAATTACTATGTTATTAGTAGCCTTTTGTTTTCTGGAATTTTAATTATATCAACAATCGATTATCGATTAGTTAAGAAAATCGTGTTTACCGAATCACACATTGTTATGCACCAAAGGTTAACAGATCACGCGATTTTTCTTAGAACTTAGATACAACTGCTTGCACTAATCGATGCATCTATCCTTATTCATTTTCTATTTTATGTAATCGATCGCCGCAGACCACTAAGCTTATTGAAAAAAACCTAGAGGATTTCGACAGAAGGGTCCAGCGACATTTTCTTTTTACGAAATGATTCACTTAACACGCCAAGAACATCGCAATGGTTTGGCGTAAATAATTGAATCTTCGCGGTTCGTTCCTACTGTACGTTCATTAAGAATTCGTTTAAGCGTTAATATTTGTCAGTGTAAAATGTTAATTTTATAGGAAATAGAAATGGAGTTAACGGAAAATTAAATTCAATTGTTTATAATTTAATATTTCGTTATTTGTTTCGTTATTATTTTCTATTAGATGTCGATAAAAATTATCGATACATGTAGGTGAGATGCATTTTTTACGCAGATTTTTTACTGAAGAAATCATCGCTTATTTATCAAAATACAAAGTTGTTGAACATATACTCTCCCATTTTCTCCGTTTTATTATAAAATAATGCTAAATCAAATTTCATAACATTGATTAAACAACTCACTGGTTAATAATGATAACAAAGGGATGTGGTGGCAAACAGCATTGAAGTATCGGCACATTACGCTCGCACAAGATCAATTAACTAATTCGGAACAACTGTTTCGTGAGACTTTTCTTGCAGAGACTAGACAGACTCGTATTTTGTCGATTCTCGGGGACACCAGTAGGCAACACGAATCCATTCTCTTGAGGCGAATAGACACGAGTCTATCTAGTCGCTGCGAAAAAGGAATAATTCCACCTCCCTTTTCCATCTCTAAATATGATAAGCAAAGGATGTTTTGAGATACCGGAGTCGTTTATAACAGTTGAAGGAGGCATGTGCCCTCTTAATTCTGAAATCATGAAGAGCCTTATTTCTGAGTTCTATTAGTAGCCTAATGTTAGTCAGCTGAAGTGCTTTAGGTTTTATAAGAAGCGTGAATATTAAAAATAAAATTCATAAGGTCTAATTTAAGATCAATATCACTAATATTATACATCAAATACCAAAGGAGTTACTTTAAATTTGTGAATTGTAAAGTTCGTTCGAGGTCCACACTCTAGAGCAGTTCGGTACCGTTCGGGAATTGCAAATTCTTAGTAGTGTTGGGCATATCTATCAATTACAGTTCTTGCATGGGGCTCAAATTTTAACGGGTGTACAATAGACAATTGGCCGACTATGATAAAATAACTAGGCCTCAAAAATCATGTTGGCAACAATCGAAGCTCATTTATATACTTTTTTTTTATTGATTTGAATATTAAGTTTACTTTACAATGTTTTCATATTTTAAATACAGAATTTGCAATTGGGTTGACAGTCCTCATTCTAAAATTAATGGATCGAACAATCAACTGTTCAATCAATGTCAAACAGCTCGGAGCTTCCGATGATCAAATCAACAATCTGCAAATGACCAAACGCAACCCATTACGCAATTGTATAAATAAAAAACGATTTAAGTACGGAATTACCGCTGACGGTATATCATGCGCTGGAACATTCGCCTTTTGGGTACAACATTCTAATATGTGGCCGTGCCGATTACCAACGCGTACTGATTTGTCAAAAAAGGATCCTCATGTTGATTTTTGGTGTGTCCTACAGAGAATCATGTAGGTCCTTGTTCACCAAAAAAATTTATTTACCGTTCTTTTTTTATATATATACCGCGCGGTGGTGCACGTCAGGAGCCGTCTGGACCATTTCAAAACGCTTCCAAACAACATTCACAGGGCGGATTTATATATTCAACCGCGTAAAGCATCTCTGAAAAATTGCCTTTATATTCACTTGCGGAAATGTATTGTGCACTACCAGAAACTTTGAAAATATTGCTGACCCAAATGCTTTCAAGAGCACAGTAAAGAAGTGTTTAATTTCTAAGTGCTACTACACCTACAATTAATATTTTAGTGACATTTCCGCTGGGCATTCCTAATTGCCTTAAGTTCTTTATATAGTGTTGTCCGTTTTAGTTTTTTTTTTATCCTATATTTCATGAAATTTGACGTTGTCAACACTTCTTATGAAAGACAATAAAAAAGCATTACATTACATTACATTACATTACATTACATTACATTACATTACATTACATTACATTACATTACATTACATTACATTACATTACATTACATTACATTACATTACATTACATTACATTACATTACATTACATTACATTACATTACATTACATTACATTACATTACATTACATTACATAACATTACATTACAATCCTGTAAAGTTACAAAATGTTAAGACACATTATACCTAATGATCTGGAATGGTTAATCAACTAAAATACCACCATTGCTTAATTAATTCTCAATTCCTTACTGACCCAATTTTGATTTTACGCCAACTACAAAAGCCGTTACTGTAGTTTTCAGGTGATCATCATTATTTCCGTACAATCCTTATTACTTTTACAGGAACTATTCTATGGGCCATTTTCAAATATAACATCCCTTTGTGAAACGCTTTAAAATTACTTAATTTCATACTTCTGAAGCGATGTTGTTTATTTTATAATGCCTTTGCCTATTACGCTTCTTTCCAGTTCGCCAATATTCAATTGTTTCCATTTTAAACAGATAAAAGCCACTTTCTGCAACGCAGGTACAGATTCTTCCAATTCTTCTTGTATCGTTCTCGTAATGGCAGACAGCACAAGAGTATTGGTATACTCCGCACCAATTGTATGACCAAAAAATGGTCATTTGATAATACAAGTGAAAATGAGGATCGACGTATTTTTGAAACGGCTGTCCCGGATTAATTAATTAAGCATATGTGGCGCGGAGTGTGCCAATATTTTAGTGTTGTTTATCATATTGCCCCACAGCCCTTGCTATCATTATCGATTTCGTAATAATTTTCCATCTTCTTTCACTGCTTTTGGCGCAATTAGTCAATGCTCGTTTAATATTTTGGCCTATGCGTTGGTGCAAATGCAAAGAAAGTGTCACATTCCATCTCGATAATCATATGTACGAGGGTCTCAAATTAGACATTGTCTTATGTTGTTCTGTGTTACTGTTAAATGAAGTGAAAACGTCCGTGGTTAATTGAATTGCGCGATGTGGTATGGCGTAGAAGATGTTATCAATGTACTTATGTATCCTTAAATAGATGGAAAATGAGAAGGTAATTTTATTACTTTCGTCTAACTTGCGACTAAAGAAATAAGCGCTCTGATGAAGAGATTCGCCGGTAAATGCAAAACAGGAATTCAATTACAAGTTCGCGTTCATATATCTTGTAATCCCATCTGAATATATGCACACGCAAGCAGCATTAGTACTTATGAAAATCAATAATTACCGTACGTTATTAATGTATCATAATGTAATTTTCTTGTGTACACTGCTGGGACCAAGTGTTGATTTAAATGAGGCAATTATCTTAAGTGTAGAAGAACAAATATTAGGCTTGAAATTGTGGGATGTGTCGGTCGATGTTAGGCGTCGATAAACGGTGTGAAAATTTTATTTGATGTTCTTACTTTATATTTGGCTTAGATACACGTATTTAGAACGATGGATGTAGATATTTTTAGCATTATTGTATTGAAATTTCTCTTTCCAGTAAAACTAAATTCGCGAAAGTTAAGTGGCAGTAGTTACATCTTTTATTTCCTTTTTACTTTCTAGAAATATTTGGCTTAAATTATTTCTTTATTCATATACTTAAATCCATGAAGAATTTTCAATTAAAAGAGCTATGCATTTGCAATAATTAAAATAGTAGAACTTTGTGAAAAATAAAAATTGTAAGGTAAAAAACCACTTGAAAATACATTTTTAGAAATGTAGCTCTTAGTCAGAGTAGAATACAAACAATGATCCACCTTTAAAGACGTAATTTGGTGCGATAGAATCAGCACTCATCAGATTAGGCTGCGATATGCTCAGATTCTATCGTTTGTGAGTCGTCTTTTCGGTCAATGTGTTTATAATAGCTTCTTTCCGTGTTTTTGGTAAAGAAAGAGCCATGTTATTTCTCTTTCAAAAAAGCGAAGACCTGAAAGATTTGGTGACCTGCAAAACATCAGTATTTTGTGTATGCTATCGAAATTTTTTAAATAGTTATCTGATTTCTCTCGTGCTTTCGATATGGTTTTAAAAGGCGTGAATATATAAATTTGGAGAACTCTATTGGTTCACTACAACTCTAGGTTCAGAACAAGTGTGCATAGAATTAATATTAGATTCGCCCATTACTTCTTGCTCGTAGAACTACTTTTCTTGATTATTTTTATTTAATGTCGTGCGATTATAGAACGGTGTACGGGATTTCGTAAAAAACATACCTGTCCCTTCTTTTAAATCTTGAATGCATACTTTTTTTTACATTTGTTTACTTGCTTGTACGACACAAAAATCCTGAATTTGTTTTCGTACATATATATTAGTTGCACAGCTTCTTTCCTTTAGCTATGACCGTTGCGGCAGAAACGATTTCGGAGATAGCAGAGCAGTGCCGAGGTATATCCTCGACTCCTTCTTTAAGAACAATAGACATTTCTTTTTTGGGTTTGATGTGTTTCCCATTCCGGTAGTGGTGCTTTCCTGATTTCAATGCCAATGAGTTTTGATTCCTAAACGAGAGTAGGCTTGTGGTTACTATCCAAAATATGAAATTGTACAGCTTTAAGCATTGTATCCACAAATTTCTAGCAATGCGCCCCTGGAATTTGTTCCCATACTTACTTTGGTTTGAAGTTTAAAATGCCACAAATGCTCGTTTGGATTTAGATCTGGAGATTAGGCAGGCCAATCCAGAAGCCTGGATTTTTTTTTTGGTTTTACAAGCTGTGTGTTAGAAGCTTTTTCTTGTCGGAAAAGAGGTTCCACGTATGTTTGTCTATTCATGTCGCCATAATATATGGACCTTGATGCTCTGCGATAACATGCACTTCTATATTCCTTACTTCTACTAGGAGCGATGCAATCCTTGTGAAATTCCACAATACACAGGGATGCTTCTAAGAGTATCGAAAAAGCTAAAAAAGGAATTATAATTGTGAATACAGTACATCAAGAACAACATGTAACCTTTGACGTAGCTATTATCATGACCAGTTTTCAATTATTCAATATTGGAGTCTTTCTGTCCTTTCTAAACAGATTTCTCCGTTGATTTGGAATAATACCTAATAGCTTTTATCTTGCCTTACAAAATTTTAATCCTGTACTGTTTACACGCTTTGAAACCGACATCACGCGCACACAGCACACGCTAGGTCTATTCCACACGTGGGATAAACGTAGATTCAAAGCGCCGCGCCGCATATTATCCAATTCGTGCAGTTTCCGCACGATTTTGAGGAGGCTTGTAGCGGTCGTACAGTTTTCGTGGATTATGGGCGAGATTCTTGTTAACTGAATGGTTATCCATTCTGTGTTATATTGTAGAAATCATCCCAGTGGGGAGGTAATAATATGCGACCGAGACTGTGGAAGGTGAATGATGGGACAAAATAAAGAGAAAATCCAAATTATTCTGTCGTGTATGTAAACATTTATTTCGCCAATTTTTCTTTTTCGGTTAATAAATGCGAACTACCTGGAGCTTCCTCTTCGGATTGAATATCCAGAGATTAAGGCGAAGCACAAGATTTTTATGGGCCGGGCGAGGTTAATCGCGACCTGTATGTGTTAGTTCAATTTCCACCGGAAATTATCTCTTTTTGTCGCATTGTTGCTATGATAATCGTGAATAATTACAAAGGACAAACTGCCAGTACCTGAATTAACAGCCTGTACGCCAATGAAACGCGAGTACCCCTAAATGTTTAGGCATAAGGCTTGTACAGCGGATGTTAATTTTCAAAATTGTTTGTGTACTTCCCCGAGAAGCATTTCGAATAGGTACTTCTTATACAGGTGCTGTATTTTATTTACCAAGGTTGTATATGTTTAAATTAATAATAATAATAATAAATAAGAATTATTTATAATAGTGCTTGGATAGCTTTGGATGAACTACCTATACATAATACGTTTTAGGAAATTACATAACATTACGACTCCCCACAGTAGCAACATTTATAATCCATGATAACTTCGTGCGGGTGCAATTTAAATTGAAGATTCAGTAATGAAAGAAAAGGTCCTCCTTTCACAACGATCTATATTTAATAATTTTGGGTGACCGGTTTTGTGTTATATGAAACACCTCCTTCGGCCACTTCTAAGGCCTTAACTTTAAATAATTGTAAAAGTTGGAAAAACTTAAATTTCATAATTTATACAGATGTACTAAGAAATTCTGTTATAATTCCTATTTATCTAAGTTAACTTATTAAAAACAAACTAAAAGAATTTTTTATACTATTTCTTTTTTTTCTGTTATCAGTGTAGATCTCAATTTCATTTTTAATTTATATGTGACAATTGAATTAAAAATTTTTTTTTTTTAAATTTAGTATTAAAGAGTATGTATATAATTTCTATAATAGTATAGCAATTGTATTTTTACTAAATATTTCTGCTTTAACTTCATTTATTACTATGTGAGGTTGAAGGACTCTTAGTAAAAACACAATAGAATGTTCTTCCTCGTTGAAAATGTTAGCGAAAAATGTTGACTACTTCATCATTAACCCAATTGACTAACGATATTGTTCGAACGTTTCACCTAATGTGGAAACCTGCTAAATTTCGTATTAAATACCTTAGCGTGCACGTCAGTTCACTGCATTGTAGCTAAATACCACCTATTGTACAAAGTTAGTACGCCAAACTACGAAGTGTGTATGTAATTATCGGTGTAGTTTATCCCTGCGCTTAAAACGAATGTTTATTTGCACCATTGTCGAAACGTTAAGGAGTCTTGGACCATCTGGGCGTTCCTAATGCGTTACGCATTAGGTCTATTCGGGAGCGTTTACAAGTTTTACCATGACGGTCCGTTGTTAAGTTAAATTCAGTTTATGTTTTAACTTCGGTAATTTGATGGTTATGTGTGGTGAACTTTGCTCCAAATTAGTTCACTGATTTCGGGCGATTGACCAAAGTCTTAAACGTTATAATTTAATGGCATTTGCGTGTTGTATTGAATATACCTACCGTTACCTATTAAGATGTGGGTGAACGGTCCTATAGTTCGGGATGTGTAGGTGATGAATGCGAGTTACTTGAGAGAATAAAAAGTTATTGCTGAACCTTTCTTTAACATTTTTCTCTCAGAATAATAAAGTAAATTCAGCACTTATAAATGCACCTGGAACTTGTTTTTGAATGCGAATAATGCGATTGACTCACTTATCCTTAATCAATGAAGACATTATGATTGATCGACAGTATTTCTTATGCTCTTTTTATTATCCAAGATTGGTATTGACTAGTAAATGTTAAGTTGACTGGTAAATGTTGACTTCATTAACTTGACAAACTCGGCCAAGAGCCTTGATTAATTAATTGAATTTTTATAAAAATCTCTCAAAGGCATGCTTAGTTTTGTATTATTTAACATTTCAAATGCAATGGTCTGCTGACAATTTATACAGAGTAATCATATGCAAAGTTGATTTTTGTGAGTAACGAATACATACTGATATTACTTAAGAAACTACATGCGTTAGTTAGTTCGTAGCATGTTAAGTTTGTTTCATACTAGTTGAACATCATTAAAGTTTTCTGGTATTCGGAAAAATGTACCATGTGTGTTGTTTCCGTCTTATTAATTGGTGAAATTACTTAACCTGTCGATGTCGACATTACTGGCCAGTAGTGCTTTCGATACTTAAAAGTAACAAATACAAAAGTAGCGGATCAATACTTTCTGCACATCATCCAATTTTACTTGTAGCGCAATTATTATTTGAATAATTAAATGATCTACCGAAAGAATTGCCCATGACGTCATTAATTGAACACTACAAGTGGAAACTTACACTTGATGCAAAAATATTTGTTTATAAAACCTAAAATTCACTTGTCCGAGCGTTTCCTCAAAAAAACAAAATTAATGAATTTATTCCATAATTTTGCCGTACAATGTATAACTTATATACTAGTTGTTTTTGTTGACACCATATTTTCCTATGTATATACAAGAAATAAATACTGGTTGTAAAAAAGAACGATTTAACGAATTTTTTTAATAAATCGGAAATGATAAACAACACATAAGTATCGGCACCACCTCACCACGCAAGTTGGTAAAATGGGGAAAATCGGAAATGAGCTAATTTAGCTATAAGAAGTAAAATATGTTTTATCTGCATTTCTATAAATAGAATATGTAGATATTCTCAATAATCGGAGTTTCCATTAAAAAAAATTTTTGTTGTCTTTTTTTGTTTTTTTTTGTGTGGTGACGGCACAACGGGGTGTATAAGCTTTCTTTAATCTTGTCATAACCTGAGAGACCTATATTAAATATGTTAATATTTGCACTAGGTTACTGGAACACTCTGTACAGCATCTTCAATATGTACTTACAGCAATAAAGAGGAATTTATGTTGCCAATGGAAATCTCAAGACTGGTTTACAAGAGTAGTACCTAATAGAAACTATTGATAATGTTCGTTTATCAAAGTTACCAGAAAACATTGAAAGCCTCAGAGATCGTATGTCCGACATATACGGTTAAACTTGTATTTAGAGGTTATCAATAATATAAAGGGGATACCATTTGAAATATGAAGGTTGGCATCTGTCTTCGGTCTAATCAAGAGCGCCACAAAGTTGAGGTTTTTGGAAAGTAAATTACTGTTCATGATATCACCCACAAAAGCTTCAAATTATTTTCAGAGATACTTTTAATTGACTATCGTCGCAAATAACCCTGCAGTTTTCTCTTTACCTAGTCTACAAGAAAAATTAAAGTGGTCAGTAGGACTTACTCTATTCGGCAAAAGTGACTGAAATGTACATTGTAACGTACCAACTCTAAGGAACATTGCTAAAGTCACTCTGTATAATATTTGAAATAGTTGGAAGATTAAGGAAGTATCGAAACCCACGTGTTCGGTCTCATTGAATTATGAAAGTTGAACCATCCGTGATAGTGCGTATAAATGTGCGTGACTTAACACTATAACGTCTTTGATTTATCGCCTTAACAAATATTGGTACTTGAGAGAATTCAAAACGGTCGAGGTACAAGTTTTCGTTATAATCATCCTGCCGTGTTAAAATTTCTTACAAAAATTCATATACGTTTAAGAAATCTCAGTAAAGTTACCTTATAACATAAAGCGGAAGGAGAAACAATCAGTTGTGAAGGTACGTTGAAGGTTCTAAATCCTGGGGTTGATTGAAAATTTATACGAAAGTGGAATGCAATATTAATTCGATTGGAAAAGGGACTGTTGAAATCACCATGAAGTGTAAAAGCTACAGGGAGAATTACTTTGTTGTAAATTGTAAATAGAAAGTGAAAATCTTGAAAGTGCTAAGTAATTTTAAGTTGACATTAGGTACTAACTTCACATCATAATTTTCCGTTTGTGTAAATTTAAATGAAAAAATAGAAGTAGTTAATTTGCCTCTTATTTTTGATACAAAAATTTTCAAACTCCTGTGTAGCGTACTTTTACTAATGTTACCAATATTAAAGAATAATTTTACTATTAAAATTATTGTTATAAGTACGACCAGTCCTGTATATAGGTATTTTGCAACTTATGTTGGTGCATACACATACATTTGTAGGTATTTCATCCACATTAGGAACAACCCGATTTAATTGATAACTTCGACGATGCACGTCGGTCGTCGAAACCTAGGTAGTGGCAGTTTGCATGCACCGATAATGAAGCTAATGTAGATTCTGTTGGTTACGTGTACACGGACGGTAGAGAAGGTGGAGTGAAACTGTGCGGATTGCGAGGAAGAAAGGGGAAGTCCGAACGCTCGCGGCGGATTAGGCATCCGTTAGGGGCCAGCACTAATCAGACCTAATTTAAGCAGTCCACTAATCTAACACGATCCTCCGCCAATTTAATGTGATGCTAATTGAATCATATATTTAGATTTGTCGGTCTGATGTTTTTCGGTTTAATCGAGGGAGGAGGCGAACACAACCATCTTGGGTATTCGCAAGTTTCATGTGAGTTCGTCCTAGCGACGTTTGTATAGTCTTAATATATATAATTGTAATATAATCGTCGCTGTTAGCATGCGACATAGAAATAATTCACGTTGGTTCTATTGAGAAAGTAGATGCTGCAGCTGGTAGGTACCAGTTCATTAATCAAAGCTTGAACTGAATATTACACGTAAGAGTGATTGGATACATGGGCCAAGAGCTGTATAATATATCTCAAAAGAAATTCTAATACGAGCGGAGTTCAATAAATACTTACAATTGGACTTGACAAGAAAGACTTTTATGTGCAAAATTCAACATAGTCTTCTTTGAGGTCAATACACTTAGTCGGGCGATTTTCTTTGGTATACTGTATAAAAAAAAATACGATTTCTTTAACCTTGTAAAATGGGCGTTTGTTTATGCAGTCCTTCCATCGTTTGAGAAAGGACTTTATTCCGCCGAGTCCTTTCTCCGTATTCGAAAATAGTAAATAACAACAGGGGCTACACCTGGCAAATATAGTGGGCGGGGAAGCAACTCATATCCTAATTTATGGAATTTCGTCATGGCGACGACACAAGTGAACACGAGTCCATCCGAAAACGCAATGGCCTTGTTGGCATTCTCTAGTACGGGTTGGGCACGAAATGGTTGGTGTATTCCTTTGACTCGGGTCTGCTGTGATGAATCCATGTTACGTTAACAGTTATGACTTGATGCCAAAAATGATTGAGGCTGTCCTTTAATATCACCAAGCATTCTTTTGCTTATTCTTACGGATAAAAATAGCTACCACAGAGAAGACAAGTTTAGCAATTCATATAGATATTCATCGTAATCCTAAGAAAATCTAATGTGATTAATTATTTAGTGTACTTGGCATCTGAGAATATATGCTCTGTGGAGGTATATTTACAAACAAATAACATGTAGGTACTAAGAAGTGACTACGTTCATAGTTAGTACGTCTATCAGGCAAACGGCAGATGTTATTTTCCATTTTTTATCAAGATTGATATTTTTTTAAATGTTATGTTGGAAATACCAAGAAAATCGCGGATTTTCATATTTTAACGATGAAAGCTAATATATATGGCAAAAAGAAGTTAAACTTGCTTTCTGTGCTTCAAACTACTTAAAGTCATAATTATGTGTAAAGTTCTCCACTTTTCGTGAGCTTCATGAAATTAACGTAGACTAGACAAACTCGCGTTTTGTGGACTCTCGGGCTAACCAGCGGGCAACACGAACCCATTCTCATCGGACGAATAAACACGAGTTTGTCTAGTCTCTGTTAATTTCGTAAAGCGTACGAAAAGTAGCGAGCTTACTTATGTGTTTAAAGCTGTCTATATTGAATCGTCTGCGCATTTCGTAGTTCCTTGCGCTGCGCTGTAAAGCGTTGTTTCTGCGCCTACTTGTCTCGCGCATCGCCCGACCTCGACCTCTCGCGCAGACCGATCGATGAATAATTAAGCAAGAAATCAGTAGTTATTTAATTGACGGTGTACGAACTGCAACTAATCGTCAAAAAAACCGATATAGTTTCCATTCCTTAAGAAAGATACGACCGACGCAAGTCAATTGAGAGATATACATTAACACTCTTACGTGTTACAACATTGTTGGTGCATTATGCAGACATCTTCTCGCGAATTAGATTCGGCATATAGTTCCTAACAGAATATTTACAATTCAAGGAATGCGGTTAAGGAACATTTTTAAAATTGAACTAAAAGATTGTGCCAATCGTCTATTTATCTGTAAGAGTACGCGTGTTGCGTGAGGAACTATCTGGAATTTCGAAATATGAAGCATATCACGGGCTCAGCACGTGTATCCCCGTTCTGAGCAGAATGCGTATCTTAAGATTCCTCAAACAGGATTATCTAGGATGTTGAAGTATCTACGACAAAATGTTAAAAGTGTACAATAACAAGTCTACGGTAATTGTCTCTTAAAACAGGCGATTGCTTGTGTATCGTTTGAAAAAGACACTAAAGAAACATTTTCTGTAAATAATTTATTTTTAGAAGACAATTTTTGATATTCAAAAAATACATTCAGGTATGCTTTATGACACATTCTAAGATTGTAAGGATTAGTCTTTCTATAATAATGGCTGCTATGGAGTGAAGAGACCAAAGAAGATGGTTATGTTAGCGATAAAGATATTGTTTAAAGTTATTTACAACAGCGCAGTTGGATTCCAAAATATAATTAATTTTTAGAGAATTTATCGGACTTGCTTCATTACATTTTTATTAACATTCCATCGCGATTGGCCCTTGAACAGAATCTAGTTATGAACGTAATGTACAAACTTCATGCGAATTCTAAAAAATTTGATGAACAATTTTTCTAAATATCAAAAAAGCCATGATTACGTCCCTTTACGCCATCTTACCTTACGTTCTAAGCTGTATTAATAGAAGACTGTAATAAAGGGGTCTTTCGCTATTTTCAATTAGTCGGTCACTAGAATTCTAAATGTTCTGACGATTTCGAGTAAGGAGAAATGATTTCGTCACTGAGCCAGGATAATGTGTTAACATTGCCGAAAATTAATCGAGCGGGATGCTTGGATGTTGCTCGTTATTAAAAACGCAGAGATGCTAATTCATAATCATTTTGATTATCCATTACGCCCGGAAGATCGTATCATTATAAAGTTAAAATAAAGAAACTTCACGAATGTTTGTATTGCTTTCTACTTTGATTTAATGTCTATATGTGATAATCATGTTTATATGATTCCGAACATTACAAACGTTATTTAATACAAATAATATTTTGTTGTTCATACTTGTATCTATAGTACGTAAACGTGCTTATAAACTAGCGAATCTTAGGAATTCCGATATTGACAATTTGTCTTGGGATTCTCCGTTATCCACGAGAAGAAATTGCTCCCGAATATATATTCATGAACGGCATTACGATTCTAATTCCATCTGGTTTACCGGTATTAGTGATCTGATATGAATACAGTTAAGATTTTCGGGGTAGAGGTATATACGTATATATACAGACATATATACATGCGTCCGTACATATCTAAACCCTGGCGAATGTACATATGAATGTATAATGCGTGTGCAGATGTAGCATTGTTCAGCAGTAATGTGGATTATTGATTCCATTCTGGATCTCGGTTTGTGCGTGTGTGCTATGCTATTAGTGTGGGCCACCCCATCCCAGCTTCCTCGTGGACATAACTATAACGCTTTTCCACCACGGTTGATGGAACATCGCGCGTCTTAGAGCTAAAGCTTGATGTGGAAAAGCGCACGTACAATATACATCATATTTGGAGCGGATTGATTGCTTAGATGGTTTTGTGGTTCCAACTGCTAGTATTGTTTTTTACAGGTAAACCGAAGCTATGAAGAGTGGGATAAGCAGATAAAAATTAGATTGACCAAGATATTGAGGGTATAGAGAGTTTATTTAATCACAGATAGTGAATTGTGTAATGCCAGTTTCCAAAGTTTTCGCAACATGATACTGATAACTTATTCAATATTGTTTTATTTTTTTAACCAATTGTTACAATATAACAAAAAATATATAATATTCCAGTTATCGGTAGTAAGCAACTATCTTTGATAATCCTCAGTGTTCTGCTAACCTGTTCCAACGTTATCTGGTGATAGGAGGACCAATTTCTTGATATATTTTATTTTTTGAGAATTGCAATGGATCATCATCTGTAGCTTACCATCGATGAATGGGTTGTAAATTTTTCTGGCCAATACCGACTAAAAGCCTGAAGCACCTAATTTTGGAACAAAGTTTGTGTTGTTTATGCTATACAAATCTCTTGTTACGCTTGCATAATGACATAAAGCCAGATCAAACATGACGTGTACTTAAAAACCGATGTGCATTTAAAAACTTATCTTGGAGAAGCAACTTTCAATATAAAGTTCTATTGTTGCGACTTCTCCTTCAATAAGGCCAATGTACGGCTACGAAATGTCTCGCCACGCTAAACGTTTAACATTGACATTGTCTTGTGTATTATCGCCACAAGAACCGTCGTTTAGTAAAGGCTGTTATAACTGTTGATCAGAGTATTTTGGTAAATAAGAATATTGTGGGATAAGAGATAAGGCCCTGAAAATTAACGGAAAGAAATAACTTACAATCTCACTCGAAGAACGTCTGATATAGAGTTCTTCGGGGTGGGCTCCATTCTTTGACCACCGCTCTTCAATATATACATCTATGAGCTACCAGCTGATGTCAAAAGGGTAGGTATGTATATATGAGATCGATAGTTTGCTTTTACAATATCACATTGATTAGAAGAAGCTCCGTCAAAAACCATAAGTTGATTTTAGATTAGTTTGTCGCATACAAATTAAGAATAAATGTTTTCCACAATTTTGTTATTTCTTCTAGGTACTCCCATCGATGCTACCTTGATCTCCTTTCAACGCAACGAGTAAATTGCTATTTGTTTCGCTTGCTACAAGGAGTCTAAGACATATAATACAGCGAGGGTTGACCGTTGAAACCGTTTGTAAGCTAGAATCTAAAGATAGCCGCAGAATATTTTCGAAAAGAAAGGTTTCTTTTTACTTTCCATCAGAGACAACAGGTCAGTGGCGGCTAGTGGTGGATGAGATTAATGGTTACCAAGAACAAACGTTCAATTCACTGGAATTTTTCCTTCGTACTGGTACAAAGGAGAATTTATTTTAAAAAAGATTTTTCAGTTTTCAGAGTAAATGGTGAATAAGGCCAAGACGCTTTTGGCGAGGAAGTTTTATGATACCAAGGTGCTTCTAGTCATTTACATATGTATTTGATTTGACAGTATTTATTTATTTATCTATTATTGCTTGTTAGAATTAGTGAGCCATGGTAGATTTCTTGAATTTATCACACAGTAGGTATACAAAAATGTTATGTGGGATACTTATTAACAGCTTCTGCAGTAATCATGACATACAAGGCATCATGACATACATGATAAATGTAGAAAATATTAATAAGGCGGCAGAATAGTGTAATTCTGCAGTGCTACTTGAATAGTTGTATTAATTTGCGTTGCGTAAACTTTATCACTGTAGGTACTTTAATTCTCGTACTTTCGTCTTATTTGGTCTTTGCGTTTTGCTGAGACAGGTTGAAGTTCCTCCCACTTTCTAATCTTCGATCATCAAATGATTTTTCTGTAGACGACAGTAATTATCTGGATCAACAAAAAGTATATTTACCCCCTATTACAGTGATAACAAGCCTGAAACTAAGAAACAATCGTGCGTTTGCGCATTTCCAGATGAACTGAATCCAACAAAAGTTCACGAAGAACTTTCACGAAATGACCGCTTGTTTCTTTCATTGTACCGGACAGAAGTCATAAACGAAATCAGTGATAATAATAAACGTGACGTCGCCCTTCATCATGATAATCTTAGCTCTCACAGAGCACGTCAAACAACTGATTATTTGAACGAGAAAATCACCATGTATGTTACTATCCGCAATTACCTCATTTATGACTTTTTTGTTCCCGAACGTCGAGCTTTCATTGTTTTTCTAAAACCTTAGTAGGTATCCTTTATTAAAATTACCATGTTAACAATTTTCCCGGCATTTTACCGCTGGAATTCTTAACGTATCTAGGTTGGATATCTTAAATGTAACCGTGGTGTAAAACCAACGTCATGAGGGACAAGCTAGATATAGTAGTTGTGTTGTTTCCTTACGTTACAAGGGTTGCGTGGGAGGATGTTAGATTGTGGTTAACACGCACGTGCTACTGGACCTGCTTCATGCTACCCCTTCTATCCCTTTTAACCACCATCGTTCAATAATGGGTGATATGTATGTCTTATACATACATACTTACGTTTATATGCCAGCACATACATACGTACATACATACCCGTTTTGGGGTACGCAAGTGTATGTGAAGTTTGCGTGCGCCTGGCTGCGTGCAAATACATGTATTATGTATGTATGCACGTATACGTATCTACGGGATTAGAGTCGCTTGAGATTGTTTCACCGATTGCCGGGTGTAGAAAGTTTCTTAAACTTTCGATTTAATAAAACGGAGGGGGATCCTTGTTAGTCCGGTTGCGCATCAGCCCCATTTTAACATGGGCTTCCGTTCGTTATGCATACGTGCTTACGTACAAAAATTAGCTTATTGATTTTGAGGGATATGGAATTATGGCGGATTAAATTTTTGTTAAATTCGAGGTTATTCCTCCTTATGCAGTCTTTTCGTTTCATTTGTAAACAACTCTTATAAAATACGTTTTTCTTTATTATAAATTGCTTTTGATTGTATACTTTTATTTATTAGGTTTTAAATCAGTGCTAAAAAGGGTCTGTCGATAAATATAGCGCACCGCCTAATACACACGAAGAACTTAGTTAATTCCTTTATCAACTTAGGGAAATAAATTTAAGATAAAAATTATTTGCCTTTGCCTTTTAGTGCATTTGTGTGCTATCCCTTTGGTTTCGCTATCACCAATGACGCGCCGCTCCTACTCCGTTACGAAGATCTGCAAGAACAGATTATCCTAAATACTCCTCTTCTTTGAATCACCAACAACTCTGCATTCGCCCAAATATCGCAATCGTACGAAAGTGTAGGATCCGTCACCACCATCAATACCCGCCGCTTACTTGTTGTAGATCCACCAATATTCTCCATCAACCTACTAACGCCGTGACGATAACTCTTGATATCTCCGATAAGATGCTTAAACAACTTTAGGTTTCGTGTGAAGTTACTGAGTATGATTTAGGGTTTCCAATCACCCCGCCACTGGTGATGGTCGGGGTGTGGTAAATGGAAAGCTAAAGAAAATGATTGTATTCATTTGTATCTGCATAGTATACAACGTACATTGCAATTGACAGAGAAGTATGAGAAAGTCGATGCGTTCGCTTATTTACGTCATCGCCAACCGCTATTGCTCCCTAATTATTTAGTATTTGTTCATGGGAGCTATGTACAATCTACATATGATAAATAAATAATAATAATACTAATGCTTGCATCCATAAATAGATATGAAATAGAAGAACATTGATAAGAACCTTACTTCATAATTAATTTAGTACGTTTACATGCGACCGGTTTCGCATAAAACGCTTGTTTAGGCATTATCTAAAAGCACATTGAAAAATGAGAATTTGAGATTGAATTTTATAAATTCTATACATTTTCAGATTTTTAATATTAACATATTAAATGTTAGTGCTCGAAGAAGGACCTTACCCAAAACCAATTCTATATCCTTTTTTTTCAGTAGACGTAGCTTCTAATAACGAACCTCAAAGAAGTGGCGGCCCCATCGATTCCTCTCAACCAAAATCAATTATAGAGTGTACAATACACAAATAACAAGATATTTGTATATGAAATTGCGCGAGTTTTAATAAATAATCAAAATCAATGCAATAATCGGCGTATAAGTGATTTTTCTTTTCAGAAATAGCTTTGACATTGTGACCGTAATCTTAGCTTGCAGTGAGGTTAGTTCATATTTGAAATTCATAATGTAGTTGTTATGTTCAATTAAGTATTCCTTAAAATTGTCAGTAAGTTATATAGGTACACACTCTTGTTATGAGTTTTTATTTTTTCTGTTTTTTTTTTGGTCAAACGGCCTGTATATTTCCCCATATTTTCATGAGGAAATTGCTAGTTCCTTCAGTAAATTAGCGAATACTGCCACGCTATGTACTATATAGAATGTCTAATAAATTCTGGATTTTTATTGACCTTCATTGTCAATAATTTCATGGAAATTGAACGAATTTCGAAAATATACGGGCAGATTTTGTCGAATGTTTCGTGTAGCGCGCAATGAAAATAACACACAAACATTGTCTTGGCATAAACACATTAAAGTATAATGTAGAAATATTACGAAATATTTGAATATAATTTTATGATTTGCAGAACTTGCTTTTGAATGCTTTTTACAAAAGAGTATTCCTCTAAATTGTTTACGGAGCGAGCAGTAAGTGGACATAGAAGAAGATTGGCTTAGTTGAATACGTTTCAGTTTAACTATCGCCCAACATGCTCTCAAAATTTGGATCTTGTGTCATTTTCTTTTTTTCTATGTTCCATTCTTTTACTTCAACGTTATTCGCTTTGAAAAATACAATGCTCAAGTAAGCAACGTGTTGTAAAATCAATGAATCAAATGCGTAGGAAAGAATGCAAGCCTTGTGGTTCTGTTTTTGAATGATCAAATTTGACTTGGACAAAGGCGACTCGAACTAAAAAAGGTGTCTCTCTGCTCCTTTGTTATCAATACATTTGTCAAATATAAGTTGCCGTCAGTTGCAAATTAAACTTTAATCAACTAAACGCAACTGGTTCCTGTCTTGCTCTCTTTTTCTATATATCTCTACTATTGAGTTATTCCAGGTTGTATTAGGTCTCCCACGCTTATTTCTTCCAATTAACTTCGCTCACAATATCTCTATTGTCTTGTCTATCAAATGCCCAAATCAATTCAATTTTTTATTTTTTATTAATATTTTTACTAGCTTTACTTTTAATTTTTCCTTTATTAAATACTTTGAGTATTACATTTCCATTACATTTATCACGTACGCCTTTGCGTTAGAATGCGGTTTTCTCCCCAACTTATATGTATATTAAAATATTTGATTTTTCTATGATTTCCCTGTTGTTTCAAGAATTTCATGATATACTCAATTTGTTGATTTGTTTTTTGTATCCTATTGTTTATTTTTTTTTTCAATTATCCTTCTACTGCCAACGATATTTCCCTAATATATGCAAGTAGCCAACTATTTGATATATGCCTTGTTTAGTTCCACTTTTATCTCACTATCGTCACTAATGATTGGTTTTTCTTATGGTTAAATTTATTTTTAAATTTAAGTAAAATGAAAAACTGCTTGTTGCTACTTTTCCAGCAGACCGCGTGCGATATTAATCAAGTGCTATATGCATAAAATAGCGATTGATGCAAAGCAGATACTTAGCTCTATCAACAAGAAACGATGAAGGATACGTGTTTGCACGTGGTTTACACTGTAAATATCCACTTACGATATCGAGGAAAATATTGACAATCATATCTTTCCAGCACGTTCCCTATAACTATAATGCTTGAGCTAAGTTATGATTACACTTTATAAAATCCTATGACTGTTATCAATTACATAACTGTTTCCAATTACATATCGATATTAAACATTTACGATCGTACAACAACCACTTATTGTATGTAGTTCATAAAATATCGACAGCTATAACATATACTGAAAACTGCAGTTAGAGTGCCCATAAAAGATAAGGAAATTATTTTAGAGTGCGGATACTATTGAATTAGATAAAACACTTATGTAATAATGTTCCTTCCTAATAATACATCCTGGATTCCTTTTATGTATATTACGTAACGCGTACATGTAACGTCAAATATATATAGGCTGCCCAAATGATAGTACTTCCAACGTACCACTGCAAACACGATTAATCCTCCTACTAATAATGCTGGACTTCGGAAAGCTGTGCGCGCCTGTCCGTTGTAGAATTTAAATTCCTGTTGTTCGTCGGCGACGACGGACGGTGTGCCGTACCCGTATTATAACCTACACATCCCGATGCCATCGAAAATACACATTAAACAAATAATATTTCCCTATTAAGATCTGACAAAAATTAAAACTTAAGCACTGCAAAGCAGTATCTGCGAAGCGGTCGGTGCTTTTTTCCGTGGCGCGAATGAAAATTGCAGTGCTTGTTCACGAAGACCTTACATCGCCTAGTATTATCAAACAATTACTTTTATCAATATTGGTGCTTCATTTAGTTCATGACTAGTTACACGTCCGTTGCTCACGTTGTTCTCGCGGCACGTCCATTCTGTCTATCTTTCTTCCTTGTGTACTCGATATGTTTATACTGATATTCGTTTGTGTTTCAAACATTTAAGTATTTCATGTATACGGATTTACTTATTAATGTTCAATGGCATTAATAAATATATTTTTTTGTATCAGTAAATTAATAAAATAAATTTATTAGTTAATATAACCATTTTTAGCATTGAAGGGCTTGGGTAGTGATACATGGGTACATAGAAGAGCATCTTGATAGTCGCAATCATTATTAATATTAATTTTTGTTTTAATTTTATCAATTTCTTTCAAATCAGTGTCTTATGTTGTTACTCATCCTAAGAGTAACCTGTGGTGCAAATCGTTCAACATCACAGCATTAATTTGATTTGAATCTAACAACGATTATCAGGCTATTTGCTGCGGTTGCATAATTGTCAACTAATTTAAATTTTATTCTTTGTAAAAGCAGCTCGCCTTGTAATCTTCATGGTATCTATTTTCCCTGTCGAATACTAAAATTACAAGTTTGTCTTATATAAAGCTAATTCTGCATAAGAACATTTACAATTTACCAAAACCTTTATAATTGAAGCTATAACACATGTGGTACCGTTGGATCTCTCAACGAATCGTCATACCGGAAATGTAGTTGAGCTTCCAATAATGTCGAAAGGTAAAGGGAAACTTTAGGACCTTCCCTAAACTTATAGGTCGATTTTAATCGATTTTTAAACATCGATTAAAATTTTAATCGATAGAAATCATACATCTTCAGATAGTAAATTAATTGACGTCGCTTTGAAGCCGGACTACGTTCAAAAATCGCCATGTGGTTACAATTATGTAGTTATTCGAAGATTGTTGAGAAAAGGTGTGGGAATGCTTTGCGTACCTCAGGCAAATTGCATGTCGTATGCGAGGTTCGATTAATATCAGAAGTCACCAACGCTGGAACCAATTTGAACTTCGCGAAGAAATGTAATAATAGAACAGAGAGGAGCACAGTTGCAAATAAGATCGTCGGCGTTTTGAATGTTTAGCTTAGAGATAGTGTATTAATAATTCTACAATCACTTTGGAGCTTAAATGTTTTTAACATAGTGTTATTGTACATTTTGAAAGTTAAAAAATTAAGTTAAAAATTAATTAATTACGTTAATTAAGAGCTGAAGGTAATTGACATAAAAGTAGCATCTAGTAGAGTATAATTAACTTCTTGACGCTGAATTACAGCACATTTGATTGTTGTATAACCTGTGTTAGGTTATAAATATGTTTGGCGTAGTAACGTATCTTTTTCAAGAATAAACACATTGAGATAATAATAATAAGGGTTGATAGTTGCTCTTCTTAGCGTTGTATAACAATTGTTTATAAATGGATGTTTTTTAATAATCAATACATATTACTCTATGTAAACAAATACATATAACTATGTGTGTACATGAAACCATAAAAAATAGTTCAGATAACTTCAACTTAAAATGAATTTCATTGAATTACTATCTAGTTATAGTCCATCTCTTAAAATGAAAAGAAAAGTAGAATAAAAAAAGAAACATAAACAATCTATTCTTCAAAAAATAATAATAATATTAATGCAGATATGCATGTAGGCGTTCAGATGTACATTTACAGTGTCTGACGAAATGTAATAGTGATTACTAGAGAGGACAAAGGCAGATGAAATTGCAGCGACTAGATCGACTCGTGTCTATTCGCCTCATGAGAATGGATTCGTGTTGCCTACTGGTGTCCCCGAGAGTCGATAAAATACGAGTCTGTCTAGTCTCTGCAAAAAATTAATAATTCCATCTGTCTTTGTCATCTCCAGTGGTTACCAATGCCTGTACTTCATATATGCCGCACGATACTTGGTTTCTGTGTCTCTCAGACACCGGGAATTAAGGTGTGATGGTGCCCTTAATATTATATACGCGCATTTGCGATATTGAAGGCACGTTTAGGTAGCAAAATTCCTTCTACGTGCGAATTTAATTTAGGCATACAAATGTTGAAATTTATGCACATTGAACACAGAATTACATAATATAAATTTATACAAATACGCTCACAAAATATAATAAGGAGTATATAGGAGGAAGTAAATAATGAGAACTGTTCTTTTCATACACTTGTTCTTTAATATATACATACGTACTTATGCGTTTTGTTTCGAGAACTACTGAGTAAGCGAGCAAATAGGCATTCTTTTTATATGTCTAAATAAAGTAATCGGTTCTCCCTCTTAACACAGAATTTACACAGAAATAGGCAACTAGCGGCAGTTGATCTTTAAAATGGGAAATCTCATTAAATGAATTTTCTTTCTTAATGTAATGTGATGCAAGTAGATTTTGGAAGATTAGCAAGGAGATATATTACTAGATAATGGCTGTTTCATAGTATTTATTTGAATAAAAGTGAAATTTCACTTATCTTGAAGATCTGCCAAGCACTATCGGTTAAATAGTTCGCTAATAAAACGTTTAAATGTCGTGTAAAATCCCTCTCAAGACTAAATTCGTATTCGTTTGATATACTCACCTGTTTAGTAGATATGTGGTGACCCAATCACTCTCTTTGTTGCTAACAGGTTCCTCATGTTCCCGTTTGCTAACGGTTAGCCGATATGTTGTATCCTTCCTGTACTTCTAAAAAATAATCTAAAATTATCAAACCTCGAAGTATCGGCACACTCCGCGCCGCACAGGTTTAATTAATCATTCCGAAACAATTGCTTCGAGGACGCGGGGATCTCCTTTATTATTAGGACAGAATTTGTTGTTTGTAACACTAGTCCTGTAATTATTTCTTAAAATATGTTTGGTTTGCGTAATAAAAAATGAGGAATTTGTTGCATGCTTTGCGATTACATTGTAAGCGGTGAAGTAATATTTTAAGTCCATTTTATTAACTTAGCCGATAGAAACATCTATGAAGAGTATGTAACGAGTTACTATAATAATAATAATAAAAATAGTTTGTCTGAAATTTCCTCATTACTAACCGTTCCTACGAGCAAACTGAAGGAACCGCTTATTATCTCTAATTTCTTCATGGGGAAATTAGTAATTGAAGAAGAATATATAGCATTGGATCAGATTTTGCACAGTCGACATAATTTAAAATGAACAAAATTAACGTTTCTTTCCATTAAATTTACACGTTAAGAAGAAATACAAAACAGTTGATTCCTAACCGCGAATTACATGCTTCCTCATAATTGGCTCTTTATTTTCAAGCATTTTTATAAATTGTAAGAAGTAATATTGTAATCAAAATTTTAACCAATAATTTTAATGCATTTGAAAAATTATAACAATTCTCTTCTAATTGCTTGTCTATGATCAGGAATTGAGTTAACTTCCAAAGCTTAAAGCTCTCTAAAAAAGGGTTTTATTTATTTCCTCCTTAGTTCAATTTTGATTGCAATCCCCAATATTCCTTCGATCAATATGTTAAGTCATCCTTTCGTTTAAATTACACGAATTCGAAGACCAAGTTGATAAATAATAAATTATAATGGTGCCTGCCAACATCACGACCAAGTACATATTGACCAAACTAAAGGAATACACTATGTGACCCTTCTAAGATCTAATGCTGGCTCTGTATATGTTTGAAAAGAACATATTTCGATCAATCGAAAGTGAGGTTATTAAATTCCAGCGCTCGCTGCAGTTGTATGGTTTCAGTTTCGTTCTTTAGTTTACTTTTATAGTTGAAGGTGAAACGTTAGCTTTTGAAATTCGTGTCCACTTTTAATAAAGTTTTACTTTATTAAAAGTGGTTTGGGCTGTGCGGTGAAGGGTTCTTGAAGAATATAAGTTTGAGTTGACTACAACGCTTAATATGGAAATACCGTTCTTCTCTATTCAATTTAATCGGGGCAACGCAAAATATTGCACCTAAGGATACAAAATCTACACGAGTAGTGTTGCCATAGCTTATTAGTCGGTGGACTGGTCATTATTTATCAGATAGTTCTGACATCGCACCTATCGCTCACAGGTCAGGCGTCCGCATTATTATTAAACGTTAGAAAATAACGATAGAAAAGCAGAAGAACAAGAAGAAATTGCTTCACTGCGGTATTTCGTTTCATTTAGATAAAACCTTGCGCGCATTTTTACGAAAAGTAATCCAGCCGCTTTTATAAGTAATATTTACCGATCTAGTGCTTAGATACGTCATATTCTCCGTGCGATGTCTTATTGGTTTTCCACCGACCGTCTCTATTTTTTTCAATTCGTTATTTATTTAACGTCGTAAGAGAACACTAACGTAGATAAGAGTATTGAAATAAAATAATAATAAAAAAAACGACACAAGCAACACGCGTAATCTTCCGAGTAGATTCAGCAACAGCGGAATGTGTAATTACAATTTTATACAAGTTGGCCGTTTATTAAATATTTTATCTTCCTTTTCCCGTGATGAAGCGGGAGAAAAAACACGTAAAACTTGATACACAGCATGGTTTGCAAATTAATTGTTATTAGCGTAATTGCGTTCTCGGGACGCAATCAAATCTGGTAATCAACACCACTGTTGTTTAAATTGAAATTAATTGCAATATTTAATGTGCCCAAGTGAACGTATATTTAAATATTAGACATTACTAGGTTGTAACACATAAACTATTTTTTTCTTCATTTAAGGTGTCGTGCTAAAAATTTGGAGTATATATAAAACGTAGTAAAATTTTTGTCGTTACTTCGTCTTAGAAATTCTATTCATTAATAGCTGTGCTGGTGATTATGCTATGTTCTTCAATGGAGCATTCTTTCTTGATGCTACAGATTTCTTTGCCATCACTTCTGCAATTCCAACAGCTTTTTCCGTTAGCCTTTTGAGTTGTGGATATTTTCGACTTCTACTCACTACTTCCTTGCAAATTCTTGAAACTTGGTGCTACTAAACGTGCGGAACATTATTACAAATAACTACTTTAGTACTATAAAAACTGGTAAACATAGGTTTCATTCTCTTGATGACTTGTTCCACCGATTTTTTTTGTTATCGAGATTAGCCCAATCCAATTGGACGCATCAATAACTACTGAATACGAATGTGAATATATCAACACCAATTCTTTCCGAGGTTCGACTAGGTGTAAGGTAGTTCTTTAGTATTCCTTCTGGCAAATTCACGTCATTTTGCAATATCCTCCATTTATATTTGCTTAATATAATGTAAGTACAGAAAAGAGTTTTCTATTGCCAAGTATACATATTCTCCGAAATATTCTTACTAAATGTAAGACGGTACCTTCTTTATTCTAGAAAATGTACTAAATTCGAGTGAATAGGTGTTCCTAAATATAATAAACTGTTTCCTCGAAACTTTACTAATTTCAAAACAAAATGTACTTGAGAGAAACGTTCAGTTCCTTATAATTTTTATAATTTCTAGCGATATATGCTTGAAGTAATATATTTTTTTCTTTTAAGAACAGTAAAAAAGAATGTACAGGGATTGTTACATCTTGAAATTTGGTTGTAGGCTAAGATGGCAATGGTGGTTTGAAAAACCAACTTACTTTATTGTTAGGATAACTATATGTACTTTTCCTTTGTTGCTAAGTTAGAGGAATTGAGAAAGAAACAAATATGCTATGTTTTTTCATGATACTTTGCTTCTTTCTCAATTTGTACATTGTTAATTTATATGATCAATGATCTTTGACTGATGGACACGTATTATCTTAACGTGTCAATTTTCTTTTGTCCCTGTCGCGCACAGTATTTAACTGACAATTTTTTTTATAAGTAACAATGTATAAAATAAATAAATACAGTATTAACAACGAAAAGCAAGAATGAATACAGTAATACTTAAGTTTTCAAGACTACCATTATTAAAATTGCAATAATATTAAGGATTTAGTCGTGTTGATTGTAAATAATTGGTTGACGTTTCACCAGTAAAATGACTGATGAAGCGCTAAACATTTTTTTCCACCAATACGACTAACAACGAAATATTGTTATTTTATGAATAAATGCACAATTTTTTGTTCTAAAGAAAGAGTTCCTGTGTTCAAGTAAGTACCGTTCTTATATTAATGTCTGAATTGAGGGCGTATGATGTTTGTAATTACAAAGTCAGGGACTGGTATTAGCTTAGTATTCGTTTCAAGGGAAACGCGTTACTCATATGGAATTAAACTTTTCTCGTACCAAGTTAGTCAGGTGTTTGAATTAAACCGGTAGAATTTCTTGGAACTACAAATTTTACGAGTTCCCTTCAAGTAATTTACTTCCCTATCTTTAAGGATATAAATTTTCTCTACACAAGAAACTAATTTCTTGATATTTTAAGAAAATAATGTTCTACTTTCAAGAAATTTCTTTTTCGCTTATATATGAGTACGAGAGGCGCTTGTCTCAATTAAGGAGTTCTCACTTGGTTCTAGAATTCATTTCTATGTGCACCTTCTGGAACATTTATTTTCATTTCCAGTAAGGGAGAATCTGCTTTTGTCTCTATGTTGACGACCACTCTTAGGTAATAATTAACCCACATACGCGTAGTATATTCATAAAATGAACATCCAATGTCCAGCTGGTAACTTGACATTTCAAATATATATTTTATTTAATCAATATTTTATTAAACCCTTTTCCTTTTGTTTTTTTTTTATGAGAATTTTAAGCACTGAACTCGTCACCTGGACATCAAGGTAAAGGATAATTTTTGTAAATTTTTTATACAAACTTTCTTGTATTTTTCCCCACATTATATTCTAACGAGATTTTCAATTGTATTTTTACTTTACTTACTCACCTACCTCGCAAAATGTTCTACTTTAGGTATCCAGCTAAGATTTTTCTTTTTTAGTGCACCTGCATGATGCTACTGTTCCATATTTTTCTCCTTTCATTCGGTTTTGTTTCCTATTACTTACCCATTATTTTTATTATTTTTTTTTCCACTCATACTAGGTTACTTCAGTTTTTCAAAGACGTTATTTACTTTTAAACTAATAATTTCCTGTTCTTAACTTCCTTTGTTTTCTTCAAATTGTTCATCCCACACGCTTGTAATTTGTTTTTCAACTATCCGTCAACACCCATGGTTCGCACCAATACTAGAACTAATTCATAAATTCTTACCTTTGTTGCTTTTGATGCCTCTCTTTTATTGTAGAAGCCCAGTATAATGAGGTTTCTTTGCCTATTCTATTTATTTTTAGCTTCGAGGTATTTTATTTCTTTCGTTTCTCCTATTATTTCCTCCTGGATAATCATTTCCGCATTTTCTTTTTTCAGCATTTAAAGTCATTATTTAAGTTTTCTTGATATTTATTTTCAGATTATATTTTGCAAGTGTGGCCTTCCATTTCTCTAATCTCTGTTGGCGTTACCTTCCGTCATGTTCATACAGGGTGAGAACGTCATTATGTAGTAGTTCATTCATCATAATTGACTGTAGTTTTAGATATCCTACATATATTTCGCTGCTGTTCATTTCCCTCGTAAAAGGACGTTCAGACCCATACGATGAATGTCAATTCTTCGAATTGTGCCTGAATCTAAAAGAATCCGTCTTGGTTTTTGGACGTTGTAAGCGACGTATCTCACATTAAAATAGCAATAAACAACATTCCCCCTTTCTGATTGTTGCAGAAATTTGAATAGAAATCATGGTTGGAATTAACAAGCTGGGCTAGGTATACTGTATTGCAACTTAGGAAATTTCAAGTATACCTGTTAAAAAGTAAATTTATAATATAAATAAATATAAAAAAATTTACAGTATTAATTTACGTTTATCTTTTAATGCCTCAATTAGATATAATTAATAATAAGTAAGAATTATAAGAAGTAAAATATTTTTGTAAATCTTATACTACGTTTCTCATATATTTAATTACAAATCAAAATTACGACAAAGGTCCAGAAGCCATTAATGACTGTAATTAATACGCAGAGACCTGTACTGACACTTAGCTTAAAAGGAACACAGTCGGACATTGTAATACGATATGAGATGGGGGGTTTGAGGTCCAGGGTCGCCGATATCAACGTACATAGGCGAGGACGCACACACACACCCTCGCATACGCACATACACGTACATGTATATACGCCATCGCCCAGTGACATTAGCAAGCTAAGACGGTGGTTGGCAGGCCTGCTGCAGTAAGACATCGCGAACAGGGCGGACAAGTTACGGTCCATCCAGACTTTGCAGTCGTCCTATAATTAATCATACATTGTAATTAGTTCCTATGAGGACTGAGGACTGGGGAAGAAGGCGCATAGGGGATGGCGTGGTGGCAGTGGAGAAGGCGGTGGCGATGCCGTAGCGTAAGGGCTTAGGCTCAACTCTGTGACCTCGAGATATCTGGAGTGCGTTGGATGTGTTCGGATGTCTTTGTGTATGTTAAGTTATAGAACTACCGGTTGTCTTTGTCTGCGCTGTTCTTCGTAGGCTTCTTGCTTGCTCCTGCTGAATAATAGATACTGCCCCTTCTCCGCTGGCCCTCGTTTCACTCTATGCATAGCCTCCTCGTCTATCGTTTAAAGCGGGACCGTCGGTCGGCCTGAATACGTTACATTAGTGGTCCCCAAGAAAGCGAACGCACACACGTACAATCAAAATTACTATGACACGGGTTCCGGTTCCTTCTGACGGCTCCCAGGCGCGGAGTCTTCGTATGTGTGCCTGCCTTGCGCGCCCTCTCTCGGCGACCGCCTCTTTCGAATTCGCTTTTCAACACCCGGAGAATTAATCAAAGATTTATGGGCTCATGGTCATAAACATTCGGTCCACAACAAAATTACGCACGTATGCAGTACAGTGCGTGTACATGCCGACTATTAAAGTGCGGTGACGCTAGCAGATGTTGCATTGATTGCCAGGAAGAAATCACAGTTAAAAAAGTAGTTAACATCAGCCATGGGAAATATGAAGCGCTTTAATGTAATTTATCATATCTTTTACTATCTCAGTGACAACAACAAGCAATTGGTACTGCTCAAAGGCTAAACACTATATACAAATTATTATAGAAGGAAGTGTCGTATTATTATCTTCGACATTAGAAATACTAAAATTGTTAGTAAAATATAAAGACAGTTATAATAACAACGATAATACAGCAATAAGTGTGACTGAAAGTTAGATTATATTTTCTAATAAATTTTAATTTTAAATATTCTTGCTACTCTAGTTATTGTAGCATATATTTTACATAAATATACTATAAAAAGCAATGTTATTATAAAACTATTAAAAAATAGTAAAGCTTATGAAAATTACTCTTATTATACAGGCCGAGTCGCAAGGAACAGATCAAACTTCAGGAGTGTATTATACTCATGAAAATAGTATTCTTCTCTGGTCTTCTTTGGTCTTCAAATTATAACCTAATTACGCGATCTTGTAAATTGTTTAAGGTTTCGGTTGTTTTCGAGTTAATATGTCTTAATTGAAATAACGAAATCATTGCATTGAATATCGGTGTAACACAAAAAGTGAGGCACGTTCTAAATTAGAAGTTTTTTTCACCACTCATCACACTGGGTATCTGAATTAATCCTTCAATGGAGGTTCAATAAGTTGCTGTCTTGATTCAGTGTATTATGACAGCAACTTCTATTTATCAGTCAACATTTATTAACTTGTATTTATCAGAATTTTCAACAAATTGCGTGGGACCGGACCCTGGGTTTTTGTTTTTTTTTGTTTGTTTGAGCGCAAAGCTTGAGTTCCTGAAATGATTGCATACATTGCCAGTCGTTTTAAAGTAACACAGCGCATATAGGTTCGCTTAAAAACATCGACCATATTTGACACTCTAACAGGAAGTGAGCTGTCGAAGTGTACGCCTTTTCCATTCAACTAAGTTATTATCGATCGAATTTTGTCCAATTTAGCAATTTGTTTGGAACAGCTGATAACGGCAATGTGATATGTTCTACATTAACTGCCTACCTCAGAAGAAACTATCAACGGACTGGCTACTCCTTTTAAAATGTTAATTTTTCTTTATTCATAATTGATATACAAATACCATATTTCTCGCCAGTAAATGTACTAGTTAGTACCCTGTGTTATCCACAATACATTTTTCGCACATTTGTTGTTCACGGAGTCCAACGCAAGTTGGAGACAGCTAGTAGGAAATACATCGTAGTCAGAAATTCAGGGAAATGCTTAGGTAGGCTGATTCTATGATTATTTTCAATAATCCTCAAGCTATGGCACGCTTGGGTAAGAAAAAAGGTTGCTTGTAATTTAAAAATAGCTAGTTACGTTTGTCAGTGTAACATTTCTTTTTTTATTTTAAGCATCCCTAGCATTTTTCGGTATGTACTTTCAATAAACACGCTGATATGTACACTGTATTTGGATTTTGCAATGGAAACGGCCACATGGCAAAACACGAATATACATTCTATTCAGCACCTACCCAGCAACATATTCTGATGATTTTTAGAGACTTCGTGAATTAGGAAGATTTGTCCACAATTAATGATTTGCAAGCAGATCAAGGTACCGTCGTATACTGTTCAAGTAGAAGAAAGTATTTTAGATAAGTTTCAACTAAGACAACAGTTCGATCGATGCTAACAGAAAATTTTTTAAGACCGTTTCGTGTGACAAAAGTGCAACGATTATGTTGAGTTAGTTGAGGGAATCATACAGTAGCGCCATCTTCTTGAGTAGTTAGATTTTTAGTTCGGGGGCGATAAAAATCCCAAAGCGGTTAGAGAATAAAGTCATCAAAGAAATGAAGCGACATTCAGTAAGCATAGATATGTACCCTAAACCTTCGCATTCCAGGACCAACATTTCTTTCGAATAGACTGAAGGCAATTGAATAAAAGTAAATGTCCCGGAGGAGGCTGTGGGTAGTATTCAGAGCCAACATGGTTGACATGCACGTGATGCACGTGTTCATAGATGGATCTAGCGAATGGACGAATATCGTAGCCAGCAAGATTACTAGTTAGGCCGTTTCAAAGGAGAAAATATACGCAAGGCTTCCGGTTAATGAACACAGATAATTAATAGAACTAACGCCACAGTTCAATTAATTACCCCCGATATATAGCAACGCGTCCTAGATTCAATTCCACAAAGACTATAGATTTGTACTCAAATAGCTACCAGCTTGATGATTTACATTAATTAAGAAGTATTATTATTACTCGTATAAAACTCGTATCTTGTCATGCTATTCCAACTAATTAATTACTTGTTTTATAAGGTGTTGCCGATTCTGCACTTCTTCTAAGTAAGCATATAAACTATCAGTAAGAGAAGTGGAACGTTCTTTAATTGGATCCAAAAGAAACGACAGCAGAAGACGTGTAATCCCTTTTTTCTTTTAAGAGAAATTTGAATAAATATAATAATAATAATTTTGTACCTTATTTGTAACAATGTATGAAAATACAGTAAATCAATAATTATACAGTTAATGAGGCGATTTTCCAAGATGCCCATTCAAATGTGTGATTCAAAACGAGATGCTAGCTTTGTTTAGGCAAGGATTTCGCAACAATTTTATTGTCACGCGACCTTTTAATTTGTATAGCAGTATCAAATTATTTCGATTTGTTGCAATTTTAAAAGTTTCTTCTTAATTTCTTTTGTTATTGCAAATAATGTATACGTGTATGATCGATTGTACGAAATTCTCTTTCGTCCTAACCTTAGTGGCGATCAGACGTGAATGCGGTAAAGTAATATCAAATTGGTGAGTACGTTCCAATTATTTTTCTCGAGTGTAGTTAATTAAAATACCTACCTTGCAATATTATCTTCTTATCGAGTTATTTAACTTGATTTTGAAAATTTCTTTGCCTTTTCTTAATCCTATTTTTTTTTTTTTTTTTTAATTTTTCTTAATCTTAACTTCTAACCTCAATAATTATCTTACATTCAAAATTTGGTAATTTATTTAATTTTTTTTTCTAATTGCCCAAGTTTATTGTTTTTTTTTTAATTGGCTCCGTTATTTTCACCTTTTTTATTTTCCCTTCCTGATTTGATTCATCAGCTTCTGTTAGCTGATTTTTTGCTTTTTCTCTTTTTTTTGTATTTTGGCGTGTCTACAAAAGAACCACAGCAATACCGGGAATCATCCCAAGAACGACAGCAATACCAGGAATCATCCTAAGAAGGAAAGCCATAGCTGGAATCTGTATCTTTTTATTATTACTATTATTTTTAATATTGAATCTAAAATAAATATCTCCTTGACTCACATTGGCAGTGTGTTACATCCTTCCGAGTTGAGAGAAGGTGCAACAAAGTTATTTTTTTTTGTAGCTTTTTTTAATAAAAACTTCTGGCACCTTTTTGACGTAATTTTCTTTTTGAGAAAGATTTATACCCCACCGTGAGCGCTGTTCTAGTTGGAGGCGCGAAATGTGATAATTCGAGTTACATATTGTCCAATAATGCTCCGTATTCTTCTCAAAGACTCCAGAAATATTTTGATTCATCTAATCACTAACTAGTCGCGGTACGTTAGTATCCTTAATTTATTACCAGGTAGAAAATTGTAGCTAACATGGTTTAAACTTATTTCGAAGCAAAGTTCTCCAAATTCGAGATTGAGGCTATTTTAATTCCGGCGCCACTACGCATGTATATGTAGATGGACTGTTATTTATTTAAAAAATACAAGATTAACTTTGGAAAAACACATTTATTCAACCATTTGTAAAATATTCCTTTTATTCAAAATCCTCTTAAGAAAACGCACAGTGGTAAATGATCCGTCGTTGGCCAAGTTTCTACCAAAGTCTAGGAAGGCGATAATGTGTACTTGCTGGTTATTCTGGATCTAATTGCAAATATTTTGTACTTGTTGGATTTTAGTTTGATGAATATATAAACTTCATATATTTTATTAGTGTAGGTGGTATGGTAGCTTTCTATTGCCAATAAATGATAATTTTCGTGGTTAACTTGTTTAATCTTAAAATCCATTATTCATTAATTAATGCATGGTATCAAAAATACATTATACATGGTTAAAGTCACAAGAAGGAACTGAAGAAGGAAAAATAAGGAAGTTGATGATAACTAGAACAAACCGAAACGTTATCTATAAATTCCGACTACACCACTACATAGAAGATCGAATGTTGCTCGCAGGATGTATTTTAGTTTTCCTTTACAAAATTAGATAAATATGGTAGAGGTAAATGAAGAAAATGATCTTTTTTCTTTTTTTTTTAATTCTCAAATGTCATTTATCTTCGTGTTCAAAACGAACACAAAATTTAGCAACTTTTGCAAATTTAGATCTACCTTTTGTTTCCAGTAATAACTGAGGATACCATGGTGAGAGTCGAAAATGAACAATTTATTTGTCTATCTGATTTAATACTTTTCTACATGTAGAAAATGAATGCACGATTTCTTATTATTTAATTAATTTAAATAACTTAAACTGTATACTTACTTCATTGAAATATTAATAATCTACGAGTTTTCTTTATTATACGAATATACTGCTCCATATAGCTACATTTATCAAATGGAACTGGCAACGTCTTGAGATCCAAGATATTTCAATCGGACAATATCCATTGGAACAATGAAGCCACTGAAACGAACTTAAAATTTCCTTATTAATATATCTCTGGCCAGAACAGGGGATAATTAGAAGACAATGATAGGACCAATCTAACAACACAACCCACCAACTGAGAATATATATGATATCTTATCTATTCGGCGGGCCTCTACAGTTGATATTCGATATCTGGACGCTGCTGAATTGTAATATACCCTTTACATAACACATCCTATGGTCCGGCACACACTGATTTCCATACTGACTGATGTTAGTTAGGTCTTCCTTACTGTTCTCCGGTACATTCCCGACCATCGGACATCTCTCAAGTTTGTGTAAGACGACAGGTATACTCACCGCACCAATCACCCATTGTTCTCAACTTGCGCCTTACATTTCGCATATATTAATTGGATTAGGTGACTATTGATTTTCTCGTATTATCCGTGTGCTATCTGTAAAGTGCCACGGTTTATCATAAATAATTTAAATTGTTTGTACACGTAATTGAAATTCACCAAGGTAGCGGCTATAACAAGACGAAGCTTTAGTTATGAGTTGCGGTTAGAGGCAAAAAAAAATTGAATTAAAACAGTTGGTATGTTTACAATTTTTTTTTATATCGTCCGTTTGGCAATGAATTAATTCCTGTTACGGTGTTTATGGATGTTCTTGTGTGTGTGTGGATTGTCCTTGTTCATTAACTCTTCTCCTCCTTCTATTAACATTATTTTGGAACGTTGTAAAAACTGATTTCATACGGATTTTGTTTCAAACATTAATTATTCTGTAATGGGCTAACTCCATAATAGACCAAGACTAATACCATTGGTTTACCAGTGCCAAGACTATTAGTTTACTGGCGTTGCTAAGTGTGTACACCAGTAAACGTAATGTTTATTGGCCATACTGTTATCGATTCATCTTTAGTATGGAATGAATCCATAGGACATTCGTTGTAACCATTTATAATCTATCCTTCACAAAAAAAATTTTCTGTGTATGCTGTGTCTATCTCTGGAGCTATGGATGTTAAAAATATGTATTATATAGTCCCCGGATGCGGTAAATATATAGTACGTATAACCCTGTCAATGGGTTTACCTGTTACCCTGTTAATAGTGTTGGGAATAGCAAATGAAAGGTAAAAAAAAAGAAATAAAGCTCTGTGTTGCTTTTGTCAATGTTTAACGAAAAGAATTAATGTTTCTTTCTTGTATGCTCGATCTGTTTAATGGTCAAAAATGCTGTAAGTCTGAGAACAACCCAATTACTGTCGGATAAACAACATTGAAAAGAGTCGTACCATTGGACTGTGTAAAGCAAAGCAAAAATTTGATGATACCACTAAGCGTATACAAATTAATATTGCTACAGCTATTCGTTGTTGGAGACTTTTGTCTCAAGAAGATAGGTAACAATATAAAGAAGTCTTTGTTCCTCCTAGAAGAACCACTTAACGAAATGATAAGAAATTTGCCCTTAGCGACTGGCACAGTTTGTTTGAATTTTGGTTGATTTCCCATCATCGTTAGATTAACACGTTAATAGAAGGCCGCCACTATTTACGGTTATTACTTTTTCCAAATTTTCATCTTCCAATCTTGAGAATGTTAATTTAGCTTATGACATTGGTGGAATCGCTACTGGTAAAAACAATGCGAAAAGAAAAAGACACTAGCTAACGTTTTCATATTGTTCAATTAATGCCGCTTATCTTCAAAGATAGCACTAAAATATTTTATGGCGCCGCTATGTGCCAAGTGATACAATAATGCTCCCTAAGAAGTAGCTACAGAAATAGATCAAAATAAACAAATAATTAATAATAGCAATAATATTTCATGCCTTCACATCCTCCAACAGCTTTCGCTAATTTTAGGGGGCATCGGCCTATCATGAGTTATTAGTATCTACGCCTTAAGCTATTTACTCTGAGAGTGATGAGCCCGGGTTTCGAACTCGGTACCCCAAGACTGTTAGTGCGCTAGCCATTGCGCCACGAGTCCCGTCACTGATTGTATTAACACGTATTAACAAATCGCTATTAATTTCGCAATAGGCGATAACTTTTCAAGAATTTAGTTTTTTAAATATTTCGGAATTATTGAATGATTTGTTACTTAACAACTAAATATTCTAATTTTTAGAATAGCTTTTCTTTAGAGTGAGTGTAGATGTGATGATACAATTGTTTTTCTTTTAATATAACGATAGCGTAGCCATTCAGGATTCAGAAGCAACGCTTACGTAAGAATCATCTTAAAAATTGTAAGATTTATACATCTTAAATGCGCTCCCTATATTAGTTTCCGTCTTTGATTCGAGATATACCAGCACAGACGTGACCCGGTAAAACTCTCAAACATACACTTTAACACTGTAAAGTTGACCCAGGCGGCTGTGCAAATACAAGAAGAGGGCGGTTGTTCCTCATCTGCATAACCGGGGGTAAAAACACACGCGTTCGGTCACTGCAAACTGTTCATGGCCCGCAGCATAACTAAGGGTTGTTTTAGGCTAAGCAATCCGAGGGTGGGTCCATTAATCTTGCCTCATCTACGGTCGGCTCCCCCATTGCATATTCACGTCCACACATCACGGATTGCTGGCCAGAGTCTCTGCCGGCACGGCGAGCAAGCGGTGTGAGAAAAGGGACTCCAAGACTACCAGCTCTGGTTCATGCATGCGAAGATTTACTTAAGACGATCGTTAATATATAGTCGGTTTCCAACCGGAGTACTGGCAAAATAAATGTTTATGAGTGACGAAGATATATGATAGCGTTATTCCTTCCTCGCTTATAGGTTTACTAGCCGGACTATCTGAACTAATTGCATAAGAAATTAGTTCCAGAATACAGGGGGAAAGTAATATGAGAAGGGTGAAAACCATTTTGCTTTTTACTGTGTAATTTTAATGAAATGTAAGTCTCGAATTAAAGGAGCATATTATACGACCAGAAATATTTCTATTTAATCTTATATCTGTGCAGAAAAACATTCTAAGATCGATTGAACGACGTATATTGATCTTAAATGCTTATTATAGAAATTGCTGATGATGAACTGTATTTTGGCGGATATTAGTTCATTTTCAAGCAAAAGAGAGCAAAGACTATATATTAACATATTTTGAAAATAAAAAGCAAGAAATTAATGCTAACTACAGAAATCAGGGGGAATGAATTTACGCAAAGCCCCTGTTTCCATACATACGACGAGTAACCTTTGAACACGCGCCTCTATTCAATATTCATTATACATTCACATATTTCAATTATTTGACATGAGCAAATTTTTCAAAATACGTAGTACACCTTTTTTTACAATTTTTATTCCACTCACGGACTATTTTCAAAAATGTTATTATAATACTTGCTTGTAATGATCTTCGTTTTTATTTATTCACGTTTAAAAACGTATTCCGTTGATATTTTAATTGCGGAAAGGGATTATTCCTTTTTTGCAGAGACTAGATAGACTCGTGTCTATTCGCCTCATGAGAATGGATTCGTATTGCCTTCTGGTTTCCCCGAGAGTCGACAAAACACGAGTTTGTCTAGCTTCTGCAAAAAAGTAATAATTCCATCCGTCTTTGTCCTCTCTACTGATGACTTTATTTGTCTTATACATGTAAGTAAGACGTACCTTTCTTAAAGAAAATGATCAGTAAATAACAAAATTAGCTAACGGAAACTTTAATTATATTTCTTCATTTGAAAATCAATGCACCATCATCAATGCACCAACATCACATCAATGCAAATCAATGCATCAATGCCTGTCGACGAACTTAGTGTTACTCACATACGTTAATTAAATTACTATGATAAGCAAGGTAACCGTTCTGATTTACTATATCTTCATAATATCTCTATGGAAACGAAAAAAGTTTTCGATGTATACTGAGATTAAAAGTATAATCTTTTTTAATGAGGATAAATAAATTGTGAGAACAAGACTCATTTGATAATTCTTCGATAGTTTCCGAAAAGTTCAAATACGAAACTAATGGATCATTAAAGTTTCCTCCAACATTAACATTATAAACACTAGTCAAGGTTTACGAAAATAGAATATCTAGTTTTGAATCAGCTTCGAGCCAAGAATTTGAAGAAAAGACATCGAAGTATAATTTTTAATTGAAGAATTACAGTAGTTACAAAATTCCTTACTTGGCCAAATATAACAAATAAATTCAAAAGCTTAACAAACATAACTAACATTTCTAAATAGATAAATTCATAAAAAGCCATTGGATGAAAATTTGTTTAAAACTTAAAACTTTTAATGTTCCATTATTAATTCAATAAAATATCGCAAACTTTTCCACGCTAATAAATCTCTATCATTTTTATTCGATTCTATTCGTAAGAAAAACCAAAATAATATTTTGTTAATTTTTCTAAATATTTCTTATTCCTGAATGGTTTAATTTTATAATAGAGTCTCGTTATGTGCAATACTGGCGTATATGAAGCATACAAATAATTTTCAATTTAAAAGTAAAAATGATGAACCCCAGAAATAAGCAAAACTTTTCATTAAAAAATATTCGGATCAGATATTTTTCATTTCCGATTGTCTAATACAGATTTAAATGTTTAGATAACAGCAAGCGCCAAACGAATACGGACATTTTTCGAGTTAATTCTAAAATAAAAAGATGTATTCTAAATTTAATTGATTTATGGTTTACATCAAAATAAATTTGAAACTGAAGCTATTCTTGTAGCAGACGCCTAAATATAAAAATATTATTTACGGTACTGTCGTAGTAAGCACTGAATTTTATAAGAACAACAAGGGAAACTATTTCGTGAGTTAACTACGAGATATAAATAAAGGGAAAAATAACAAAGGAGCAAAAAACTCCAAAAAAGTGAGGATAATCAACTAAATAAGTAAATTATCACCACACGGCAACGATCAGACTGCCGTTATTGTGTATTGCGCGGTTTCTCCGCCCTTTTATAAATAACTTATAACTTATAACTTTTATAAATAATTAATTTTAGTGACCAGCGCATGGTGGAACTTTCTATTGTGGTATATATCGAAATACAGCTAGTCGGTGACAATTTTGACCATTTTGACCATTTGGTATCATATTGTAGTATTCTTTTCTGAATAATGATAAGGCTTTAGTAGAGTATTATAAAATTTTGTGAACATCAGTGTGGCTTACAACACTATCGGCAGAAATGAATTTTAAAGCAAAATATTAGGAATATACGTGTGGCTTAATCTATGGTCCCCGGAACCTGATTTGCATAATGCAATTGTCACCACGTATTAAAACATTACGAGGCCAAAAAGTCTAAAGACACCAAATTGGAACATATCCTCTAAATAAGGTATCTACATCTATACGTTTTAAATAACACTAGAGAAATTGTCAAACACACAGTATTTCGAAATAATAGAGGTACGCACTTTTTGTTTTATTTTGCGGATAACAAGTAATCCATAAAATTAGTTTAAGACACCGTTTGTGTGGTTAGTGACAGATATATTTTAGTAGCGTATTGACAGTATGCAGGGTGAATACAAGTCAGTGTTAAAGCTCTACGTTATGCAAATCCTTAGAAAATGTTGAGACGAGAACGTTAAACCAAATATGTTCGCTGGAGCTTGCATTTCATTCATTATAAAACGTTTCCTTATTATTAATAAAAAAACAAGGTGTTGTTGTTTAAATTGCAATCTTATTAACATTTTTTTCACTACAATACATTTGGCAGAACCTCTAATTAGTTCGTTAAATTAGGCAGCACTTTTTAAAATAATTTTAAAATGCCGCTGTATACAACAATGTTTGTCAAACAAGTCACGATATGCAAACCTTAAACTCAAATCTAAGCACATGCTACATGGGGAGTAGAAAGGTTATAATGCATCTATGATTTTGTTTGACTTAATATGGTAGCGCTGAAAATTTAGACTTTAATGAAAATGATAAGAGTGTTTTTGTATCATTTTTAAATTTTCGCGACTCTTTTGCAAATATCCAGGAAACTAATGAGGAACGAAAGAGAGACGAATGTAGAATCCTGATCAACACCTCGGCTAAGGTATAAGCGCAGAGAGTATATGCATACTTTGACAACGATCGGACAAATATGCTCAAAACAGACAATAAGGCCAGCACGGTCGCGGTAAATTTATATTGATCTCTACTCTCTCTCTCTCTCTATCGATCGCAATTTCGGGGATATAATGTTGTCTTCTCCTCCATAGTCATCACTCCCACAACTATAATCGATGTTACAATTTCAAAAATATCCTCTTCGCACTACTTAATTATTCCTTGCGGTTCCTTTTTACCACACAAAACCATTCAAATTGTGTTACCTCAGACAGTAATCAATTTAACTGAACCAACTGCGCAGTAGAATGCGTGGTTTGGTCCGAAAACGTAGGCGAAAAAAACCCTTTTCATTACGATCATAATAGATCTTGAAGGAAGTCATCATAATTTTTATTCTTCCAATGAAATTATTTCATTGTGAGAATAAATCAATCTACACTACGAATCTATCTATGCTATTACGTATAATTTTCTCCCCACATAAATTCTATACTGCGAGGTAATTTTCTTTTGATAATAACTTGATAATTGCTTTAATAATTGTTGTAAACAATACGTTGTCGGTGGAGTAATTGTTCGTGTAAATAGAGTTTGTACAGGCTTTGTTTAAGTTTCTGTTAATATAATATGTTACCGTTGTGGACGAAATGTAAATTATTAAAACTTTCAAGACACATGTTGGTGTAAAGTTGGAACGGTCGAACAACTAGAGACTGGGTATAGTTAAGAAGACGTACGTAGAGAGTAGGGTTCTGACAGGACCTGCCGTCCTTGTGTGTGACTCCGGCAGGACTTGATAAGACCAGGATAGGTCGGTTTGCGAGCCCAGGATCTTAGTTTCTAATTTACATACAGACTTGTACTCGCTGACAGCCCGGCCATGGACGAGTTGGCTTTAACTTAAACTAAACATATCGATTATTGTCTTCGGCATTCATAATCTACACGAGCATCAAACATACGAACTGCTGTCAGTATAGATCGCCTTGGGAAACTACGTAACGCTTAATATAAGTTTAACTGGCATTTAATTTCATCGCCGTTGATCGTAAGTAATATATTAACAGAAATAGTCGAATTATATAAGTTCGATTTTTATGCTTATTTAAGTAAATTATTGCTTTCAAAAATTCATATTAAACCATTGTAAAGAGGTATTGGATAAAATTTTGTGCGTTATATGCCATAATACATTAAAAGAAAAAGGTAACTCTCGAGTGATAACTCTTCTTCGCGTGTGTTGTTTTATAATGTACTAGTACACATGCGATAAGAGAATTGGCCCTTGAGGACGGTGTCAGGAAGAGTTATTCTTCTCAAATATGTTGTGCCAAACAAAATTTTTTCCAGCACCTCTTAATAAGGATTTAATATGCATTATTGGATGTTATAGTATGTTGGTTTGTGGAGAAGCGCTACGACAGTCACGGCTTGGAAAGACAATTTCTTGTAAGTACGTTCAACGCTATAATTACATTTTATATTGTCTTAGCAAACCAATGAGATAAGTCTATCTCGAACTTACTTTCAGCTCTTTCATATTAGTGGATCGTGTGTCATATTTATCCTTAACGCGAGCTTTATGGCAGCGGCGAATACATCTTCAAACTTCGACGTTTCACCTTTTCCACTATTCTTTTATCCTCAGGACCTAGAAAAAGGATTCCTTTGAAACTAAAAACTTTTATTTAGAACATATTTTTATGAAGGCTTCCCTAAAGAATTATTGCGGTGAATGTTTTATATGGGTGGGTATATAGAAGTACAAATGCATAATATGTAGATGTATATATGTTGTGTATATTACATAAGAATATCTGTACATAAGATATTTGTATTAGTGTTTGGTGGAAAATTCGCTATATTTACATCTGATTCGAGGTGGATACGCCTTCTCTATTATTCTACTGTTATCCGTGTTTCAAACCTTCTGTTATTTCAATTTATTCCGCTTCATTTTGGAGCTAAGAATCGAACTCAATTTGAAATTTTCGTAAACCTGTATTAAGTCCACAATTTAGTGAGAAATTCAAAGTACCGAAAACAGAGGATTTTTAATCTGTTGTGTAAGGTTACTGGTTAAATAGGTACATAGAACATATGAGTTTGATAAGTTTGATATTAGTCTACGTTAAAAATAGTCTTAATATAGTACTTGAAACTCGTATAATCCTTAAAGTAGGATATATTTGATTGCAAGTAACCTAACTTGATAATCTGCTTTTGGAATTAAAATTAAAAACTTTTAAGCAATTATGGTGACTAATACAAATAGATGATAATTTAATGTGCCCTTATTGTGAGATTATACTTTATACTTTCGTTAACGGGCTTATAATTACATTTCAAGATTTCGTGCAAGTGACCTGCATCGTTCTTGATGTAGTTCGAGCACAACTTTTATCAATCGACAATAAATTACGTAACCGATAGTTAAGATGTTTAGGAATAGCAAGAAAAAGTTACAATAACAAAAACTTGAGAATTGCTGAACTTGTAAATTGCATCAGATGCACATGCTGTTACACAAGTATAGTTAAATCTGACTTAGACATCAATTGCCACACGTGGAGGTCGCAAGTTTACATCACCTTTTGGAATTGGTTTGTTACACCATATTGTTTTGAAGAAGCTTACAAACACCTTCTATGTACGTGACTACCTAAACAATTATTTTTCATGGAAAATCTCGTTCTTGATTGGTTCTTTATTCCTTCCCAAAATAGTTTTACTCCTGGGGGAGAAATTATCCCGAAAATTGAATGAAGAGCTTTTGTTCAGAGTACACGTACCTTACTTCGTTAATCACGCAACTGGTTTCGTAAGATTGCGTTAACTAAACCTGCAGAAACGAGTACAGTTTCCGTGCGCTTCACAAAATTGGCAAAGGCTGGATAGACTCGTGTGTTTTCGACTCCCGAGGAAACCAGTACGCAACAGGAACCCATTTTCATGAGACGAATAGACACGAGTCTATCTAGTCTACGACGCGCAATTAATTTCTCCAGGTTTAGTTATGACGACATCTTTCTGGGTTTAGTGTCTCATGAAAAATTAATATTCTAACGAACACCAACCTTTTTAGAACAATATGGTTTCTATACCATAACGTATGAATTTTGTCTGAGCTAGAAGATTCGCCTGAGAAGAACTTGTCAAGGATATTGTCATCATTGATGTGATTTTTCTAACGACTTGCGTTCTCATTACCTGACCGTAACAATAGAATTATTTTGAAGTTGTAAAAACCAAAAATTGAGTATAACATATATGACATCAACTAATACTACTAATACTACTTACTGAAAATGCCGACGCGGTTTCAAGCCGGAAATCCAACTTCTTTAAAAGCTTCTGTGCTTTTAAATCAAATATATTTAGTTATCCTAAACTCTTCGTTATTTTCTGGATGTGCTTATCGGTTTCGCGGCTGGTAGGTTGATATGTTACGGTTCCCTTATCTACTTTTTGAATTAAAATTTAAAGCACTTCGTCTATCATAGATAAGAATATTAGCTTGTTATAATCCCAGAGCGTCTGTAGATGCTGTGATTTTGAACATGTTTAATTGTTCATCAACATGCGAATTGAGACTCGAAACTATATTGGACCCACTAAAAAAATTCATTTACAGGAGTCAACGTTTTGCAACTACCTTCTTCTCGTTGTGTATTAGACGAAATAACTTTTTTATTACCATAATAGTTGAGTAAAAATTAATTATTTTTAAATACAACGGGAACAACGTATGTAAATGTAAGTCCTGTGCAGGAATGTCTGATAGAAAACTTGCACTTTAATTATCTACTTGATTATATCAAAGAAATTGTTTGTTTGTAATTCTTATCAATTGATTGAATTATAATTGATAAGAAATTGCATTATATTGAATAAATAATTATTTTTTTTTTATTTAAAATAATAGCCTTCTCCATTTGAATTTTTTAAGATAGAAAGTATAAAAATTTTGAATTTTCTTAGTTTCCACGTATTTAATTCCATGTATAAGTAATAGAGAAGTTAGGCGAATACGGATATCAATCCATATTTTCTGTGCTTATCAATCAATATTTTCTACAGCTTTATATAACCAAACTCGTCCTACAATTACTTCAATCGTCAACTTTTACTCTTACTTTATACAAACAACTCGATAGACTGCGGAACAGTGCCTTTTCTCGTTCCCATTCGCAAACTTCGTATCAATTATCGTGTCCACGTGGTGCGATTTTACGAACGCAAGTTTAGAAGAGCGAACGCCGACAAACAATAAATTGTAATCACATGTGAACTGTTGACCCTAATATAATGCAACAAAGGAACGTAATAAGACTTCACTCAACCTTTGTAGACCCCAGGTATACACTGTTAAAATCATTTAAAGCCAACAACACGCAAAGGCGCAGTGTGCTGTATCTGATCGACGTCTAGTTTCTACCAATAATCAGTTGATAAAATTCGAGCATTTGAAATTTAGGAAAGCAGTTAATATGATTATAATCACTATTAGAATACACGAAACGTGACTTTTACGTAATACGCATTGTTATGTATAATTTTAAGCGCTGGTTTTGTATTTAATAAATCATTTGGAAGAGAAAGTGAAACAAACAGAAAATTTTCAGTAAAATACTGCAAGTTCGAAAAACAATACTTTCACGGTAGTATGTAACACCTATTATTAACGCTTTGATGGTCTATTTTGGAGCTCCAATAATTTTAAATATATTTCCTTGTTAAATACGCAATTTACGATTATAAAATTGATTTTACATAAAAAATTCTGGCAGTTAATGTTTTATATTGTAGAATATTAAATGAAAACATTAAGAAATAACTTGGGATAGTTCGAGCCACGTCCACTCTTACTAAGAACGGAACACCGGCAAATCGAAGATCCAGATTTCAATTAAACTGGAGAAAGTAAACGAGAATCTTGGTATAAGAATTATACATTCTTTCTTTTGGGGTTGAGTCGTATGGTTTTGTGTTACAGTAAAATTCATATTTCTTTAATGATTTATTGATTATGATATTAATTATTTATATTAAAATTGATATTTGCAGAGATATTAATTTTTGTAACTTTTTTCAAATAAAAGTGAATTTCGTTTATCGCTACCACTTTCGAATTAATGGCGTTATAATTGATTTGTTCAAATAGGACCCTCCTATTTTGGCATTAAGAATAAAAAGTCTTAAAAAAATGGGAGACCAGGATAAGGTGTCTGTATGCTACGGTCCCTGTGGTTTAAAAATGAAAATTAATGTAGATGAAAGAAATTAGCTCATAAACTCACCAGTTCATTCATTAAAGTAGATGTTCGTATTCCATTTACTTCTTACCAAAAATAAAGGCGGTTATGAAATTCTTGTCTCTAGTGACATGGCTAATTTAAGCCCTAGATCACTGCAAAATACTCGTGACTTTAGATCCACCCATAGAAACAAATCCAGCACTGTCTCCTTGGATTAGAAAATATTTCATCTAAATATTGCCTGACAGGCCGAGCATATATCAAAAAGACCCATTAGGAACCCATTCATTTAGAAATAACGCAAAAAGACTAGATACAAGATCGAAAGAATTGGTCCCAAAATATGCTCTTTTACAATGCTTTTATATTTTGTATATGGCACTCTCGCATTAAATGAGGATTTCTTTCAATCCATTATCTACCATTATTCTTGTGCTCTTCTTCATGCAGCTAAGAAATGGATTCGTCACCGAAAAGAATGTTATTCTATAAACTCAGTTGGTTTGTTAACGCTTCAAGGATGTCTTTGCGCAGTCGTCTTCATTGAGTTGTGTAATATGTGGTAAAATTATTTTGTACCTCTAGTGCCACATTCAACGGTACGCTCTAATTGACTCTAGGATGTCTTCTATCACTACTTTCACGAAGATGTTCGATTCCTTCAAATTTTCGGCAGCTATTTCCGGTATAACCGGAAGGCGGTTTTTTTGAAATTTTTGGTGCAATACCACAGCATGTGGGTTTTAAGATACTGCCAAGTTTACAAAGTGTATTAAGGTGGCGCTTTCGAAAATGTGCTTTTTGGAATAATTCCTTCGGCGTCTCGGGAAATTAAGTGGCAAGTTCTCCTTTGAATATGAAAGAGGATTAAATTTTGAACAATTAGAAGATCCGTGTGAAGCGTGGAATACTAGAAAAGTGTTAAGACCTGACAACGTTCTGTCCATAATGTGAAAAATAAAAATGAAAGAAAATGAAATCGCTATACCAGTTACATAAATGGCATCGATACGGATAAATTTCGATTCTCTACAACATACGTTCTTATAAAATCTCAAAATTGCATTGACGATGGAAAAATAATTCATAACATGAGTCTTCGACGCTGATCTTTAGATGTTAAATGAGAAATTGTAATGTATTCTTTGTAGCATGGATTGCACCGCGATCTTTGGTTCGGCTTTCCTGCTTTTATGTGTGATATGTGAATTAGACTGGACTAGAACAAACAGAATTGATATGTGTGTCACATATCAATTCTAGTTGTGATTGAACAATGTGATCAGAAGAATCTTTGTTGATGGAAAAAGCTACCGCAATTACATATACTTATCTACTTCTAATTGGGAAAGTATTGAATGAAATACTTATAACCGACATTTGTCGCCACTAACAGTATGCAGTGAGTGGTCTTAAAAAATATGCGCAAGAAGTTTTAATAGGATCTGATTACGCAAGCAACATAAGCGCAAGATGCCGCTGCCGTTATAATTCATTGTCGATCAGCGAAGAAGACATTATACTGAGGTCACATGGAATAAAAGCCAAGTTGTAATACGACCACCTTAACGTTAAGGGTTAGAGGGTAAGGTGTACGTTACTGAACAAGGATGAGTAGTGTAGGATGGTATAGTATAAGGGATTGGCGGCGGGGAGTGTGAGGTTGGGTAGTTCGAAAGGTGGCCACATGCTAAGGGTATAGTACTGGTAGTAGTAGTAGTTGCTTACTGCTTCTAATCAATAGATTCATATACGACCGTATCAGCATGCACACACATTGCTGATGCCGCTACACGTACAACAGGAGGAGGAGGTGGAGGAAGAGGTTAGAGAGAGTCTGGACCCAGGAAACAGGAAGGACCAGGAGAGGCGTAGGTTCGAATAAGGAATTGATTGCACAGTACTATACCGGCACATACATATACACACGTACACATATAGCCGCCGCCACTACAAGCATACCAACGGAAGGCACAAGAGAAACTCTCCGATTCTCCTCCCCTTTCCGTCTCTCCGGTCTCCTCTCTCCTACACACGCTCCTCGACATACTGAATATGTACAACTGCTCGGGGGGTTACCCAACATTCGAATTCTCTTTTGTACGCGGATCTCTGTTTGACTCTCTCGGTCGTCGGTCGCAGGATGGCACGTCTCCCTTCTCTATTCTCGGACACATCTTAGAATATGTTAAATGATTCCGTAGATTATATAGGATTCTGTCCAGAAATGCTAATTTCGGTTGATGTCCCTACGCGGTAATGTCAGCTCTTGATTAGGGTTCGGTCGTCGTCGTCGTCGGTGTTAGCCGGATTTTTTAAATTATTGAATTCTAGCCGGTACATGCATATATTTGATTATTAATCAGGAACTATTAAAATTCAAATCACAGATAGGATATGAATTAGGTTGGAGGTACGAAGTTTCATTATTAAGGTCCTTCTTAACGGAGTTTCATATATTCATAGATGGATGCGGGTAGTAAAAGGAATATTTTACTTATAAGATGTTGCCACCGGTTAACCGTATCTTACTGTGCTCGTAAGCCAATAGTTGCTCTATGTACACATTAAAAAATTAAAGTTAATGCTTTACATATAATCAGAACTACTCCTACCGTTACGTGTATTTTTTTGCTTAGTTCCTTTTGCCATGTTTTCTTTCAGTTGAGATATCTTTCCGTATATATCGCCAGATAATCGGCGAAAACGTATTCTACTAGTTTAACTAATCCAAATTTACCGTAATTTCCACTGATTTTATGTACTTTTGCTTCAAGTTCTTTGAAGACATCGTCCGTTATTCTTATTCTATTTTATATTATTACTATTTTATTATAATAATTATTATTATTATAAACAAAATCAAGCTCAGTACTCCTCCCCATTTTAATTTTTGGTTAATTGTAAACCGTTCCGATATTGCTTAATTAGTAAAAGTAAAATGGAAAAGAGGTACTTTATTATTAAGGTTACTAAACAAGAATTTTCAATTTTGATTTTTGTTAGCCAATTTAACAGTATAAGAAATGAGGATTTCATTAATTTTTTCGGATAAGTTACGTATATATGGTACCGACATATATTTAATGTTCTCCCTTTGGTCGTTAGATTTATATTTATACCGTTGTAAATTGTTTTAAATCTTTTTTTTTTATAACTGAATTTATCATTATTTCGGGCTTATAATATTATCATTATTAAACTGTGAGCTCGTTAATGATATTGCTCTGTCGACTAGTGAAACGACAGTAGTCGTTTTGATTTTATTCGGCAAGTACAAATTCGATAAGACGGGAAAAGATAGATGTACTTAAAAAAATCGGGTTTTACACATTTTACATTTGAAAGCCTAATCGTAATTATCGGACACCCTAGGTAATGTTCTTGAAAAATGCAATACTACCAACAGCAGTGGGTGAACAAGCCGCGGACAGTGATTCGACTCGCTCGTGTATTGCCGTTGCGATGTCCACAGTATGTTAGCTGCCGTTCGTTTAGGTCTTCACTAGAGAGAACAAAAGCGAGTGAAATCAAAACTTTTTTTCCAGCGACTAGAGAGACACGTATCTATTTGCCTCATAAGAAAGGGTTCGGGTTGCCTACTTGTTTCCTCGAGAGCCGACGAAACACGAGTCTGTCTAGTAGCTGCAAAACAGATATGATTTCACTCGCTTTTGTCCTCTCTCGCCCATCACGTTCAACGCGATCACCCATCGCCGTTGAATACTATCCTATAATGTCACTATGTCTATAAATTTTAATTTTTCGAATTATACATATGCAGCTACAAAAGTTCACATGCGCTGTCAAAATTTTTCAAAAAATATAAATATATTTGAAATACGTTAAGAAATAGCAATATAGTTGTATTATGTGTATAGGCTTTCCATTTACAATAACAAAATCGGAAGCTACTTCCGGTATAACCGGAAATGTAAACTTATTAACATTTTTGGTTCAGTAGCATATATAGGTGCATATTGTAAAGTTAGTCAATGTATTGTATACCGTTACATATACGGATCGATGCAGTTCCGGGCGAGACAGCCTGTATTTAGGTACAATGCTTAGATACTAATTATTGAAAGACATACAAGATTGGCCGTTCTAATTTCGAAAAAGAATATCTTAATTATTTCGGATAAAACAATATCCGTTGCTTCGGTGTATCTCGCAGGAACTTGAATTATTAAGTAAAAACTTAATAATTTACTATTTATTAAACTGTCTGTTGACTTAAAATATTTCTCGTAAATTAAATCGTATCTTATCTTATCTTTATATATCATATCATCTTTCGTTCTATTTCACATCATTCACAGGAAATTTGGGAAAATTTATAGTCTTATCTTTTTTTACTATTTTTGAAGCAATATACATAAACGCACATATGATTCGAGGTAATCATCTTTCTTGAATTGCTCTAGTAAGCTCGATCGATGCTACTACTACGCTAACTCAAGGTGGACTGAACGAGCTCGGTTCTATGGGATTCGGGAATCTCAGTTCCCATTCGACTTAATGCGGCCTCTATATGTCGAACGCTGTTTTGGTACCGCTTATATTTATACGGCTGCAATTTCTTCACTCAACGGCAATACCTGTTGAGGAAGCTAAAAAAATCGAATGGGGAAAAGGACGGCATATATTGAAAATTTTATTGGCGGTTATTATACTAGCGATAGTTTTATTTTGAGCTCTTGGGGTTATCTGCGCATGAATTTCGCAACACCACTGGTCACGCTAGCCTCATTTGTATGACTGTAAAGGTTCGCACCGTCTTCATCTATAAATGAAATTTGAAAGAAGAAGGTTCTTGTTGGCACCTTGCTCTTCCAGGCATCAGCCGTTATAAGAAGACTAGGCTATCTTATTAGAATTTTACAACGTTCAGTGAGGATTTTTAGCCCAACTAACATTGCATTCATACGTAAGCACTAAGATTTGTAGGTGTTTAGAACTTACACTGCAAGTCCTTATTTTGCTTGTTTGTACAAACGCAACCTTAGTTAATTTGACTGACTTACAAGGAGACTACATAAAATATAAACCTTTGCCTACCGTTACTATTTGTAGATTACATTTTCTTATTCTTGATAACTAATTAGTTACTGCAGACTTATATTTGGAAGAAATACATGTTTAGCAAGTGCAACACTTATAATTAACAAGAAAAAGAAAATACCAACAATTAATTAACAAATCAGATGTAGTGGTACATTACCGCGTAATAATACTAGTTTCAAGAGCTTCCTAGATGTTGTAAAAGTAGATATCGTTCCTATTTGTGACGATTCTAAATTCTTTCGTAATGGTACTAGTGAAAGCAAATGTTCTGAAGACAGTATGCCATTAATCCTGTATCCTAACAGTAAGTATCGCATTGTTCAAACATACAATAAATACAAAACGTTTATAAGAATTAATTCGCATACTTCGACTGTCGGTCGTATCTGCATGCAAGCAAATATCTTAGGGAAATGTGCACGCTGATATGTTCAAACGTATGTTTGCCATATATCTAAGCATATAGAGACAAGCGATTTAAAAATACAGGTTTTATGGTGGCAATGTGCAGTACACAATTGTTTTTACTGTCACACCATAGGTTCCGTATCGGCGATTTATTGCAATGACAGTTACTCATGTGAGACTTATCGATTGTTTCTTGTACTGTATGTTCCATATTTCAGATAGTTCGTGATGGCATAGTAAATTATAGGGCTCACGTATAGAACCTAAGGTTTTGCATGATATGCATACGATTTAAGATTACGTGGAGAAGAAAATATCAGTGTACGTGTATCTATGTATGTATGTAAGTATGTATGTATCGGCATACATATCCATGTTTGTTACCTCTGATTACATGGGAAATTAACGTATACACGTTATAAACGCTTTTAGGGCTAGTCTATGTCCAGGGTGAAGCATTTTATATTTTATGCCAAGATTATTTTCACTACTCAGCGGCGTAGAACGAATCAAGATTTTTTTGTACATCTACACATATGTATAAACGTCAGTTATTGTAACGCAGTAAGCATCTGTGTGGTGTCGCATACGTTACGCAGAATTAATTTTGGAGGTGTCTATCAAGTGTCTGTCCTCTGATTACACTGGCCAACAAATTTCAACTTTTGATTTTGCCATAAAATAATTTATACTAATTTCAATAGAAAACATATAAACATTTATATTAATAAAATGTAAAAGGTCAAGTTAGCTTGATTTTTTTTATATTTCAATGAAAAAGTTTTTTTAGATTAGATCATAATTTAATGTATATTTCAAATTATTATGATTAGAAATGTGAAGTAATACTGCTGCGTCTCTTATAAACAATATCTACGACAACTCTTCTTAACATCCAACAGTAATCTGCTAACCTAACAGGATTCCCATGATGTCTTGGTGGAAGCGCTCACCGTGTTCATCGCTAACGTCGCCCATATTTTCCGGACAAAAATTCAAGCGAGAATGTAGAATGTGCACTTCAAGGGACATGTTACAGCCAGCAGCGTGAAATGCTTGTAACATATCCATTACTAAAATTTTATAGTTGTCGGCTTTTTTGTTTCCCAAGAAATTCGTGGAAACTTGTACTATGGATCTATGTTTCACCATAGATAATTTAGAAAAGATATTAGTCGTCAATGTTGGTCATACATTTCAAAGGCCACAAGATTAACAACGAACACATACATACGTATGTGTAATATTGGATAAATCTACTTACATATGCATATTCTGAATAATATTGTAAGTATAGTAGTTACGCCAATGGAGGTTTTCTAAACGCCATTAACACATGACGAATTTCGAGTTCTATCCGCGGTCGAATAGAATGACATATAATTGAGGTACATTTGAGCAATAAGGATTTATAGTAACTTACTGTAGATGCTATATAGCGGCTTTGTTAGAAAACATATAAAGTTGCACCTTTGTGATAATATAATATGATCGTTTTGAACGAACGAAGTTAGAATTTTTAGAAAAATTGTGACAATTATTAAAGGAAATAGTAAGATATATTTTCAAATGAGATTCTAGCGCTCAACCAATCAAATTCGGCCGTAACAAAGAAACATTTCGATTAATCGTTTAGATTGATAAAAATTCCAATCAAATAATTTCAATTACAAACTAATATTATTTCTTACCTGTTATTATGAGATCCACGGTTTGTTATTAAGCGCATTCTTTCGGGTATATGTTCATCTTTGTTTGAAGAATAAATGGATTTTCTTAAGTTGTTCTCTCATCCTGTACAATCACATTTTTCTTAATTTCTTTATTAATTGTTTAGAAATACACATACATATATAAACGTACATGAACATAGGTAAATCAACGTGTAGTGATTTAGTGCAGCGGTTTTGAGGGCGCTGTTGACATTGTGTGTTTGCTTCACTCGATTTACAGCAATTGTCTTTTTTAATTATCTTCCCCATAGAATTTTTCTACTGCATGTAGTTCAGGTTCTTGATTCTCTTTGAAAGTTTATGATATTGCGTTACCATTTAGATAATTCATATTTTTCTATGTTTGTTGCTTTGGCTTTCCCTTCCATTATGAAAGATTTTCTTCTAGTGTTCTGAGTAAAGTTCGCTACTTTCCATGCGCTTCACGAAATTAGCGGACATCAGATAGATTCATGTTTATTCGTCCCATGAGTATGAGTTCGTGTTGCCAACTAGTTTTCCTGAGAGTCGACGGAACACGAGTCTGTCTAATCTCTGGTAATTTCTTAGAGCTCACAGAAAATAGCGAACTTTAGTTATGAGTGCTGATTAGCTTGTTTTATTTATTTTTTTTGGTTTCATATACGTGTTGTATGATGCTTTTGTTGTTCTATAGAGTGTATAATTATATATAATAATGTTTGTTGAGGTTTCTCTTGGTTGTATTGCTCCGTACATTAATCCAGTAGTTTATGTTGGAACTAAAAACTTACTTTAAAGTTAAGTCGCGTACATGTTCATCCGATTTTAAGTCGTTATGAATTGTATTTCATGTTTTGTATGTCGTACGGTCTGGTTGTTGATTATGTTATTGGAATTGGAAACATTAGCTCTTTCTGAAAAGAACATTTTAGCTCATTGATGTTATTTTGTCCCAAATTTGTTACTTACGTCTCTGAGAGAATATGTTCCTCTCGTTGTTCTTCGTTTGTTGTGGAGTGTTGCACATATATCACCTGTGTACGCACAAAACTCCTCCATATGTATCAATCTCGAAGATACCATTCCTGTACGTAATGTATAGAATAGGTAGTATGTTTCCGCCTGGTGCCGTTCCATATTCTACTTATAGCTCTCCGCTTAACAATTAAAAATTTGTTTTCTATCCATTAAATATGTTTTTATTAGCTCAGATTTTCTCTACATTTTATTCCCAGATTATTCAGTTTTTCGACTGACTTTATTTTAGATGTAATCGTAAAAAAAATTTAAGGGAATAATATTGCAAAGCGCTAGATTACTATACCCTTAACGAAATGAAATAGACACGCTTTAGGTATACATATACGTATATATTACGTGCAATTCATTCTCTTGGCCGATACCTGCGCCTTGACTGAATTCCCAAAACTCAGAAAGGTTAGATCGGCAGATAAGGCTGTGTTTCCGACGGTAGTAGTAACTACTTTTATTGTTTGTATTTGGCAGATGCTTTTTTTAGTTCTTCTTGCAGCGCTATTTGTTTGGTGGTGGAATAATTAAAGTGTTAGCGCAGGGATTTTTATTACTCCTGGCGCGGTACTACCGTACTCCGTTCTTATCTGATTCGCGTAAATAAAATGCAAATAATAACTAGAGCATTACTAGCGAAATTTATAGCACATAGCAGGGTATCGAATGTTTCATAATGTAATGTGACTAAAAAAAATATATTGTTCTAATATTAGACTTATTTCGTACTTTTTAATATACGTATCACGCATATGACATAGTAATTGATAAGAAAGATAATACCGTCATATTTTCAGTGTTGCAAAAATTCATTATTGACGGATCTTTAAACGTAGCAACGAGCTTCACATTTAACCAAATATATTTAATAAATTCCGCATATAGGCTTCGGATATTCTCGGGTTCCAATTGTCAATTTTATAACACGAATGATTTGGAGAAAAAGGTCTTTTAAACTAACATACCTCGTATTAGCCCTTCAATAATGATAGCAAGGACTGTGGCGTAGTATGGTAAACAACACATAAGTATCGACAACCTCCGCACCACACAAGTTTGATTTATTATATAGTAATTGGTCCGGGACGGCCCTTTCGAGGACACGAATGGTAAGCGAATTTGGTCACGGGTTGATGATGAGGACCATTCGTGTCCTCGAAACGGCCGTTCCGGACTAATTATTATATGACTATGCAATATATTAAACATGTGTGGTGCGCAGGGTTCCAATACTTATGTGTTTCCTATACTTATATGTATAAACACATAAATTCATTAGACACCCTACTTCCCGTTCTTTAAACGGGTACGCTGATCATTACACCACGTCCAAGTCTCTGGAACTGGTAATGCAGTGCCTAGTATGCTGTGCTAGTAGTTTCGGGATGCCGTGCTCGAATCCAGGATTCGCAGATTTGGCGAACCCGAGAGTAAACAACTTAAGACGCTCTGTGGACACAAACACAATAATAACTCCCGGCTAGTCGACGTTTTCTGTAATTGACAAAAACTGTTGGAATGTAGATGAAGGCCACTTCGACGCGCATTAATTTGCGGAGAAGTACATATTTCGTACGCAAAATAGAAAAGAAACGTCTGCCAAAATTCAAAGAATATGTTTAGTACTTCATACCATGATGTTCGTATAGATGGAGAAATTCCAAAGAATAATTATAAAGTTAACTTCGTCAAAATGTTGTTATTGAAGTTACTATTTCAACTTAATAAAGTTTCAATTTATTGTTTTTAAAAATACGTAACATTAAGGTTTATACACTTTTACACGTGTTTGAAGCAACTCTCGAAATATCTGAAGGTGGTATCTCCAAAATATAAGGTTTGAAATCCTCAACAGTTTGATGAGTTGATCAAGATCGTTGTATACGCATATTTTGTTCGATATTTGGGAACAAGAAGAAGGAGTTAGGCGAAAAATCAGGTGAAGCATCTTCTTCTCCTTGGAATAATCAGTTGTTTGGCATGATGAAGGAACATACAATATTTTTCTTTGGAGTACTTCGTGAACGAATAACCTTTGTTGGTTTCAGATCTTCTGGGAACATCCAAACAGGTAATTGTTGGCTAGTTTCCAGTTCGTATTAATATATCAATATTTGTCGCTTATTACGACGTTGTATAGGAAATTTGAAAGCTTTCCCTCGCATTGATTAAGCACTTCCTCTTGGATCTATTGACCCATCAACTGACGCGAATCCCTTCTAGTACTTAGTTCGAATTACACGGAATCCGTCTCTTATATGTTTAAGGATGGCTCTAGCTCACGGTAAGTCACATACCAACGGCGACCACGACGGAAGCAGACCACTTCTAAACAGTCTGTTCTGATTGTGGTTCAGTCCCAAAAACTAAACGAGGTGATTCGAGGCATTGTTGTTACGTTACAAAAAAAATCTATCAACCGATTTCTCTACTGTCACGGCTTTAACAGTATGTCTAATTTCATGAAAGCAACACATACTTTCAAAAAAAGATTGATAAGCAATAAATTGAAGTTTCAATTAAAGTTTGAAACGTATTTAAGTATACACATAGAACGGATAACCGAGTCCTAAACCAAACCGAGCAGGGAAATTAAGGAAACATCATTACAATTACTGATCCGAATCATGCACGTTCTTATTCGAGCATGCAACTACGGGGTGTAGTTTCCTTGGCTATGGGTGCGTACACTGTTGCGGGGCAATAACAATTGTTCTAATTCGCTTTTTATGTGTGAATGCGTTTCGTTTGTACGACTAGCGCAACACCTTGTAAATAGGAGAAATGCACGGAGTAATGTGATTGCGTTAGGTTTGGTTTGTGTCTATCAGCGAATAACCACGTGTGTATCTAAATGCAAATCAAAGTTCACCGTTTGCATTTTATTTAAATTGAATACACGGCAGAATTTATATTATTGTTTCGCTGCGAGTGTGTACGTAGCGTATGAGCGTTGCAATGGGAACAATTTGATTATGCTAAAACGGCAGACCTTTCTGTGTTTTGTAGCGTCACATGTTTACGTATGTAGATCCCTAAGGGCGTTTTAATGTACTAATGACTATTGTTTTGTAAGCGTCCACTTAAACCTAGAAATTTTATGATATTAACGGTAGTATTTCTTTCTGAAGAATTGATTTAATTCTGACTGAGGATTGAGCTCACTATCTAATTAAAGGGTCAAGATTTCAATAGCTACAGAAAAAGCCGGTCGTTTGTGTTTTTTATGTACCAGTTCCCTACGAAGAAATTCAAGAAATATGTAGTATTGGATCAGTTAGCGGTAACTAATAATATAAATACAAAATTTGAGTACTACTTGTCGCAAATTATTAATCGACCAAGAAAATGATCATTATCATTGCGTGAATTGTTTACATCGAGCAAACGGTTAGACGGATAAATTTATCAACTTCATCAAAAGTTGGACCCATTTGCTTAGTCGGTGGCTTAATCGCTTATATTGAGCCTATCTGTAATTTCTAACCAGGTTGTAACGGAATCCTCCCTCCGAAGCTGTTGAATATCTTTGTTAATATTCATCTGTCTCCTAGAACCTTGCTTTACTGGTCAAGCTGAAATTTCCTGAAAAAATTGTATGAATGTGGTATATATTTTCAGTTTTAGTGCCATGTTTATACCCATAGCGCAAAAAAACTCGCATTAAGTGCTATTCGTTACCATTTTAAATTATCTTAAGATATGAATTATTAAAATCATTAAAAGTGTTCAATCAAGGAAGCATAAAATGAAAAAAGTATCAAATAGATGACATGTAATAATTATGTCCTAAAACTATTACTTCGCTGAACCAAGGATATTTTAAATTGCTCGCGGTCAACTCTTTCTGCCGCTGACAATCAGCCAAGTGTGCCGCCATGTTGCATATTTAGTTTTTTTTTTTAACTTATGAGCTTCACACGAATGCGTCTCGCGTGAATATGCCTCCATCTTGTGCCCAATTTTGTGTTATTATTATTTATAGAATGACGTGATTGCAAGAAAACCAGTTTTTTTTTTTTTTTAGAATGTGATATGGATTAGCTTATTTGGGGAATTATCGACAATATATAAAGGATCTTCACTCTAAGCGTGGTATTCAATACAAAGAAGTAGACTTTAGATCCCTCACAATATTAAGCAAGCAGTAGCAAGCTGGAAAGTCGAGAGCGTTTCTCAAGCGAAATGCGTTTTGACGTATAACAAGCAAAGAAAGCAAAAACCTTCGCCCTCAAACAAATAGATAGCTTTATTGAAAATACTGATGACCAGAAGTTTCTTAGAATAAAAGTAGGTAGAAATTAGATCATCCATTACGTTGCTGATACTTCAACATTTTCTCTTGTTTAAGGTGGCTTTAATTATGAGCATTATGGTAGCCTACAGGTGTAATGTAATCTTCAGGATTCTAAATTAACAATATTAGTACCTCCAAGAATGTCTAACCTAAAAAATTCCTCATCAAAATTATTTTTGTATCTCTTGTATTTCCCCGTTTAAACAAAACAAAGCATACTTTATATTATTGCGTATTATATGAAATCTTTCCAGTTATAAAAATGTTGCAACTGCTTTTTAGTTGCATTTACTTTATTGGAACTTTTCGAAGTCGTACATTTTTTCTTTCATTTCAATGACAATTTCAGCTAATGATGGACGGAGTCGGGAACGTAGAAAAAGATATATCGGGCTTTTTATTTAAATTCCAACGTTTATAATCACTGAAATACAATTGTTCACCATGTATAAAAAAAAAGGGTACGTTGCCTATTTTGGGCAACCAGATAATATAGATGTTGTACATTATATTGGAATGAATATGATGTTGGAAAATTTGTTGGAATTATCAAAGAGAAAAAGTAAAATTTGTTGACTAAAAATAGACTTGAATTTTGGGGATTATGTCCCAGTGAGGATGAAGAAATTTTCAGAGATGAATATACCAATTAGCAATGTATTAGTTATGCAATTTCATGCTTTTCAAGTCAGTAGCTTATGCAGATAAATATTTTTGTTGTTGTAAGCACGGACGGTTTTGAAAAAGTCATCAAGTTAGATCATCAACATTTTAATAAAAATGCTTATTTGCTCAAATGAAACAAAAAATCATATCTCAACAGGGAGTGGCAGTAAATAAGTTAAAGCTGTTAACAAAATCATTTTAAAATATGGGAATTGTCAGCTAGGAACTTTTTTCTTAGTGAGTGACATATCGTGTACGTGTATCTCTTGGCACTAGATGGCGCTAAGAAATATATCTGACTCGTCGTTTCGAAGGAAAGTGACATATACTGAGAACCAAATAGTAATGTGAAGTAAAGAATAGGGCTAAAAGTGCGAAAGTTATTGCTAGAGAGGACAAAAGCGAGTGAAATCATACCTGCTTTGCAGCGACTAGACCGACTCGTGTTTTGTCGACTCTCGGGGAAACCAATAGACAACACGAATCATTTCTTACAAGACGAATAGATACGAGTCTGTCTGGTTACTGCATAAAAATAATAACTTCACCTGCCTTGGTCATCTCTCTTTTCAGTTTGTTTTTGTTGTGAGCGATTCCATGAGTTTACGAGCGCCTGTATCAGCAGCACTATATTAGTTACCTAATGTTATCTTTATCTAAACAATAAATTGAGTTTGCTAGATCTGTGACTCACCCTGTACTAAACTTGAATAGAATATTATTGACAGAATTTTCGCCCATTATTTCATTCATCCGTATCTTCGTCTTATACGGTTTGCCGTATCCGCAATTAGTGTAAGCGAAATGTAGTAATTAGTAGCAGGACGTTTTTGGTGGAATTCGAGTATACAAAACTACCTAACCACTTAGACAATCCTACAACAATGAAACGCGGGACTTGCTGGAATGTAATTAGGGCCGTTGCATCAGTGCGTCATAAAGCCGTTGCATAATACAATATCTTATATAGTTTCACAATTGGACTTACCGTGACTGCGAAGTACTGGATATAATGGGTCACCTGCGCCCACATAATCATACCTCTTCTCTCCGAGAATGGAAAGAATTTAACGTTTACACGTACTGCACTCTATCATCAGCATGCATGCATGTGTGCTTATTTTATTTCGATTTATATAACAACTAACGTTGTGTAAAAAAGCGCCTTGGGCTGTACGTTTTTTGTTCCTTTATAAAATCTATGTAACCGCGATGGTAATGAAATGTCAGTCTTTAAACATTATTATTATTATTTTTTTTGTATAATACCTATTCTTTTCGCCTACTATACGTCCACTGGCATTGTGATTTATGGCTTTAGGGATTGAAAGATATTATTTAGTATTCATGATAACATCCGAATTGCTTGCTTAATCTATACGAAAACAAAGATATTATTGCTACTTATGTTACCTTACAAGGAAAAGACGCCCAGGTGTCAAGTTCAAATTTCAATGGAAATATGTATATAACGGTTCTTACGTGCAGTTGGTCGTACATGATTTAACAAGAGTAAAGGAGCGCAGGATCTGAATTCATTAAAGTAATAATGATGGCGCAGCATGGCAAACAACATAAAAGCATCGGCACACTCCGCATCACACAAGTTTAATTAATTAATCCCGAACAGTTGTTTCGAAGATGTGTGAGTTCACCGAATTCGGTAAATAATGTTTGGACATGTCTAAGTGCAAAGCGAGTGAGTTTCTGTGACGTTGGATGAATGGATAGATGAGACCTGGATACATCACTATACGCCAGAAACCAAGCAACCAAGTACAGCTGTCCCGTTTGTTTCTAAATTGTTTGATTAAATATAAAACTATTTCGCTCTATATATAATCTTGTTAGTATGATGTATTCTTCAGTAACTTCCTTGCATAATAATAATAATAACGTTTATTGATTCAAGGAGTGTCTAGGCAGTAGGATTAGTTAAAATGGAAAGCTAAAGGAGGAAAATTAAAGTGAAAATGTGTATCAAGAAATAAGCCCAATAAACTAACGCAAAAAGAATTGAAGGTGCAATAACTTCACTAATTAGACATTTCTTAACTAGTTGTTTAAAATCGTTGTTTTCCTTAAAATGAGCTATCAATTTGTTATAAAGCTTTCTACCTAGATATTGGAAATATCTAGCATAAACATACAAATGGTGCGTTGGCAAGTAGAGATTGTTGTAGTGGCGAGTCTCATATGCCTGAACGCTCTTATTATTTTTTTCTGGATACTGACCTTTATTTTATTTATTTATATCATGTATGCAGCAGAGAGCTACCAGACTATAAAGAAATGAGTTAAAAAGTTATTCGAGATAAAAAGGTAGGTTTACGACATTGATAATTTGCTTTTGAGCTATGAAAACAATTTTAGCTGCAAAAGTACGTTTAGGAAACGGAAAAGAGAAGCTTTATGGTGCAAGAGATTCGTGGTACTCACTCTACCTCAGATTTTCTTGAAATACGACTCGTAAGAACTTAGCAAAATTAAGTTGTTGCAAAGGTTTAACACCAATGCGAACATTAAAATTATTATTTTGGGTACGCTGGGAAGTATGAAATAGTAGAAAATTAGTTTCATTATAATTTATACATTTAAACAGTTGATTAAAAGAAACATCTTTAATATATCAAATGTTTCTTTAATTACGACGTTGCTAAATCAAAATGTGATGTCGAATGACCCAAATCAAAATTTTTAAGTTTCTTCATCAAATCACTAGACTTTTCAATACTAAATATTACTTTTCGAAGAAAAAAGTAATGAATTGTTCAATATTGCTGAATGATAGACTTATATTGGAGACAACTGTGTATCAATCTTGTGTAATTTTACTGAACAGTACAATCTGAGTAGTGAGGGATCCTTGTGTTGTTAATTTGTTAAAAATTAAGTTTTTAGAAAGTTTCAATTCGATTTTAATTTGACTTTTAAAATTACTTAAAGGGTTTTTGTTAATTTTTAATAAGGAGTTAATGAAAGAATGCTCTCTATCGACTATCTTGCTTAGAGTTCTTGTTCTTCCTTACAGGATGATTTCCTGAGATCTCGCTTGAGATTTAAACGCCGTCTGCTTATTCATTACTATCTAAATATCTTTTATTCAGGCCTTTCAACATGTCAACGAGTGGAAATTTATCCTGTTATAAACCACGTTTGCGTCCATTTTCTAACATTTCCAGTTTCTTTGGCAGGATTTCAGCAATTCATGGCTCGTCATCTTTCATCAATTGAAAGATTTTGCGGAATTCAAGTTTTCAACATGCGATGCGTTAATAGGTTTAGATGTTAGTAACTTCATTACCTGTTTGTGCAGCGCATGCCAGCGAATTTGTTGCTTTGAGTCAATGTTCAACAATTCATGATATGTCTTTTGCAAACTCCTAGATGGAGCATTTCCTATTGCTGATAGTGTGCACAATTGTCAGATTCCGTGGATAACTGCTTTTCATTTTTTACATTTTTCTCCTTTAGAAAACGTTTCGCACGTTAATTCGCTTCGTTCAGTGATATAAATACAGAATTTCTGTTCTCTCTGTATTACGGAAACCATTACTTATTGAATACTAAATAAATTCAATCCACGAAGTATTAAAAATTTCCACAAAGTATTGTACTTGCACAAGGTTACTAAAAATAAGGAAATTGTACAAATAATCACATAATTAAGTTTAATCTACGAACAATTAAAATTGCAGTGTAAAGTCGCTAATAATAGTGGTTGCGTTTTAGCTATTACGTACCAGTTACCGCATGAAATATTTGCTTTGAAAATTTATTATGCATCATCAGTTACCGTGTGCACTAGGGTTGACAAGAAATTTTTATTACTGAACTAGTTTAAACATTTTTCGCGTTAAATTTATTTTTAGTTATCGCGTTAGGTGAGCGTAGAATTACGCTGTAAAAGCGGGTGATTAGTGATTTACCTGATTATTGGATCGAATCCGTTCCAATATTGTTCGGTAAAACGCTGCTTCCCACGGCCATTTGTTTTGCAGGTCATGTAATATGTTCAAGTTTAGACTTCGCCTTGCTTATACGTTGTTTCCGATAAATCGGAATTCCAATCAGTTGATGTTTTCGCCTCGTCTATATATATATATATATATATATATGCGGGAATGTGTGCGTAAATTTTCCAAGTACGTTACGTACTAGAGGGTACAACATACATGATTCTCTGTTTCGCGTATATAACTTGGTTAAATGCGAAACAGAGATGAGTTTACAGCAAGCCGTGAAGGTAGAAATCCACGTTACACGTTCGTGCGGTTTACCCTTTATCTTTTGTGTTGTTGTTAGCGTGAAGAGGGTTGACTTTTATTTAAGGAGCTAGGTTGAGGTAACGCTCAGCAAGAAATCTACTTTTTTTATATATGGCGCTTTCAGAATTTCAATTTGCTTCGCGAATATGAAACTTAGCTCATTAGAATGACATAGACTGAACATCGCATGAGGCGAAATGTGGTAAATTTTCAGCCATTGGATCTTAGGAAGAAAATACAAAAAAGTGCTTTAACACTGGATATTCTGTACTGTTCCATATCTTCGACGCATATTGCGAGTCTTGTCTTAGCAGTGCTAATGCTCGTCTACATCTTGTTCGCCAAACTTGAAGCAATATGTGTAAGATTACTTACGGTATCAAATCGAAATCACCTTCGATGCATAGAAGAATGTTAACAACCTTATAAAAAGTATGCGCAAAATAGAGTTAAGAATGTATTCGTTGTTCTGAAATTGGCGTATAACTATCTGTAAAGGTATAACATTCCTTTGTTTATTAAACTAATTAAAAATCTAATTTTATGAAAAGATATAACCTTGTTTTTAGTTTTCAGGATTCTTTGTGGCGATATGTACAGGTAAGATTGTAGATTTGGTTCTGTGGGCTGAAAATTAGTAGATCTTTTCATTATTGTGTTTATCACGTGCTGTACATTCAGCTGGGGTTACTCTCGTCCTCTTCTCTTCATTAGCATTTTCTGGCAATGGTAAATTGATGCTGGTATAGCTTTATACATATTCTGGCGTTTTTCCCGTTAACTAGACGATTGATCAGGTCTCTTTCGATGAACTGTCTCCGGTTATTCAATTAGGCATCTTTCTATCAACAATTTCAAATTTAATCCCACTTATAGTTTGTCTAAACGTTTGAACATATTTTTCAGCTAGCGGCTAGAGAATTTAGTGCGTAATAAAATATAAGTGCACCAGGTAAGGTAGTTCGGTCATGTTTCTCGCAAGAATGGTCAAGATGTATAAAACAACGACAATGAAGAAGAAAGCGGAATAAGCGGAAATAAGGCAAAAGAGCTGGTGAGAGGCAAAGAGAAATTGAAGGAGATGATCAGGCAAGGGAAATTCACCCGCACAGGGCATAGGACTAACAGAAAAAGCCCCGCAGATGACAAATTCATAATTGGATGGAACTTGATAGGATAAGGGTTGATAGTGATGTAAAATATGAGGCATTTTCTTATCGGTGAAAATTCGCTTTGAAAACTTCCTCCGAAAATTGGCGAGTTTTAATTTTTTTCGATACAATTTTCGAATGATAAGAGTTAGAGGTCATGTTTAATTGTAGAAATTACTTGATATAGGAAGTTCCTTCATAACATGGTAGTGCGAAATATACATCCTGTTAAAGAGGTTTATGCTTTCAAATCATTTTATTTTCTCATAAAGAATATCGATTTCCATGTTTTAGATGTTTGCATACACCTCATTAAATAAGCTAATAAAAAAACCATGTTTGCAGCACTTTATGATGAAAATTGTATTAGAATACCTTGATTGTAATCAATTGGTAGTGATTAAGGTGCTCGTATTATTTACCTCTGAGATATACCGAAAAGAGATATAGCTTTAGGCAGATTTGAATGATAAACAATCTCCATTTAAAACAGTCTTCCATATTATTACAAAAACAGCCACAGTTAAAAAATTGCGCTTGAGTCACTACGATACATCATTCATTGGCCAAATTTTATCTGATTCTGAATTTGACGCCCGAACGGCTTTCTTCATAAGCAAAATAAGAAAAGAAATTGTCTGGCTTTGAGTTGCTTAATCTGTTGAAGCTAAGCCGGTGGAAGCTTGCGAGATCCTTGTAGTGAAAAAATTACTATTTATCTACATGGTTTTTTAAATTTGAAATCTAGGAAGGGTTTACCTTACTCGATGCTAAATTTTTTAAGGTTACCATGTACTTAGATTCCATTTAATATTTTCGTTTAAAGTGTGCGACGAATACTTAGCTCCAATGGATAAGCCTTAAAACTGTAGTGCAGCAGTAACGGCAGACATATAATAATTGCAATATCTTATTACAATTAACCGTTGATCAAAAAGATTATAAACCAATTATCCGACGACAATTACATGCTAGGAAATAGTCTTTACCTTCATAAAGCGCATATTTGTTGACTGCAAATGAAGGAAATAGACGACTCAAATAACAGTGTTTGTTTACAGTATAAATAAACTTACAAACGCAATTATTTATGTTTACAAAAGCAGCCATTCCGTTAGAAAAACCGTTGACCTTTATTAAATTTCATAATACAGATCAAATCAATTCCATGAGTAAAACTTCAGCTACCACAGATACGTTAATTATTATTAAATTTAATCTTGACCACTAATTATTGAAACGAGTTGTAATACTAGCCTTAAAGTCCGGCCGAAGTCGGAACAAGAGGGAAAGTGAAACGGGCACAAAGAGAAAGAGAATAGCGAATAGAGAGATACTTGTTGGCTCGGCCGCAAACGGGGTCGCTATACATGACCAGAATAAAGTATTTATACGTGTAGTGTCTACGGTGGAATTATTTAATTTGTCGACTAATTTGTAACAGGTGCGCTGAACTGATTTATAAATATGATTATTGTGGCATTGCACGAAACACATTTTTATCATAATGTGACCTTAGATCCTGGATAGATGTAATATTCCCACATGCCTACCTAATAATTATCAATCATTAGAAATATAAATTATCGACGATCTGGCACGTGTAGAAATATAACATGCTACGTTGGGAAGAGAATTTTCCTTTTTTTCCGTCGAAGTTTAAGGAAAATCAGCATTCTACTAGCTTTAAGAAGAACTAATTTTGTTGTTATAATAATCTACTTTTACGGAAGTAACTAATACTAGAACTAAAAAAAAAAAAAAAAAAACAAAGCTTGGTCCGGTTCACCAAGAAACACTTTAATTCAGCAACTACACGCCTATTGCGTTGATTAATAACGTTACTAAAGTACACGAAATATTTTTTTATAGTTACACATAACCACAGACTCGAACAATTTTATTTGATGACCAATATGACTTTGTGAATAAGCGCATACGTCATACAAAAACTTAGCGAAAGCCTTCGACAGTGTTGATTATGAGCTACTTCTACTCAAACTTTCGCGAAATGATTATTCACTCAAAGTTGTGTCTCTATTCGAAACATATTTGTTGTGAAGAATACAATAGGTTACATGCCTTGATCTTACTCTGGAGTCGCACAAAGAAGAAATCTAGATGCCCTTCTTTTTCTGGCATTTGGTAACGATCTATGGTGTCAGGTGGATTGCTACAAATTATCGCTTACTGATTACCTCAAACTTTATGTCAAGATAAATATTACATTTGATTAGCAAAATCTCAAGAAATTGAAATTTTGGCGTATAAACGACAATCTTAAGATGGACGTCGAAAAATGTAATATTGTAACTTACGCAAATTTCCGCTTATATACCATTGGTCTGGGACAATCTGGAATCGACAAACAATAGATTTTATTTAGCTGGTGAATGTATGCCAAAGAAGGCAGAAACGATACCATCAGAAGAGGAAGTCATCACAGGTAAGTATTATGTGTGTTAATCACCAAATTTCCTAAAGAATTCGTCATATCGTGAACAAATCGTGTGGTGCATACATGCTGTTGCAGGCGCGAAGTTGAACGATTTGTTTTACAAATTGGTGTCGTATCCGCCGTGTTTTCCATATTTCCCTTCAGCGACTACTTCTTCTTCCAAACATTAAAAGAAAATAGCTGGCTGGGTAGAGGTTTACATTGAATGAAAGGATTATCATCAAAACAGAGAGATGTTCTGCAACTTTGAAGAAATCTTAATTTTTGGAGGACAAGGTTAATCGAAAAAAGTAGATAAAGGATTTCCATCAAACACAACACAAGTCGGACAATTATGGCGATTGGGTCGGTGTACACATACATCATCGAATAGAATATTGTCCAGGTTTTATTTGCGGAAACGACTTGTTGAAGTCGTAAAAAAACACGTAAACTGTTTTTCCTTTTTTGCTACAACGTCCATTGTATTGGCCGATTTCGATTCTCACACTGAAAATATGTTTTCCGAAAAAACAAGCGTCGACTAAATCGGACACGAATAATTTTTGTATTTGAGTTATCGCCCGTCGGCCGTGGCTCTATGTTCTTATATACTACGTCTCGCAATACGCATTTTCCAAAATATGGGACTACAAGACGACTTCTGATGTTGGTCTCATTCTGTGTATTTTACGTTTGGGAAAAGGTTGTAAAAACAATTTACCTCTAAGAGGCTGTTCTTATGTTACGATTCAACCAACATATAGGTTAATAATTTATCGCACTTGTTGTAAAAATTGTATTAAAAATATAGCCACGACCAATATAATCATGACTAATGTAGCCATGACTGCCGCATTGAAACTAATTTAGTCGTGATTATTTTCTGTGATTACTTTTACGATTTTTTTTATAATTATGACTACTGTAGTCGCGATTAAATTAGTCGACAATTGTAGTTACGATTGCGGGAAATCAAGACGGGTCTTTGCCCTGTTTAGGCATTTTCGATATTTAGTAAATAGATCTCTTTTAATAATACTCTTTATTCCCGGATCTTCAATTTCTTTTGAATTCCAAGATTGCCTTGTGCTTAATAAGAACTGGTTACAAGTGAAATTCTTGTTTGGAAAGATATAATTCTTGGTACAATAAATAATCTACCTATGTGTACATTGCCGGAGTGAAATGAGAGCACCATCAGTACCACGTCATTTCATAATTTATCACAAATATATGCATCGTAAAAAAAAGACTGAAACATATCAAACTGTCATCAATGTTTAAATAAGAGAAACAACCACAGAACAACGTGTACATACGTCGAAGTTAACGTAGCGGCCCTTCAGAAATCCCCCATTGACCGCTTAGCTTCCGACTTACTTTGTCAATTAAAAAAATATGTAGCGCAAAAGCATAATTCCATATCGAGTCCCAAATGAGTATAAAACAGTCAGCGGATGGTTGAAAAATTTAAAGCTTCTAGCTTAAGCGCTCGAGCAACGGAACACGTACATATATGCGAAAACATCGAAATCTCCCCTTATTAATTTTATACTTGGCGGCGGCGGCCGCGACGGCGGTGTGTGAGAGCTTGTTCCACGTAAGAGAATTTCGGCATTTCCCAGTGCTACATTCCCTCCTTTTCCTGTACGAGAATGTGCCAGTAAATTTTTAAATAATTGGCCATTTGAAATGCTAGAAATCCCTAAGCGCTGAAGTATATTGTAGAGGTTTTGGAGTTCCTACCGCTGCATTCTCTCTTTGCGGATTGTAAACTGCGCAACGGTGAATTGCGTATAATCCTCGTGTTTTAGGAAATATTTTTAACATTTATTTGTATTAAACGGAAAATTACAGTTGCCTTCCAAAAGTTTTTCACGCAATTTTGATTGAAAAATCCTTATATCAGCAATTCAATAAGCACCATATATGTACTTGCATAATTGTTAAAAATTATGTAATTTATTGTAGCGAACGTTGCAAGTTTTTCGGCACCCTTGTTTCGTAGGGGAGACTTTGAACTGAAATAACGTATCTAATGCTTTTTGGGGGATAATAGTTACAGAAAAATAACCACTTTAAAACTATTATTCAACTAACTAACTAACTAAATTACCTAATTAACTAAATAACTAAAGTTGCTTTAAACTCAGAAGTATTTGTGTGTAAACAAAGTCAAAGAAGATACACATAAAATTAGCTTGCGTTAATGTAGCTATACAAAGAATTCTTCAACATAAAAATTAATTTGATGCAATATCCTTAAAAGTAACTAAATTAATCACGTGCTAAGGTAATTTATTACACAACCATTCCAGACACACATAAAAAATGTTTTTAAAAGTCTCAGGTTAATTTTTTTAGTCACAAAGGAAGTATTCCTCGCTGGATAACAGTGACAAGAACGGGTGTTCAAATTTGATTTGTTGTTAAGTACATATGTACGTAAGTACAAGTCTCAAATATGTATAGACAAGCTGCTTGAAAGATTCTTAGTTCACCAAATGGGCGACGGCAACAATCGCGAAATTTTACTTCCATGATGCATGGAAGGACTTATTTCTGCATCAAGAAGTTGCACAAGGGGTCTCGATGACAAATTGTTGCGCGCGAAAACTGAAGCATAAACTATAACAAGTAAATTGTAGATTTAAAGTAAAACGTCTTTGCTTTGTGTGGAATAGGAGAGTTGTAGTTCTTGACGGATTTAAATAGAGATTGTTAGAGGAGAACTATATAAATAACTTTCCAAGGAGCAAACTACCAGTATCAATGGCTACCTCTTTCGAATTACCGACAATCTCAGAGGTGATTCCGATACAAAGGTAACAGGATTGGAGCAAGGACAGAGCCTTGAGGGATTGCTAAAGTAACAGACAAGATCCCAGATTTCTAAGTAACATTGCCCTTATGGATAGGTATTTTAACAAATTGATAATGGTTATGCGAACTACCGTTTCGCTCTGCTACGAATCCCGTAAGCTGATAATTTATCTAACAGGCAGTCAAGCGATACGAAAATCGAAAACTCGACTGATATGGCAAAAGGTACTAACAGGAAAGCGTTGAAAAACGATATTATACAATTCACATATGACGGAGATAGTCGATTTTCCAAAACTTCGAGTGGTCCAGAAAAGCGCGCAGTCTTTTCGACGTACCACATTCGAAAAGCCTAGCTAATGATGAAGCACGGGAACTAAACAATAATTGTGAGCAAATAGTTTATCTCCCTTTTCTTGAGTATAGGTTTAACCGAAGCTATTTTAAGGATATCAGGAAAGATACCCAACTAAAAGATGAGTTCTATTAGATAAGTTGGCTTTTTTACTAGGATAGTTCTGTCAAAATCGTTTACCTCCGCTTTTCTTTTCATAACCTCGTCTTCACCTCGTGGGTTGTTAGCAACATTCAACTCATTTTAATTTAAATAACTTTAGTAAATTTTAATGTTTTATAAATTATGTTTATCTCAAAAACTGTTTCTCTTATTTATTAGTAGATATCTTACATCTTCTATTTGTTCTTTTGCGATGTAGCATGAAGTATGCTAATACTTACAAGTTCCCTCCAAATAATTGGCCGCAACGCTAGTATTGTTTCTCATGTTCCACTGTTGTGGTACATAAAACTGTAAAATACCGTTCGTAAGAAAAATATGTCCCTATTTGTAAAAATGTTAATAAATGTTGATCCTAAAAATTGTTTAAAGTTTCATGGATGTAAAACATGGCTATACTAAGGGATCGAAAAAATTAGTTCAAACGACCTTCATGCCTTTCAATAATAGAAAAAATCAATGTTAACCAGTAGTGCTATGAAAAAATTTCGCAATACACTTTTTTGAAGTTATAACAAAATAATAAAAAAGTACTTTGTTGTATAATACACTTAATATCTATCAAGTGAACCTTCCAAAAATTTAATTTACCTTGAATTGATACCTACATTCAGCGCACTCATTGTGTTTTGTTGCTCTAGTTGTATTTTTTAGGTAATTACCTTGAAATGAAATTGCTAATTATGTAAGTAAATCCATTGGTTCTTATACTACGCACTATGTTATAAGAAAAAGGTTTTAATTTGGAAATACGAGGGTAGTGCCAAAAATTTCCGGTTTGAGTATGAAAGAAGGGACGCGTTTAAATCTTATTGTCCCTCCTGATATTAATGCACTTTTTATAACGGTTCAGCAATATTTCAAAGCTTCTAGAAATATTCCTCCCCTTTGTCTTCAAACTGTATTCAAGATCCACCTCTCTGTCATGATTGACTATTTCCCACCTCTTTACTCCCGTCTATGAGAAGAACGCTCTTATAATCCTAAAACTCGTAGCCGTTACCTTTTCTGTTGACTTCCACCGTTCTTTCTGTTCTAGCGACCTCCAAGGACTCCCGTCCTTTCGACATTATTTTGATCAATTTTTTTAACTACAGAGTAGGATCTATCAAAAGTTTATTTATGTATTGGAAATTTAGATCAGCGACACACTTAATCCAATACGTGATGATTAAAGAGTCCAAACGATGTGCCCGACCAGTAGCGTCGATGCGAGAGCAGAGTGGGGTAAACTCCGCTCTCGCATAAGTAGTAAAAATAAACGATGCATTTAGTTGCCGTTCTAACGTGTTAAAGTATACGTTGAAAATGTTGCGAGGTCGTAAAAATAATGCGTCAAATCGGTTGTCTGCTACCGTAGTAAATAAATTTATACATCGGTTTCCCGATTTAATATATGACGGTAAGGCAGTGAAATGTTTAGTTTGTGAAACAACTTTATTATCTTGGAAAGCGAGTCAGTGTCAAAGACATATAAATAGTGACAAACATAAATTGAAAAAGATTAGACGCAAATCATATAATGAATTTGTGGTTGATTTAACAATGATGCTAATTGCGACCAATATAGCAATACATAAAGTCCAACACCTAATGTTTCGCCAGTTTTGGAATAAATACAATCCTACGTGGAAATTACCATCTAAAAATACGCTACACAATTACGTACCATCAGTGCGCGAAAGAATTGTAAATTTGACGAAAAAAACGGTGAAAAATAAATACCTTTGGTTGACAATGGACGAAACTACAGATATTAAAAAACAGTCCATTCTTGCCATTGTCGTAAGGACGCTGACCCCACAAGGATCTTCTGACCCTTATTTACTAGCCTGTAAACGAATGCAAGATTGTACTGCCACGGCGATACGTAGTGTATTAATAGAAACTACACAAATTTGAAATTTTACCGGAGCAACTGTTAATGTTAGTTACCGATGCTGCCGCGGTTATGTGTTCCACAGCAAAATTACTCAAAACGATTCAACCAAACCTGCTGCACGTCACATGTTTGCTTCACGCTTTACACCTTGTAACAAACATTATACGTACAAGTTATCCTGATGTGGATGAACTAATAGGACAAACGAAAGCGGTTTTTCTTAAATCTCCGAAACGTATTCGCCTATTTCATTCGCAGTGTCCTGACATACCCGAGCCGCCGCAACCAATTCTTATACGATGGGGTACGTGGTTAGAAGCAGCATTCTATTATTATAAACATTTTGAAAAAATTAAATCAGTAGTTTTACAACTAGACGGCAAAGAAGCGGCTGCAATAAGGCTCAGTCAGGTTCAATTTAAAAATCCTCAAGTTGCAGCAAATTTAAAAATTATTTACGACAGTTACGTTCCAATAGTGGATGCAATAAAAAAGTTACAGAACAGTGCGCTGTCCTTATCGGACTCATTAGCAATTATTGACCACGTAGAATTAGCGCTGCATATCATTGATGATGAAAAAAGTGTTTGTGTTCGTGAAAAATTTAATAGTGTATTAGATAAAAATGTAGATTTTACAAAATTACGGCAACTTTTTACCAATACTGAAGATACGTTGTGCAGATACAAAGACCACTTTAACTATGCACATATAACATCTCTCAACGTCGAACAATCCTTTTCAGCATATAAGCATTTATTTACGTCGCTACGTACGAACCTTTCCGAGACTAATACAGAAACATATATGATGGTGCAATTACTTCATCGCGCACATCCGGATATTTCTGCAACAATGTAAACATGTTAGGTAAGTTATTTATGTTTTTTCTTAACGTTTTGTAAAGTGATTCAATATATTTATTTTTAAATAAGCGCACTGTTATTCTGGTAAACTCTCCACGCAACGCCAATGCTCGGGCACATCGTTTGGACTCTTTAGTGATGATACCACGGCATATTTAACTAAACTGAAAATTGTTCCTTGAGTGCTTTCTTCGGAACAGCGATTGTTTGATATTTACGACTTATAATTCAATTTTAAATTTCAATTAACGTTCTCTATTCTGAAAATAGATTTAAGCATGCCATGCGAGGGCGCAATTAAAAGACTTTGATACTAGCGAGACTCAAACAACCTAGCTCTGCCAGGTCAAGCGCAAACGCTCTTACCACTGGATAATCGAGCCGAGTAACAGTTAACAATTCACTTATTTTGAAAACGGTTTTACATGATTCGTTATAATTCAAACGAATATAAAATACATATAAAATACGTAGGATTTCCTTCAGCATTATAACAAGGCAGATCAACTTTCTGCTGCTATTCCGGTCATTGACTCACTGACATTGACTCACATTGACATCACACTGACTAAGGGGTGATGTCGCACAGCAGATGAAGAGCAAAATATATTGTGAGCATCTTGACACTGATCGCCCCATTTATTGTGCTTGTTGACTACGGGATCCAGCAGACGAATGACCTCTAAGACCTCCTTAGACAGGGAACTTGATAACAGCAAGCAAGCAAAAGTGAATAATGCGTAACAGTTACAGTAATAGTAGGAAAAGTAATCGAAATAAATCAATTTTTTTCCAAGGCTGATAAGGCTTGAATCTAAGTGTTTAAGCAAAATTTTGAGCGGTTGCAGTACTTATTCTTTCTGATTCTAATTCTAAAACGACGAAAAGCTTAGTTACCCATAGAAACTTTCAATCACCTTTCAAATTGAAATAACTGTCGAAGACAAGGTATTAATTGTACCGATTGAAGCTTACCTTTTTTTAGAAGGCTCGTAAAACGTGTTCCATAGCATTCGTAATTAACACCAATAGTACATTATCCTACATCATTGTTTGTTAAAATAAAATGAATTTTTGTTACATCACAACATATTTCCAAATATGGCATACTTAAGTTTTACACACATAAAGGAAACTCATTCTTAAATAAATTACGTTACACTGCGAATACATAATATTCCTGTAACAATAAACCCAAAGCGCATATACTTCTTCGAGTAATATTGTAGACTTCCGAGTATAGATGCCGCAAAACGAAATCGTTTAATTTTTTTCGGTCAACGTCGAACAAATTCAATTCGATTCGGTCTGTATTAGATCTTTCTTTATGTAATGCTGCACTCGGATAAAATAAAACGTACGCTCTGAACTTTCTCAAAAATAGACGAAATTCTAGTCACGGACTTATTGGACTTATTCACCTATACAAACACGTTATGGCAGTGAATATGATGATGACAACGGTGACGATGACGATGCTGAAGTGCATGAAAAGTACAATGAGGTAGACGCGAGATAAAAACTACAGAAATCGAATTTTATACACACCAGTGGTCCCCTATTCACGGATACTTCGAAGTTATGAATGAGCTTTAGTAAGTATTTATTATATATTTTGCTTTTGAAGGCTGTAAAAAGATGTAAATACGAATAGAGGTACCAACATGGTTACGATTTTAAAATTCTTAAAATTGGAAACAATGGAAATTTCTGTGTTCAAGTAGCTTCCAATGTTTGCGATATCGTAACATCCTCTGCCGACATTATAAAGAATGCTGAACAGAATTCCCCTCGAATTATATGGAAGAATTTGTTATTACACCTAGGAGCAAACTAAAGATTACAGGAGGGTTACCTTGATGGAAATGTATTATCTTCATGTTCATATGAATTCGCGTTGTTCAAATAAAAATTGCAAATGTTAGTACCATGAAGTTAAATTTATTCACCTTCAATATCAACTAACTGCTCTAATACTAGCAACACGTTCAAGTTTAAACTAAGAAGATGCTGGAAAATTGTAACGCAATACCTCCGAAACCTCGACGAGATCTATCTTGGAAGGGAAAGTTCCTTAGACTCTATTATAATAGCCTTCTGCGGCGTTTATTGTACAAGTTCATTCACGACGACGGCCTAGTAAAACTATTTCTGGAAATAACAATAAATATCCCTCTGCAATATGGTTGAATCAGGAATAATGACATATTTACTGAAAATCTGTTTAATTTCATGGCGCTTTTTCTGCAGATAGACAAGTTCAACGATGTACAATGTCAAAGATGTAAGATGTACTAGCTTGGAGATATTAAATTTTCCCTGAAAAATTTGAAAAAACGCAGGGCACCAATGTCTTCTGTTTAGCATTATCAATTTAAACCGGTTTTGACATTTTTACTAGCAACATAAATGTCTCTTTATGGCTGTAAACACGTATCAAAAATGTTCTACAGAGTGCTCTAGAAACCTATTCCACACGTTAATACATTCAACTGAAAACATTTCAATTCCTTTAAATGGCATTCGCTATTTAATTGAATTTACATTTAAATCAATAAAAAACACAACAATTGACAGTTACTTCTAAAGATAAAGATAAACGATGTACAACGTAGTACAATTCATGGGCTGTTGATTTAAACTTCCTCGCGGTGTTTGTAACAACATGAAAGAATCTGGAAAGAATTGATCGAAAACCCATACTGGTGATTCATCGGCTTCATCGGCGAACAAGACTAATGAATTGCTGCTCTTGATTTCGCAATCACTCGCAGTATTGTATACGGTCTAAATAACCATGTTCTAATAGGTGATGAATCTATTGGAAACGGCAGGGGCGTAAAATCTCTTCTTTGAAAACTCATCTAGCCGATCTGTAGTTAACATTCTGCGCAAGTTTTTTCGTTTACAACAGTACGACGAATTGTAGTAACTTTACTATGTTTATCCCAAACGCCCACATTAGTGAATGTTCTAACATCCATCTCGACTTAATGGATACCTCTTTTGGTAGATACGTGAGCTTCGCAAAAATCCGAACGTGCTTCGCCCTAAAACATAATCATGTCCTTGTATGCTCCAAAAGTATACAGAACCATTTTTAAAGGCAATTTTAAAAAACTACAAACAGAATCAGACAAAAACGTAATTATACGGCGAACTTGAATAAAGTATTAGAATATGAATTTAATTTGTACAATAATTTCGTAGTCAATTACAGAAAAATGTTAAGAATACCATAAAATTCTAGCAACACTCAAAATTTTGGTTCAATTATGTCTTCTCAATCGGAAAGAATGTAAAAAAAATAGTTCTCTAAGAAATCTCTGAGATCCTTTTGTCTTGAAAACATCCGAAAAGTCCGAAACTCACATGCTTTCCACTGTTTCACCCGCGACATTTTTCTGTGAGGGCACACCCTTGACGCAACAGTATTATTCTTAAAACAGAAATCGGCAGTTGGAGTATTGTACAATGTTCATTGTAGAACATCTTGCAAAAAGCAATTTTTACAAGAACAAGTACTCATCCTACCATCTGCATGTATTTTGGTTTGTTTAGAGTACCTGTCATTGGTTGTCTGGACCTGGATCCATCTTCTTCCAGTGCCACAATCTTGGTAATCTTCCTGTGGGCTTCTCTTTTTAATGTGTGAGTTTCGAAATCTTTGTCTTGGGCTCCTTTCTGTATGTATTCCTAAAAAAAAAAGATATGCTCTTCATTGTGGGATTCTCGCTAATTTACGTCTTATGGAAAAAGTTTTTGTTGAACCTTGCAAGAAATTCCTACAGCCCGAAGATGTGCATGGGGATACAGCTTACTGTTACTCTACACAAGGAATGCCGCAGTGACTCAGATGGGATTGGCGTACGTAAAAGGATCGGGCGTATGTGTGATGACGCCCGTTTGAATGTTGAGGCGGGAGCTGGAGAGGATGGGATACAGCTGCCTGGTTGCACTGAGTTCCCTGTTCCAACTTCTTCTTTATTAACAATCATTCCAAAATACTCGATCTTGCCATTTCAGTCGATCTCCGTCGCTCTGACTTTGATCTTGACACAATAAACAACAATGCTGCTAGTAAGATATGTTACTTTCTCGACTTACAGTCATGGTTTGTCAAATCTCACCTTCATTATACCTTTCCATCTTCTTTGTAGTTTTCTTACTAAGAAGCCAGAACTTTTGGTGTACCAAGGAATTGCGTTTATATGATTTTCATCAATTCACTCTTCGTTCATTAATTCCAGCAATCAGCAGAATATCTTCTTCTGAATAAGGATAACATTGCGTTGTGCAAAATATTTCTACAGATATTAAGTGCTAGCTTCTCAACCAGTCTATATGGATCACTATTCTGTTGACTTTTTGCTTGAAAATTCTAAATTTTTCACTGTGAATTAATTGGAAAACATATTTCAGAAGATAACAATTAACAGTTTTTCCTTGTTTTTGTTAATAAAGTTGTCGGAGTACCTCATTCTTCTCAGTTTTAAAATCCTTTAAACTAACGTGTCCAATTTTTTCTCTAAAATCGGTTGCCCCAGGGGTTTCCATACAAACGATTAAAATTCACCGGTCAACAATTAAAATTCACCATGCGGACAGCAGCGTTTTATCCTAATGTTCTATTTGTCTGTCTCTTTGAATAATTTGCATTTTGTCACTTCCAACTCGCACAACAACGATGTTCGGACATTTTGTTTTGTTTGATAGGCTTCCTTTCATCGAGTTTTTGGCGCATTCGTTCATTGTATGTTCATAGCAACTAAAATAAGTTTTTGATCGATTACTCACGGTGTACCAAGGCAATTTAAGAAAGCAATTTCATATCAGCGGTTCTGCGCAGTAATTGAAAATTATTTAACCGTTTCCCTTACACGAAAATATTGGTTAATGCTGTCAACGTTTCAACAAAGTTCGTCGAAATAAAGCTCTAGTAAATTGCCTGTTTCCTGTCCGTACTAATAGATTAAGCTGAATGCTTTTATCGGACGAGCCAAAATGCGTTAAAACTACTCTTTCTGGCGACTCTAATTCGAATCGCTTGGGTATTTCTTGTCGTTTGATATGTTCTAATACCATATAGCCGCTAGAATTACATCCGTAGCTTTTCCGGTGAATTAGTCAAACTATTATCAGTTTATTATTGAAATTTGCAAGAGAATATGCGTAGAAGCAATGCAACGAATTCACGTTGGATAAGCGTGTTCTGTCTCCATCACCTGAATTACAGATTAACCGTTAAATTCTTTTATCTAACTCTTACTTATTTAAATCCGATGGAATGTTACTGTTTTGTGATTTCTATTCGTGAAACGCAAATATATCAAAATTGTTTTTATGTGAACTAGCGGCGATTCTTGTATAGATGATATAGATCATACCAGATGGAAAAATATTTAAAAAAGGCTTAGAGAATGAAAATTGGCAAAATGTATTTTATGGATCATGTCCTAGTATCGCATGCACGCTTTTAGTAGTGCTCTCTTGTATTATTTTGATCTCAACTCTGCTCTGCAATAGGATAAGATGTACAAAACCCTTTTATTTATCACCGCAGATTTATTACGGTCAAAACAAGAAGTTATAAATTATACGGTGCTCCCACGAAACGATACACACATTTTCGTCTTTTAAACGCATAAAAGATATAATATATCAACATAAAAAGTAAAACGATAATAAAATTAGATATGCTTCAAACGGAAGGAATGTGGAGTAAGATTAAGGAAAAATAAGAAATTTTTGTTGATAGCGAGAAGCAGTCTGACAAGAAGGTGGCTGAATGTACTTAATTCCTCTTTTTTGTAACAGTTAATAACACAAATTTTCTAACTGAGAACGTACTACTCAATAAGGCTTAACTTTTCGCTTCTACATTTGCAAATAGTGACGTATTATCAACCCAAAATTCTCTGACTGATGGTTTTGATAATGTTTCGAATAATACGTTAAAAAACATAAAATTTCGGGGCGGCATGTTGTATATTTTATGTTTTGAAAATGTAATTTTTTTCCAATTCACGAATGTGACTATATCGTCAAGAGAGGGAAGCTTTGATACAGCTTCACGTGAGTTTCATTATAGGATGCTTTAGGGATTGGATAAAGTCTACGTATTGTTTCTCGATTATTCGCGTGAATCTGACTGTATGAATTAAGAACTTCTTACCGGGACTCTTCATACATATGATATAAATACTAGACAGACATTGCTTTAGATTTTACTAGATCGTCTTTGGCGGATCACCAACAAACAGTAAAGATAGATCAGTCTACGCTTAGAGAAGTTTCACGGAGTGATCCAAGGATTAATACTGGGCCCATTCCTTTACAATTTATACCAACGGTCTCGGTTATTTCCCATGATCCATTCGATGATATTTACTTAAATACGTTTGTAGACAAATCAAAATATAGAATTTCTCAGACGACTGAGTTAAAATCATAGCCATGTAAAAACAATTTCAAATTCAATGTCAATAAGGCTCAACTTTCCAAGTAAGAGACCGAGGTTTTGAACACACCATCAGACAAGATCATTCGATCTTCACTACTCGAATAAACATCCTCAATGTAGATAATCTGTGTCAATTAACAAAAATTTGACAGCTGAAAATAGGCCACCTTGGCCTGTTAACGCGAGGAAGTCCAATATCAGTTAATGTAGAAGAATTTCAATTAAATGTTACCTAACATACACAACATACGGAATCTCATTTAGTGACTACTTTGTTCAACTGTCCAAATTAAAGGTCCCTCTAGTGGCCGGGAACTCGATTTCTAAGACAGAATTCCTTTTTCTGGCTTATTATCTTTGGAGCGTGGGTGTTCTAAGTCAAGAGAACAACGGTAGTGGTCAAACAATACATTACCTTCCTCTGCATTCTATTTTCCCATATTTTAAATTCATTAAAATTTTATGTGAAAATAAAATAATCGTAAACGTGATTAAATAATGAAGTAATGGGCTACCTGTATATGTATTATCACTGTAAAAGATACATACTTTAGACTTATATTACGTACATTTTCGTTCCCAACTACGATATGATATTATTCAATGGGGAAATTCTGCAGAAATGAAGAGTTCTAATTATATAGAGGCGCGTTGCTAAGGCTTTTATTGTTCATGTCGCGAAGAATATAAAGAATTAAGAATGTCATAGACACCTATATTTACATGTAAAAGTAATAAACGTTTTTTAAATTTCTTAAATCTGTAGGTCTATCTTCTCTAGAGTGGGCATATTCGAATGCGTTCCATCGGCGTAGCTAGCAAAGGGAAGCGAAGGGAGTCAGAACGCAGAGATATATTATCGCGAACGCTGCCGTTCCGTTGCTAGATATAACAAATGTTTTAAAATGGTTTTTGTAAATTATGAACCGATATCGATAAATTGTCTCTATGTTATTGAATGAAGACGGGAAATTGCCATCTCTAGTCTCATAAGAACTAAAATCGAGAATGTATGTAACTCGGTGCTTAAATAGAACTTACCGTCTTAAGCGTCTTCCGTGACTTGAAAAACTTGAGAAACTACATTAAATATTTCTAGATTCCAAAATTATTTCTGCAAGACGCATCCACCGTGAGGAAAACATGTTCTTGTATCAAGAAATCTAGTGACGTTACATTTGCATAATTAGAAAATTTTCGGAACAACTTAACGCGTCTGCAGATAAACCTCCATAAATTTTGTCTAAATCTGACAAAATCTGTATCTTTGTCTAAAACACCTTCAAGCTTACTTAGAACACACACATATTTGGCGCCTTCTACCCAACAAAGCTGGGCCTGTACATCTTTCATAATTTGCAGTAGTTCCTCTAACGACAGTGAAGAATTTTGTAATTTTTCCATTGCTTGCACTACCCCGATGTAATTTCTGTGAATAGTTTGTAAATCACTTTTAACTTGACTATTTGTTTTGATAGCTGCGCATTCTTTCGGGTTAAATAATGGAACCACCTTCTTTATACTCTCAAAATATTTATGATAGTAAAATGCCTGTTGTAAACATGTTCCCCAACGTGTGAGGATCGGCTGTAATGGTGGAGGGGTGTGAGAACATAGTCCGCGAAATTCGCGAATACGTTTTAGGGATTTCAAGAACACTGCTTTTGTACTCGTAATTAACGCATCCACCTGTGGATAACATCTACGAATTGTCTCTGCTCCAAGATGTATAGCATGAATTTTAGATGTAATATGTGAAAAGTTACCACACTATTCTTTAATAGACCGGCCTATAGAAAGTATGGTTGTGCCACCATCTGCCATAAAACTGACACTTGATTTCTGGATAATTCAAATTTTTCCAATGTGCTTAACACCAGTTTTGAAGTTACCTGCGCGGTACATTCTTCTATTTGTCTGGTAGCTAATAAAATTGAAGGTGACGATTGATGTGGTTCCATTTTGGATACGATAACATTAAGTACAGACCTTTTTTTGCAGTCGGTTGTTTAAGTACACTGTCATACTTTTCAGCTCAGCCTTAATTTATTTTCTAAACGTACATGCACTGATAGTAAAGAATATCATTCTTTTTTTTTTCTTTTTTCCTTTTTTTCTTCGTGCTCTTGCTCGGTAATGTGCATGGGAAACGCTGTTTAATAAAATAAACGCCGGATTACACTGAATCATCATTATACATAAATAAAATAAGGATTGTTTGTATTTTTGGGCGACACCGCTCTTGATATTATTATGGCTCGCACTTTGCACATGCCGTTTACAATGTGTTTGTGACAAACACAAACACATTGATATATATCGTTAGATATATATCGCACACTAAACATTTAATTTTTTGTCGTCGTTCTGGATAATCCTTAATAAATTTATTCACTGTCTTTAATAATAACTGTTTTCTCAATCTAAGTATCTTCTACATTATTCAAAACAGAACACAGAGTACTTCGCTGCTACTATTAGACTAGATATTGACTAGTGTTTCGCATGCAAGAGTCCATTTCTTAGCTGCACCGATGAGCAATGAATTTGCTTATTCTAGTTTTCAGTTAACTTTAGTAATTGTGTGTATCAAGACTTTTTGCATGTTGATTTGTTTGTAATCTCAGTTATTTAGCATTTATATATTTGATCTGTGATATCCATGAATATATTATTATTACGATTATTATTATTATTGTTAGTATTATTGGTAGTAAGCAACACTTCAAAAATGTAAAGGCGGTCTGTATGAGTGGCAAAAAAATCCTTTTATTTTAATTGCAGAACTTGCAGGAGATAAAAGTATGTATAATGTTCAAAGTACGAATTACCAACAATATCAATAACATTAAAAAAATTGCAACTTCTATTAGAGTTCCTTAGAACTTCATGATATTTAGCGTAACAAATGTTGCATCATTGATCGAATAGTCTTCTTAAGATTGAATATAATAATAAATAAAAATTGACAAATGTGCAAATGGGACGAACTTGCAAATGCACTTGGAGGGAACCTATTTATGTGTGCAAACCATTCTGTTGTTTAAGTAGTCATCAAACAGAGGAGTTAAAAACAATTGAGACGTAGTTTATTTGATTATGTGACACAAATGTGTATATAACAAGTCAATAAAGAAAAGCATAGAATGGTGTTATTGATATATGAATATATAACTGGAGTATGCAAATATTCATGGATAGAATAGAATAAAGACTCTAAGAGAAATCTTTTCAGATTGCTTTTAAAATGAAAGAGTAAGTAAATATTTGATTGAAGGGGTATCGAATACTAGTTAAAAATTATTGATCAATTGGTATATTAACAATAGATAAATTCAGATGAGTTTCTTTAAAATAACACTGAACTCTGATCCAGAAAGTTATTGAAATTCATGATGTTACAAAAGGTGGTACCGAGGTTGTTGATCATCCTTTTTCTTTTCTTTATATTTCTAAGAAAGTTCTAATCTGTGGTATCTAGAATCTCTACATTTTCGAATTTGAAATTTCTTAGTCTAAGTATTGAATTAATTGAGCTAACAACAATGGGGCGGAGGGGTATCAACATTTAGAAGCCAAAAAAGTTTAGAAGAGGCTATTGTAAATTGATAAAAATTTGAAGTAGTCTTTGGGGATTTCCTCGGCAGACGTTGTGCCGTTTATTTGTTTATTGCGATAGTGCAACCACCATTATCTGCCTGGAGGTTTATTAATGAGTAGAGATGATAAAGGCAGGTGGGAGTATTCCTTTTTTGCAGCGACTAGATAGACTCGTGTCTATTCGCCTCATGAGAATGGATTCGTCGACAAAACACGAGTCCCTCTAGTCTCTGCAAGAAAGTAATAATTCCATCCGCCTTTGTCCTCTCTATTAATGAGGCATTGTGTCCGAGATAATGTTTAATTGCGAAGAATAATCCGCGAATTTGTGATTTGTGTGTATTTTGACTTTGCTGAAGGAAATTAGAGATTACTTTTGTGATTTTAGCTCGCGTTATATCTTTAGCTTCTATAGGGACTTTTTCATTTAAATTTTCGACGTCAACTAAAAATGGCCAATGTTATAATTTTCTAGATGAATATTTTGGTCCCAACGAGAGGAAATCCTTGATTTCTGGAGGTATGTTAACATTTGCAATGTTTTCAAGCCGCTTTTAGTTGTTCGAGAAGAGCTTCACGTGATTGGGAATATTCGAGAGATTCGAAAATTTCCATTGATTTCAAACTTTTTTAAATTGTCATTTGAAAATGCATGAAAATCTAGACTCAAATTCAATAACTAAGTTTAGTAGATTGCGTTTTAGAAAAATAATGTGCTGTTAGGTTTAGTAATGTTATTGCAAGTAATTTTGATTTCTTAAATTAAGAATTTGATTTCTCAATTCAAATGGGTTAGTTCGCTAGGTGTAGGTGTCCGTTGGCAGTGAAAAACAAATTGTGGATACATCTACCTCCAACGTTCATGTGTCTTGGAAGAATGTCTGCACGCCTGCATCGTAGTAAGGAGATTCTTCTATTGTAAAGGTTAGTCAAACGGATATTGTTGTTGGACCTCTGTTTGAAATTTTTATCTTATAAAATCCCATCCGTAAATGCGAAAATACAAAAGAAGCGCCGGGAAAACTTAGTCAACGTAATACAGTGGGTGTACTTCCTTTGGGTTTTCGCATTAGTATTATTTGGGTCTAGGATAACTTAAAAACATATCGGTGTCATTTTGAAAGGTTTCTAATGTTATTTTGTATAACTTCTTGTTATGTCCATTTTCGACGAAAATACAAAAAATATCAAGAGGAAAATCCGTAGCTAAGATTTTTGTAAATACAGTATTTCTGAAATTATCGAGAAATTTAAATTTTGATATGGCAAACGTTCATTTAGCTAGTTCATTAAAGATATTTCGTGAATATATTTTTTGCAATAAATACTTCTAATACCCTTACGGAATTAATTAATAAACGCCGCGAAGAAAATTAAAATCGGCCTCTTTCGGTTCGCGTCGAAATTCATCAGCAAGACATTAACAGCAGATATTCAGTCGTAGACGTTGTATTTTCGTCGTCGTACTCTTTCTGTTCATTTTTTCCCCATTCCACGGACGTATTGATTGAAAGAAGTGATGTAGTAGTAGAGGTAGAAGTAGAAGTAGAAGAGGAAGAACAAGAATACACGGGGAACGTCTAGTTTTATTTTGTTTTCGCATTGGAGCGCGCAATCGGTGCAGTCTAATAAATCAGAACAAGGAAGGACAGCGTATCGAACCGACTGGATGCAGCTGCATGTTTATTAATTGTATTCACGCGAACTCTTCGCCCGACAACCGAAATAGCCAAATTTAATGCTGTGGCACCGTTACATGTCGCTCTGCTTTCCACATGCAAAATATGTTCCCAGACAAAACACTAAAGTTCAATTAATTATTCTATATTATAGCTAGCTTTCTACGTACTGGCTGCATAAGTAGCTTGTATAAATGCTGACGTCGCTTATAGACATGAAAATGATAATTGTATACCGGGTTTTATAATCTTGCTAAGTATTGACATTTTGTATCCTGTAAATTTCAAAGAACCGCATCAATTAAGCTTTAGATCTTAGAGCTTCAGATAGAATTCACGGTTTTCCTATATAAGTTGTCGAACAAATTACAAGTATTCAAAATAAGCATAATTCAAAGCAAATACATAAATTTTGCAAGTTAGCCAAACAGAAATGTTTACAAGAAAATGTAATCTCCTGAAAATTATATAAAATATTAACCATTAAATCATTAACCAAATTATAAGGTATCGCTTTACAGACGCTGCTTACATTGTTAATTAGTATCTTTAGAAAAGCGAATGTTTGTAAAGTATTTAGACGAAAGACTCATCTTGATACTTTCGTATTTCAAACATGGTAACTGTAAAAGAAACAGCAACATTTCAAAAACTCTTGATTACCTGGAAAACGGAGCTAAATCGATATAAGGAATGGCGATTTAGCGGAAGTTATACATGGCTCGTCTATTACGATGAAAGTTGGTTAAGAGTATTTGGGGAAGCGAGTAAAATAGAATTTTAAACGTTTGGCTACGCAAATTATCCTTTAAATCTAGGAGGTCTTATATCATTAACATCTCTTTTCATGTTAGGTTTGGATTTTATTTTGAAATTATTTATGCGTCATATCCTGTTCCTAAAATTCAATCTTATAGATATATTACATCTTCTCGAAAAAGTCTGACAAAATAAAGCTTTCAAATGTTTGTCAATTGTAATATACAAACACTTCTGCTTATTGGTAATGTTTTTGAAATGTTGTTTGGTGAGGAAACAATCTCAGAGACGTCTAAATTGAGAAATCTCGATTTATTTAAATAGTAACTTTTAAGGAATGCACATCGCGACACACCCTGTATATATTACGTTTTGCTTTCATTTCTTAGGAACAATATGTAGTCATGTTCGAGAAAAGCTACTGCTATTAATATATTGGGTTAGATCCCTTCCCAGAACATTTTGTATATCATGTACTCGTAAATTCTAACGATCATTATTTCCCTCGCAATCATTTTTTTTTTGCTTTCTGATGTGTGCTAAAGTGTTTGTAATAAAGCATTTTTAAGTCTTCCTGCAGATTGTACATTGTCTACATTATTTTTGAAACTTGGAATGCAAGCTGGCACGCAATATGCACTAATAAGTAAATATTTATGTCTTCTATGATAATTTCCGATGTCAAATAAAAATTATGGAATTTAGCCCTGCTTAGGTCTATATCGCAGAACTTATCTTCAAAGCAGTTCAATTATTTAATTAATTACATTGACCAACAAGTTTTTTACCCTAAGTTAGTAACTGATGAAATTGAACAGAATTTTTAATTTTATTTTACGTATTTCAATTTCACCAAGATGGTAGCCTTCTTATTAAGAGCACTACATATCAACGCATACCTCCCTAAATCTTGCAACAAACTTTTAATTAAAGGTACTAGTGAGATCATAGAAGTGCATCGGATGCTGTTTCTATCGTAGAAAAGTCTATGCATCTCATCAAACAATAGATGTTAATTTAAAGATACAATGAAAATTTCGATTGTTACATGCAGTTATATATTTAGTAGTTCTGTAGTTAAAGCCATTATAAAAAATGTACGCAGGCATTGTCTTTATACCATTAACCGGACTTTCGATTCCGTCTCTTCTTTTTCCATATTCTTCTTCGAGATGAAAGAGAACTACAACGTTCTCGACTTTTACAGAGAGCTTTATTTAAAGGCGGAACAATAAAAGATTTAGTCCGTGTTTTGTCTTCTACTATGACCGCATTAAATGAATGTTTTGACGTCCGCTGAGAATTGCATTCGGCTTTGTATTATTATCCGGAATGTTGCGAATTATGAAAAATAAAAGCGTAATAGTACGGTAGAATAAAGTAGTCGTGTAGTTATAATTGCTTTTATTATAATAATTATTGGTAAATATTTTTTTCGATTTGAATAATGCGGTAATAAATTCATGAAGAAGCTAAAGATATTTTCCAAATAGTTGCTCTAGAATTAAGGTTTAGCATCTATTCTTTGACCTAGTAATTCATGTTAGTACAAGCAAGAGTTTCCTTCGGTTAGCACAGAAGAATTAGGAGGGAACTACAAATATTGGTGGAAGTATTCGAATAATTACCCATAATGGCTGAAATTGATGAATTTAACTTAAACTTTGAAGTACTTCCTCTTAAATAACTTCAAATAACTTTTTTACGTTAAAAATGATAATGCCATTAATTTTTCAAATGTAAAGAGCCTATAGTTATATAAAAAAAATTGCAACAAACTTACAGATTTATACAAATACGCTTACACCACACACACACACACACACACCCTGACACATTTATCGGCGGAGAACTTTCGTTTTCGAACGATTAAATAACCCTTCGGTGTTTTTTTTTTTTATTCGATGCGTTGGCAACGGGCGCTTACTGACCGTTTTTAAGTCATCAACCCTTGCGGTAGGACAGGTACGGCGATGGGTCGATGAACTGGTCGCGGATTATGGCCGAAAAAAAGGTAAAAACACAGGTATCGAGCTCGTGAATTCATAAGGGTCGCGGGGACAGTACGGAATTGTTTTTCGTAGAATTGCGAGAGGATGTGGCCCTTTTTAATGTATGTATTGTGCAGGGTGCTCGCCTACCTGAATATAAATAGAAAGTTATCTTTCATTGCCGCCAGCACGTTCCTTTTCCTGTATTTATTAGGTGTTCTATGCAGTAAATCTTTCACAACGTTTATGGTGTAGAAATTGCAGTTAAGAAGATTAGACTTACAGCCGTACGAGTGTAAAATTTCGTTTTATTAATTTGAAAATTACTGTATGAATTGAATATTTTCTTCTTCAAATGAGTAATGTATCGTTAGTAGTTATATGCTTTCAACGAATTTAAAAATTTTTTTTTTTGTAGTTGCAAGAGGACGCACAATTTGTGCTGATTTGATTACTTTATTCACCCCCTTACATTTTAAATTAGTACATCTTGCATTGATTGTTTGTTGACAATGCATCATTGTTTCATGATGCATTGTCTTGTTGACTTGTTGTATGTCATTTAACTTAAAATCTGTGAGGGTCGTGGCTAGTGCAATAAAAAGCGTTTCAGTGTGTCAAATTTTATATTGAGACACCAAAGAACTAACTGTTCCAAATATATTTGATGAATTTACAGCTTAGCAACAATTTTTCCGTAGATGATTAAATATCTTCTTGTACTCTCACCATTGGGAGTTGTTCTTACTACTAGGAGCCATTAAGGTAAAAGGCTACAAGATACAACAGATTTCAATGATAAAGCCTAATGCTCAGAAAGACAGAGCTGTAATTGCTCAAATAATTTAAACTTCGAATCAAACAAAACTTGTAGAATTTTAAAATTCGTTAAACTTCCAACGATAACTGAATAGTAAAACGGAACATCTGAGTTTTAGTTTAGTCTCAGTCCAGCTGAAACTATTGGTTAAACTTCGCACCGTTGATAATGAATCGCTTTGATTTAATCTAGTAAATATGTACTTGCTTGCTATTTTAGAATATCAATATGTATTTGGCTTATATCCAGAAAATTTGTATTCCCATTGTTTAATTGTGGAAACGTATGAAAATGGCTCGATTTTGAATTTGCATTTAAGAAGGTTTCAGGAACACAGAATACTTGTTGTTAACCAAAGATAAACAATCTCATCTCTAAACTAACTTGAGAAAAAGAGAAATGGAAGCTAGAGAAAATTAACTCAAACAAATGGACAAGAACGTTATGTTTGTCCTTTAATTAATAGCAATTTAAGAAGGCTCGAAGATGGTGCAAATTTTTCAGTTAAATTCTCTAACCAAAATGTTAATCTGTATTGAACATAACATATTTTGAATAAATATATACAGTAGAAGAATTACTTTTGTTATATTTAATGAGTATTTATAAGCTGATCAAAGAAGCAGCAAACATTCATTTTATTGATGCTAACCGCTTCTGTTGTTTCTAAAAGAGCCACATAAAACATAGGAGGTCTCTCAAAAGGCAACGGGTTCCAGGATAAACGTATCTCATATCATGAACACAACAAAAATGAAATATTACTTTCTTTTTATTTACTTACAAAGATTGCGGTGATCATATTGCTGCAAATAACGTTTCCAATTTACAACGATGAGCGATGTACATTTCCATTTACTTGTCCTCTAAGGCACTTTTTTGATGTCATAAAAATATTCGACTAAAGTTACAGTTTTGTGGAAAAGTTTTAAAGTCGAAAAACATTTGAGGAATTTTCTTGGAAAAAGGCATGCAATATTCCCGTAAAGTTTTTAATATTCATTGGCGAAGAGTAATAATAGAATTGTTATTACCAGAGATGAGAAAGGCAGGTGGAATTATCTCTTTTTTGCAGCGACTAGATAGACTCTTGTCTATTCTCTTCATGAGAATGGATTCCTTGGATCGGTGTCCCAGAGAATCGACAAAACACGAGTCTGTCTAGTCTCTGCAAAAAAGTAATAATTTCTAATCTTCAATTCGGGCGCCATTATCTATCTATCAGCGAGAATTTTACTTTAATGTTAGTAATTAAAGCAAATAATACTAATAATTTGCTTATAGTATTAAAGTATTATAAGTTGCTATCGGTTTTACATGTAATTTTATCCAAACCAATTTAAGAGTGTAGTCTATCTTTTAGGATGTATCTCAACAATTTTCGTATTTTTGGTTATAAAGAAATGTATTTCTTAGTGCCATAGAATTAATGTAGTCTATGCAACAACTACCTAAGTTAAATATTTGAGTGTGCATTAATTTTGATGAATTCTACAGCAGGTACGAGAAAACAATTAGGTTTAGTACGCGTTACAATCCACTTAGTGAATAGCAAAGAACACAATAAATTTCCTACACCTTGACGGAACACAGAACGATAATTGCGTATAGATTTTTGCAGTCATTTTCCACTAACGCGGTATTACCGTGTGTGCTATGGTCTATTGTGCCAGACGATTAGAAAACGTCTGAAGAAGCAATAGTGTACCCTAGCATTTTAGGCAGCTAAATGTAACACGTTAACACATTTTAGAGTGTATTTTTACCATTTCGTTTCGGTAAGTCTTGTCAGAAGTCATATTGTGAGGTTTACCTAAAATAGCGCGGACTTATATAAATCATTTAATAATATTCATTTCAACACGTAACTTTTTTCTTTGCAGTTGACTTGAATATTTCTTTCTGAAACTAACTTGATATTACATCAACCCAGATTTAAATTACACGATTTCATATCCATTCATCCATTTATAATTCGTAAAAATGTTACTATGTAGAATATTACCGCTATAAAAACAATAACAATTGAAATCGTTCTTGGCAATAAGTATATTCAAACCTTTCTTAGATTGTTCTAGAAATCGTAATCTCAACAAGATAATTTACTTTATTTGTTAATTTGAAAGTAGTCGAAAAAATTATGCATACCTTGATTTACTAATTCTTAGTGACATGATAAGCTTTAGTATCTGAACTTCAAACAGTTACGCATGCGTAAGTCCATCGACGAATTAAGTACATTTTTACGGACTATTATTACAGAAGAATTATCAAAATAATTATAATGTAATAAAGAAGAAATTGTAATATCATATAAGTTAGTAATTAATAAATGAAGATCTCATCATCATAAGAATATAAGGACAACTATTAATGAAATCTACATAAAAAGGAATAAAATCATTAATTGACGGTTCCTTTATGTTTGAATCGTACGATCTATATATCTCTTTGCTAATTGAAGACGATTGATAGATAAATTAAATAAATATGTCTATCTAAGAGTTTTGAAGTTACGAAATTTTTCAAAAATTCAAAAATTTCTTTGAAAAATAAGAAAACCAAATTTAATCTTTTATTGAATCAAATATTATATTTAGAAATTGATATTTCTTAAGAAAATTGTATTTATGTTTTATTTTTGGACGATTTATTTAATTTTCGATATCTGTGATGTCTTCGGATCCAAATTCAGAAATCCTTCCCAATCTTGGATCCCTTTTGAATTCAGGTTCGAGTGATTCCAAATCCGTGGATGGTCAAATAGAAGATCTAAAAGTATTACTGAGTGGACCTTAAAGATCCTATAACTATATTTAAAGTTTAATGTCTTTTTTTTACATATATTGCTTAATAGAATAAGTCAAACGGCACCCTTGATCTAATAACAACTATTTAAATTGCCTTGCGATTGCGTCCATATGTTTTAGTAATTAACAAGACAAATTTGTCAACTTGGAACACTTTCCAACCTAAATAAATGCTATCGCAAGTAACATCGCATACGTTATCGATAAGTAAGCAACAAAAATACTCCTATTAATATGCCTAATGTATGTAATAAGATATTTTTACAAATGCTAAATTAAGGGAGTGTTTTTGCAAAGTTTGTATAAGTCTTGTATTTTCTAGATTAATAATGAATAAATATCACCCAGACTTGAGTGTAGAAAAGATTACATTGAAATAAGTTTGAACTATACAAGGTTTATATTTTCCATAGTTTAAGACGAGCGAAATAATATAACAAGTTGAATTAAAACTTAGCAATTCTTATATATTATCCTTCGACCGTAAGAGAGATCATGATGAGGATAGAAAATAAATGAGCCTACATACATCTTATAGTGAAAATATTGAAAAAATTGGATAAAAATGTACACTCTAAGAGCAAAATTATGGAAAAGCAAGGCAGTTCGTATATATTGTCATAGGCTATTGTTAAGAGGAGATAAGTCTATATTCAAAATTTTGAAATCCTTTCATATAGATGTAATCAAACAATTTTCATTTTATCACTCTGTTCTCAATTAAAGGAGACAGGCATATTTAATTAAAATTTTCTAAAACAGTTAAATCAACCCATTAATTTGTTATAACAAATGCTTAACGCATTCGAATCAATGACAAAATAAGAAATAAATATTTACTTGCGGATATCTACATAACCGCCTTGTTAATTGGTTCAACATGCCAAATTAAATCAAATTAATTTTCAATTAAAGACCCAAATGAATTAGCTTAACCACACCGTATTACTGCACTTAAGCTCTTACACTTTGAAGAATTTTACAATACTTAGCTTCAACTTGCAATGATGTTGTTTGGGTTTTATTCGGATTTAATTTTAATTTGTTTGCTGCAAATAGTGCAGTATGCAACGAGAAATAAGATGAAGTGAAGAATTTTAAAAAGTTCTGATTTTACTCTATCGGTTATTTTAATGATTGAATTAATTTGGTTTGAATTGAAGAAGCACAAATACACATTCTAACGGTGATGATAACTATTAGTGTAAAATTTTTCCAAAAAGTTGCGTACGCTTGTTCATCCGATCCTGAGAAACATCTGAAACGTTAGTTGATTCACGGTTTTGTTTGGTCATGTTGTTTAGAGCCGATGGTGTTGAATGAGCGATTTTTGGATGTATCGGAATTTTACTACAGAACGATGGAATTCATTCAACTAGGAAGTAATGCAAACGATTAATATGGTAGAAATTACAGGGCGCTTTTACCGCAATAAGATTGTAGTGCATTGTGATCAATAAAATCATGGATTTTACTCAAACCCAATGCAATGAACAAATAAAACAAAACCTAACAAATTTTAAACATATTTTTGTAATGCTGCAGGTTATAATTTCTACAGTTCTTCTGTTATAACTACTCGTATCATACATAATACTAAAGTTTTAGTCCTTCTATGACTACTCCTTCTATTTTGTCTCAAAAAATACTCGAACCCATCGTTTCCGATCTAATTACATAACGCATTATGTAAATTAATGAGAACATCAAAATACGTATATAGAAAAAAGAATCTCCGTCGCAGCTAGAAGAGTCGTGGTCAGTAATACCTGTCATCGTCGAGCATGGAGCATAGACTCGAACCTCTATGCAGCACACTTGATCGCGTAAGCATAACAATCACAGCAGACAATCACATTAATGTAAGAATCTTAGTGGTCGAGCTGGCGGGCAAACCCAAAGAAGGCGGTCTCTATTACCTGCCCATGTCTTGTACACAGGTACATTACTTACAGTGGATCACTTCACTCGTAGTTTCTACACTTTGCGCATCTTTTACTAATCGTGGAAAACGAGTCCGGTAACGTTCGAAGACGCTTGCGTGTTGTTCCCTTTGTAATCGGCGTATCCGCGCATCGAGGGAAGCGGCGAATTTTGACTGTGACTGTAAAAGATCCACCGGTAAAAAAAAGTAGTTTCTTCGAGTGCGCCCTATTGTTTTGCAAAATCGTATCTATGTGAATGTTTACGAAGTGACGCTCGGCATTTAGTGACCGGTAGTGTTTTCGAAATTTGAAGTGACTGTTAAGTGACTGTTGTTCCTAGTTATTAATATTGTTCGAGAAAGTATTACGTTTTCATCGAGTTTCAACAACGGATTTTCGACAACCGTAGAAAATGTAAGTCACAAATCATTTCTACAAATATCATAATACATGGTGTTAAAGCGTAATAATAAATATTATTAATTATACGTGCATATACATTAATTTTTTTTGAGAACTAAATAGATAATTACATCTATTATGAAGTGAAATTATTGTTATACCACCGACAAAATAACAATCTATTAAGTATAAGTTTAAGCGGGTATGCATTCGCAAAAACTGTTAATAGTAAAAAAAAGGCGAAATAAATATAGACAGGCGATAACGTTACCACAAGCAACAAATACGTACCTATGCAATTTTCAATCCTATTATTGTAATAGTTAATTTACAACGATTGCATGATCTATGTAGACTATGTATATACGCATTTATACATAGCAAAAAATGCTTCAAGGAAATTCAGCATGAAAAACTGTAGATAATGCGTATAATTTTAGAGAAATGTCTGGTACATAAAATGCATTAGAGTAATGCAGGAAATATACATATATACATGTAAGTATATGTATATATACGTATATTACAATGCAACGTTATGTAATGTAAATAATCGTTTAAAACTAAACTAAATTCCGAACAATTTAAAACACAGGTTACTCTTAAACGTGCATTAAGTGATGCTTTTATCTATTCAAAATTTATTTTATTTAGATATGATTCTGTTTATAAACATAGCGTAGCACGCTGAGTCTGCGCTTTGACTCTGATAATTGCCATAGTAAGTTGTATTTGTAATACAAAATTTATCGACAATAATATTAATAATATGTTGATTATGTAGCTAATTGCTAGCTTGGATATAGTATAGTATGTCTTAGTTACCGAATAAATCTAATCCACTACTATCCTTGATTATCATTATATAAGCGCAATTCGATATGCAGAGGGGACATCCTGTAAGCTGCATAGCTAGAAGGAACTATAACTAACTATTTTTAAACGTGAACAGATGAATTCTTAAAACTGTAGCTGGTAGAATACATTTCAGCCCGTAATTGTTATAAATTACTGTAACCTTGTTGAAATTCTTATTATTTGGTTTATTATTGAACAAGATCTTCGTATTAATTGCTTATTTATTCTTCTTCTTAGTAAATTAGCATTAAATATATCCAGACTCTCGCCGAAAGTTACTAGTGATGTATTATCTGCATCTAAAAATGCATTTCCATAAGTAATATAGTCAAGGAATGATGAAGATTAAGGGAAGCGATGGCTCCAGTACTGAATCCTGCGACGCACTTGCTGTTTAGAAGCGAATATTCGAAGTTGCGTCGTTCAAATAGACATTGAGATTTTTCTATTGGAAAGATAAGATTACAAGCACAAGAGTATTCTACTGGACCAAGTGCTTTCGATAAGTTAAATTGAATTACAATAATTTTCAATTCTTTATTAAGCAGATCATTATCGAATTGTACAAATCCAGTACGTGCTGTTTCTATAGAGAAACCCTCCCCGTTTAAAGACCAATGGGCTTATAATTACTCATATCCTTTGCATTCTCGTCCGTGCTAATTTTTTATTACTACATTTATCAATTATTTGTGTGACTTAGACGCGAACAGGTTACATGAACAAGAATGGTGAACACTAACCGTGGTAATGTTCATGAGAACGATACTCCATTAATGAATTAATTTGTTTAACCTTCGCCAACTACCGAAGTTGACATTGTGCAAAATTTTCAGTAGTACTCCCTCGATCGCTTATTGTAGCCCTTTTGTATACTAGATCTACGCACACCTCCCCCCCAATTACTATTGGCAATAAAGCGCCTCACTAATAGTATTGTCCAGTATGTTATGTAAATTTCCTTTTGAGGATATCACCTGATTTAACTGCTTTTTACTTCTATTACATTCTAAATGAAACGAGTTTTGGTCATGGTTGATGATGAGGACCATTCGTGTCCTCGAGATGGCCGTCCCAGACTAATTATTATATATTACTATTTAATAAATAAACTTGTGTGGTGTGGAGATGGTTTCTTTTATATCAAGTTTGTTCTTTAAATCTTTTATAATTTATGTAGTAATTAATTTCTTCTTCGTTTTTTTTCATATATGTGTTAATTCTTATTTCTGAACAAATAACTTTAATACCGAATTAAAAGAGATCGAGGAAATTATTAAAAATTTTATTAATATGTTTACTAAATCTGTGGAATAGCTGAATATTTACATCTATTTACTATTTTTGGATTAATTTAAATTTATTGAATATAAGGTTGTATTTACGGTCAATTTTTAAACTAACTTTAACTAAAAGCCATGTGAGGGGAGAAAAAAAAACACATACAGCCATGTTTCTGTCTATCCAGTATCGTCAGCATAGCTTCGAGCGCGTTTTTTTTTTCAGTTTAGCATCGTTATTGGCCTCACACTTCATAAAACTTCCCATCGAGACGACAAATCAGACAATTCTTGGCGTCCTTTAGTTTCAAGAAATAGATGCCTGTTACTTGCAAGGCGGCGAAAAAACTGAGTAATGTTCCCCTTAGCCATATCGCGCAGATTAATTGAATAATGTGTAATTTCTAACCAGTAATATTACAATGAAGTATTAAACGTTTGCAGTTTAAGTTCGTTTAAAACTTTAAGCAGCTACTTAAAGATGCAGCTAGCATTATTTAAAGATTTATAACAAAATATATGTTTGCCTCTAAAACGCATTTGTTCTTTAACTCAATGGGTGAGGTTCCTCTTTTAAAATCAAATTTGCATTCAATACAAGTTTCAAAAGGGTTGGAATCAGTAAAAACATGGTTGCCTTGAAATTTTTTGGTGATTTTGTAATGAATTTTGTATAAATTCTCGAAAGAATACATAAGAATATGTATAACGTTAAAATGATACTGTCGAGAATCCTAAAGCGAATCCATGCTATCAAGTTCTGGCAGGAATGTGAATAAAAGCTTTCGCTTGAAATCTTTCTAGTGTATTTCATAGCAAAATATTTTATCCGTTTAGAGTGCTTCTAGGTATTTGAAGAAAAATTGTCATGTGCGAGGTGTAAAGCTTTCTTTTTATCCCTTTAATTATGGTTAGCAGATATATGGCCCCTGTTTGGAGATAGGGTATAGAAGCTTCAGAATGCTGGCGTAAGATTTGTTTTTATTAGAAAATACGAAAGAATTTCACATACATTTTTTGAATTGAAATCGCTAATTATACAGGGCCGTAGAAAAGTACAGTCTCTAAAGATTTATCGCAAATTAGTTACGATTTGTTACTTCCGCACGGATGTGCATTAGTAGCCTGGGATCTCATTACACCGTCGCCGCATATTACGTCTGCGTTTAATGCAAGAGGATCGTTTTTATTTAATGTGGCCGACCACACTTAAAATATTGCAGACGCGACCATTCAAACATTTCTGTGATATGAGTATGGAAGATAATATCTTCCATATCTGGTCCTGTTTTTTTTTGTTTTTTAAATTTATTTTCAATCACAAGCAAGAGACTGAAGTAAAATCTACGACACTTATCTTCAGCTTACTGTTGAAGTAAAGACCAACAGCATCCCTTTTTTAAGACACTACAGAGTTATATGATTTTTTAATTTTAAATTTGTTCTAGAGACCAACTGTATTAAGCAGGTCGATCAATTATCATTTCAACCATCCCAAGAACCAAAAACTAATTACAGTTATAGAGTTACAAATATTTCAGATCGACAACTTTTGCAGACACTGTTGAGCATTTTTGCCAACAACGAATACATTAAACCGTTACCTAATTAATTTTCGGTTTTAATGTCTTTGATATACCAACAGATAACGTAGTAAACGAAATTAAATGCAAATGTTTGCCATGCATCAACAATTTAACTTCAATTACTATTCTTCACCATTCACTTGCTCAATATAATTCTTAATAAATAGAATATGTAAAGATGTGATTCTTTTATTGGAAAACGACTCTGCTTTTAAAATGCCAAAATTGGGGGGCAGCATCTGTCAATGATTGAGATATTGGATTATCCAGCATAAAAATGATCGATGGTAGATATTGCTGGTAATTTAGATATTCAAAATAATTATAAAAGATAGATGTTTAAAGCTGATACGGATCAATTGAGTGATGTTTGTTGTATTTTTTTTAATTTGATAAATGGTCGATCCTTTTGTAACCGATCAATACTTCTTCCGTTTTAGTTTTGAAATATTTTTTTATTTATGGGCGTAAAACCATTTTCTCTGAACTGTACAATTTTTTCAATGATTTTTTTGACTTTTTATATATTTTAAAATCATTCTGGATTACTTTTAATATGTAGTATTAGATAATTTAGTTGTTAAAATTACAATTCTTATTTGTTTGTTGGTGTCTTTCCAATGCTTAACTAATAAAAAATGTTTGCCAAGACATTTATAATTTTTTAATATTTTCATGGTATTCGACTTTCCTTTTATGCGTTGTAGTAATTCCTGATGTAGTTCGGAATGACAAAAAATTGAAAAAGAAATGAGTTAAAAAAGCAGTTTTAACTGCTTTTGTTGTTTCCTGCAGTGGAATAATTCCTCTCTCATTTTTTAATTATTGCCCTGGTTTCTGATGGGGGTTTGTTAAATTTGATTTTGTTCGCAATTGCAGCCTACTAACATCTTAGACTTGCAAAATGAATTTCTTTGTTACTCGTCGATAAATAGAAAAATGTAATAAAAAAATATGTCCCAGATGTGCTAAATATTTTTCTGTTAACAATAAATTGGATTTGGAGAACATTCTTTACCCCAAATATATGTATATATAATATAATAATAAAAATAAAAAAGTGTTATATAATAAAAATTGAAGACGCAATTTACTTGTATATACCTTTAACCGTTTAGGGTACTGGACTTAACAAATGATGTTAAGCAAATGTAATATTAGGTTTATAAAATTACTTTTAAGTTATAAAGTCATTCCACTTATCAACTGAAAATTTGAAACAGAAATAAGTAATGATGCCAGAGCAAACGTTACTAAATTGACATAAAGATACTCTGGAAAATCGAAATCTGAACAACATAGATCCGCTTAGAAAACAAATTATGTTGACTGTTATTATTTCAAAATTATTAAATTATGTCTCTTGAAGCTAATGAATTGTTTCTTTTGTAAGATGCGGTTGCGGTGGTTCTTGCATTAAACTCCTACGAGCGATAATGGCGCAAAACGACATCATATAAATAAAATTTCAGTTTTCATCTAGGCTTTTTGCGGTTTAATAGGTTCTGCTTGTGCAACCTCTTGATATTCCCTGACGTATCTATATTTTTGAAAGAAACTAAATTGTTCGCGTGTGTAATTATTAGTATTTGTTTGGAGTCGTACTTTTTTTATATTTTATTATATATATATATAAATATTTTATTATATTTATATTTAAATTTAGTCGTTTGCTGCGCCATTTGTTGAAAAGACAAACATGTTTTACACAGAAAAACATCTTTTTCTGCTCAAAAAATGGTAGAAAATCACTGCTGAAAGGAAGTGTCTATTTTCCAAAAATAAAGAGGGAAACATTAACAAAAGAGCAAATTTTCCTTGTTACTTGCAATTTTAATAAAGTCAAGTTCGTTTTTTTCCTGTCAATTAGTAAAATTAAGTTAGTAGTTCTTGTATGGATACTATAAGAACACACCGTTAACAGTATAAGGTGTAATAAATGTGAGACTTTTTTCTGAGCAACTTCCTTTCGGAGTTGGGTCATTTAATTTATACGAAGCGTTTTTCATATCACGTAACGAATTGTACGTCCAAGAACAAATGCACAACGTGTACTAGTACGTCTGTACATGTGTGGCCTTGATAGACGACACATTTTGAGACTTTTTATTAACTGACATGGAATAATTATTAAATTTCCTTCCAATAAGACAAAAACGCTTTGTTTCGTTCGACGTGCACGCGTAGATCCATTGGACCTCTGAAAAAGTTGAATTAGTTAAATTAGTTTTGAGAGTAAAAGCTATTACTTTTATACACCTGGCTTACATATATGAAATCGAGTTGTGAGCTAATTTGCAACTTTAAAAGGAGAGAAACTGTAAACTTGTTCTGTTGTTCTAGAAGAAAAATTTCACTTAACTGATAATAATGTAAGAACTACCGCCAGATGTATTACATTACAACTGGAAATTAGCTGTCACTCCATCCACATTTCATTAGAAGAAAATATTGGAAAATCATTAGATTACAACCAACTTTTTCGATAGTTGGCGCAACTATTTTAAAGCTAAGCTTTCCGTGGACGTGAAAGGTGTTTCGACGAACAAAGTGCGTTACCGGCTAAAACAAAGTATTCTGGATATCATTTCTATTTGATCTAAAACGGGTTTTTGGCTTTTGCACGAATGTTATCGCTTTTATAATAAATACAAATGAATGTTTTAAGTAAACCTTTACAACATTATAGTGCCAAAGCATCCAATGTAATACACATATTTCGTTGAAATATATTTAATTATAGGACATCTTACAATATTTGCCATAAATGACAACTTGCTATTACCATATTTAAAATAATTTTGCGACTTTTCTATTTATACTTTACGTTCATAACAATCTCTATTTTCATTACATAATTTTACAGTACCTTTCCAATTTATTTGCTTCCAACTTGCCAGTCCCTTCCGCTTACTTTTTTCATTTCTTCACTTCCTCGTTCTTTCTTATCATTTTACACGGAACTAAGTGATTCTACACTCTGAAAATTCTTATTAACTTGTTATGGTTTAAAATCATCCATTGAAATAATACTCTTTTTGATTTATTCGTGATAGAGCTACTGTAAATTACCTGGTTTTGCTTCTACGTAAATAAAATGTGAACCTTTTAAATCAGCGATAAGTGCAAATAACAAAGAATCTCTTAAGATGCGATAATGCTTGGCAATCTGTGTAGAATATAATTTACACTTTCTATTTTACGGGTACTATCTATGCTTTTTCTGATTTCTATCCATTACCAATAAATTTCAGTTAATAAAGTTCCACTATAGGACATAGAATGATATTTACAAATTTAACTAAATAGCTTAAAATTGTTAAATGTATTTTCTTTAATTTTTGTTTTGAGAATTATCTGGTAAATAGGTAAACGCACAATAGAAAATGTAAACATAATTGTTGCTTTTTTAAAGGCATCAGGTGTAATATTGCTATTTATTCTCGTTATTAATGCTAAAATCTGGTTAAGGGTATGTTGAATTTTGATGTAGATTCCGTAAAGATAGGATGAATGGAAGTTATTGGAGTCGATCATAGTATCAAATACACATTTTTTTTACTGTAATGAATAAATCGAGAAAAAAGCAATCATAGGTTTTCTTACCAACCAAAGGAGAAATATAAACCTGAACTTTTTAATAAAAAGCTTTTGATTTTTCAAAAATACTTAAAATATTCTTGTAAATAATAAAAGGTTTTTACAAACAAAAGTAACAAAAAATAGCTTCGCTTCTCACTAAGTCATTCGCACGGAAAGAGGAATACCGTTCTTTTACAAAAACATTGAAAGAGAAAAATGCTTTGCAACAATTTATTTTGTTGCCTTCGGAAATATTCGCCACAAAGATTTATACATATTTGCATGCATTCGGACAATTCTCGAAATACTTTTTCAGTTTCGAAGGTGGTATCTCCAAAATATGCTTCTTTTTAAGGCTAAGCAACAGCTTCTTGAGCTAAACAAAAATGCATAATTTGATTGATATAAAAAAAGAAATCGTTAGGCGATAAATAAGGTGAATACGGGCAATGAGGCAGTAATTCGATGATTTTCCTTTAAATAATGATTATTTACAGTTTGTATACATGGGCTGCAGCAAATTATTTTCCCGGAAATAAAATTTTTGAAAGAAACGCTGAGGTTCGTTCCTACAATGCAAGAAATTTTTCTGAGGTCTATGATTTTATCTATATGTTGATAGCAAGATATACAATCATTTACTTTATAACTCGAAATTATTGTCACGACGGGAACTTGGATCCGAGTTTAAACGGATGCCCTCACGAAAATGTTTTTTTACAGCATTGTAATTGGCGTGCTTAGATGTTGAGATGCATAATCGTGATTAGCGCAGCATTTTTGATGGATGTTTTTATATTATGTATAATCGACAATTCTGGTTACGAATAAAGCTTATATCTATCCATAGGTATGCTAGTGAATATAGTGCGCACAAGGATATTTATTTCTAATGTATAGAGTGGAGAAATTCGGAATTTCTTTAAAACACTCTGTCGACAAATTAAAGGTTTATTTGAATTGATAAATAAATTTTTGGGCGAGTTATAGAAATTTAAACAACTAGCCCTATTCATCAAAGTTCCACTACGTAAACACGATGTTATACGTTTCTTCTGAAGTTCGGCTAGTTCTGAATAATTACTTTAGGTCATTCTTGAATTCTAATTTAAATTCTTAAAATTGTTGATTTATTTAGATATAAGCATATGTAACCTTATAACGTGAAACTTTACTGAGAATTTTGACTAAATGCCGAAGCTATATTTAGATATGCCCGACTTTACGTTGAGCCTTTTTGTAGAAAGGTCTTACATTAATTTTGAAGTTTTTGGGAGAAATATAGAGACAATGAAATCGGAAAGAAGTAATTGTCCGTGTCTACCACTAGAGTTGTTGTATGGACTTAGATATCCCCTACCATCCATGCCACAAAGATAATACGCAAGGAAAAGGAATTTTCTTTTGGAAACCGAGCTTTCCACCGCTAAAGGAACCTTTATTCTCGATAGGTGAACAAGTTAATCAGTAGATATGTGGATAGCTCTGATTTCAGACGTCCTCTAAAACGGTTTCACATAAACAATGTATAGAGATCCTAACGAAGTTTTATCCAAGTAATTTGAACAGTTTCAGAACATATTTTAATATTCGAATATAATAAAATATAGGAAGATCTTTAAATCTTCTTTGGAATCTCAGTTGTTGTCATTGATATAGTTAGATCAACTACAGAGCGGGAAAAAATGTGTAAAACGGCAGGAAAACCTATTTCCACTAACAATAAACAAAAATAATAATATTTTAACGAGTTCTCCAAAATCAGAGTGGGTGCGGAATTTATGGGGTCAAATTGAATTAATTGTTTGGTCAGGCGTTGTAGCAAGCGGGACCGCGATTTTATTGCGGGGCGAAAATTTAATTTCAGCCTATTGTGCGTTGTACATTTCGTAATATCGATCACGGAATAAACGTGAATAATGAATAATAATTACGTAAATAATTTTATTTACGAATTTTTAAAGTATATATCAGGGAGAGCGCGCACCATAGCAGCCTTGTGATCCCGTCGTCCTGGTAAGTCAATAAGCCGACTTTCTTCAATCGTATAGTGCAGAGCATCGATGTCGTCATTTTGCCCGACCTTCATGAACTTCATCGCCGATGAAACGAAAACTTATGCGTGAAATTCCCATTTTTTCAGAAAATTCTCTTTCTTAAACGCTCATTGTAAACAAATTATCTCGGCGATATTTATGATGACTGCTTCGGTAATAATAAGTAACGAAGATAGTATTGTCAAGTCTCAATGGCGTCATTTAATGGTCGTTTGCAAATACTTAAGGTGTTGCCTTCGTAAAACAGGATGAAGCATTTTTTTTTTGTAACAGTTAAAATTATTAAGTACCGTCGTGAAAATGTATTTAGTTGTATATACAAGAATAAATAAGTCATAGTAGAAATGTTTCATAAGAATATATATTACTGTTTACGTAGGATACTTGGTTCTTAACAATGCTAAGGAAAATTAGCATATAAGTTCACCATTAATATTATGTGTTCTACACGAAGCTTCGTGAATGTCAATGTAGTTGCTAAACCATAGCATTGTATTCCCTCGATTCGTAGTGTGAATTGAAGTTTACTAGTCCGTAATTAAAATACATTCGAAATTTACATAAGTGTACTGATGTATAACGGATAATTGCTCTAGAAATAATTAATTTTTGCCACACAATTTGTCTCATTTCAATTTTTAATCTTAATTACGCTTAATTGATAGATGTATTCATTTATAGAGGGGCTATAGCGATTGTTCCATATCTTGGAATAAATTTTATATTGTATTTGATACTACTATATTCAAGAAGAATACGCAAAGTCATCTTTCACTCTCATAATTTATTAAGCTGGATAGGAAGCCACCATAAGAAGTTTTTAAGAAGCTATTTGATTATGCATCAGGTAACGGATACTAGAACTTTGTATGTAAGCATATTTAGATCTTTAACGTACAAGGATTCGTTGTGTAAGAGTTATTTAATTTTAGAAAGCATTTCGTTAGAAGTATTTAAAAAAAATATATTTAAGTAAGTATTATTATTAATAACAATAAAGAAACTTTATTAGCAAAATTTGTTATAAAATACATTCAAAATGGTAAGTATAAAACTTTTTTTCTTCTTTTTATCAGTATCGAAGGGAACACCTGAGCTTTTTGCCTGAGCTGAGCACATTAAAATTAGTATAAGACACCGTATGATACTCGCACATTCGAAAATTAAGATAACAATAAAACATAGATTGGTTCTCGATAGTAATTTTGAGGTTATCAAGAGTTAGCAAAGAATCTCGTCTTCCAAAAACAATCACTGAACATTTGGATGGATGCATCTTCAATAAGATTGATTAAGGTAACATCAACAACATTGCCTATAGAGCATAAATATGGCATCGACACGTTCTTAGTAAAGTTGGGAAGAAGGATGTGTAGATGGAATTGAGAACATGGTCGAGATTTGATCCCTCTTTGGCTTCGGGGAAGTCACCGTCTATTCTAACTTTCTGCGTTCCACCAGATAGGAAGTTCTGAAAAAAAAATTAGATATAAAATTAGATGAAGTGCTGCGCAGAGTAATTGATGGTTAATGTTATCGAACGCCTTGAAAAAGTTCAATGCAATTAAAATGGTAGGATCCTGTTTTTAACAGCGTGCTCCTGAGTTGATCAGCAATAACCGCTTCAAGATTCTTCAGATCCTTCATGTCTTGTGGTGCATGAGCCTTTGGAATGGTTATTAATGAGCTGCTACTAATGAGTTATTATTTGAGTTATTATTGAGTTATTAATTATTGAACAACAAGGGCCTATTCAGTTTATGTTAGAATTATAAAAATGTAGTGAAGTATTATCCGGACATTGGTGATCCGTGAATTATTGCTGTTGCTTGAATGAGAAGCTATGCTATATTATGCTGTGCTACGCTGTGTTTCTATAATTTTAAATATTATTAATAAGTTCTTTAAAGATTTCCGTGTTAAACTTCTTCGTGGTCCTATTGGAACCTAAATATTTTGTCCTATATTGTAAGTATGTATTTCTTGAACAAGCCTACTCTGCTTCAGCATATAATCTTTGATTCATAGTCTTAAATCCCAACGCATCCAACATATATCTGCGTACTTATCTATGTTTAAGAATATGCGATTTTGTGGTTTTTGTCATCTCTACCTTTTTATTTATTTTTATTTGTTTATTTTACCATTATTTATTACTACTGATTCTTCTACAGTAAGCTATAATTTTACTCATTTTATCAATAAATTAATTCATAACATTTTTGAATGTAAGTTCGTTAAAATTCCTAATTACTAATATTCATTTATATAACGCAAATTTATATTTTTAGCACTTCCACTTTACACTTCCGCATTTTTTAGGGCAATCAAATGGTGTGAATACCAGACCCAGCGACTCTGACACGAAGGGAGTGTCTTGTTTTGTTAATGCGTTCAGCACAGTTCGCGATTTACCTTCAATTTTCACTGTGGCGTCAAACATCTCTTTAACGTGATTTACACCTTTCGAAGGAGAAACAAGTTGTAAGGAGTCAAACCAAACGAGTATGCTAAACGAGGAACAACCGCCATGTTGTTTTATGCCAAACACTACATATTGCTTATCCGATGAAGGCGGTTATTCGTTAATCTTTCGTTATATACATTATAATCTTTTCTAATAGTTGCCAGATCGCTGGTTTAAATTTAAAAAAACGTTATATGTCGTGTTATTTGCTTTCCCATTAAATGTTATAGAATTACACCTTAAACACGATGTCTGCATTTTAAATAATATAACACAATTGAATGGAGGTTATGTAAAGATTAAGACTATCACCAAATATTTAACGCGCTTTATTGGTGGGCATTTTTAAGAAAGAATAATTTATTCCTATCATTGCCCCTAATTTTATCTACGCAATCAAAAACTTTCAAACATCGGCGGTGTTCAAACCTGCGAAACACGTTTGCGGGACGCTGCCAACTACAATTCAGGAACGTACACTTTTAATACCTAGATCTTCAAAAGCTGCAAATATATTACAATATCTCCAAAAATGTTCCTTAACAAGATATACCTATCTCAATCTTTTGTTAGTTAATAATTTAAAAAGAATTTTCCCTAAATGATCCTAATAGACTTCTTCAATGAAGATAAAATGTCTAAGATTAACAGAGATTAGATCGAGGTAGAATGATTTTTATAAATGTTAGTGTTTATATTATTATTACTCCAAAAATTATTGCGGTAATATTTCAAGGCATCGTTTCATATAAACAATAAGAGTTAAAGATATTTATATATTAGTTACATAATAAATTTAAAATCATATCGCAATTCTCAAATTTATTGGATTTTAGTTTAACGGAAAAGAAACCATTTTGAACAGTATTGTCGACAAAGAAATGTTATATTCTATTTTTAACCGTTTTTATTTTCAAGTAAATCGAAACATCTTTTGTTATTGAGCTTGATGAGTGCTATTCTAAAGAAATTTAAACACTTAATGGAGAATTGTGTTTCAGTCTGTATTGAAAGAATTACATGTATAAATAAATAAGGTCAAGACGATAGCGAAATGGAATATTATCGTCTTATAGTGTTCATTCATTTAATCTCTGGAAAATAAAGCTTTTTCAGAAGATTGTCATGGTCTTGTTGTGGAATCATTTAGAATCTGTACGGTACTATTAATAAGATTCTTGAAACTCGGCTAAAGTTTTAACAAAATGGCGAAATTCTAAATCGCTTAAAATTATTATATTAATGTTTTCCAACATTTTCAGTTATTACCCTGAAAAAGTGTAAAAATCTGATTACATTAGTCCTTCCTTTTCGAACTTCAACCTTGAATATACTGCCAAAACTGTTCTAAATTTATGCTTTTCCAAAAATTCCTTCGTAGTTGATAATTTTCCAAATTTGAAAGCTCCAAAAATATTGTATTTTGTTGATAAATATTGTTTCAAGTTTATCAAGAAAGCCGGGTAAAAGTGCAAGAAGGCAACTATTCACTATATCGCTGAGACAATTAGAAATTGCTTAGTCTATCTCTAATCCGGAATATGTTTCTACCAATCTTGAGATATATTTCTTTTCGTTGTTGAGCCATGTAACCACGGAGGAAAATTGTTGGGATAGCGGTTCATTTAATCTAACAAAATATGTAGTTGTCCTAATAAAAATTTTGTGGGATTTAAGGTAAATAATTTTTGTTAGCGCAACTATATATTTAATTAGGTTAAATAAACCTGTTGTAATTCTTAGCATAAATTGTTCTTATTTTAAAAATACCAAGGCTGCTGGCTCAAAATTTTTCTCTGTGATCTGGTGACCTATATCCGGGGTACTTCGTTCTCCTTCATGTTCGTTTAGCGATTCACATGTATTGGTACTCAAATCAGGGTCATCTTAACTTGGATAGTTAAAATATTTTGCACGTTCATTCAGTTTCGCACCAGTTTCGACTTGGTAAATATGAAGTCCTCTTGTTTTAACATTGTTTAACCATGGATAGAAGAAATCGATAGTTAACTTCCTGCTTGCATATTTCGGCTTGGAATATTATAACTTTTGAGCAAGATTTAGTGACTTGGCTACTCTTAATCCAATCGTATTGATACCATATAGATTCGGCTGTAATAGGGAGATATTTTTATTTAATGGTGGATTCCCATTGCATAACTTATAAAATTGGAAAAAAAAATAGTATAATTGTAATCTTTAGCAGAGAATCTTTATATACGTCCATAGTTCCTTTTAAATTTGTAATCCCCTATTCCATTCTTTTGTTGTAAGATTTAAAAGTTTTCTACAGTATGATGAACAACACATAAGTATCGGCACCTCAGTACCACACAGGCTTAATTTGTTATATAGTAATATATAATAATTAGTCCGGACGGCTGTTTCCAGGGCACGAATAGTCCTCATCATCAACCGGCGACCGAATTATTGTTTACCATGCTACGCCACGGTCCTTGTTATCATTATTCCTATAGTATGTTTGTTTATATTTCTATAAGGGGATCTAATAAGGTATTTCCGTTAAAAGATCAATATTGCGATACATTAAAACAAAAGGTCCTATTTCACAAAACTCTTCTTTCACCTTTAGGCAATGATTTACAATAGCTCTTGCCTGATGATGAGCATTTCTGTATCGCAAAACCGGTAACGTATTTCAACAGAATCATCATGTATTATTTAAAAGATTACATAGCATAACGAAAAAACCAGTAGCTCAAATCGTTGCTTTGATTAAAGATTGATAATATCGAAATTAATCAATCTTGCATTTCCAGAGTTCAGAAGATTTAGAGAAAGTGAAAATTACAATAGTAGACCAACTCCATGGCATGATACTTGCAGACTTTGTCTCAAAGTCATGTTACAGCTAAGCAATTTTAAAATATTCAGAATCCGTAATTACTGAATATGTGTCAATTTGTTTAGAAAATAAAAAAATGGGACAAGTTGGAATCAGACACGCGATTAGTAATGCCAGGACGACGATCAATGGTTTCAAAAAAATCAAATTCTTTTAAATTTCACCAATATTTCGGTTTTATGATAATTTTGTTTCAAACATTAGTCATTGTCATTATCATTAATTTCTAACGATTCCCATACCCTTTGATATTGGAATTAAAGTAAGAATATCTATTATTGCTCCATTGTTAACCAGGAAACACCGTGTGGTAGAACTGGATTAATACCTTTTTATGAGCGAGTCTGGAGTTTCAGTTTTCAGATGTATTCTAGTCTGCAGACGTGAAGGTGAGCGATTAGCTCGTAAAAGCAACTAGAAATTTTGGAGCTCTATGTTTTTCGCACATTCTCAGAATACTAGCAGAATTCCTTCAAGGTGTTGGTATTCACGTTTTAGATTGATTACAAGACAGTCCAGATCAATACTCGATTGAACATGTTTGAGACTACTTAGAAAAATGCACAAACTTCCCAGACAACCACGACAAATTAATAAGGAATAACATAAATAATAACGTAACAAGTTAATAAGCATAAGTAAAATGAGAAAAACCTGACGAGAAGCTTTCCTCAGAAAATGAGAAACATCACCCTGATGCTTTCATATCGGATACTAAATAGTTAAACTTGTCCCTAGAAGTTTTCCTTTTATAACGATGAAAACACTATTAGACATTTCCAAGCCTTATTGCATGTCATTTATCGCCAGATTTAGAAGATAATCCTAAGAACTTGTTTTCTTTATTTAATATGAAACATAAATTGTTCGCCAACAGCATTTCGTTAAATCGAGCTATGTAATTAAATTGTTTGTATTCGAGCGTATAGTGGTGTGAGCATGTTATACTTGAGGACCTAAGTTATGTTTCTATCAATTATTGAACGATTGCGTAACATATAAAAGCGTGAAAAAGTGTAAACAAATTAGACGTGTAAGGTGCAGATCACATAATGCATTTAATTAGTTGCACATTCAATATCTTCCAAGGCCGTAATAAAGATCCTTCTTATGTAAGTGTTACATATCGCTCCTTCAACGGTGTGCGGCTACCATGAATCATGTCGGCAGAAAATTTAAACTGCTTTATTTTTCTTTTCTTCTTCAAATTGTGCAATTAATCACCCACGAGGAACGACAAAAGCGTCATTTACGCGATGCCGAGGCGAATGACGACTTTATACATCCATCCATCCATCCCATCCGTACGATGGCCATTCACTTTTTTTTTATCACAACTAAGCACCGTACGTATACACACTCACACATCTACCATCCGGCACAAAAGTTATAATAACGCCTAATGCATGTAATTCAAGCGCTATGATATTTAGAAGTGTATTTAGCGCTAGGACATTCTAAACGACAGAAAATACGCGATATTATCGAGTCACCGCAATAGCTGGTAATAATAATAGTAATAACGGATACGTATGTAGCCTATAATAATATCAACATCTTGCATACTGTTAACATACACACGAGGCACCTTTCGCAACATGCGCGTAGGTCTATGCATATTCTTATTGTAATTGTGGATAATAATGCGACGAAGCGACGAATTATGAGTAGGCTCTTTCTATTTTAGTCTTTACAGTGATACGCGGAGTTAATTCTAGGACAGTCAGGTTTTACGTTTAATAACTAACCTCTTTAGTTGTGATGCTAATCAAAGAACCCCAACAATTGTGAAAGACAAAAAGTTAAAAAGCTCATCAAAATTGCATATTTTACCAGGGTAAACAATGATAAGAGTGGAATAAACTACAATATGAAGCTACCCGTTAGTGAATCGTAAGCTGGAGCTTATCTAACCGATAAGATTTTTAACTCGTTTAAAGGTTGCAATAATTCGAAAATTGTAAATTTAGTCAAAAACATATTTTTATACGAACTTGAAGGTAGAAATGAATTATTTGGAGAAATCTAATTCGATCTATATTAAACCAACTGTAATGGTAATTGCATCGGTTGCATTGCAACGGTTGCAATCGGTTGCAAATTGGTATCGGTCTAGCGTCACAAAAGTTGAAAAATCATATTTTTGGGTGTTGGAGTGATGTCCGCGGGGATCCATTTAACTGCTTTAAACATCCACTATTTAAAAAATTGCCACATCTTTCAGTTTGACAAGGCTAAAATATAATGATTATAATATTCCTTATTTACTCAACAGGTTAAAACGCATTAATGGGATAACTACAAGAAATATACAGTTAAGTGTTACACCAACTAAAATTATATATACTTAGTATATAGGTTTCCATTATTATATTTACACCATTTAGGGTACATATAATAATCCGCAGAATCAATAAATGGTGCAACAAAAGCTCCTTTGAGCTTTTCCAGCAAGCTCCTTTCCACAATTGAATGATATCCTCCAATTGTGTGTGGCCTATTCTAAGTACTGAATGGCGCTTTCTTATCTAGAACTAATATGGGGGACAAGAAGGGACATACATCCTATCTACTTTATTGATGGAATCTTTTCTTTTGGCAAAGAGAACATATATGAAATATCAATAAATCTTCTTGTGGTGTACCACTCCCCGGAAAGAAAAATATTTCAAAAACTTTCGATGTATTTACGGGGACTCAAGGGAGTGGATTCAGGGGCATATATAAGATACTATCACCGCATATGCAATCTTACTTAAAACATAAACAAAGTACAAGGACTTCAGCAAGGCTATATTTAGCGCTGCACGCATTAAAACTAAGGGAATTGAAGGAGTAGAGGGTAAAGCCATCTGCGTACCCAAGAACAGGACGATCTATATGAAATAATAAGTAATTTATACACAAACTAAGTAGGAGCGAACCATGATTTGATTCCTGAGAGACATCAGTAGCGGCCACGAAAATCGCTAGATGTAAACTACGTAGCGCTTCGCATGGTGTAAATATCGTCGTAGGAAAGAAACGGAACAAGGAATAAGATCAAAAGGAACGTAACTTACGTAATAGAATCTCGTCATCCATCAAATCGAATGCTTTCGGTAGATTGATGTATATCAAATACTTGAAGTTGAGCGAAACTATTTTAAGCGTTGCTTCTTATAAGTGCATTTTATTAACAGGTGTCCTAGTTCCATCGACTATAAAAAAGACCTCGAAAATCTATATGTAGCTTTACCTCAATAGCCTTAGGTTTTTCATTGTTTTGTTTTGTAAAACACTTGCGTACAAGGTATATTGGTACATCAATATTTTTACTTTGTGCAGCTCCCAACTGTTTAACTTTCTTTTCAATTTTACTCTCGACCTTTCCGAATTTGCAAATTTTACTATATTTGTAGGTTTCAACTGTTTACCCTGATGAAGAGAGCTGTTACTGTCGAAACATGTTGATGATATAATAATAAAAATTACATAAATTAAGCTTTAGCAAAATTTTGCCTTTACTAATTGATGGAATTGCGCTACAATATTGTACGAAGCTACTTTTGCTTAGTTTAGTAATCAAACTGAAAGCGAAATAAGGTCTATACGGGTAATGTAAGAGGTATCCTCGCATTCCACACTACAAAAATTAATCATCTAATTCATAGCATACGCTTTGAATATTCGATATGTACCAAACTAACTAATAAATTTGTGCATTAAATTTGTGCACGAAATTAACAAAACAATTTAGAACATTTGGTAGAGTATAGATGAAACGATCATAAATGGAACAAATCGAAAATTTAATTAAAACAACACAACTAACTCACTTGCATATCACAGCAACCATAAACTGCATAATAGATCTTACATCAATTAGAAAAAGAACCAGTAATAGTGATAATGTTCTTGAACGAAGGAATGTATAATTCGATTAATTCCTTCACTTTTGTACAAATAGGTATTAATTATGAAAATGCAGATGGACTAAGTCGTTTATAGATAAATTCTTAAAATTCTAGTTCTGAATAATTTGGCAATAGCAACAGTTTATAGGATTATTCTTCTGGTACAAGATTTAAAAACTACGAACGACTTAGTACCGTGCAAAAAAAAACAATCTTCCAATGTTTTCTAACCGTCATACGTGATTTATCTAAAATAAATGTAATAATATATTAGACGATTTAAATATATTCCATATTGATGATAATGAGAGCCAAAGAAGCTCTAAACACAGGTGACGTCTATTCTATATTGTATTCTATTAAGGCGCATATAGTGGTCTCTTGCATTCCATGGGTATTTATTTAATATCAAAAAATTGTACAAACGTAATATGACATCGTTGGTTTTAGTTGGAAGGTATCGTATTTTACATTAATATTTTACATATTAATTATTTAAGTTTAATATACTCTCTATTTATGTTAAATATATTACTCTCCTCCATTTTATGTAAAAATATTATATGTACTAATTAACTGCAAAACAATTATATTTAATTTTGCAATACATTTTTCTACATATTATATTACAGTAAATTATATATAGTAAATGTATTTGTGGAAAACACTTCACACATTCCAGGCACATTCAAGGTAGGAAGGAAGATTATTTTCAATTTTGAAAGAAATATTTGATCAACACGCCAATATCCTTCAAAGGAAAATTACGATTCAAACTCAGATAAAAGATCATTGGAACGCCATTATAGTAACTAGTGAAAACTCGAAGTTAAGGATCCGCGATAGAAAAACATTATTGTAAAGTATAAGAAACCTTACTCTGGAGATCAATCAGTTAGTTTAGTGCATTTAAGCAGTCAGTGTAATAGTATGAAATACAAGTATTGTAGAAAGCTGCAAATCTTGGCTAATTTTTTTCAAATACATTTTTGATATTTTTATCATAGCAATTGTCCAAGGCACGTCTTTGATATATATAAAATATAGCGAATTTAAAGATGCATGCACCTGCGTTTTCTTTTTACAACCCATTTTCACTACGTTGAAAACTTGGGACAACAACAAGTATTTAACATTTAATTAATGTAGCCATCCATTGTATTCACAACACTTTACTCACCATTAATTCACATACAATTCATTTCCGATCGGCTTACCAAACCCATACTTGTTCCATTACGAACAAACTCAAATTTGCTTATTTAAAGCACAATGTTTGATACTCAAGGCGTGCGAGCAAAAGTTTTTACTTTTAAGCCGTAAGATACATGTATTCTCTCGAATAAAAGCACGAAAATCTCGGAAAGAATATAAAATGCTGTATTTTATATAATATTACTTTAATTAAGATATCCTTAAAGAAGGGGTGCAGTTAGTGTTAAAATCATTCAATGTAGTTGGAATTATGGCAAGCGCAGAACTACAAAGGGTAGAGCATATGGCAAATGTTGCTCAAGCTGTTCTACATATCAATGTTATCACTTTATTAACAAGAAAAAAGAAACCATCCCAAAAGGACAGAGAAAAACACCAAATTCTTTAGAAGATTAAGTTAACGTTTACCTAACATGTAACCTATGCCAGAATTGCAGCTAAGTAACTCCAAAACTAAATAACAAAAAATCCGTATTAGTAATTTGTCAAGTAAATCATGCAAAAGGAACTCAATGATCATACTATCCGTCCATATTACGTTATTTCTAATAATTAATACAAGTTGTTAGCTATAAATTCAAAAAAGTATCCAAATTCACTTCATAAATGCACTATATACATTGTCTAACATTTCTAACAGATTAACATGCAAATTTATTGCCATGTGATGCCCTGTTAAATATAAAACGTTATCCAATTTAAATTTGGGAATGAAAGAGATTAATTATTTATATATCTACGCGCGCTATGCAATTGTCCCACATGCTTTGAATATTCATAGCTTTTAGCGCACCTTTGCCTCAGGTCTTGCCTACAAAATTGTGTTCCAAATTATAATAAATAACATTAATACGTACATGTATGTGTACATTAGCAACAATCGAAGTTCCATCTTCGCAATTCGTTGCCGGTGTTGGTGTACGATTTTAGCAAGAATTCACGTTCTCATTCATTACTCCGCGTTCTCTTAACGTGATTTATTAGCACGCTAATAAGATTCCATGTGCCAGTGAGCGACATAAATGTATAATTGATGTAATAACATTATTATTACGCTCATTTCTTTGCTCATGTGGGAGCAGGAGAGCTGATACTATTACCGTATTATAAATACATTATTCTTTGTACGCGTGCATCATAACGATAGAAAATTGCACCATGTCTCTGTACGGCCACATAATAAATTATAAACTAAAATAAATCAATGGCATGAAAGCGCAGCACATGTAGGTCTTTGAAGTGTGTATATGCACAGTGTACATGTTTAATGTTTACGTCAAATTTGCCGGGTGAACGTAATACATCCAACGCTTGTGTGCATGTAGATTGCGCACTCTACTTAGTCTCTATTACATACATGCACATGTTTCTCACGTGTATATCTCCAAATAATTATTAACCTATATGTGTGCAATGAAATAGAAATACATGTGCCTGACTGACGGTGCTCAGGAACTAGTCGCTTATACCTGCTTAAATAATAATGCCACTTACTTCTATGAACGGCAAGATCATTCGTTATTGCTGCTTTTCCTGGATACTTAGATCTAATTACATCGGCCAACAAATTTCAACTTTTGAATTTGTCATAAAATATAATTTCAATAGAAAACATATAAACATTTATTTTAATGAAAGGTAGAAGGTTAAGTTAGCTCGATCTTTTTATATTTCAATGAAAAGGCTTTTTAGATTAGATCATAATTTAAAGTGAAGTAATCCTGCTCCATCTCTTATAAACAATATCTACAGCATCTCTTCTAAACGTCCAACAGTAATCTGCTAACATAACAGGATTCCATTTCCCCGGATACCGTTTTTCCATTCCCATGATGTCTTGGTGGAAGCGCTCACCGTGTTCATCGCTAACGTCGCCCATATTTTCCGGACAAAAATCCAAGTGAGAATGTAGAATGTGCACTTTAAGGGACATATTACAGCCAGCAGCGTGACATGCTTGTAACATATCCATTACTAAAGTTTTATAGTTGCCGGCTTCCTTGTTTCCCAAAAAATTCGTGAAAACTTGCACAAAAGAGAGCCAAGCTATTTTTTCCTTCGCTGTTAATTTGGTTTCAGAGATTTCATCATTTACTATTTATCGTATCTAGAATCCAACAAAAATACCTTCTTTCAGTTTCCCTTCTATTCATTTTGGAAACTTTTCGCGAAGGAATTTAAAATCTTCATCTTCGAGATCCAGCCTTTACAAAGTTTTTCATGAGCCCAAGTTTCACTGGGAGAGGTGGTATTATGATCTTTTCTTTTTCTATCAGAGGCTGATGTTGTACGTTGTCTTTTCCTGGTATAAATTGTTGTCTTTTGCTTATGGTAATGTTTTTCCCTGTCACGACTGTCCCAAAGAAATAAAAAGCAAGAGTATTTGGTGTAACCAGATTACATACCTAAAATAATTGCAATTACTTTAAGATCTGCACAAATATTCCAGGAATAGTCTTTGTACTTTATCTTTTCTAATAAAATTTTTGCAAGTTTCGTTTATAGAAACAGCATGACCTATCGGAATAGAAGAATAACGGTTTCCATTGTGCAACAAAACTGCTTTTAGGCTGGTCTTTGATGAGTCCATGAATAATCTCCAAGAACTGGGATCTTGATGATATTCCAAAAGCTTCAGAAAGTCTGTAAACGTTACTGAAGTAAAGCAGATTACCAGCCGTACTATAAGAAACAAACATTTTCATATCTGTTGCGAAAACGTCTCGACCTGCATTTTCTCTGTAACCAGAGCTAAGGCAATGTTGCCGCTTTTCGAATCATTTTGCTTTACAAATTCAATTTCATGCTGTTCAATTTCATAAGTATCAACTTAGGGTAAAAAGCATGTTGGTCAGTGTTATTTACTACTCTGGTTAAATCTGGAATAAATAAGTAGAGATAAACAGACACAAAGTCATTGTCTAGAGAAAACAGTAAAAACAAATGGGTACGGTACAAACGGTAAAGATAGTGGGCAAAAGAAAAAGGCCTTAGCAGCCAGTGTTACGCAACACCATTGCGTAGCTATTAAGGATAGAAAAAAGTTCAAATGGTAGTTTCAAGCATCTCGTCTTTGAAACCAAAGTTTCAATTTACCGCGGTGTTTATTGCACCTGTCTGACAGAGTTTTCCATGCAAAACTCTGTCATACAGGTGCAATAAACATGTTGGCGGAAAACTTAATATCAGTGACTCACGAGAATAATCAAAGACAAATGAATACAAAGAAATTGCTCAGCAATTATATGTTAGTCAAGAAAGAATCTAACACGTTGAATTATAACAAAAAATTGCGGGTCGAAATTCGGGATTTCTTCGTACCTTTCGTATGGTGATGATTTGGTACTCCCAAATTTTTGGTTGCTTTAAAAATTGAAAGAGGTATCGGCATTTTTCATCAGACACTAAGGTTTGGGCTACCGTTCTCAGTTTGATTCACAATAAACAAGAGAGTTCCTTTATGGGCGGAATAAAGAAATGAATTCAGCATTTGGAGAAGCACATTGCATCAAATTATTATATCTAAATATCTACTTAACTTAATACATTCGGGGCAATACAATAAAAAAAACTAAAGCATGTTAATAATGTGAACTGTAGCACTATGCCTTTTGTATTAGAGCTTCTCCAGAGAGCTTGTTATTAAAGCGCAAGCCCTTTAAAAGCTAATGACAACTTGTTTTATTTTGGAAATAATCTCGTCATATAATAGATAAACTCATTCAAAAGAAGAACGCTCCGAGCAACTATCCAATTACTTGTAAAATTATTTTTTTATGGCATTACTTTATTTTAATTTAATTTTATTATAATTTATTGTAGCAATTACAAATGAAATTAGATACTAGAGGGAATAAAGGCACATCTTTGGAATTGACAACAGTATATATGTAGCTGTTATATATATTATTGGGCGTAGCGTCCGGTTACAGAATATATTTTCGACTTCTAAGCATCGGTTATTGTAATCATTAACCAATCATATTAGAATTTTCCAAATTCAAAGGTCTTCCCATAAATGGTAGAGTTCCTTTTTAGCACACAGTTAGCTATAATTCTGGAATGACATCGCAAGGGAAAACGATAAAGAACGGGATATGGGTACGGAGCTACGTCAGTACCATACCCAAAAAGAAATCATTCAAAACTATTTTCGAAGCTTTTTTTTGAAACTTCCACAGATTACATATAACCCATCCTCACTAATTCAATGATTAAGAAAAGGAAATGTTCAGGCACTAGTACTCCAAACGGTTGGAGCAACGTTGGCTTCCAAATATGGACAGCTTGATTGGGCATACTTAGCTGATCTTTGATCGAATTATTTACTTTGGCGTGCACCGACCGTTAACGAACATTCTATGAAAATCGGCACACTGTTGTCGGCCGACTGTGACGGCAAGTGTTTACAACGCTTGGCAATTGGTCTTCAACAGAAGTTGCAGCGACTAAATCGGTTTAACATCAACTCATTTCCCGATTGTAGCCCAAAGCTTAACCGATTCTGCGGACCTAAAGTCAATCGATACCCAACATTGAAAAGGTACCATTGGTTTTATATACTTCACTGGCGCTCTATCGATCCTGGCTAATCGTCATCGATATTGCACCGACCATACGACGTTGTACCAACCTAAGTCCGACCGTCAGCTAACCAACTGTGCTACTAGGGAATTAGCGATTTTTTCGGTTGAACAGCCTCTAGACGACAAGTTTTCAGAGCTTTGGATTGGCCTTGATGGTCCTATTATTCGGCCTTCAAGATATCCATACCTCACACCACTAAATCGATGTTCATTGAGCTGGTTTAACGATTAAGTTTACAAAGTAAAGGGTGTCAATCGGGATGTATTAATTCGAACGTATGAAATATACTGCATATACTGAAATACACTCGATATTAAAGAAAGTCATGCGGAAATCGGTAGAGTAACAGGGGCCTTTCGTAGAGGAAGGAACAAATTGTTACAATAGCCATTTGTAATCATTTAAAATAAACTAAACTGAGCTTTTGAAGAAGCTTGTTGTAGATCAAATGTTGTTGTAGAATAATTCAATATACAATAATTGAAGAGAAGCTTGGGTTTGAACCACATAAGACTAGAATAAACATGTAAATTTTTAGCATTCAACTACGTGTAGCAACCCAGAAATGGCCGCTTATAATTCAAAACGAGACATGTGCTTGTTTACAAAAATTCGGCGGTGTTTCAATCCGGAAACCGATTTAATCTAAATATCGTAGCCTTTATTATGCATATATTGCAAGTATTAGCAACGAACTGTCGAAGTAGTTTATTTCACACACTAACATATAATCAAATAATTAAGTAAAATGATATTATATGCAGTATGCAACAAAAATGATCCAATCTAGCTGAATCTACATACGCATTCGACTTGTGCGTCATCTGAATTGGTAAACTTCAAGGTACATGGCGTGTAATACTTTATGAATGTAATATTCTATACTTTAGTTAACCATTAATGCTGTAATAATTCAGATATAAAAGCCGATACACAACATACTACAACGAACGGACTACTGATTAGAAATCTAAATGCACGCTGTATACTTGCGCACATACATGTCCGAGTGTTTGAACGTAAATCTCCTGATAACAGGTACGAAACGACATCGTCAGCGGTACAGAGTTTGTTAGGCGACTTTAATTGGTACAAGTGTATAAGGAGGTGTATTAAGTACCTTTAAATGTTGCGTCTCGCTTGACACGGCCAACCGGATGAATTATAGCTATAATAAATTCCAGAGTAATTACTGTACTATAATATTGCGATTATTCGCGATATTTTTTTTTTGTAAATATAATTCAATGAGAGTATGAACGTCACATTGTATGTTACTTAAATACATTGACTTCCGTTATTACGTTTTGAAAGTTGAAATTTAATTAAAATTTCATTCCTCACGATGATATAGCATATATACGTTCTTTTGCTGGCATTTACTAAGTACAGCGTTGTCTGGAAAAAAATGTTGGCAGGTTGCTTGTACTTTTTATTGCAATTTTCTGTAATTTCAAGGAGCAACGTTGTGTAAAGCCTTAAGGATGGTAATATGTTTTTATATAGCAGAATTCCAGTTTGTGCCCAGTTTATTAATCATTACGCGTTTTATTAACCAAACCTATTCAGTACCTAAGATTAACGTACAGTTAAGGTTGGATATTACGTTTGAGTGGGTCATAATGTTAATATGGGAGTACAATTTTGTATAATTTCCTTTGGATAATAGTAAAGATATACAAACACAATATTTATGTTGCATCTACAGCCATGCTTTTTGGCAAACTCTTTGTAGTTTGCCAAATTACAACTAAACGAAATTTTAAAATATTAAATGCTTATTTAAAACATTAATGAGACTATTTTAAATAAATTAATTCATCAGCTTCTGAGGTCGTGTTGTTCCTGAGTATGCGCCAAAAGATAAAAAAATTACAAGAAAAAGAAAAAGCACGAGTGATATTACAATTAATGGTAACAAGTATAAAATATATAAAAATCAGATTTATTACTGAAGACGAGATCCTCGAGAATAGAATAATGTGAATATTAATGTTATTAAGCACCAAAATATACAGCGTTAGTAAAAAGTCCCGGAACGGTCGAATAACTTTGTTATTTGAAAATTATGATTTCTGAAATTTGGTATGGGGGTATAGTTAATATAAATGCATTTTATGCAATACAGTTAATATTTTTTTAACCAATTTTTTCATACCAAATTTCAGAAATCATAATTTTCAGATAACAAAGTTATTCGACCGTTCCGGGACTTTTTACTAACGCTGTATAACAAAAGAATATACAGATATTCGAAGCAACAGGCTTAAAGTAAATGGCAATATGGCAATAAACAAAAACGTATAAGTGATGGGGCAATTATGGGAGCGGTCCGGTGGTGGGAAATCCACAACGTATTTTTGCCTTACTCGTCGCGGTACACCTCTTAATTAATTGAAAACCATTGTTTAGGCTGTGGTAAAGGTCCTTGCATCGTGTGGTACCTAGTGTACCTCCGTATCTTATAACAATGATGCAATACCACGTAATTTCTTCCTTCGACGATGGCACTTCTAGCCACGACGGACACACCAGTATACATTTTCCTCCATAAATAAGGCGGATCTATTACGATTCACTCGACTTCTTGGGCAGTTGGTGTCTGATTAAGCCAACCGTAGATGCTTAGACGCTGGTAAAAATAGTCTTTTCCAAGATGCCAACGCGGTAAGACGTGTTATTGCCTTGGCATCTTGGAGATGGCATCATTTTTAAAAAGACTTTACAATGGTGGTTTGGTGGGAACATCATCTTATTCCTAAATTGGCGTCATCTTCCACCAATGATAACGGGCATAGGACGTCGTATGGCGAAAAAAATCAATACTGTTCTGTGAATCAGATACTTGCCTAATTCTAACGCACAAAATATTAAGAAAAGTCAAGAAAAATTGAAATAAATGCAATTCAGTAAATTAAATAATTGAAACCGGTTTCGTTATATGAAAATAAATAAATATTAAGTAAATTATTGGTTGAAAATGCGCGAAGAATTTTTTGAGACTTCGTAACACTATCTGATTTGTAAATTCGATTGAGTTTTGGCATTTGTGATACCCCAATGTCTTTTTTTTTGTTTTGTATTGCAGGAATTTTATATAGTTTGCACATTTTCACTCATCTCATAACTTAACATAACATAAGTTCATAACATAAGACTACATTTCAGATGCACAAACGACGCACCATGTTAAAAGTGATTAGTGCTGTAAATATACGAGTTAACAAGTTCGATCTCATTTTACCACCATTCCAAGGAGATTAGATGTAAATATTTTGGGTTCACAAGGGTCACACTAGCAAGTGCAAACAAGTGCCTGCGTTACTCTAGTTGCTTTGGTTTGGATTTTAAAAACTTCTAAACGATTAAGATATTAGGGTTTGTAGCATTGCCGTGATGTACAATGCATTTCCTAAAAAAAAGTACATTACGTTAATCGAGAGGGAATTAAACCAACAAAAGCTAACACTAACTTAAAACCGCATGGCGATGAAGCAACGTATCTGACTATAATGCCAGCGCATTTGTTGCTTAGCCACAGAAACTCTGAAACGCAGAGCATATGACGCAAATGTACTTTTTTTCTAGCAAAATGCACTGTCGTGTAGCATTTTTGTAGTTTTGGCCATGGCAACAATAGAAAAAAGAAATTAGGAAACTGTTATAATTGTTATTTCACCTATATTTTAACGCATATCTGTGACGCAATTATTTTAGATCGATCGATATACGAGAAACAAATAATTAATCATAAACTACAATGATCTAATTACATGCTAATAGCAGATGGTGATGGTAAGTAATGGCGATGAACTGCAACATTTGGAGACATTCTCTAGAACAGAAGAGAACAGAATAGTGTGTGCTTGCATAAGCAATACTTTCATGGAAAATTAGTAGAATTGGTAATTTACAAATACAATGGTTACCGATACGAAAAGTTGAAAGTTCCTAAATAGCTGATCGTGCGGCACTTGATGAATTTACAGTAAAGCTTGTTGCAACATGGTTCTTTATTATTACTATTATGTTTAAATAACACTGCCCAACAAGGTTTTTACCTTAAGTTAGTAACTGAAGAAATTGAATAGCATATGTAAAGTGAAAATGATTCGAAAAGTGGCAACATTGGCTTGGCTCTGTTTACAGAGAAAGTGCAGGTCGTGATTTTTTTAATATGGCCGGTAATCTGGTCTACTGCAATAATGTTTATAAACTTTCTGAAGCTTTTGGAATACATCATGATCCCAGTTCTTGGAGATTATTCATAAACTCATCGAAGACCAGCCTAAAAGCAGTTTTGTTGCATAATGGAAACTATTATCCTTCTATTCCGATAGGTTGTGTTGTTTCTAGGAAAGAAACTTACGAAAATCTGAAAATTTCTGGAATATTTGTGCAGATTTTAAAGTAATTACAATTATTTTGGGTATGCAATCTGGTTACACCAAATACTGTTGCTTTTTATGTCTTTGGGACAATTGTGACAGGGAAAAACATTACCGTAAGCAAGAGTGGCCACTAAGACAACAGTTTATACCAGGAAAAGACAATGTATAACATCAGTCTCTCGTAGAAGAAGAAAAGATCATAATACCACCTCTTCACGCGAATCTTGGGTTCAGGAAGAACTTTGTAAAGGCACTGGACCTCGAACTGGGCCACGCTGCTGGCTGTAATATGTCCCTTAAAGTGCACATTCTACATTCTCACTTGGACTTTTGTCCGGAAAATATGGGCGACGTTAGCGATGAACACGGTGAGCGCTTCCACCAAGACATCATGGGCATGGAATAACGGTATCAGGGGAAATGGAATCCTGTTATGTTAGAAGATTACTGTTGGATGTTAAGAAAAGATGCTGTAGATATTGTTTATAAGAGATGGAGCAGTGGTACTTCACATTTCCAATTATAATAATTTGAAATATACGTTAAATTATGATCTAATCTAAAAAATCTTTTCATTAAAATGTAAAAAAATCGAGCTAACTTGACCTTCTACCTTTTATTAAAATAAATATTTATATCTTTTCTATTGAAATTAGTATAGATTATTTTATGGGAAAATCAAAAGTTGAAATTTGTTGGCCATTGTAATTAAAGAGTTTGTACAAATTTGCTTTCAGAAAAATCCTAACAAAGAATTAGCCATACTGGACAAACTCATCAAAATCCGGTTCCTCTGTTACCCCACGGCATTGAGGTACCGCTGTTCATTTCCGGGTCACAACATTGTATCGAAATTTATAAACATAGGAGCTATATTTGGCGAGAAATATACAAACATTAACTTTAACGAACACCATAAGTATCGCTATCCTCTGCGCTATGAAGGATTTAATATATTCACTAAATATTTTCTGTTACAGTAAGTGTTCGTCACACTACTCCACAGCCTTTGCTGGCACTAATATTAATTTCGAAAATTCTTTCTATATGCACAGCTCGTTAATACAAAACCAGATGCAATGAGGAAAATATCATTTATGCTATGTTACTTTAAAGTAGCATAGCAAATACTGGTGTCACAAATTCCTGTTTTCTTAGTTTTTAATCACTCCTTGTGGATTAGTCAATACTATGATTATCATGGAAAACTTTCCAAATTAAAAGGATAATTATTTTATGAAGAATGATTTTTTTAAGTGAAAAATAGCTAGCTTTTAAAAGCGAAGGAAATAAGCGTTTGTAATCAGATTGGCATGTATATCAGCGTATCTTTGCCTTAAATGTGCTTAGTGAAAACACATTATGACTTTGTGATAATTTCGCAAGTCTTTTGCTGCATAAGTGGTGTATGTATTATTGTTACTACTTCGCCGTGAAGATAGGGAAACCCATTCAACCATTTTTACGGGATAGGGATGGTTCCGGACGCATCAGAAAAACAAAACCTGTCACCATCCTTAGTAAGATTTGGAACCATATCTTTTGCCTCTACTAAAGCCATCTTCTTCTTGGCTCTGGACTATCGAGTCGTTTCAAAAGTTATTGAAAATTGTACTCGATGGATCAAAGAAAATTACCAGAAAATTGTTAACATCTTTCAATGTGCTGCTAGACTAGAAGATCTAAATAAGCATACACAATAATGTGAGATTGCAATTGCAACAGTAAAAACAAAAACAAGGTACTTTGACTCGTCTAAGTAGAAGTAGTGCGAAAATCTTGAAGCAAAGTAATGGTACTTATTAAATAAATGCTAGCTTCAAATTTTCTATATTTTAAAGTAATATTATCGTACGGCGTCCGTTTTTTATTCGTGATCTTGAAAGTAAGGTTCTATTTCAATATTCAATAACGCACCGCGAGTGATAGTATTTTTAATCCGGGCAATCGGAAAAATAAAAGTCATGATCAACCTGCAGGTAACGAGTAAATGTGGTCTGATTTGACATTTATCAAGTGATGTTTCTCATAACAAAACCAATAATAATAACCTGTTGCTGTTGTTCGCGCCTATGTAGGTGGAGAGGTTATTAATTTACGGGGAGTGTTTTAAAAACGTGTAGGTATTTTGAACAATTGCAAAAATACCGTACATATATTTCGATTTTATTGTTCTTTCTGAGTACTTTATGCAGCATTTACATAACCCGAGAACGAAAATAGAAATTATGTTAATCGTATGAAAGATAAGATCAGTGGTTGCTAGTTAATGTTCTTTGCAATACCCTTTGAGCAGGTATGTTTAGCGAGTCTCGTGTTTTTAATTTTAACTGTCAGGAAAGACCTTGTCTTTATAAATGTGTATAGATGGCGTTTTGTAAATTCTAATGTGTAGGAGAGCATTTATAGATATATGCAGTGAGACGTTATGCGGTAATCTGCCTTGTGTTTCTCACTAGATAATTGAGATAAATGATTGATATCATCCGATCTTTTTTAAATTCGAACCTACCACTCTTTTTCAGAATACAGAGCCTGTTTTACGATAAAATAAGAATAATATGTGGTTACATAACAATTATTTGGAGAAAATGGCGTTTAAAAACTAAAATTAGCATATATCAACTTGACTGTGAAACATTCGATAAATAATGGAAAGTAATAAGTGTGCCTTTTTTTCTTATTTTTTAAATATTATGTGTATCATGCTAATTATCAATCCTGCGCAAGGACTGTTAACTTTAAAAATGGCAATTTTAAGTGAACAAGTTAATTTATGAGATAGGCGAATAAATTTGCAAGATATTTATGGTTTACTTAACAACGTTCATCCTTAGAACTACCTAAGACGATTCGAGGAAATTGGTACGCTAACAAATGATGACAAACTATTAGATGTATTATTATTATCAGCGTCGTAAGATCCACATTTGTTCAAAGAGACAACTAGGACTTGATCAAAGATCAAAATACTTCCTCATCATCTGTAGTGGAAATTTTTAGAAAGGAAAAAAATTGAAGTCTTAAGAGGTACAGCTTGTTCATGAATAAGTTAAAAACGATTTTGACATGAGCCTCTAGTTGCGCAAGTGAATGTTAAAAATTTTGTGATTATTTTTTCAGGCTACGTTTTCCCTGGATAAAGATGAGAATCTCCATAACTGCAAATCCGCTCCGAGAGCTAGAGCATCATTCTTAGATTTCGCAGATGATTATCGCTTGGGTTGGAATTTTAACGATAAACACTATCGTCTTTTTTTTATTGAAGGAGATGTAAATGCAAACAAGAGAACGGGCTCCCAACATTTTTGGAACGACCGCTCGCTTTAGAAAAACAAAAAAATCAAATGCTCTGTCGTCCATAACAATTTTATCTTCAACTGGGTGAATATGGGGATCATTCGTGTCCTCGAAACGGTCGCCCTGAATTAATTAATTAAACTTGTGCGGTGCGGAGGTTGTTAATATTTTTGTGTTGTTTGTCAAACTAAGTATTAATTTTATTAAATAATTTAAATTTACATCAACAAAAGAATATAATTTAAGCAACAGGTATAAGACAAATAAATATGAACAAAAGAGAATGTGCTACTTAACTCGATGAATATGTTTCGTTGGGGCAAATAGGCAGCGCCTTCTTGTTCTTCGTCTTGTGGCATCGAGAGCTCTAACTCGCGGCTCTCCTTGCGGTAGTGACCAGCTTCACTTTTTACACGTATGTACATACGTACTTCCTAAAAGCCATTACTTGCGCTGTGCTCAACGCTTTTGCGTTGTGAAGTACCTAGCGTACATTTGTGGGTTAGTATTATATTTGTATTGTTCTCTTTACCGTGGCCTTTTTGGTAACCAAGGAACGTCTATCTATATTTCTTCTTCAGTGCTTTCAACGCATTTTGCCGCATATAAGTACGAGACATCAACTGCGAACAACACCAAGCGATCATCTTTGCATATGCACTAGAAATAAAAGGGGACTCGAAACAGAGCCTTAGAGGATACCCTTCCAACATCAGTGGGACATGATCAACAAATCCAAGCTCCACGATCAGTTATTCGTTACGGATATACGAGGAGAACCAGTCACGTATTACACCTTGTAAGCTATATTTATACATTTAAGAAGCAATCAAGCGAATCGAAAAACTTCGTAAGCTACGTCATATTCATGTTTGGATTTCTCTGAATTTAGCATCCTTGAATTAGTAAAAGAACGCATTGCTTGAAACGGGATGTAAATAAAAAGTCAAAATTTGTTCCTTAGTGTTACATGCGAATGGATATTGATGGTACAATGTACATTATTACATACATAGGCCAATACCGGGAATACAGGATATCAGATTATCGCTTAAGTGTAACTAATGCTCGTCTTTTTGTTCTCGTAAGTTGACGTTAACGTAAAACGCATATCTTTATGGCTATAAAAAGAGAATCGAAAAACCAAACACACGACTACTCATCTGTTGTATCCGATGTAACTAGCAATTTAAATACCAATTTATACGCCGACTGTTTGCCGATTAAATAAAACTTATTACGGTAATTATTATTATTAGGCACTGATTAAACGTCGAGGGCATTACTTATAGCGTGAAAATGGAACACTCCGGATGTTATAATACGTTGAATTATAAGCGTTAAGTTCGTGCGTTAAGGAGTGAAAAGAGAACCGATAAAAAGGCCGAATACCTTCTCCACCTATCTCTAATATAATATAAAGTATGTAATTATATGAGTGCATGCGTTCGGAGATCTTCCACACCTCACCAGAAAGAGAGATCTCAGATAATGTGTCAAATTAATAATAACGAACACGGCGATGACTTCTTCGGTCTTATGCAGCGACAAGATCAAAGACTGGTAGCCAATACATGCACACGCATCTGAAGGGAACGCGAGAGATATAAAAATTGATAGACACTTGACAGCTGTAACGTAAAAAATAAAACGAACGCGATAATGATGTGAAGGCACTGGCGGTTCGTCAGGATCAGAGCCAAAAGCGTTAAATGAGAGAATTTCCATCAAGCTCTTATTAGCTATTAGCATTACGTCGTGAATTTAGCCGTGTTTACTACCAGGGAAGCTGTAATACTAGTAGGGTTAAATTTAACAAGTGATGACGAGTTGTGAATATATTTGAGGCATCGAGGGTGTCATTTAGCACGCTTATAGTTCTTTGTACGATGGAACTTAGATTGGATTGTGCATGATTAAAATTAAAGTATTTTCTATAGATTTGTTTTTATTTTTCAACAAAATCTCCGTTTAACTCTCTTCACTTTTCCAAGCACTTTTTCAACTTTCTTAAGCTCTCCAAAAAGTGAAATTTTGGAATATACTCAAAATAAGCATCTCTTTGGGCGACGACTGCCTCGTTCGGCATGAACCGTTGTCCGCTGAGCAATGTTTCAAACTTGGAAATAACAAGCAGTCACTGTGAATGAAATCCGGTGAATACGATGGATGTTCTTCTAATTCAAAATTTAATTCCACAATTGTGGTAATTGCAACTGCGCTGGTGTGCATCCCGCTCATCCTGGTGGAAGAGGATCTTTTTCTTTTTCAAACGAGGTGGGTTTTTCTCGATTTCTTCGCTTAACTAGTCTAATAACAATGCATAACATTTCCCACTTTGTTGTTTGTCCTTCATCTTTATAGTCGGTGTAAATGATTTCATGTGCATCCCAAAATCCCAAGGGCGTCATTTTGCCAAGACCATTAGCCTTTAAAAAACCAGTTTTGGCTGTCCCTTTGTCTCCGAAGTATAGCAGTGTATTCATATTTCGTCCATAGTGTACCGACGGAAAAACTCAGGATTGTGACGGAAAAGCGTTAAAACAGCTTTCGTGCAAAATTTAAAAATATGTACATTGCAATATGCCTGTGGCCTCAGCTATTTCGCGCACTTAGATTCGTCGTTCATGCAAAACCATATCGTGATTTTTATCATTTTGAGGGTAGTTACTTGCACCGGATGTCCAGAACGTTTTTCCATTTTCTACATAATTCTTTACTTATATTGATAATAAACATGAAACCGTGAGATGACTGAAACGTTGACAACCGTCTAATGACTAACAATTTCGATATTACGAGGTCTTTTACTGAAGTATATGTCAGTGCCTGATTATTTGCCTCATTCAAGTTTGATTGTAGTTAATTTGAAACATTTTCATTTATGTAAAAGTTAACGCTTACATATGAGGAAGCAAGAAGTAAATGCTGTAACGTGTGCATATGTTACAGTATTTATTATTAAAAAACATGATTACAAGAATAAGACCAATAAATCAAAAAAGGGCGATTAACATCTAGTGATATCTATGTAAGAACATAGGGTTACCCAACAACATTGACAATAATTATGTATTTGGCCATTGTACGGTGTATTCTGTTTTCTCGCTCATTGTTTGCTTATTGTCCTGCTGCTTGTTGTTTTCGTTAGTTCTTGTCAGAACAACCTGGTGCCGAAGATACAGCTACTTATTTGCATATTGTAGCTGAAGCTAAATATTTTTCGAAGGAAAATAAGAGATCGTCCATTACTACTTAACAATGCTGTATTTCCGTATTCATTATTTAATAATTGTAAATATTAATTTACAATTTTTACTGTTGACTGTGTTAAATGTACAAAAGGAATTTAAAGCAATAGGTGAGCAATAAAATAAAACGTCCAGTAACGGCTATTTTTGATAGAATGGATCAAAACAAAGAGAGATTCCTCCCAATCTAATACTTAGAAATATAAAAGACAATCTATCATTGTCCCATCTAAGTTTACATGTTTTTCAGAAATCTGCTGAAAATTTAGGCACACAGTTTTAAGAACGTATTTGGATAAAGCATTGATATTTGAAGAATCAATCATGGCAAGACAATACAAGAGGTAGCACGAAAATTATACATTCCGAAGACAAATATACATTTAAAAAACATCATCAATGATCGTTATGGATAACGCAAGTTTCCATTCGACCCTAATAACAACAATTCCAAATCCATCGTGGAATAAGCAGGCGATAGAGTAGCGGTTGAGCAATAATAGAATTACATACATGTAAGCTTGTTTATTACATTTAGTAGGATTGAATAAATCTGAAGAAAAATATGTCGTAGATGAACTTGTGGAAAAAACAGTTTTGTAGTTCTTTCCTTGTCTCCGGATCATTATATGTTTAACTCAATAGACCAGATTTGGGGAATAACATATGCATATCGGATGGAAATGAAAAGTGCCTGGCAGTATTTAAAGAAACACTATAAACTATAACACGCGAAATATGGTTGAACACCTTAAATCACACTAAGAAGATTATTTAAAAGAAATGGCGGGAAGCGGAAGTTAGATTAGTTTTGTGGGAGAGGAAATACTAGGATTGACTATTACCTCTGGTGGCTGTTGGAACAACAGATTTGAATTTTATTTAAATCATGAGGTTATTATTAATTAATCTATTGCGCACTAATAATCTATGCTATTATATCCGCTTAATGCTAAATATTTTATGATAAACATAATTAATATGTAGTGTTAATAATTTTCAGCATAAACTTTCAAAATCACGAGACTATAATGTGAACAATATGTAATTGCATTTATTGCTTGACAGAATATATTAAACGTTTAATTAGACCCAAAATGTTGTCCTAAGTTGACTCAATCTTTAAAAATCAGATGCTCTGGGAAATAAATAAATTATTTCATAACAGCCCAAGTACAAGAGTTTACATCAATTTTCTTATATTTAAATTGAGAACATGAAATTTCCTTCTGTAGTAAAATGAAAAAAGATATTTAACATTTTGAATTTTTTTCGTCTTGTTTCACTATTCAACTTCCGTTTCGTAATACGAGCGACGGCTAATGTTATCTCCTGCGTCCCTAAAGTGAACGTGCTTTAAAAATTTCCTTTAAAAAATGCATTGACTTGACCCCTACTCACGTATTGACAAAACGTTTTAACAAATATGAAGTGAATAAAAGAATGATTAATAAATAATCAATAAACCATAAGATATCGACTCGAACTGGCAAGTTTTTAAGTAAATAAATAAATGTTAGCAGTTTTGTGAAGAAAGAACAGCAACGGGTGTTTATCCTCAAGAAACATTCACGCGCCGACACTGTGTGGAAGAGAACATGTTCGGGAGGCACGTTTTTTCAGCGACGACAATAGTGCCAACAAAACGCATTAACAATTAACGGTGTAGCACTGCATCCTCTTCGTCCAATCAGCTGCTAAGGATTAATCCGGGATCTACGTAGAATCTGGTCCTGTCGAGACGGCATTTAATTCTCTAATTTGGCTACATGTCAGTACGATGTCATTGTATGGTGATGCGTGCTGCGGGCCTGGATTAAATAACTTCGTACGGGACTCGGTTAAATCAGAGATCTCGTGCCTCGCAGCGGAACTTTAACGATACACTTACGAACCGGATAACTCGGACCTGTACGTAAGGCAACGGAGTCCGATGCAGGAACACGAAATTGGTTCGTTTAGATTTAATTTATAGCTGGTAAAGCATCTAAGTGACTAGTCGAGGAAAAAAACACATTTTTAATTATACTGCGATAAACGGAGTTAGATGTATGACGAATATATAGTTGCTTCGAATATTTTGAAGGACAATTTTATGGTAATTTGCAGTTAATTTTTAATTTGTCGTATATTTCTTCCTTTTCGAATAATGTAGGTACATATCGATTTCGGATTGATGTTTTGCCTGAGCTAAGCTATCTCTCTTGTTAACTTTTGACCATTGCCTTTGGATTAAATATTTACACTGAAAAGTACAGCCTGATTGCGGGTGCAACAGATATGTGTGTGAAATTTTTATTACGATTAAAATAACCTTTTGATTAAACGCATTCCTGAAACTTATGACAGTTGTTGTCGTAAGTATTAAAACAAGGCAATGGCACTTTAATGACTTCTCTAAATAAAATTTATTTTTACACAAAATTCAAATGGGCTGAACTAAAGAGAGTGAACCTGCAAACAAACACTGTTTACGAAGATATCGTACGAGAATGGGTTTAAAAGCAGCAAAAAGAAGGCTCTTACAACACGGTGGCGTACCGGAATTTAATTAGCTCTAGTTTAGGAAGACCAAGAACTAGTGATGCCCGAGCGGAGGTTCTTCAAGAAAATCAATACATAACCAAGATTAATCCGCTAGAAATCAGCAGTGTTATATATTATTGCATTTTTGAAATGATTCTTAAATTCTTATACAAAAGGTACTGTACTTGATTAGTCTGAAACAACATATTGAAAGATATATAAATATGATCGGAGAAAAGGATATATATTAGATAATAAAAAGGCCGGCCCTGACCCAGCTTTGGGATCACTTTGTACATGGCTGAGGCAGAGATTAAAAGGCAGCTATATCCGTGGAATAAAGACATTGAAGAGAACAACAACAAAACGTGGATTCGAAGATTCTCCTGGCAGAGCCCTCAAAAGAAAAGAGGAATTGCTGAGTATGAGCAAATCTAATTTTTGATTGTGGAAGATGGGACTTGTAACTGAAGTAGTTCAGAGAAGGGAAGCGGTGAGGAGGAGGAAACTCTTGCACGTCTTATGACCTACCTCGGAAGTATACAGCAGGAAAAGAGGTAAAGGTACGGAAGATTAACCAGAGAAAACTCTGTAGCAACATCTTTCACAATTTCCTCTGAGTGTATAGTGCTTCTCACATAGTTGCTAATGAAAAATAAAAATTTAGATTAGGAATATTTAATGTTAATAAGAACATGACTTTGGATCTTGAGGAAAGGTTTATATTTATGAAACTTTTTGAACAGGCTTGATGTATTTATTTGCTTTAACTAATATACTGAGTGCGGTGAAGTTACTACAAAAAACTCTAAATTAAAACTATAAGAATCTGTTTACGACCTGCAGTGCAGCACGATTGAATTCTTCTATACGCAAAGTAGATTTCAGAGAAAAAAAACTAGCGAGAAGAACATATATTATGCTTCTATGTATATTATTGCAGCTAATAATTTTATGAATAGCTATAGTGTTGTGTTCGTCTAAAATTTCGTTAGTCATTAATAGAGCGGTATTACTTTTTTTGCAGAGACTAGACAGACTCGTGTTCTGTCGACTCTGAGGGACACCAGCAGGCAACACGAATCCATTTCCATGAGGCGAATAGACACGAGTCTATCTAATCGCTGCAACAAAGAAATAATTCTGCCTGCCTTTGTGCTCTCTAGTGATTAGCATTTGTAATAGCTATTTTGCAATGAATATAATAGATTTATATATGTACCTACGTAGCAATACAATTATATCTTTAAATGTTTAAATATCTTTTGAGATTGTTTTATTTACATTAAAATCCTATTCATTCAACCAAATGCTATACTTATAAACTGAATAAAATTGTTGTTCTAAGGAAGTTTCCTGCTAAAAAATAAATTCAGATGATTTAAACCTGTGAATCTTGAATCCTTTGAACGAGTTGTATTTTGTGGAATAAAATGGAATAGACCTTTATAAGTGTTACTTTAGTTATGTATAGCAATAAAACATAATTACTATATCAGGAATGAAAGTAAAATCAGAGCATCTTACAAGGTTTCCTTTCAAAATTAATTTTAAATGTCTCTCTTGACTACTTTATCACGAAAAGAAGTCAGGCGTACACTAAAATAAGTTATGTGTACATCTAAAAAAAACTTTTTACGTGCTTTTATTACTTATTATAATAGCAGATGCTGCTAATCGCAATATCTATATTTACTGCCTTAAATTTGCATGCATAGTGTTATTCATCACAGGCAATTGCGGTACATATATTTGCAACTGCCTTTCTCAAAAAGCAAACCAATTAAAATCTAATAGGTCGGAGCACAATTGCATAATGGAAAAAAGTAACATTAGCCAGTGACTAATTCAGTGTTCTTAAGAAAGTAATTAACGTGTGGACACAACATTGAACGCAAATTAATCACAAATTGGATGAAAAATGAAAGTGCACAATAGCAAAAATGTTAAACCAAAACATTTTTTAAGCATAGGAATTTTTTATCGTCGCAACCTGCCGGCATTGTTCTCACCGATCAATTTAACAATCAATAAAGTGGTACACTATTATGGCATAATAATTGTATAAGATTAGATCTATTAAAATACAATACCATTGTGCAAGATTTTGTTCGAGTGGTTTCGTTTGTTGGTAAATATAAATTTAACTTCTCAAAATTTGTAAAAACATCGAAAAGAACTTTGTGGTTGCATCTAAAAAGGTGCTAGTGGAAATTTCGTACAAATAAAATGCAGACTTAACCATCCCAAATACGATTTCTAAAGAGAATTAGATTGTGTTGAAAAACCTGTGATTATTGATCTAGTTTTATCACCATTAAATAAAATGTAATTTACGATTTCCCTCTAAATTCTACGATTGGTACGTCCCATAAAGTCAGCTACACACACATGTACACGCATTAAATTCGGGAAGTCTGATATAATGGCAAATTTGAACCTATTTTTTTCATTTGTTAAGTTGGTTATTTATATAGGATGTCCCAAACTTTTTAGAATTGTGTAAATGGCAGAAAGTTAAGATTTCTTGATGGCCGTTATACTAATAACAGATAAGGTAAAATATCTCTTAAGAGTATTACACTCTAAATGATCCTAAATGGAAATGGAATTTAATTAATCGATTTTTCGAAAGTTGTCTTTAGTGTCAGACTAATGAATGGATTTTTTTTTTTTATTTTGTTATTATAACAAAGAGGTGGCCCTAGCGGTTTTTCGTATTGTGGACGAGTAACCTGTTGTACCTTTTGGATCCTGTTGGAGTTATGAGACCTTTAAAATGTCTTGATTTTTCTTAGGCTCTACGTTTACTAGTTTTACCGGGTCCATATTTCGTGCCTTATGGTGTTTTATGCTTCGCAGCGGCTTGTACCGTATAAAGGAGTTCGCTTTTTCTCATCGCATCTGTTACGTGCTGGTCGAGGCACAAGTTCCATTTTGTGTAGATGCCTGTTTAGTAGACAGTGACCAGTTGCGTTGCTGGTCAACAATTAGATTTTGCTCGTGGCCACCAATTTTTCCGATTTTTATTTAAGGGTTTTACCAGGAAAGCCTTCACAAGTACGTTTCCTGATTCTTCTCCCCAATGTTTCCCGTACCGTTAACGTAGATGTCTTTTAATCTCCGCTTTAAAAGGATCCCAAGGAGGGCTCGAAACCGGTCAGCGCTGGCGCTCTTTGGTAATCGGTCCGTCTATATGCGAGGATAGCCACTATATATAGCTAATATATTCTTTCCTCCGAGTATATTCAGCAACTGAAGGTTCTGCTCTTTTCGACCAAGATTTTCTGGCGCATAAGGTTCTTTTAGTTCACATATCTCGCACACGTTCCGAATTGATTTTTCGATCCATCTGTGAAAAGGACGCGGCTACTTGGAACAACTTTTCCTGTTTCCACTGTTCTCTCGACTATCTCGTACGTTTTCACATTGGTATTCGTTTGGTACCACACTTACGTGGCAAGTTAAGCTAGCTCCCCAGCGCGGCAGTTGTGTTTGTGCTTGTTGTCATGGCTTCGGTAATGCTGGTGTGGCCACCAGACCAGGAAATGTTATTATTGGTGCCACCATTACTATAGATTATCAAATATTTTTAAATTTTACGCGCGGCGGCGCCTAATAACATGGCGATTTTACTTCAATGTTACAAAATTTGAACCGCAAAGTTCGAATGCAACATCAAAAAACGTTATACAGGTGATCGAATGAAATTTGGAATATTACATTCAATGAAAACAACGGTGCGGTACATCTACAACATTTAGTTGCAGCCACTAAACGTTACGATAAGTCGGTCCTTTCTAGATCTTATATTCCTATCAGTCTCACTTCAATATTCATTTATTATTGTTTATTTTACAAGAATGGGCTTTGATGAAGACTGCTTCTCACAAATAGACTATATTTGCCAGTTTCAAGCATAACCCTTCATTTTTTTTTTTGTACTAATTAAAATTAGTACTATCGAAGCGTTAAACTTTGACTGACTCCCAGATATCGCATAGCAAAGATGGCGGTTCGTAATAAAAGTTCTTGGTTTTGTGTTATTAGTTATCAAAATTTGAAGTTTTTGGAAAGAGAATATACGTGGCGAATTATTTCCATACGTTCAGCAAAATGTTGCTCCCTGAACGGAAATCTTCAACTTAAACCACGAATAGTGCCTCATAAGTTCACAGCTATCTAGATAGTGTTTTATACTGTAGCAGATGGATCATCGTACATATGCATCGCCTACTTTTCTCCAAGCAAATCAAGAAGCGGCAGGTAAAGGATGTAGCTATTAAGTATCTGCCTCAGGTCTTTGTTAGCGTATGTTGGCTATTGTGGTATGAATCATTACTTTGGGAGAGATCTCAGGCTCCCTAGGCTCCATCTGCGTTAAAATGTCGAATTACTAAGAAAATATAAAATATAAGGTACTCTAATATAATATTACGAATAGTTAAAATTATAATTCACATGCGATAATGTATACCGGGCGTTCCATGTATAGGAAAATTATTTGACTTTAACAGTTTAACAGTTGTAACTCCCTGTACAACTTTTACGGATTACTTTTATTCTACCAGAAAGTCTAATATTTCGAATTGTTAACTTTCTTAGAAGCGGCCTCAGTTAGTTATAGGAAACATAAGAGGAACTTGCTTTTATTTAGCCTGTACTGTAAAAATATGTATTAATATACGGGGTATTTCATTTCAGTTTTCACAACTGTGGTGTAACTCTTTTTATGAGTCACCTAGTATCTATCAAAACAATTTTTAAAGTTTGCTTCCAATGAAGCTGCACAGCCAGAAATAGAAAAATATTTTTTTTTATTGCTTTTAGGATACAAGCCGACGCGGATGTGCCCTAGCCTCTGCAAAGTTTGTATATAGGGAAAGAAATATATTTTATGAAAGCTGGATAAACGTTAAAAAAAATTAATATATATAATTAAAGAATTTATTAAAATCTCTATAGGTTTATTATAACTCCAGCCGTCATTTTAAAATGGTATATATATATATATATATATATATACCATTTTAAAAAAAATTAATGTATATAATAATATACATTAATTTGGTATATATATATATATATATATATATATATACCAAATTAATGTATATTATTATATATTTATAAAAAATATACAAAAAAAAATATATAATATATTTTTTTTTGTATATTATAATCTCGGTGTGTGAAGGTGGTCTTCCATATGTGTATGTAAGGTACATACTTTTCCAGTATGCTTAATTTCAGTATTTTCATTAAACTTTTTATCAGGTGTACATAAGGTGCGCTATTAAGCACGAAACCAGTCGCTGTTAACATGTAAGGATCTTGTGAGAAAAGGGACCAACTTTATTTTTCCTTCGATATTAAACAGATGTAATATTAAACGTTCAATACGACATAATCATTAGACTGTCTGATACAAATAGCAACTAAAGAATCACTTCCACTAATCGTCTGCAAAATAGATCATTCATTATGCGGTGTGATTTGAGTTGCTTTCCACTCTGGATAAAGGTGCGCTATTCGTTAGTTCTGAAATTCTCATTATACTGTGTATCTGGGTATAAATATTTTCCGTATCTTTTGGCGTTCGTTGCTGTATCTATTTAATTATATTAAAAAAAAATGTTTTTAATACCAATTGGATAATTGTTAATACCGAACGTAGGTAACAATTGAATTTATTTGAAGAAATATTATTTTGCGATATACTTTTGTGACGATTTTTTTTATCTTCACGCCTCTTTGCAAGATGTGATTAACAAGTAGTAAGTAAATTCTATTGAGCTACTTGAGCGGTGTAACCATTTGTCGTAGGCAAGTACTCACGATTCGTATTATCTAGAGCTATTAATGTCTTACGAATGACTGACACCGACCTTGAATATGAATAATAAGATTCAAGGATTAACAAGTAGAGGTCTTCATTTATCTAAAATTAATCGTAGCGTTTCATTAATAAAATGTTGACAGCTAATTCTGTAATTATTTCACCACTCTAAAGACACACGTTTGTAATCCACGATGTTCTACGTCATCGAACATAATATACAATTTAAGTCTGCCTCGATTATTAGAGAGACTTCTTCGGTAGCCTTTGAGAGCCAATCATATGGACGTGAAGGCAAATGCCTAACACGCACGCAGCCGCTTTTTTCTTCTCTTCTTCAACGTCATTCTATACTGGCTTTATACCATTCTCCGGACACCTTTGTGCTCACATTTAATACCCATTCCGCTTTAATACCTTTCGGCCAATACAATGGTTCTACGGAAAATACAAACTTTGCTTCTCTATCTTTCGCTGTCACAATGATCAACAAAAGTCGCTCCTTTCAAACATGATCGTAATATTTCGATAATTAACAGATTACCTACTCTTTTCTTCATTTTTGTGATGCTGTTCGGTATAGAAGCATGTAGTTAAGGATTTATCTGTCTACATTCCAGTTATTGAAACGCGAAATAAAGGAATTCGGGAAAATATATAACGAAATACGTTTTTTTTGTTATAATTCCAAGTATTGGTTTCAAAATATTTACTATTTAGTAGCCGCGAGAATAGAAACATGCTAACAATTATTCACGTTTATCTCTATTGGCACTTAAATTCATTTCAAGTCAAACGTTTGCTTCCGTTTTCTGATAAACTATTTGTCGCTATAAATAACAGTGAAATGAAATGTAGCAATTCATATGCTTTCCTCATTGTAAAAATGAAAACATCTTAGCGTGATATGTCATAGCAACTAAGTTTATAAGCTTAGATCTCGTGAAACTAAATATACAAATAAAGTAAGATTGATTGAAAGTAAGACAAAATGAGATAATGAAAACGTGCAGTATATGCGAAAAGGGCTACAGTACAAAATAACGTTGAAGTATTAGAGAGTTCCAAAACTAATAATATCGAACTTTGAAGAATGCTTCGCTGTTTGTTTTGAACTTGTTCAAGATTGAAGAACCACCCTATGCGAAGCTTACCATAATTTCTTATTATTACTAAAAATAAATTAAAAATGACAATTGCCCGAAGAAATCTACGCTACTTGGACAACACGTGCATGAAGAGTATCGTCACGGACATGAAATTTGGTTAATTACTTATCCTTGACAAGTTTTTAGTAGTCCACTTCTATCATAAAGGAAAGAAGCTAACAATTTCGAGTGTATTACATAAACTAATTTAATTTTTTCTATTTTATTTTTATTTATTTCTTTTATTTTTATGTTTTTCACACGATATAATGCTTTGAGTCCGACATTCTTTTTATTATCTCTTCCTGAAGTTTAGTGAGTTCAAACGGTACCAAAGCATCGAGATACTTCGCATTGCACAAGAGTAATTAGTCTGAAACAGTGGCGTCGTTCCCTATTATCAGCAGTATGATTAAATGCTGTTCGCGACAAGCCGAATTATTACAATCGCGTCAACAATTTGCTATCATACAGAATTAAAAAACAAATCGTATCTATGTACGTCGCCTCTCAACAGACGAAGACATCGCCTACCCCTTCTCACAGTTTGTACATGCCTGCACAAAGCTCGCTCGCTCAGTACTGGTCAAAAACCAGACTATGTCCATGGTATGGTATTATGTAATATATTGCATCCTCCGGCTTTAAAAAAGTAGAGCGGGTGAGAATTTGTCCGGAAAGTTGTTTGCCTAAGATAACGTTGTCCTATATCGCACCTCTGGAGATCTAGTATATTTCGAAAAAAGCATCAAAGTAATAGCAGCGAGCAAAGTAATACGAGCATCTATCGTATGCATCTGATTTTGGCAATGCGTGATTTTTGGCTGATTTGTGGACTTTGCCTATTCATCAGTACTTTGCAAGTATTCCAAAAGATTAGATGGAGGCTTTTAAAAAGTGAAAGGAGAGATTAGTCAAACATTTTACTGTTGAACATATTTAAAATAAGACTAAAATTATCAATAATATCAGCGTATTTAATAACAATAACAAATAACAAAATACATTTTGACTTTAGCGACTCCCAATACAGACGATGGAAGATAGAACAGTACTATACTTGACGTTTTATTCAAATTAAGTACAAAAATATTTCTTTTTTAATCTTTAATTTGAGGTCGTTTTATTTTTAAGAGCGGAGAAAACGCTTTGATTGAACGAGGACGTCTTATTTAACCTATAAGGACCTAAGGATCATGTTTGAATCCGCATGTCGCATTACTATTCCCAAATAAAGTTGTATGATATCAATCTTTAACATCTTACTCTAATTAAAATGAGCAATGATTTAGGAGGTTTACTTTTCTTTATAAAGCAGTATAATGTTACTAACTTGTGGGATGTTTATGGAGAGTAAAAACAGAAGTATAGGTCGAGTGTTGTTGAAGACATTTAATAATCATAACATGGCCAATTCTTTGCGCAGGTCTCAAAAATAAGAATATCGAAACAATTCTAGATATTGCCGTCGGACAAAGACAACATTGTAAATTACTGTTAACATTATTTTTTATTACCAACCAAACAAACAATGTAAAATGTATATTTTTCAAATGTAAATATATCCTGTATCCTAGCGCTTTCTGTTGTTAACGGTATGCTTCTTGATGATGTTACACTTGAAGAAAAACTGCGAGTTATAAGTAAGTTAAAAAATAAGAAAAGCCTTGATTTCGACGATGTGCATCTATATGTTATTGAACCAGTCGGAGATTTGATTGTGGAAGAATTGTCGACTTTGTTAAACATCTCTTCCTGGAGGGATATCTCCAACGGATCAAAAGCTTTCGCGTGTTGTACGTGTTTTAAAAAAAGAATGACTCGATGAATCCCTTAATTATAGATACGTCTAGTATATTCTCTGTATTTTTTGAGAGCGTTGTTTATGGGAGATTGCAGAGCTTTTATACATAGCACTCGGTTCCTTTGATCTTTCCAGCATGGTTTTCGGCCGAAACGCTCGATCGAATCAGTATCAGTACATTTACAACAAAATAGGCTCTGATAGATTCGTTGCAGATATGTTCTTCTTAGATTTATTGCGAGCATTTGATAGTTTGAATTTCTATTGCGAAAGTTGTTTAATGCAGAGCTTTGAGAATTACTTCTTCTTCGAGGAAGGAAAGTTACTTACTTTGCCGAGCTCTGCTTCTACGCTATGGAACGTGAATTATGGAGTTTCTCGTAACTTTTTTTTTCAGGTTTTTATAAATTATCTTTTGTTATTGCTAAAATTTGGTCACGTCGTTATATATCCGAACTTACTTACGATACTTTAATTGCGGTATCTGCGGGGTCCATTATGGATTTTCCCAAGTCTCCCATTTGGTTTTAAATATAGATAATTACACATGTGTTAGAAATTTCAGAGGCTGACAGTGTGAGGTTTTTGGTGTTAATAATTTAGTACTTGCATTTGATTGCCAGTTGCTTCCTTACATTGAAGCCAACGACATCTGGTGACAATTTGATGAACACCTGTTGCTCTATAGCATATTCAATTTTAGCTTATAATATACTCTTATTGGAAAGGAGGAGTATATTATAAGCTAAAATTGAAGCTTATTAATTCAAAGCTAAAGTAAAGTAAAATAATTATTAAAATTATTTAACAAAGAAGAATTTATAGCACTGGTTCCTAATCCATGACCAACAGAATCGTTTCGTGATGTTTTTAAAATGAATTTTCCTTTCAATACATACATATTTACAAAAATCATCAATTTAACACGTGATTTCGAGAATTAATTAGCCTAAACAAACATAAAATTGGATTATTAACACTTCGCCGAAATATTTGGGAAATTAACCAACGACATAAAAACAACGTATGCACAATCTTTGGCGCTTTGTGCAGACGAACTAGATTTAATTATCAATTGACTTGTCACCGAAGATGAAACCTGGATCCATCATCTTGACACTAATCTAAAACAAGGATCGATGCAGTGAGATATTAAAAGGTTTAGAAGTTTAAAATCACCCCTTCCTGAAGACAAGTAATGGTAACTATTTTTTTGGACTGTTAAGGAGTAGTAAGGTAACAAGAGGGAGCAAGTCCTGTTCCTGCACGATAATTCACCAGTTCACAAGGCAAAACTTTCAAAAGCAAAGAAATTGACCATTTTCCTTATAGTCCAAATCTAGCTCGACCATATAGTCCAGGTATACTGCCCACCACTACAGATCTCGAAAAAATTTTAGAAAACAAAGCTTATGGTCTACGACGAACTAGCGACTATTGAATTGCGTCTTGCAAATAAACCAAAATAATTTTTGTGTAATTGATTAGAGATGTTCTTGAAACAATGTAATACTTGTATTCAAAAGCAAAAAGCTCATATTGAAAAATAACTTTTAATGCTGTTCTAATCTTTTTCTTGTGACTGGTCCAGAAGTATAAAAGCAACCTCTCGCAGTTTATGCATAATTGTAGAAATACGTTTAGATAAAGTTTTTCCAATTCGTTTGAATGTAATAAAATATAGCGCCATGCAAGATAAGATATTTAAACGCATGTTACATAAAATATTTTATTCCAGACTCCTACATCGCTTCGCCTGGGAAACATACGTATAAATATAGCCGTAATCGTAAATACCTCTATTAAGAATAAATTTCACCTCACTCGATATTTATTTCACATATTTATTCATTCCTCGGCCGGCATAAGTTACTAATTTGTCAGTATGAGTAGGCGTATTCCATTATAAGTCCATTGGACTTATTAAGAACACGATTCGAATCCATTAATACCTTCGGACCCGTGTATACCTCTAAACTTAATCTCGTCCGTTTTTTAAGCATGTCTCCCTTTGTTCCTTTTCCACTGCTTTATTTGCGCCGTACGCGCTACGATAGAACTTCTGTGTTCGTTTCTGTTGTGTAGCTCTCTTTTTTTCCTGTGTGAATTAATAAAGATCAAGCAGGCAGAGAAACGATTAAGAGTCACATCGAGTGTGTATGTGCCTTAATTGGTAATAAAATTCATCCGCACGTAAATCTCTGTAACATATGTTTCGTACGTCAGACAAATTAAACACCGCAAGATACCACGGCAACATGAATTATTGAATTTATTTCATGCTAAAGTAAGATATACTTTTTAATTTACGGTGCATTTTAATTAGATTTTAAACAGTTTGCGTATTTAATCGAGGCACCTTGAATTATTTAGTCTTTATTTTCATAATAAGGAATTGGTTGCACGTTTGGTGGTCATGGCTGGGTACCACGTGAGGTAAACCATAAAATAAGCTAGTGACATTGCGTATTATGCACTTCTATTATTACATGTACTTTGAGATAATGGTGCCGGTAACTCGTATGACCCGAATAAGACAATGTTACGTACTTGCATAGTCACCACGTCATGATAGGAAGGTTACAAGAGTACAAAACGTAATTGGACATATCGCTTCCGTCTCCGCTCGGTTCATTTCCGTTTTGCAAGTATTAATGGAAAGTAATGTCGTTACCGTAGTTCAGGACGACTTTGATTCCTTCGCGCGGGATTAAAAACTCATTTGTTGCAAAAATATGAACGAATGCTGACATCATGAAAATATGATGATTATTATTACTCAAAAACGTAGGTAGCGTTACGGGAAGTGGTTGTTGAGAATCATTAAGACGATCAGATCCTAAAAGCCTCCACATCATTGTGAATAGGCTTGGGTCTTCAGGGAGGTGCGCAGAATCTGGAGTCTTTCAAGAATCGGTACAAATAGTTTTAATCAAAACCTCAGAATTCTTTGATGTCCATAGCCTTACGATTACCCCCAAAAAATTGCAAGCCATTGCATTTGCGTGGAAGCAATTCGATTTGTTCCGAAAAATCAAGGTCACCTCAATATGGATCCATTGAAACAGCAAGATCGAATGCTTTGGAATTGTCCTGCACAGAAGGCTAACTTTCGCAGAGCACCTAGGAAACGTTTAGAGCAAGAAACTCTGTACTTCGAGAGGACAGCCGTCGAACGCCTTAATGGCGCAACTGGTAGAGCCGCAGGACCGTCCTCCACCAAAGACCACAGTGGTTCGAGTCGCTGATATAATCCGCTCGTGAGATGACCGCTAAAAAGATAAACCGTCCACTCGGACGGAACACCACATAAGCTCGGACACGTGGAGTAAGCTGTCCACAAGTGATAAGACAGCCTAAGGGCTCTTGGCGTAGTGTTGTATAAGTCACACATTTATCTCATCTGGATCACGGCGGCTCTTTCCCACATCGACTTCTTCGCATGAACACAAAATGGCTGGTTGCGACTAGTAACTTCGTGTCGCCTGTTATGCGTCATTTAACACATGGACATACCTGAGTTAAATTGAGGAGCGAGACCCAATAAAGCTTTCATCCAAAAAATCTCTACCAGAACGACGCAGAAGTCTCCGCAGGCGATGAACCTAGTATCGCTGTATTTATTTAGTACAACATACTAACATATCAACGTGATTCGATTGAAAATAAATATGAAATCAGAAAATGTGTTCGAGAAAGATCTTGTAGTCGCTTCAGCAAAAGTCATCGTACCGCTTATTTCTCATCTAGTTTTATGCAACGTTCTAGACAATTAAATCAATCTTGCTACCAATCTCAATAATATCCTTGTGAATTATTTGCAATAACAATGATTCTCTGCAGTACCAACTACATAGTGGAGCTTGGCAAAGTTGCGGTTCAGACATCCAGGAATCACTGACAAATGGTAGTTTTAATGGCGGAACCATCAACGAGATAGGAAAAGCGTTATATTTTGTTTTTTTGAAGGTTATGAACGGTAAAAGAAATTCTAATTTTGATATCCAAAAACCGGCTAATGCTAAAATAATCTGCTTTTTCTAAGCTGTGTTCGGATTTTCGAATTAGCTGATCAAGAACATCAAGAGTACTGCAAGAGTACGTGAGTTCAAATATTTAGTTCGATTATTATAGAGCATTGCTAAAGGGAGGACTCTGTGTCCCATCAAGTCCAATTTCCTGATGGTACGGTGTGAAGTGCTTGCAAATGTATGAAGTTGGTAGTATGGCTTCAGTGATTCATTTTTCCACTACTCACATTCTTCCTTATCATTGATTTTCTCTTGACCAAATTAATTAAATATCCGAACGCAGCAGTTACGCGTATATTTTGTATGAAGAATAAAATCTTCACTTTGTTGCTTTTTTTAAAAATGCCTACATGATTTCTAACGATCAAGAGTTTTAGTTTGAATAAAATTAATCGTTCGTTATCACATTGGCGTTCGTTTTAAGCTTTTAACGATGTAACTTGTATCAAATATGATAAGATTACTTGGTTATTTAGTGGGTGCTTGAAAATTACACGTATTTTTATCAACTCTTAATCGGATAGCAAACATGTAGGTACTAAAAATAAGAAAATTTATTGAATAAGATGTACACCGAAAACTGTTTTACATAATCAGTTTCATCTCAATTTCCGTAGACGTATTCACACATGTCCGGCACAGTTCTCATGGACGCCATTTACTTGTCACTACGGAACCTATCTTGTGTTTGTGCATTTGCAAAAATAGAAACTTGAGTTAGTACGTCAATATTATATCCTTTCTGATTTATCTTTTTTTATCCATCTAGCGTTTCGTTAGAAATAGTAGGTCCCGTTCAGTCCTTTTTTTTCATTTATACATTATATATCCGGTTCTTTTTGATTCAAAGCAATGGCAATCAATGTCAGCTTCACATCTATAAAGTGCCCCATCTCTTCTCTACGATAACTGATTTAAAACTGACAACACCGAATCGATATGTGTGAACAGATGTCACTGATGCTGAGCTGAACCGGCATTGAGAACGGGACTGATGTGTGGAAATTGACCTTTCAGTATTGGAGAGTTTCGAAACCTACATCGTATTTTATCTTGATTTCGAATATATTTTTTACAAACAATATGTTTATGATCGGTTTGCTTACTATTAAGGAAATTACATTCTACACAATGTAATCATTACATGTAAAAGTTTTGATTGGCGAGCGAAAGCTCCATGTATACTTTGAACTATATCGGGCACTAGGATTCGTTAAGTCGAAGGTTTTCTGAAGAGGAAGGTAAGGTGCATAAAAAAAATTAAAATACTAGAATTTTGAGTCTTGAAAAGCTAACGCCAATGTAATTACAATAACAATTCTGTTCTGTATACAACCATAGAAGAATTGTTGAATCCTTCTTCAATATCAATGAATTATTATTATCACAATTCGTCTTTATGGAATAGAGGTTTGCAAACAAAAATATCATGGCTGACCATTTTCCATTAGATCACATTACCAAAAATTTTAGACTAAAAATCAATATACTACTGTTTGATGGATTGACTTCCTCAATATTTAGAGCAACGCGAAGGATATCTCACTGACATCAAAATGCCATTAGTTTTAGATACAATCCCTCAATAATTCCAAACAATACCACAACATTCATCGCAGTGCTGAAGTCTTTAGTAATGACACACAATATCTAAAAACACTAACACTTGCTGTGATTCGTACATGTCGTGGCTACAAATACAAGGAAAATTTAACTTTAACTTGTTCCAAGTCCTTCAATATGTAAGTAATAATGTAAATACGAATTTTAATCGAAGAATCTTCTATTAATTGTACTATTTTAACCTATTTTTTTAACCCTAAAATCTACATTTTATTCCGAAGTATAATTAAATTGGTTTCTTATTTGTTTGTTTGTTGAAAGGTACAAAAAGAACCATTTTTTTCGCTACATATGTTAGTTAGCTCTTGTCTAATGTAGAATAATCTTTCAGCTATTGCCGTGTTGCGTTTATTCTTAACGTTTCGTTATGGCATTTGGAGACTCTAACCTCAGAAATCTTCTGCAGATAATATTGTTAACTTTTTGCGAAGATTTCTAGAAACTTAAGCCTTGGTCTAACATTTACTTACATTTTTAACTGCAGCCGTATCCAGTTGGCAAGAAATTTAAGTGACTGAAGAAAATTCTGTTTCACCAACTGAACAATATCTTTTCATCCTTGAAATTGACAACTATGAATAAGTCAATGTATGTACTTCAAACATCTTAAATGTACGCGGAACATATTTTGTGGAATAACTGTAAGCCAAGTTGTTATTTTATGCCTCATTTCCATAAAGAAATTCTAAAAATGTAGCGCACCAAATTATATATACTTAGTTTTTTGATAACTTTGGTATTTTAACATGTCACGTCTATAAATTACTATAAACTATTGGTAAATTCTAATGACTAATCACTTTAATTATACCTAAGCTATTGCCTTGTTCGTAAGAATAAATTGTTGAAAACGAGAAATATTTTATGGTGCGATTGAGTTTTATGGATGCCTATCATTAGGTCCGGAATTTCGCATTATTTCTTGCAAGCACACGTTGTTATATAATTCATGTAAAATATACAATTTTAACTAGAAAGTAATGTTCACCAACCGAATCGATACCACTTTTTATCAAAAACTATTGGATATGACTAACAAGCCCGTACAAAACTGGGAACTCCGATAAAAAATTATTAAGGAAAGACATGTAGACGAAAAAAAGAGTGGCTAATTACGGACGTGACGTTTCATATAATGGGAATAATTTTTTATGAGCTGAAGTTTATCTGGAACCAATTATCGCTGTATGTAATTCAACTATTAGCATTTAATAGCTCCAGTAATGATAAAAGTTCTTACTATATTAATGATTTTATATGAATTGAGGAAAAGTAAGCGGTTCTTACAGATACTATCCGGAGTGTTCCGACTGTATTGTATTAAATTTCATTTGTCTTGCATATTGTATATGCATAATTAAAACCTTTCGCACTATTAAACTATTTCTTTAGGTACTAATTTTTTCCATTCTTTTCTATCCTTTGCCAACGTACTTGTTTCGTTCTATCCCATCCAGTATTGTTTCACTGCATTATTCTACGTTTCTCTGGGTCCTTTTCCACATAGCTTCCACGAGTCTTTCTCCTTCCATTCATATATTTGCTGAATTAGATTTCTTAGATTTTCGTTACTGTTTTGCCCAATGGGAAGTGACCCATGTAATCACCCCCGTGGTACCATTACCGCTACATTTACCTTCTAATGTCAAATACCAATTGTTTTTTTTTTATTTTCTTCTTAACAATAATAATAATAATTAGTTTAGATCAATAAATACAGGACGTCCCAAAAAGAAAAAACGTAGGGTTCTTATTCAGTCAAACCCATGCTTTACCTAGTCGCTTATTTACCTAGTCGCTTATTAACTTTGTTAATCAAAAATAATTTTTTTCACGTGTGTTATAGTATACGCTCCCGAAGTAAATTCGACTCACTCTGTGTATCAAGTACTACAGAGTGATCCGTTAGGCCGTTATGTAATACAAAGCAAGATATAATTATCTCCTATGATATAATTTGTTCCAGTATTAGAATTTGCAGTAGCTTTAGTTGGTTCGCAAAGTTCTGAACGTTACTTTTTGTAAGAGCACTTATATTTAAATGCTCAGTGGTAATTGTTACGGTGTCATCCGTTCTCATCTTCTCATTTGTTTAAGAAAACGATGAAGTCACTATCTGGTGATCTATAAATGTTAATCTTGAAATTTAATAATAAACTGTTGAAACTAAACTAAAACTGTTAAAAATAATTATTGTTATTTTTAACGACATGACACGGTTCGAACCCGGAAAACGTTTAATTTCAACAGACTCCGGCCGTGGAAGCCTACGTTTTTAGATTATTTTTAGATACGTTAGATTGGCTGTTTTTATTTTTATTAGTTTTAGTTAAAATCAGGACACCATCATGACTATAACAAAACTTACAGTAATTAGCAGCGATATCGTATTTTAGTTCTTTATTTTTATACCAATGTTTGGTAATACATACGTCTAATTTGTTGCCCAAACATTGAATATTTGAATGTCTCAATTTATGCGTATTCGTTATCTATTTTACTGCAATTTATATGTTTGTTTTAATGGATTTTGTGTTATGTTTTGGTTCCCTGAAAAATAACACATATTATAATTGAAATTAAGACATCTAACATTAATATTTGCAGGTCAAACATCGCTTTGACAAAATAATTTTTTATATTTACGCTAGGCACTGATTTTAATTGCGATAGCCTTCCTTTTAGTTTCCAACATATTTTCGTTTCATTTCAGATTGATTTCAAGTTTAGGTACAGCTAGGTGCTTTCCTTGGTGCCTTAAAGTTTGCATAATTTCTCTTTTATGGCAACAATTGCATCTCCTAGTAGATTTCTCATCTTTTCCTTCTTTTTATATCATTCACTCCTATTTCATCAGTTGATAATCTCATAAGCCCCATGGAAATAATAGAAGTTATTTAAAATTTTGAGATAGCTGAAGAGCATAAACAATTGTCCGGACAGTTCTTTGAACGGCTTCAACAGCTCCCGTTTTAAATTTCCCGTCCAGAGCCTTTATCCTATTACATCACAGATCACATCCAAAGTAGGACTGGACGGGTTAAAGTGTAATTCTTAAAGTTTTCTATTTTTTTACTATGCTACTCCTTGTGGAGAGCCCGATTAACTAAGGACGTAATATCTTCTATACAATATATAAAATTCGTAGTTTTTGGATTATTGATTATATTTTCCAATCCAGATGGCGCTAATTGACTAAAGACCCCGTTGGACTGCTTTCCATTAAAGGAACTCTATATACCAGCTTACATCAAAGTAATTAAGCTTTCAAAGTTTAAATTCCCAAAGTAATAGAAACAATTGAATTCTTTCTGCATTTACACTTGAAAACAATACCGTTCATTAAATTATTTTATTTTTTACGTTTGGTAATATATTTTCATTGATCACAGGACATTACGGATATTTAATAGATGTTATTTATATTTTGCTTATTTAGCAATTTTGCTAAAGCAAATAGTTTATATTTGGAGGTTTTTAGTCCAGATTTTGAGCGTCTACTGATGCATGACAAGCAATTATAAAATTTTGCTGCATAAGAATTCGGACTATGAGCTGAAGAATAAAAGCAAAAAATAAATAGCCCACTTACGGCAGTTGTATTGTCTAATCATCTGTGTTAAATTTGATTAATCCATCTGACAAATCTACTTTTTCCATTAGATGAATTACATTAATATGTGAGAAATGTGCGATGAGCGGCGGTTGTAGCTTTAAATATATACAAATATAATCCTCTATGATAATATAAATCGTAATGGTTGTTAATACCTGCGTATTATGAAATTCTCTCACATCGCGAACATATAATAAATATCCTTACGCGCTGGTATCGGGCGTTCCACACTACGAAATGAACCTCAGTTGCTCTCGCACAGTGCGGACGTACAAAAGGACTTATCCTCTCTCATCCGAGTGTGAAGTCATCAACAGGTTGTTAGGGATGCGCGGCTGGGCGGAGACCTCCGCCACAAAACGCTGCTTTATGTCATTCAATCATCAAATTAATCCATTCAGAGTGTAACTCGGTAGCTTCTATAATAGTACTGCTGCTGCTGTTAGTTCTGCAGCAATAGTTGTCCTTCACTACGGCAGGAGAAGAGCTGCTATAACTGTAGAGGTGCGACGCGTATCCTTCTCATTCTCTCTCTCTCTCCACATAAGCATACGGAGATGCATACCATTAATGTCAAACACTAAGTACGTAATAGAATTACAAATATTTTAATTCGCTCGCATTTAATCTTGGCTCACATAAATGAACAAGGCGAAGTGCGGAATAACAAGCCGAGATAATAATGAGGACGGAACAGGTGTGTGCAGGTGCAAAGCGTTACATATCTGTACATTCACAAGCGGTTTCGCCGTTGACCATCCATTATGTGCATTTCAAGAAATTAACCCTTTCCTTTGTATAGCATTCACACATGGATTCTACGCAGGAGTCACAGAGGAAGCGAAGAACTTCAGAAGCAGTATCCTTAGTTAAGAGGGATTTATAATGAACGGAGGAACCATGATAAATGTTTAGTACGAAGCTATACGAAGTTAAATAGCAACATTATCGCAGTTTTTGGTGACCAACAAATCTCAGCTTTCTTTTTGTATTCTTGATTAACGTATTGTTTGTATGCAACTGAAGCTAAATAAATGTAAAGTGCCCATTAAACCTTTTAACAAAATATAGAAAAGGATATAAAGAATATAAGAAAGGATCGCAGTTACGAATAACGAATTTTTAAATTGTAAATTTTAGGTTTTTGTAAGAAGCGAGATGGTGCTGCTCTTTTGTTGCCCAAAGAATCTATTGCTATCATTTTAAAGAATCCCTGGTAGCTCTTTCATCAGCTTGAAGTATGGAATGGAAAAACCGGGTGATTTGGAGGTTCATAGAAATTCCCCTTTTAATTTCCATACCATTGAGTTTGGAAAATTCTTCTTTGAGGTAAGAAAACGCTTCATATTCTGTATTGAGGGCTTCCACAATATACTGTGCAGGGGCCACTTTTACATGGGGCGGACGCAAAATGATTGTATTTGAGGCGATTGGTGCACGCTGATGACATTTTTCATTCCGCACAGAGAGCGGCATTATTTCGTATAACCTTGCAACAAATTTAAGAAAATTACAATGTCTTTTACATCTGCATAAATCTACTATTCATATTTTCGTGTGATCGATTGGAACTGATGATAGTTGGTTTCCGCTATCGAATAGCGCAGCTTTTTCATTTCGACGAACCCACGAAAGGTCGCTATTATTGAAGAACATTAAGGTAGTCATCAAAACCAACAATGTCCTATAGGCAACCAACCAAGTATTTTTAATTTTAAAGAATTGAGTTTTTGCAGAGACTTCTACAAATAGAGACCTTAATTATATATGTTGTAAGTGAGACGCTAACAGATCAGTCTTTTTCCTGGCTGTTCATTGAACACTTTCGATCGATTCCAACTTTTTAAACTGGGTCAAAATACCTCCGAGTTCAGGGATTTTACATGTGGTCCCATTTCTGATCCTCTTTCATATATATAGTGTACATCTCAGCATTTTTTATTTATCTTTTGCCCTGTCGTTGCCGTTGACAAAGACCATTTTCCAGAAGAACCTATTTCAACTATTGATACGCAAAATCAAGATCTCGCCTCCAAACAACAGTATCTTATTTTGAATCCACTGAAATCGATAATCTTCTAAACGGAGAACTAATCTTAAATTGAATGATTTACCTATTCAGATCAGCAATGTCTCCATTTGGGCTGTAGAGATTATTAAAAATTTTGGATAATAATAACTCCTTTTATTATTCTCTCCAATTATCGTTATACTAGGATTGTCTTGAAGGTTAGAGGTTTTCGAACGTCTCCTATTAAAAAGCTAATGCTTTCTTGTAGATGCTTGATTTATAAGCACAAAAATGTTTTTTAACATTTATTAGTAACTGGTAAGAACATTTTTACCTTACATTTCTCAACGCATGCACCCACCATTTATTTTGTTGGTGATTTCGTGGTCGATATTTTGGAATGACGCTAACTAAAAGATTGGCCAGTAGTTGACTATTACACACGGAAATTAAGAAAAGCCGTAATGTACCATTAAGCATTGTCAGTATGAGCGAAGTGTAGCGATCATCTTTTTATTTAGGTTTTTGTTCCAAAATGCCCAAACCGCTATATGTTGATTTCTTTGGAGATCATAACAGCACACCCTCGCTTTCGGACACATGAACCCTTTCTTATGAGACGAATAGACACGTGTCTGTCTAGTAGTTAGAAATATAATAATTTCACCTGCCTTGGTCATCTTTAAACCTAGACTAGCTTTCGATGACAACATTTTCCACATGTCTTAATTCTTGGACAAGAATGTCGGTGCAAGAAAAAAAAGGCTGTTTAACTAGTCTATTTATGACTGCCTCTTTTGTACCGAATGACAATGTGTAAAATCGTTCAAATAGTGTTCAGTTAGCGAGATCCGAGCATCTAGAAATGGGATAGCAAAGTTAGAAAGACAGGGATACCCGTCCACGTGGCCAGATGACGAAGGTATTATCCCGGTATCCCAACTAATATTTCGGTTTTAAATGGTAGAGTGATAGGATCTGTTGCTCGAACGCATCCAAGAGAATGTTAGCGACGGCTCTTGAAAAAGGGTAACCTTTGAGTAGCTCCGGGCTCATAAAACTTAGAAATGAAAGAAGAATCATTTTCAAATGTACTTGAAGCTATTTGGAAGAAATTTTATGTTGCTATACGTCGTAGAATGCTTTAGCGACATTTAAATGACCGATGTTGAATTTATTTGAGGGTTGATCAACTAATTATAATTCCGCATAAGTAAGTGTTTATAATATCTCAAATATCTATTCTCTTGGTGCCATCGTCCAAGCATTATAACAATTCTTATGTTTAAATAAATTATACAATCAACAATTCATTACTACAAATGTATAATAAATAACGTGTTAAAATGTAAAACTATCTATTCACCAAAGATGTAATTTAAATTTCCCTTTCGACCACATAATTTATAATAACCATAATTTATAACATCTGACCATTTCAAGTTGTGTTTATTTCTTATTTAAATACTGTACCTTCAATCAACTAACATGTATTAATACAACAGCTGTCTTTTTCAATAACACTTTCATCATCGCCTGCGTTGAAATTAGTGACCACGAGTCTTATTATATGTTCAGCGTAGGGTGAATAATCCAATTACTACGGACAGGTAGACAAGGTTAGATTTGTAGAGTTCTTCGATTTCGTCAGCAAGCTCTAACAGAATAATTACGACCGGTAACCTCTTGAAAGGTAATCTACAATCAAGGATTACCTATATATGTAATGTAGTAATTGGTCCTCTCGATTAGAAGCAGTTAAAATCTTATTAAGTTTTTCTTTTATCTGCTGTGCAACAGGTGATTATTTTACAGGTGTATACTGCTATTACGGTCTTATAATAGAAATAGTACGTAGTCAATGAGTATAATAGATTCCTTTCAGGAGTGTAATAAATAACCTACAAGTCTATAAGTGGCGATTTGAAATAAGAATAGAATAAAGCGCCAATAGTTTAAATATTTAGGCGATTTCAATTTAAAAACGCGTATTTAGCGGTAGAATAGAGTAATAACCGGATTGTCAAATACAAAAGGTAGGAAATAAGGTTTAAATAAAGTTTGCTTAGTAATATGCGCCTTAAATGATTGCATCATTTTATCCCACCGTACTCACTATACAGTACCGGCCAATAAACAGTATCGAAAATGCAATTGTATTTATTTCTTAACTTGTACAATTTTCTTGTTTAACACGCGGATCATTGGGGTGTAAACAAGTTTCACAACAACTCTGTAGTTCGTCGAAATAGCTTACTTCGACAAACAAGGTTTTTTTTAACTGATGTAACTGATGAAATTGAACATTGAGCATATATAAAGTAAAAATGAATCGAAAAGCGGCAACGTTGGCTTAGCTCTGGTTAGAGAGAAAATGCCTTTATAGTATGGCTGGTAATCAGCTCTACTGCAATAATGTTTACAAGTTTCTGAAGCTTTTGGAATACATCATGATCCCAATTCTTGGAGATTCTTCGTAGACTCATCAAAGACCAGCCTAAAAGCAGTTTTGTTGCATAATGGAAACCATTATCCTTCTATTCCGATAGGTCATGCTGTATGAAAGAAACTTACGAAAATCTGAAAATTGTATTAGAAAAAATAAAGTACGTAGACTATTCCTGGAATATTTGCGCAGATTTTAAAGTAACTGTAATTATTTTGGATACGCAATCTGGTTACACCAAATACTGTTGCTCTTTATGTCTGACAAGGGAAAACATTACCAAAAGCAAGAGTGGCCACTACGACAACAGTTTATACCAGGAAAAGGCAATGTACGACATAAGCCTCTAGTATAAAAAGATCATAATACAACCTCTCCACGTGAAACTTGGCCTCATGAAAAACTTCGTAAAGACACTGGATCTCGAAGGTGAAGGTTTTGAATACCTTTGTGAATAGTTTCCGAAATTAACACAATGGAAACTGAAAGAAGGTATTTTTGTTAGATCTCAGACACGAGAAATAGTAAATCATGAAATCTTTGAAACCAAATTAACAGCGAAGGGAAAACAGCTTGGCTCTCCACGGTACAAGTTTTCACGAATTTCTTGGGAAAAGAAAAGCTGACTACTATAAAACTTTATTAATGGATATGTTACAAGCAGATTACTGTTGAATGTTAAGAAGAGATGCTATAGATATTGTTTATAAGAGACGGAGCAGTATTGCTTCACATTTATAATTATAATAACTTGAAATATACATTAAATTATGATCTAATCTAAAAAACTTTTACATTGGAATATAAAAAAAATCGAGCTGATTTGACCTTCTACCTTTTATTAAACTAAATGTTTATATGTTTTCTATTGAAATTAGTATAAATTATTTTATGGCAAAATCAAAAGTTGAAATGTGTTGGCCAGTATTATTTGCTGTAGTTTTCCAATAATCCTTCTTTTAAACTAATGTTTAAAAGAAAAATCACATACATGCGTTAACATTTACACCATTTGTTATTGTTAAAAATATGACGATATTGGAAATTTAATGGATAATCGCCTGATATAAATTAAAATTGTGCAAAACCGTAATTTCCATTATTTTTCCGGCGTAATTAAGGTTTTGGAAAATATAAACCTAGGTAAGTGATCGTCATCTTCCGTTTGCTGGACGGTCCTGCAAACCACTACACTACTTTTTGTTGCGTGGATGTTCTTTGAGCTGCCTAAATCTTGTTTCTAATTTGTGTAAAGCTAACTTTGTCATAAACCACAACTACGCCCAAATTCAACAGCTGCAATGATATTTTCTTTAAAAACGCTCTGTATATTGAAAAACTATATTTGCAAACTGAATGCAAAAAGGAAACAACTTTCACTTAAGATATTTGTTCATATTGTTGCAGAAAGATTGGGCGCTTCAGACGTAGTGTTATGAATATAAAATAATTGAAAATGCGCCAAACCTATAAAACGCAAATATATTAATCCGCAGAAATGTAGAAGCCGTAAAAATGAAAAAAATTGGCAAGTATACAGAATTAACGAAACAGAATACTTAAACTAACATATGACATCCAAGAAGGAACTGTAACAACGGCGGTATACAAAAGAACACGCTGATTGTAGAAATAAGTTTTCTTTTATTCTTCGACCTGATGATGTGTACGTATAGTTATACGAAACCGGTCGTCACGTTTTAATAAACATATTTGTGGGGCTTAGTCCCAAATTAACACCTCTATAACCACTCTCAGCTTCTATTTTCCTTGAATGAATAAATTAAACCAACACATCTTGCACTATTGAAAAGTAATCAACAATTGGCGCATATGCGTGTTGATGCTATATATTGTTTTGTGATCAAACAACAAAATGAGAGGATCTAAACATTTTCCGCTTTGAGACTCTAACGTACTGTAACGTTTTACGAGCGGAAGAATTGAAAAGAATTTAGGAATTTCCGCTTTCCCGGAAATTATTTAAATGAAATTTAGGGCTCGTTGTCTCTAGAACATTCTCCTGGCAATTTAGATTTGACTTGATGAGATAAGGACATCTTTGAATGCGTTGCAGACATTAAAATTAAAACTAACCTTGTGTATAAGATCCATTACGTAACCGATATGTTTATGTGATTTTTTTGACAATCATCTGCTTCTGAATAATTACTACGACTCCCTGAGCTCCAATTTGAACTTCAACTTAAGCATCCTCCTACTTTGTATAGTAAATGCAATTTTTATTCAAGGTATTATAGTTGAATGCCGTGCTTCTTATTTTCCCACCTAGAAGCAGCTATTACACACATCCATTGCAAATTGTATTCAGCACGTCCTCGTGTTAATGATGGACAAAACGTCTTTTAATGTGAATTGCTGCTTACATATTTTCGTTTCAGCTGTTGCGGAATTGTGTTCTGGTGGTTTCCAAGATTGAGTTAGATCAGTATGTTTCATGCCGTCCAGAAAACTTTGGTAAAATTTTTATTTTAAACAGATAAGTAACCACTTACCGGCGTCTTCTTGTTCTCTGAATATATCTTCGAATACTTGATCTTGAACTTTGTTCCTGTGTTCCGTGTAGAGATTATCGTGATCGTTATTATTTTTGCATTTCGGTGCGGTTTTCTAATAAATCAGGAAGCACATCAAACAGCAGTACCAATAACTTAGTACGAGATTCCGCTTTGTCCCTGCTAATCGCAAAGCTCTGCAATAGCAATTTGTCAACAAACGACAAAAAGAGAATTCTAAGCTGTCCATTTTCGCAGTAATTATAAAACCATATCCTTCCAGATATTACATGATTTACATCGGTTGGACGAGGAAGTTTAACGTGGTCACCGATCGTGCCACTAAATTAAAATTTCATAAATAATTATATATTTTATGGCGAAACGAAACAGCACAGGGAGATTATCTCACATTATCTTATGTGATAAGGAATGCAGGAACAAAACTGTCAGCTAATTAAAATCGAATAATGTGTAATTAACTTGCCGTTAACACATAGGAATAGAAACGCATACGTGTATCGAAGAATGTATGCGCATGTTTTGTATATGTACACCATGTATGCGTGCATCAATATATTATGTGCATATTTATAATTTTAATGAGCAAGATACAGTCATGGCCACAAATGTCAGGTGTTTAATTTAGTAGATTAAGCATTTAATTTAACAAAATTCCAGCATCCCAAATCTTGCGGACTTTGCGTCAAAATCTGCATTACGGACTGTGAGTACTACTTTCTTATCCATGTTTGCATAGATTCATCGAGTAACGTTATTTTGGTAGTCGTTGAAAGTAAGCAAGTATATATTTTTTGAATCATGGAAAATGGCCGGTAGCTCAAACTCTTTTTTCGATTAATCTTTGATAAGGAGCGGTCAGCTTGTCTTAAGGTGACCGATTGTGATCAATAAGGTTCATGGTATTGTGTTAGCAGACCACTGAGAAGAGTACCGTGTTTGCCTCGATCGTCGGCAAGATCAGAAGAGATCTTGTCGATCATCATCACATCAAGAAGATCAGAAACGAAATCGCGTCATGACTTTACATCAATGTTTGAACATGTTTAAGCGTGAAACGAGAGAGTTTCTGTGGCGATATCTGATTGTAGATGAGACATAAGGATATCGGTACATGCCGGCAAAAATAGATTTTCTTCGGCAAGCGTGCGTCAAAGAAGACTAATACGATTACTTGATTACTTAGAGAAGGGAAGACTAATCATGATTTGATGCCGAACTAAATAGAATAAAGTCACAACTTGTGAAGAGAAAATTCTCTACCATCATGAAAACTATCCGGTTCACTTGTCGGTAATTGCGGCAGTAAAAGTAGTCCAATTATGATATGGGCTGATTCGGTAGATTTGGCCTCCACTAACTTCTTTCATTTTACAAACTTGTTTCGGCGGGAAGCGATTTATGTTGAATAAAGAGGTTTGCTTGAAATTATTGTTGAGTTAAATGTATAGAGCAATAAAGACATTATGCCGAGAGGAAGGAATACTGAATGCAAAACAATTGCGTTGTCTTCATTATTGTTAGATTCTGCAGTTCTTCTCTTGAGCATATTTGCGACTGATTGTACTAGCTTCCGCGAAATTTAGCAATGCCAACAATCTGTTAATACAAATCGAGATCTAATTGTAACCAACATAACACGCAATTAAAAAAATATATAAAAAAAACATTATATATAACAATTGCTAACTAAATATTAGAAGGTAATGTATCTAATTATTCGTCATGTATGTATTTACAGAACCTTTCAGCGACGGGTATTATTTATCCCACATGAGCAACGCTGAGTAAAATTACAACTTTGAAGAAAGAACTTCGGAAAACCTCTGTTTACAAATACACATTCATCGGAAGCCCCTAACATGACTCATCTTATAACGTGATAGATAACCGTCTGAAAATAATTTGGATGCGTCGTGCAATACGTAGCTTTTTCTGGTCTTAGAATGTCGATAATTAATTTAAAGTGTAATACATTTAACCAGGCCTGTTACTTAATAAATAATTCAGTGTTATTTTATGTAAATAAGGCAGTAGCGGTTCACACGTCGCGCATCAAGATTTCAGGGAGATATTAACGCCGCTGCTAATTACATTAAAGAGCGCCGTCGGAATTAACAACAATCATTTTGAATTCTCCGCGCTGCTACATATACACTCGACTATGTACATTCATCCGTCCAACAACCAACCACCTATCATCCATCGGTAACACATGAAAACGTATACACTCGAGACTGTCTCTCGTTCTAATTAATTAGTTCTTATAAAACTGTATTTATCTACTCATCAAGCAACGGCGTCTCCTACTTGCCCGCCTGGCTGTTCGACTCTCCAGATCTCCTCTTTCGGTTACGTGTAGCTCGGAGATCTCCCGTTGAGTCGTATCGAGCATAATAACGTTTGCGATGTTTCTCGTTTTCCTTTTACTTTCGAAGACTACTTGTAAAAATGTCGCGAATACGAAACGGCCCGCAAAAAAACCTAAGATTCGGGAATTTTTATTAATTCAAGGTTTAAAGCGAGCGCTTAAAATCTCGAGTATGTACACTCTACTCTTTAAGTATTCTTTTAAGTAATTCGAATTTGGTCCGAAAGAGAATTTAATTCGTTAGATATTCGACTCAGTATAGAGTTTAATTCTAATAAGAGAGATCAAGGAAGGAGGTGTTCTATATGTTGTAAGCAAAGCCCAAAATTGTACAATGCTAATAATGTACAAATACGATAGCAGCCGAGGTACGTCATTACTATATTAATAATACTACAGGAAGCGTATACAGCAGACTTAATCGTAATCATTATGACTGAAAACTATTGCTTGTATTACTTCCAAACTAATTTAGTTCAGTGCTTCTTACCATAGCTGTAAACACCTTTCGTTGGTTTCGTTGTATTACACATCAGTTCAATTCGATCAATTATGATATGGAGGAAGACGAAGAACTGTTCAACCAACCATTTCATCTAGCTCGTCAGCCTCATATACCTGTTGCGCTGTTTATGCTGTTCAATTGGATGTAGTAGCTGTATTTTTAGCGCATTTTTAGTCTGTCGTCAGTCAAATTTGTCTTCAGCCAAATTTTCACGAACTGTTTCATCAGGATAGTTCAAGTTTTTGCTATTAGATAAAAATATTAGTTCTGCTCGTGGTGTACTCCGTCACCGTTATCAACATATGCTGTAAGGACAAACATTATCCCTATACTTAAGCGAATTATAAAAACTTATATAGTTGGTTGGTCATTTTAATTATTTGCTATTACATGGGCCGAAGTTGCTAGTAGTTTGTCTGTTATCGTAAATGACTACTATATTTTTAGTTCATTAATACGAAGTCCTAAATGTCTTTTCTGTGATGCGCTTTGTGAGATCGGTGGGACATACCTCCGGCCGGGAAAAATTGTCACACCTAAGGGAAGGGAACTTGTCGCTAATTAAACTAATGCAGCAATTAACATAGCCGTCAGCATTTTATAATGATTTTAATCTAAATTTTAGTTATAAAGCAGTACATCTTTGTTTACGCATTCTTCGTGTTACTTACAGTTAATACATTGTAGCATTTAAAGAATTTTTTAACTTCTTCTTTAACCTCTACTCATTGAATAAATAGTTTCTCTCATAATAATATATTTTTTTCTAATGGTGATTTCATTTCTATCCGAAGTATCGGCAAGAATAGTTGACTTACGTTTCTTCCTGTTATTATATCTTTTTGGAGTTGACTTTGGCGAAGGCCGAAGCTATTCTGAAGAAGTAATTATGATTAGCGAAATTATAATAATTTGCATTTGATATATTGCCAGAATTACTAAGCTTCTACAACTATTGTAAGAAAACTGTTTGTTACTGCAGCACTTTGTTCGCTATATGGTGTCAGTAGAGAGGATAAAGGCGGATGAAATTATTACTTTTTTACAGAGACTAGACAGATTCGTATTTGTCGACTCTCGGGGGCACCAGTAGGCAACACGAATCCATTTTTATGAGACGAGTCTATCTAGTCGCTGCAAAAATTGTATGATTTCACTCGCTTTTGTCCTCTGTATTTATCAGTAGCAGTGTCTTCAAATTCACAGTTAGTTGCTTAGATAGGTAAAAATTGAATTTCTTCTTCTTATTGTGGTACCGTTTCAAATATTTGTTTTTAATTTATCGAAATGCTTATGTATGTAATAATTCTTTAATTCAAAACTAATTTGCTAAAATGAAAGAAAGAAATTCTTTCTTTCAATTCTGATAATTGAAAGAAAATATAAATTATTTTCTATCAAAAGGATCTACTTCGACTTCGAAATATATTATAGGTGGTTTCTATGCTTCTATGACGTTATGAGTTTCATCGATGCTTTCCTAAGTTATGCTTGTGTTAAACAATGGTGTTCGCTACGTACTCAGGGCGAAAGCTCATTTTTTAGGGTGGCAATAGACAGTTTTCGTTTAAAAACAGGCGAATGTGACTGTTTATGAGTTTCACGAGAACGTCAAGCGATACTGACAAAATATTTATATAAGTCGAATATCTGTATGTCGAATAAAACAAAGACTCGGGAGGAGAATCAAAAAACCTCGTACTGGGAAAATGTTCCAGGACAAAAACAGGCGAAAGCATTCCTATCAAGGTCGCCCAAGACAACAAAAATAGTGCTATCGTTCACCAAATCTTAGATTACTGACGGGATTTCTGACAGGTTGTGCAGTTCTAAAATATTACCTATTCAATTTAGAAAAAGCTGAAAATCAATCATCTGGCAATCATCTGTCGTCTACGCTTAGGAGATCTGGAGATCTGGATCAAACTCGACAATATTTCAGTAAACCATTTCTGACATCTACTGAACTGAAGGATGAGAATTTAGAGCAACAATAAAGCTCGTTGGAAGCTTGCTCTTACTCTAACACATATAAGAAAATTTTGTTACAGTAGATGTATTAACGTCGCAGTGACTAAAGGCATTTACGCCATTGCCCAATGCTAACTATACTAATACTAGGATAGACTCAAACGAATGTTTACTATATGCGCAATGACAAGCGTAAGATATCCAATATATAACGTGACAAGTACAAAACTCATTAATCTGGACAAACAATATTATTAATTCTCTCTGTGGAAACGACATATATTACGTATGATTGTTTTGCAAAATTCGGTAGTACTATAAAAAGTCACCAATCGAGATCAGAGTCCATGAGCCACTGACTTTCACATCTTTTTAATTAGTTTCTAGCCTAACACTTCTAAGCTTTTTTAAAACAAATACTTTTTCTTTCGAATACAGTTTTACGTTTCGACATCTATACACCTTTCACGGTAACGCTTTTCCATCTTTTTAATCTGCAAAATAGACGTTCACAAATCTGGTGATTTCCCCATTCGATGAAAATCTTTGTTCTTCGAGGGAAACTTTGTCACTGGCAACCAAATTTGGTAAATGGGGTGGATGGTCTATCAGTTTCTAATTCATGAATGGATGCCATCTGTAGTGGTTGTAGTTTTTTGATGTGGTACGATGGTGTAAGCTGCTCCAATATCGACATTTCAGATGTGAGAATGCAATGACAGTTCGATATTGGATTTTTTCAATTATCACAGAAACACTAATATCGACAATATTTAACTACAGTCATCGGTTGTTAAATTTTTCAAAAGTATTTTTTAACGCTTGCGCAACTATATTTTTCGATGAGTAATAGTAATATCACCTTTACGTTAAGGCTTCACTTTTTAGAGCGCCCTTGTAAGATATTCTGCAGAATTTATGTAATTACTCTTCAAAATAAGGACGTCGCGTGCTTGATCTAGCTTTATCAACTTTGTGATCCTTTCTCATTAGAAAATATTGTTTTGAGATTTTCTTAAGTTAATTCAGATCTGCTTGATAAAAATATTTTTCTGCATATATTTTAACATTCAGACATTCATATCATATACCTTATTATCAGAGAGGACAAAAGCGAGTGAAATCATACCTGTTTTGCAGCGACTAGACAGACTCGTGTTTTGTCGACTCTCGGGGAAACCAGTAGGCGACACGAACCCTTTCTTATGAGACGAAGAGACACGAGTCTGTCTAGTCGCTGCAAAACAAAAATGATTTCACTCGCTTTTGTCTTCTCTACTTATTAGACTTATTACTTATTAAATTTGCGAATTATCTACCAGGAGTCTTATGCTTTTAAAGTAATCGATTCCATAAAAGAACAACGTTCTTTAATTAATTCATAGCGGCACATTCATTATTCCTGATCAATATTGTATTATTCGTCCAGATAATCACGAATTAAAATATTACCGTAAATTATTTCGTAGCACATACTCGTCGCGTACACCATGTTTTATCGACGATATCATATTATAAATACATCATTTTACAGTCTACCTCTAATCGATACGTTAGTCGACATTCATATATAATACGGGAACGTTCTCTATCCCCAGTTATCACATTAATCACTCGATTACGTCGGCGGACAATTTCGCCATATTTTTCCTCATTAAATTTTCAAATCGTTGGAACTGTAACATATGAAGGCGCACTTCACAGAGCTGACCGCTTCAACGCGATGAGCATACGTATGCACATGCACACGAACTGCTACTTTATGAATGGGAGGTAACGTGTAATCATTTTTTGTCCCGTTTGAAGAATATGAAGCGGATCATATAATTCATATATGAAGGAATAATTTCCAATTAATAAATAATTAGGCGATTTCAAGCGCATCCTAACAAAGGGTTAGGTCTACATTGTACACGTGGTAATCATTTTCAATGAAAAGAGCCAGCCACATGTGTCAGTTTCCCATAATATATTATAGGTATACAATACATCGTTTTTAATTCATACGGAACAGTGAACGGACAATACCAGTTACTTCTGCGGGCAACGCACGGCCGTATGTTGCTCGTATATGTCTTAATCAGGAAATGAATTTATCATACTGTATATACAACGACTCCTAACAGTAACAATAACAAACATAATAGCAACATGAAACATTCACATCCTTGTAATGACGGAGGCGTTGGAGAATGACGAAAGGAAAAAGGAGATCGAAATAAATTTATAAACATAAGAATACATAACATCATCAATTTATTCGGCATTAATAGGTTGCCGATGATCATGTACGAATAGACCAACATGCTTGGGGATTACAATTAAATAAACGTAACATTTGTGCGAGCATAACGTAGGAAACTTTTATGTTGCATAAATAAAGCACGGCGTGCTCTCGTTATAGGGTGGGATTAAAAATTCTGGTGCGTCATGCAGAATACTCGTTATTTCTTATTCTCATTTTTATTTGCTTTCATTCAGCTGAGTATGTTCGGTGAAGTAAAAGATATGCGATGAAATCTCCTTAGTACTAATTAATTCTTTGCTGGTATCTATAGTGAGACGTGAATCGAAATGTTCGGTACTATGGAATAATATAATAAAACGTCCTGGCGCTTTATTTGAAGATTTTACACTTACATAACAACCTTACGTTTTTATTGCGACATGTAATGCAATAATTATAATAACAATAAGATACATTCCGTTAGGGTACCGGTAGCGTTTTAAGTATTTACAAACAACTATTAGCTGGAGTTATTGAGATTTCGTATTACCTTTTTTGTAAAATTTGTTATTGTTGAAGTTAGAAGATAAAATATAGAAGCAAATATTTTTAAAACGGAAACGATGATATTGATGAATTCATTTTTTTACTTTTACGGAAGTACGCTATTTTTATAGATTGTAATAGACCTTTTATTTTCGGATTCGTTCATGTTGATTTTAGTACAATTATCTGTAAAGAAATGGAAAGATATTTGTTGTTCATTGTAACATTACTGTTCAGTAAAGATAAGTATATATTTACTGAACAGTGTATTTTATTTATACTAAGTTAATGACAAAATAATCATTCAATGCAAACCAAATCATTTCGAATGTTTAAGCCGCTCGCCGTTTACGAAATTTGTTAGTTATCTTTTCCAAGGCTTCTCTACGGATTAATCGATATCCAGAGACTATTATTTGTCTCAGCTTCTGCAATGTAGTCTAACATAAACGATTGGAGATTATCCCAAAGTTGGTAAAGTAGCAGCTAAAAATTTTGTAACTATCATGCCTATCATAGTGGGGAGACGCTCCATCTTATTGTAACCAAAAATGTTGAGGTAATTGCCCATTGTGTTCAAATTTAGGGATGATTTGACTCTTTAATGGATCCAAATACTTTTCCCCATTCTACAATTGCCAATCAAACATTCAACTTTTGTGAATCCATTGAGGATTGTCATTCGAGCAATACCTTGAATTATGGCGATTAATTGTTCTATTTAAACAGAAAGTTGTCAGTCAAAATCATCATCCAACAATGGTATAATAATTACAATTACACATTCATGTGATTCTACTAATTCAATAACAGTGGCCTCTGTAATACCTTCGTTACTTACTTAGTCTAAGGCCTTTCAGTTTTCCAAAATCCAAAATTATTACGAGAGTATCATTTTAAAATAAGTAAATCTATATTTCAACGTATTCTTTTCTTTTCTTTGCTATGTTTTATAGGTTTAGAGCTCATCGCCCTGATTGATGTTATTAAGAAATTAAGAAAATTATGTATATCCAACTATATTTTCCAACTATATGGATAAGGATCATTTAAAAGCTGCAGGTATTCTTCCAGGATTTCAGTCTGACACCAACAGAATCTTTTGTTATCCATTGCATAATAAATGTTCATTGTTACATCATAATCCCTAAGCAAATAGGTTCGTGGATTAGCATATTTTCTAGTTCTTTGAAATTGAGAAGGGATCGCAGTGAGAGAAATAGAAAACAAAGTTTCCATCGTGATAAACGGTGTGAAGTATATGAGAATCGTAAGTGCGCGAATTTTTTCAAAAAAATCACTTTCGAAACTAACACATTCTGTTAACACGTTGTCTACCGGCCAATATGTCGACTGAGGGAAATAACGAGACCTTTGCTGTCGCCTTAAATGTGAAACGCTTGCCTTTCTTCGTGAGCATATTATAAGCAATTATGTGTTATTACTTTTTTAATAATTCCAGGTGTCAAATAAAGCTAAGTACAATTAGAACTTAGCTTCTACATTATTAATTTTTAGATTATATAAATACCAAGGCACTTATGCTTACTACTTCATGAACCAAGAATTTTTAGAAAAAAAATTTCAAAATTAACAGCGCCCGGGCTTAGTGAATGAGTCTTGCGGGCTGTTCGTTTCGTTTATTTAAATGAATTAACACAATATATAACACAATAAAAACAAATATCTATTTGGAATACCGAACATGAATTTTAAACGACCTTCTCCGTACGTAACTGACAATAAAATTAAAATAAACGATTTAGATCGGCGACTAAATGTGAAAGTACTTAATATAACATTTCGTTGGTGATACACGTCCAATGAAAATTACCATTATGATTAGAGTCATAAAATAATTCCTATATACTCAGAACGGCGATCAAATTCGCTCGCTTTACTTATGAGGCGCGCATTAACTATCAAAGGTAAATGCAAATACATCACCATGTACATTACACAAATTAATAATAAAAGCTTTCGCATTATATAAGTAATAAATACATAATCTATACATGTAAATTACACCCACACCGAGAAACCTGAAGTATCGGCGCATTATTATTATGTACCTTTATCTATATTATTATTGGAACAAGTACATATGTTAAGAGACCACTCCTTTCCTTGTAGAGACGATATTATTTCTGCCTACAATAGAAAAGATATCTATTGTTTGTTATTGTTTGCGTTTATTTAATACTTAATCGTTCTTGTTCTTTTTTCTAGCTCGTCGTATTCCTTCGTTTCTTGAGCGTTGATGCGTTTTGTTCTTCGCTTTGCCATTGCGTGAATCGTTGGAATCCATTTTTAATTTGGTGATGCTTTTATTTTGCCAACAGGATGAAAATAAAACTGCTTTGATTTATAATTCAAAAATATATACAAGTGCTGATGTTTACCTAGAGTTAAGAAGCATCTTTAAAGCATAAATGAAAACCTCTTTGAATGTTTATGCAACTACGCAATCAGTGCAGTATAAAAATATTTTGGTGATGTGTATACGTGCACCTTGTTACAATTGACGATATGCAGAACTAGCGGGACGTTGTTAGTATTGCTTTATTTTAGAATTTGTTAGGTTTCATGGGTAAACATAACTTTGAACAGCATCGAAGAAGTACCATGCGCGTTGAATACCAAAGAAGAACTTCACAGGAAGGATTTGTGTGGAGGTTCTCTTAGTGTCAATATCTACTTGTCCATGGGTTCCTAAAGAAATATGCTAAAAAGGTTTCCCATGGTTTTCCCATGTTTCGACGAGTATTACGTATTACAAATTACACATTACTCTTATATTTACAATAATATCGGTTCACACATACATATGTTTGTCAAAAGATAGTTCATTATATATCAAGCAAGTGCTATGTTTTTCGTTGTATACGATCACAGATAGCACCACCTTGCCTCAGATCACTGTATTTTGCTGAAATTCAGGCACGACTCCAATATGGACTATTTAAATGAGGTTCTTCGACAGCTGCGAAGGAAGTGTGTCTCGCGCAGAAGGCGGTGATTCGTAGTATGGCGGGTGCTCACTACATGGATTTTTGAGTTTATCAAAAATGCAGACATACACAATTACGCTACGCGAGCCAGAAATAATCCGCATGCTACTAATAGACTGATGACTATAACTCGCTCGCGTGTAAATAGTGTGAGTATCACTATCTACAATAAGATTCCTTTGATTATTAGGGAAAGCAGGACACTCTTTCATTTTAAGAATAACCTTAAAAGATTTTTCTTAGAGTTCTTGTTTTATTCAGTTGACTAATACTTGCGTATATAAGTATATATCGATATTATTATATCTGTTTCTTTCTCTCCTTTCTTTTTTGACTTGTTATATGTACATTTGTGAAAATTAACAAAATAAACTATCTATCTATCTATGTATAAACATTTGTTCAATTCTCCATTTGTATTTAATCAATTAAATCATAATCATCGATTATTACACTCATGCTCCTTCCCGTATTCTTCATTTCATATATTTACGTAAAGACTTGAAAAGAATCGTGCAGTGTACTAGAGGCAACAGATCGCAATTCTTACTAATAGCACCGTCCGTATCTCTCACTTATTCATGCGTATACTCGAACCAGATTCCATGTCTTAGCAATGGACGGAACTCGCATCTCTGGTTATCACTTTTTTCTATTTCTTCTGCTCCAGTTTTCTCAATGTTAAAATTGTTGATATGATTGATTTAGAAATTGTAACTACATTGGATACTCTAATTAAATTTATTTAGTTTCTACTTTACCTATCTAAGAACGTTCTATGTGTATGAGTCTACTTTCTACAAAGTTAGTTCTTAATACAAGCTCCTATGCGAGAGAGCCCTTAAGTCTATAAATGTTAGACAGGTGTATTTTATGAACAATCATTGTCATTCTCATCATTCGGCCTCTCCACTTAACACTTTTTACTATATATAACATAATTAAATTTAGCGGCTCTTACGGCTTTTCTTTTAATGGCTAAGGAAATAGAAACCTTCCGGATAATGTAAAGAAAACGTTTCTGTAACGTGTTGCAATACTACGCTGGACAAAATTTAAACCGATGTCTGAAACCTATAATATTTAATAAGGGGAGCATTGACTATAAGAAAACTTTCGATCCTCTCCCGTATTCGTAGCGGATGCACCCCCTAGCATACATATAGCGTCCTTCCCGGCACACGTGATAATCAATCAGAACATCAACCTGATGCTCAACACACCAAAAGGTACAGTGGATTAACATCTCGAATAGTAAATTCCACGGAGATACCATCAGCCCCTCATGGTTCTACTTGCCCTTGAAACCCTTAATAACTTACCTAAATCCTCAAAGGAAAAGATACCATCGTCAGATAACGTGCCAATAAATTACCTACAGTGTATTGATGGAAACATCTGAAAATTCTGCCTGATTGTGTGCAAAGATTTAGTACTAACATACAAACGAAATTCGTCCTTAATATGTGTCACGCGTAAGTGTGCTACAGTGAAAGGCAAACGAGCAGAGCATACACGGTAGAACATAAGGAAGGGACGTATACAAGCAATGAATGAGGAGGAAAGATATAAGCAAGAACGTGCAATAAAGTAAACAGAGGCGAAGAAGAAATTAAGAAGCACGTCCCTCAAAAGAATTCGTTGGATACCACGAATAAAGTTGTACAAGAGAAACGTACCGAAAGCCGTGAACGCTCTCGCACCTTCGAAATTGACATGTCATTTTGGCGTTATTAGGTGGACCAATAATGAGCTGAAACGATTGAAACCAGAAAAAAAATTGCAGCCGTAATTTCACGTATTAGTCCTTCAAATTCGATTGTTTTCTTCTATGTATTTCAGGCTTCTTAATTGTTACTAAATTTGCACTTAATTTGACATGCCTTCCTTTTTCGTAGGGTTTCCATAATTTTCCTTCTTGATGTTTTTGTTTTTATCGTTATTCATTAACTTCTCCATCATTATTTAAGAAGTTAGTGTGCAATATATTAAATTATGTGAAAGTTTACAAGGCTGTAGGTAACTCACTAAGAAACGACTGTTTTCATACTCATCAGGTACGAAGGAAAAGAAACAGGCATGCAGCAAATTATCAAGATATTTGAGTATTGGTATATTTTACAGTACATCCACGAAATTTTATACGTCGAGCAGGATATTTAGACGAAATTTAGGAGTAATTCATTATAAAATATTCTTTCCGCTAAAAATACATATAAAATTAAATTAATCAATGTCTAAGAGCCGGTGATTTTGTAATTGGCTGAACAACAATAAAAATGTCTTAAATTTAATTCTTTGGATCGATGAATTTAATTTCAATAATATCGGAACTTCCAATAGAAAAAACAAAATGAATACGAAGAATATACGTAAATTCTGTGGACACAAATTTGAACAGAGATTTGCCATTAATGTGTGGGTTAGCGTATTAGACAATGTTGTAGTAAGTCCCTATCTTTATCAGGGATCGTTTAATGCAATATGTCTTTCTCTTCTGGCGGAATTCGAAAATTATTTCGATGAAATATCCTAAGAAATACGTCGGGATAAATGGTTACATCAGGATGAAGTACCTCCCCACGGTGTACAAAACGTTAGAAATATAAGTGAAAAGTTTGGTGCAAAATTGAGAGGAGATAATGGCCCACAAATTGGCCGGCAAGACCAACAGATCTCTCTCATCTATTTTAGATGCTTTTGGGCGGGGCTTTAAAATGTTATGTAACTTGTCCACAATATGTAGATGACCTTAAAAATCGTATTTGTAGGGCCTCCGGCCAAATAAACACAACATATGTTGAAAAAACAAGAAGAAACTTTTTAAACTTAATTTACATATTATTATTTATTGTTACTTTGTTCACGTTGTTACGTTGTATTTATGTGAAATAGTATATGTTGTCATGATAATAGAAGTTGACAAGTAATTTAATTTGTTTTACCGCCTACTTTTCTGATTTGGGGCTCCTGTTCTTTTTTTTTTTTTTGCAGAACAGCTTTAACATTTAGTCATACCTCTAACAACAGCTGAAGTATCTACTGTCACAATTAAGATCAAATGCGCTATATTCATATAAATATATAATATGCTGTATAAATATACAGCATACATGGATGGATTACATATAAATAATATAAATTTATTATATTTAATAAATTTATATTACTTATATGTAATCCATCTATATCTTTTAATTTCTAAGCGTTTTCTACTTATAACATACATACGTGAGTATTAACTATGAGCACATGGGATATTCTAAAGATTGCGCTCCGTATAAAAAAATCGCCAGTAGCACTTCATACGGTAGCTTAAAAATTGCATAGATATGATCTAATTCTTATCGGCAGTGACAGGCTCGTGTATCTAATTGGCATATATCTATTAGAATCATATACATTGCTTACAACAAAAAGATTAATCGTGAAGGACAGAGAAAGACGGTAAACCCATTCAACGTTAATGCGCCGTATTATTACAGCCGAGCAAGTTCTTAAATATAGCTGCATCTGGTTAGTGAAAATAATTATTGAATATATAGATGTATGTGTGCATTTTTTTAGATCATATAACGGTAGATGAAATGCAAGAAAACGTTACGTAAGCTGTTATTTGAAATTGACGAATAATAGCTAATAAAAATGTCCGATCATTAATTCCCGGCTTGGAAAGATGAAATAGATATTATTTACTTTTACATGCTATCATGACCTGGTTCTACTCAGTTTAAATAAATTACAAACGGTTTCTCTTATATTACTCATTAGCCAGCACGCATCACGAGCTTTATCCCGTGTTTTCGCCTTGTCTTTCATAATTTGGAAATATCAGGTGTGTTACATCACGAACGTCGAGGATAGAAGAAAGAAACTCGGAGGGCGTGAACGTCCTATTTCTGTTAATTCGTTGTGAATTGTAAATTCAAATCTTTTGGTTCTGCATGATAAAATTTATGCGAATAGCACGAAAAACGGCAAAGATTAATGCGGTATGCATATAGGGCGCGTCACGTGGAATCGCTCACCTCGCTCTCACAAGAAATGTGCAACGCTAGAAAGAATGAGTCACGTTCCATCGATTCCAAAATACACATTAGGTTCGCTAGTTTATTGAAAAGGTTGGTCACAGGAGTCTTAACAACAGTAAGTGCCTAAACCGCATATAACATGGAAAATATCAGTCACCAACTCGAAAAGTTATCGAATTCGTATCGATATCGATATCGATATATATTCGTATCGATAGTAATCGAAGTTATCGATTGTTTTCGTGTTTTATCGTGAGTGAAATATTAGGAATTTTTTGTTTTTAATTTCATTCGGAGAAGAATAATATTTTACAATAGCGATGAACGAATTTTACTGAAAGATAATATACAGGGTGATTTTTTTTAACTTCAAATATCTGCAAAAATAAGCACTTAACGGAAAAAAGAAATGTTCATAATTAAAAGTTCCTTAAAAATCATTCTCCAGATTAATCTCTCCCTGTAGGTGGGGTGGCGAATACATTTGAATAAGTAAATAGGAACCTCTATATTTTATTGCAGATTCGGATTTTTCGGCAAAAAATTGTCAGCTGTAATCGACGATTTCATTCATCGAGGTCATTTTTCCTATTGAGGACCTACGTACACGGCTCTGCAATACGTTTGCAATAGAAAATCCGTTAAAATTTGTTGTAATAACAAAAACGCAAAATAAACGCGCAAAACAAAATAGAAGTAACTTCGAAAGATAATTAAAACTAAACATAAATATGTTAATTGAACACTCAATGTTTTTCCACGATCATATGGGGCTTTCCCAGAAGAGGGAAAGGCGATAGACAACAGTTAGCACGGTAACTCAAGGTGTAAACCACGCCAAATATGAAACTAAGCGAGCGGGAAATATTGATCACAATAACTCAGCATAGTAGCGCTTAGCTGGCTTCGTTCATAGAGTGGTACACTTTATACTGCTTGAAGTTTACCGATGATTCGATGAGGTAATACCAGGTTGATCCTTCATTTGTGACGGTATTCGTTACTTTCTTTGACTTGACTCTGACCTCCTTATCTGCGTAACCTAAGTGACTACATTATTGGAATTGAGCTACCTTACAGTGCTCTTCGCTGGATAAGCATTATTATCATTAGTTGAAACTATGGCACGCAACATAACTTGCGAATCGGACGTAACACATGCATTCTTGGTTATTAGTTGAAACGCTATTGATCGCTGCTAAAAGAGCGGATTATAACGGGTAAACATAAGAAGGCATTCAATATATAAATGATGTAATGAAGACGAGTGTTGGGCTGATTCGTGATCGAAAATTAATAACTAGTACTCTTGGTTTCCGAGTTGAAAGAGCGCCTATCCTAGCTTTTGCTTATAGAAGCTGAAGCCACGACGTTAACGCGGTTCCAACTCGGAAACCAAGAGTATAGTGTTATTGATAAGCGCGGAAATTTATACACCATATTGATTGAAGTTACCGATCAAAATAAAATAGTACTAATTAATTAATTTGAAGAGGATTTGTTTAATTCATGTCTAGTCACCATTCATAATTAAAACTGTTGAGTTAAATTGTAACATGATTGGATTCATGAAAGAAGTGTCTAACTAGATTTGGATTTAACGATTATGATTGATACTGTTCGCTTCCGTTTGGTACCGCTTAGTCTTGTTCGTTAGGGTGCGTTCGACTATATTCGATTTTATTTGGTTCCGTTCGACCATCGAATACCATCCTGCTTATTGCTTGGCATATCAAAGCCACTTTGATGTTTCCTTGTGTCATCAATTGAAGATATTTTAGAGCCTCTAGTTTCATCTGTAAGAGAAAAATAGAAAGATAGATTTTCAGAAGCGGGTCGTTAGTGTAAAGAACAAAGGATGATGGTACCAGATTTGATCCGTGGAGAAAATCAGAGGTGAGAACAAAGCCAGTCTTTTTTATTAACAATCTACAAGATTAGCAAAGGAATGTTTCAGACAGAAGTTATTTACTAGTTAGCGTAATATTGCTGTATCCAATAAAAAATATTGTATCTTTTCAAAAAATAAAGTTACCTTATTTTTACCGATTACAGCGCTATCTAAAACTAAAATCATTTTGAAGCTCCAGATGAAACAAACAAACAATTGTAGATCTTCCGTTTGGATTAATATAAGATACTCGGTATAACCATTTACACCGAGAAAAAATAATTATTTGTAGGCGATATAACAGTAACACAGAATTTATCACCAAAATAGATTTTTATTTTTTTTGTTAATCGTTGTAATCTACCACATTTATTTTAGGGTTGCCTGTGCTCATTCACTAAACACAGTATAATTCGACAAGTATGAAACTAAGGTGTAGGAATCAACGAATTTTAAAAAATGCATCGAATGGATTAAAAATATACAACTGTTTGAAGATGCTTCAATTAATGTTACCTTCTCGAACAACCTGTTTGGTAAAATAAAGATGTTTAATATTGATTAGTTAACTTGAATTACTGTCACATTAATACTAACAAATTCTTGCATGAAGAGAGACATGAAATTTTAAGAAAATACTATAAATTCATTTTTTTTTTCCTTGAAAACCCTTCATTTTGGCTCTACTTCCTACCGAGAAATCCAAAAATGTAATAATATACGGGGCATTTTGTTTAAAATAAGCTAAAACAACTTACCGGAGAAATTAAACGCTTTGTATACTTCCTACTAGAACATCAATTGTTTACACCATATGTTCCGCTATTTAAAAAGTTCACAGATAAATTCTCGCCATTTCACGTCTTTCATTTTCTGCCATCCTATCCGCCTTCTTTCAGTCTATTCTTTGTCGATGTAAGCTTCTCGCAACACGGTCATTCCACGTCCTTGTTAGCCTTTCTCTCGGCCTTTCAGTTGCTTTTCCTGTCAGTCATATTCTCTTTGCTCTTCGTTCATTTACCATCCTTAGTAAGTGTCCAAATCATTAAGTTTCAGCTTTTCTATCTTTTTATTGTTATCACTTCTGATTTTCAGAAGATATCTCATTTCTACCCCTTGTAGGTTGTTTTTCTGTACGTTTGTTGGTTTGCAGCTTTCACTGCGATAGATTAGTACCAGCAAGGATACTTTTTGAGTTAGTTTACCTTGATACTTCGTTTGTTTCTGGAAGATTCTTATTTAGTTCGTGATACAATTTTACCGCATTCTTTATCCTTGCATTTAATTCTGCTTCATGTTTTCCATTATATTGCTAGGTACTGAAACATATTGACTTGGCCAGGCACTTGGTTATATTATTTAATTTCCATCCACCCCATTTCTTTTTAAACTGCCAATACTTTGGTTTGATCCTGTTTTTTATTTCATGCTTCGAATTGTCAATGGTTTGGTCCATATTTCTAGAATCAGCTGTAATTATTTCTTCGTTCTGCCAAAAATAACCGTGTCACCAAAAACACTCATCTTCCTATTTGTATAGCTTCCAGAATTTGCTAGTCCACATAGAACGGTTTTGCCTTCCTTTAATTTTCTTGATGATCTCGTCTCTATTGAAAATGCTTCTGATTCTAGAGCTTTTACACAGCAACATTGATGTTGGTGTTATGCAAATTTTTTCATAAATTTTCTCTCTTGATACACGATCAAAAACCTTCTAGACCTCGCTCGACCTTCTCTTCATGAAGGTCGAGCATGTGTTTATGCATTTTCCTTACTAGTTGTTTGATTGTAAATACGTGATCTTGCCCAACACTTTCTTTACGGATTCTGCTCTGCGATTCCTTCAGTTGCGTATCGACTATTTCCTTTAACTTTTCTTTCCTCACCGTGCTTAGAAAATTAACCTCTCTGTAGCTTTTTAGATTCCGATGGTTACAGTTACACCCGCTTTCCTGTCCACGGTATTTTCACTTCTCCTCATTCTTTCCTGTATCAAATCAACTAGGTTGATGTTAATCGGTACAATCCTGTTTTGTTACTTGTCTATTTTTTTGAATATTCGCTAATTCTAAAAAGTATTCATTCCGTATGTCCATGATTCTAAGTAAGTAACAACCTTTTAAAAATCCAATCTTGTAGTACATCGTTTTGTAAGTATCGGCACCTCCGCACACGCAAGTTTGATTTATTATATAATAATATATAATAATTTGTTCGAGATGGCCGTTTCGAGGACGTCGTGTACTCGGCGGAAACGGTCGATACTTATGTGTTGTTTACCATACTACGCCACAGTCCTTGATATCATTATTGTACGTCGTCCTGTAAATCTATTCGTGGATCAAGCTAGCCGCACAATATTATTTATTTTGGTGTATTTTTCGAAGAATAACCGTGTACATTGTAAGTTACTTTATTCATAGGGTCTGCAGCATAGTGTTATTTTTACTTGTGTTCTATTAAGTTACTTGAAGTAAAACTAATTAATAAGTAAGCAAATTGAAGGCACATCTAGGTCCAGCGCGAAATCAATTTTTACATCTACTACTTTTCGCAGAATTTTTAATTTTTTTAGGTAATTGTTTAATTAATTTGTTTGTTAAACGTTTAAGTAATATAATAAAATCGAATATTTTCTGTTGAAGGCTTCAAAAGCAAATCAAACATTGGGAATTGCACTTGTATTAGTATGTTTAGAGTTCCACGATAATAATTATGTCAAATTAACAAATTCCCAATAGAATCAAAATTAACGCGGTAATTAGCGTTTACCTTTCGATTCAATGAAAAAGAACTCTGTTCCCAATTAGTCCTGACGTAATTGCCCCCAAATGAAAGATATTTACTTACTGCAATGACCTGCACTTAAAAACCAGATAGGATCTCCGACGTTGACCCTGCTGTGTAAGTCAAAAAAAAAACAATTGCTTCGAGGCCGTGTTATTAAATAATAATAAAAATAGTAACACACGTTACGGGAGATGTTGTACCGCCCGTGAGAAAAAGCCGTTATCCGCATCCACAGTTACCACAAAAAATCGCTGACAAAACGATTGTCTTGCGCCCGACATTACTAGCTGATGCCTCGACGGTGGAGATCTCTTGTCGAGATGCGTAGAAATTCAAATGAATCAGGTGTCCGCGATGGTTGTTTGGGGCCGTTTAGTACTAATTGTGTGTACGGTGAGCGTAGAGAAAAATTCTCACGCATGCCAAAATTACGGCCGCGAATTAAACGTTTTGTGTTGTACTATGAAGAAGATGAGGCATCATCAGGGGAAAAAAGATTGATGGAACGGAAGCGAATAATAACAATACGTGATGGTAGTACGTGAAGACGTTCGAAGGACTATTGTTTATATCGCGAGAATATTCGTCGGTTTATACGAATATGCATGCATATGTTTTGTTTGCGTGTAACAACGCATTATGAAACGATACTAAATCCTCCGGCTGTCAGTAAACACTCGGGGAATGTAGTTAGTCTCTGAGTAATTCAGGAACATACACTGGGAATTGAGGTATCGTACAGTACGCTGGGTGTAAATGGACGATTTTTTTTGGTTGCAGCTCTATAAATATAATGAACATATACTACATGACATGGAAATTGCAACACCAAGAAAGGATGCAAATTTTCTTACTAAATCTCGCAGAATCGTATAAATTAAATGTAATAAGTAATAAGAATAATATCAAGGAACGCTTTAGAAACCTTTGACATAAATAAACATATTTTATTAAGGCTAATAATATCTCAAAGGTTCAGAAACTCTAATCGAAGCATCCCGAGGAATATTCCTCCTTTAAAGTTTCCGTTGCGATAGAGAACAATGATAATCCAAATATGTGGCCGAAAAATACGTGTATAAATCGCTTCTTCTTCCGAGTAGCACAGCCAACGAAGACTTAATCAGTGTAAGAGACTACGCGTTTAGTAATTGTTTAATCCTCTTCATTAATTTAATTTGACTTATTTCTTCATATTTCCTTTTGTATTTCCTGGGCATGAGTGCTATCGCTTTGCGTTTTTTTTGCGGATACATGTATTAATTTCCTTATTCATCAGCCAAAATTCTTACGATGTGGATTGTTAAACCAATATATTCAGTGATCTAAAGTTAAACTTAATTGTTACCATTTCTTTTAATTTGCATCCATAGATTTTGTACTGTAACCTTCATCAAGCTTTAAAATGAAAGCAAGATGGTCAAATTTCAAACACATGCAACGTGTGTGTTATAAATCTGCAAATCTGTGTGTTATATATCTCATGTTACTTCTTTTTATTAAATGCGTCCAGTTAGCTGACGCTATTTAACTTCCTTTCTTAATGGAATACCTGATTTTTTATGGCATTTTTAGAATTTGCGACGCATTACTAATCCTAATCACTTAACTTCAGCAGCTACTATCCTATCTAATTTACTTGCCGAAAACATAATTTTTACAGATTTGGGATGAAGATATTCCTAGGTACCTATGTAAATACTTATACCTATAAAATTCGAACGAATAAACACAAATTTACGTTTTTTCTACGATATAAAAGATTGTATTTGTATTGTAGATGTAATATGGGTACATAAAACGACATCGTCCTTTAATAAATTGAAAAGTTATTAATCATTTATAGTTGCAAAGAGTAATTTATCATTGCATATGTAAATGTTTTCGTGCTGTGACTGTTAACATCATGTTTACTTTTTAAAGCGAAGACTATTCCGATATAATAATAACACTGATCAACAAGGTTTTTACCCCAAGTTAGTACCTGATGAAATTAAATAGCAAATGTAAAGTAAAAATGATTCGAAAAGTGGCAACATTGGCTTGGCTCTGGTTGCAGAGAAAATGCAGATCGTGATTTTTATACTATGGTCGGTAATCTGGTCTACTACAATAATGTTTATAAGCTTTCTCAAGCTTTTGAAATACATCATCATCTCAATTCCTGGAGATTATTCATAAACTCATCAAAGACCAGCCTAAAAGCAATTTTGTTGTATAATGGAAACCGTTATCCTTCTATTCTGATGGGTCATGCTGTTTCTATGAAAGAAACTAACGAAAATCTGAAAATTTTATTAGAAAAGATAAAGGATAAAGACTGGTATATTTGTGCAGATTTTTAAGTATTTGAAATTATTTCGAGTATGCAATCAGTTTATACCAGGAAAAGACAATGTTCAACATCAGCCTCTAGCAGAAAAAGAAATGATCATAATACTACCTCTCCACGTGAAACTTGGGCTCATGAAAAACTTTGTAAAGAACTGGATCTCGAAGGTGAATATTTCAAATACCTTCGTGAAAAGTTTCCAAAATTAACACAAGGGAAACCGAAAGAAAGTATTTTTGTTGGACCTCAGATACGAGAAATAGTAAATGATGAAATCTTTGAAACCAAATTAACAGCGAAGGAAAGAACAGCTTGTCTCTGCATGTTACAAGTTTTCACGAATTTCTTGGGAAACAAAAAAGTTGACAACCATAAAACTTTAGTAATGGACATGTTATAAGTATTTCACGCTGCTGGCTGTAACATGTCCCTTAAAGTGGACATTCTACATTCTCACTTGGATGTTTGTCCGGAAAATATGGGCTTATATTAGTATTAAGAGAGCCCATATTTTCATTCATAAATATGAAGAGAGTGTTCAGCAAAAAATACGTGGAAACATCGTAGAGATATGTTAAGAAAAATTTGATATTTTCCTGAAGAACGCAAAAATCGAAGAACAGCAGTACGAGTGTCGTTAACAATCTTCACAGATCTATGAGATCTATTGCTAAAGATTGTACTACACCATTTGGTTCAGTTCGTGAAATATTAAAAAATTAATTTGATGTATCCCTTTAACTGTAACGATTAAATTCATAGACTTAATTCCGTCATTGAAGTCTTTAGAACTTAATACAAATTTTCTACCTAGTATTCTGTAGTTTACTGACGGCATCCTTTCAAATAATGGAATAGCCAGTCGTCATAATTCACATTACTGGTCATCCGAAAATCCACATTGTAGGGCAGAAACTGACTTCCAAAGAACAGCATTTCTACCAGTTAGGCAAGTTTCCCTAAGTTTTTTAGGCATGTGCGTTTATGTTCATGAACATCAAAATCTCCTCGTGGAAAAACGACATTCATGTGGTATTGGAATTCATTACAGGAATAAATTCATATTTTACAAAATGAACGATACTGAACCAAACAACCTAACCGCGTAATATATCAATCACAGAACATTTTCCTCCCGCAATTTCTACTTCAATACGGTAATGTAATTCGAATTTATGTATTGTTTCGGCCGCAATCTCGATTTGCAATCTGACCACATGTGGGCCTTCTAATAACAAAATGTCAAATCCAAATGCCGGAAACCGCATACGTATAAGTACAAAGCATATATAGCCAATAATATAGGACATTAATCGAGTTCGTACATCTTTCTCTTTCAACCGGTTGAAACGCCATTCATCGTTGTACTTCATACGCATCCGCGTATAGGTAGAATTCAAGGAGACAAAGATAAGTTTTCCAGGGCTTAACACGACCATTCACGAAATACGTCGTGCGTCAGGTGTACGGTTAATTATTTACGGATAGGTACTTGTTTGCAGTAGGCGATAAGCTATTTTTTACATTGTAGCACAGGAAATGTTCATATTTATGCTTAATTATCTTGAGTTATGCGTTGTCCCTTCAAAGCAAAAAGTTATGTAGAATTAACTGCCCGTATTGAATGCTGCAAATAATCATTAAGAGAAACGCAATCCAAACAGTAGAACTGGATCGGAGGTATGTATATGAAAGTATGGTCCAAGAAAAACGATAAATATAACTAGCGTGCTATGTACAAAAAATCGCTGGAGTTATATCATGTTCTCAAATATAAAGTATATAGTAATAGTTATGATATAATTTATTTACATTTGAAAGTATCTTTGTATGTGTTGGTTCCTTTTTATTCAGAGTCGAAGCAGTGTCGATGACATCTCTTCTCCGATTGCCCCCAGATTGGGATGTTATCTTCGTCGTCGTATTGAGTATATTGTTGCTTCAATGTAGTAATACGATAGCTCAAATTAAACCTTCATAAAAATCGAGGTAGTCGAAAGCGGTAATTTTTGAAGTTACCAAAATAGATCAATTTTACGTTAAATTAATTAGTATTATAAAAATTAGAGCAACCTGTTCAAGAAACTTAAATGTACGTTACTTCCGGTGAAATTGGAAGTTGAATAGACGTGACGCTGCTTTCCCCTCAAACAAAATAAGTCTTCAAATTTACAAATTTGGAACCTGTTTGGTTTGTGATGTACGTTTAAGATGCTATAAAATGTCATTTGATTCATTTGAACAAATTTCTTTCTTCGTATTTTTGTTGGCGTAAGGCGGTCATATCTTTAAACGGTCGTACCGAGATGGTAGTTTTGAGAAATCAATCCATGAACGCGGAAAGGTATCGGGGCTTATGTATACTGCCGATCGCTATAGCATTTGAACGACAATTTGAAATAAAAATGCGTATTTGTGAATACAACGCTCGTCCTCACCGAGCCCACATCGTCGACGCCTTCGTAGCTACTAATAATAGTAAAAGACTGATATGGCCCGGTGATTCTTCAGATTGCAGTTGCACCAAGCATCTTTGGGATAAACTTCATTGATAGCTGCAATTCCGTCTTCGTGCTCTCATAACGCTGGATGAAAATTTCGCAAGAAGCTGCTTAGTTCTACTACTATTCCCACAAAATATTAAAACTAAAGTTGTCACAGTTAAAATTATTAATTATGTTTAAATGTATGTTATAGATAATGTTATTTTTAACAGTTACAAAAATACATATTTTGTCATATTTCGGCCATCTTTTATTTTTTTATTTTAAAAGACCTCTATTAGAGAGCCATTTCAATTGAAAAGCAATATCGTTGCTGCAAGCAACAAAATAAATTTAGTTGACTCCAACATATCGATCTATCAGTGTAACCCAATTTCTTTATTCTCTTCTCGCTCGTCAGAATGTTATTTGTACAAGAAGCCAATAACAGTAAACCAATTTTCTTTGAAAGATTATACTGTTTACACCTAAGTATTCCTTTTTACAAGAGAACATTTGTATATTTTGAATGAATTTTGAAATTTGAATGAACTTTGTAAACCTCTTCAAAATCACTTAAACAACTAAAGTAGTATTCTGATTCATATGACTTTATATATCCCCCCGTACATACAGGAAACGGCTGAGAACAAATTACGCGTCCATTAAATTATCTCAAAAGGTTGTTACACTATAAATTACAAGATCTTTTATGATACAAAAATTCTCGATTTTGGAAGAGTACAGTTAACTTCTAACTGTAATCGGATTAATATAGTGGAATGGACAACTATAATTTAAAGATTGATAAATATGTTACGTTTCATTTGACGATATTTATGTTTGAATACATACACGTGTACAAAACACGACACTTGTTAAACTATGTAATCTCAAATAAGCAATTAGTTTTACATAAATTCCATGCTCTTTAGCCATTTGCATTACTCATTTCTTTCGTATTTCCGTATTTTGATCGTTGTCCTTCAGTTGCCGAATATGTACCATTGTTATTAATTTGCATATTAGTAGTGTTACAGTTCTCGGCCTGCTTTGAAGCGACAATATAAAGAAGTTGTTTTGCAGAATACTTATTACAAAATGGAAGCTTTTACATGCAGACATTTGTTATTATGTTATTTTGTGACGTATTCGTACTTTACTTCTTAAGCAGTTTTTGTGCATTCTTGGATAACACCTTGGATAATATCTAAGTTGTAAGGATTTCTGTTTTCAAATATCACAACAAAGGAAAGCCTAATCAGTGTCGATTCAGGTGAGAGACCCTATCCTGTTCCTCAACTTTGTCACCGGAAGAGCGCCTCCTTGTCGAAAGGTTAGATTTTAAACTACTTTAAACATACGTTGCACTTCTCATGTTTGTAAAGCAGAGAAAAGTGGTAATACCTTAGAAATATTCTAGTATCAACGTGAATTATGAAGCTAAAAAGAGCATTGTCAGTAGAATCTTGTTGATTTTTAAGGACCAGTTTGAAGCAATGGAAATAGTGTATTTCTATAATATTAACATTATTTGTTTTTTTTTGTCTCGGTTTAATTATTGAAATATTAATTCCTTCCTCTTGGGTCTTAGGTTGTTAACGGGCGAACAACACTAAAATATCGGCTCACCTTACACCATACAAGTTTAATTAATTAATCCGGAACAACTGTTTCGAGGATGAGTCGATCCCTATTTCCAACCTTACAAACCAATGATACGAAGAAAACGTTTTTTTTTTTGTTACATCTATTTAGTTGCTACGTTTGGTCAATATTTTCAAGCTGTCTAAAAAGAGATTTTGAAAGTTCATTAAGTTGTTTCAAACAATTTGCTTCTTCAAATTTTAATTTAGAAAGAACTCATTACTGAATATACCAGTACACTGAGAAGAATAAAGGAGAAAAATATTATCGCACTCTGTAACAAAATAGAAAGAGTAGACCAATAGAGTTCTCCAAATAAAGATCTGTTGTCAGAAACCACACATGAAAGTGCACAAACTGAAATGCAACTCTTCCCGCATATTTCTGCATTCAGTACAGAGTAACAGAATATCCACAGGAGACGCAGTTGAGTACCTCTGTTAAATTATAGGCAAGAATTGTGAAGAAGAATCGTGAGGATGGATATAAGATCAGTAACAGCAGAAGCTTAATAGGGACCATCTATCGGATTAAAAGGCATGTCGGTCAAGAGAGCCGAGTAAAAATAAGTTACGAGAGATTGTTTTCACATTCGCGGACTACGCACAAGAAAGAAGATTAGAACAGCAATAAAATTTATTTTTCAATTAGACGCCTTGTTTTTGGGTAGTACTGCGTCCTTATAATAAAAATCCTTTGGTTTGTTTGTAAAATTCCTTTCAACAACCGCTATAAGTTCGTCCTCGTTCGTTAATTTTCTTCCCGTTAGGGTTCTTTTTTCTTGAAATTTGGAAAGAAAAACACATTCAGCAACGATGCATTGTCGTGGACCAGCAGGATACATTCCATCAGTTTTTCGTGCCTTTTCACTTTAACACAATATCTAGGGCAATGAATTAAGCTTCAACAGTACTCCATTGTCACTGTACTACTCTAATTTAAATAATCATTTATTAATATTTCTTGGCAATCTTCAAAAATTGTTACCGTTGCAGAACGAGTGACCTTAAACTTGTTGGGAGAGCTGGATCCCCTAATATACCGAGTGTTTTGATTCAGCATCAAATATTATGCGCCCAGGTTTCATTTTAGATGGCAAGTGAATTGATCATTAAATAAGTTCGTTTAAACAACACACCTAAATGTATTTACACGATTCCATTAGGACACGCATTTGGATTGGTGAAAGCATTTGCGAAGTCCGTCTTGTACCAACATTTACACTCGTGTAGAACTCTGAAAGCAGTGGCTTCTGAAACTCCTAATAAAGATGGTTATTGTTGGTTGTTTAATCTTACTTTCTGCAGTACTGAACATTTTTCAATAACAAGAAAATGGTCACGTGAACAGATCGACATGGACGAAGATAGTCATCGGGGGATTCTCGACCATGTTTAAACAAATTGAACGGGTCGCCAATAACTAATTTTGAAAGACATATACCCTCGTATGCAGCCAATTGAGTTTGGGTACGGTCTTTTGAGATATTGCTGCAACTCTTTTGTAAATTTCCGACCATTTTCGACTAATTTCCGAATTAGTACGAGACAACGACAACATTCTTTAGAAACCTTCTGGAGAAACTGACTGAATATCAACGAAACGTCAAGAGTAAAGCCAACAAAAACCAACCAAAGCCAGTAAAACTTCGTGTTGTCGCATAATTTATATTTTACTTGACGTCTTGCTGATCATGGTGTCAGTTTCTTCAGAAGATAAAGACTGACAGTCTTTAGCTTCAATCTTTAGCTTCATCAGAAAATTATTAGAAATTTTCTGATGAAGCTTCAGAAGATAAGGGCTGATAATCGTTAGAAATTTTCTAATGAAGCTGAGGGCATGATCAACGAAACGTCAAATAAAATATTAATTACGCGACAATACTAGAAAGACATTTTTACTATATGCATCAGTATAGTCGAACGTTAAATAAAATTGGTACCTTTTATGTACTTGTTGATACTTGAAAAATAACAGAATTGTCTCTGAATGAAATCAAACGAATAGACATTTATTCAAACGTGATTACTTTCCATTTCAACGGTTATACCCGGCATAATTTATCTCTTTCTCTTTTTCTGTAAGGAATATTGAGAATTATCACCACCTTACTCGAATCGCGCTACAAGACGGTCAGGTGGTCGTTACATACATATGTCCTGAACGAATTGCAGTCGCGCACGACAAGAAGTGGACGGTGCTTCCTCAGCGCTAGCATTTCTAATCGGGTCGACCGCACCGCTGGCCGATCTCAGACCACGCTCCTCCTACTATTGTATGAAATGCCATTAAAAATTTCACATAGCACTTGCTCTTTGTGTAGCTGATGGCATTTTCAAGTGGGGGTGCCGTTACCGGGGGCCAGAGCCTCTGTCCGCGTACGCCGTACAGCTCTTTTCATCCACCCGACACGCTCGATAACCTATGAGACATTTTCTAATAATATAATGTTCGATGGTAATTGCATTTGTATACGTGTGAATTGGAAAATCCATTAGCATCGGTTAGATGATGCGGGATTTTTATTGAATTGTTCTCCTAGTGTAAACAGTAATAAATACTTTTGTATATAGGATACCTACGCTGTGGTGGCTCTTCACTTTAATACCTGAATAGTTTACCGAAATTAAGGACAAGTAAGCGGATACACGTAATTCTTGTAAAACTAAATAAAAATATTTTGTGAAGAAAGAACAGAAAACCAGTTGCTTATATAGTGGAGAATGGTTTGATATGTTACGTTTGATATGTTACGTTGTAAACAAGAACATTTTGCCAAAGACAAGGAATCAGATGAAAACTATTCAGTGAACGGAAAATAGAAAATAAGGTAAAAGAAGTTGGGGAAGATTAGAGTTAAGGCTTACAACAGCGTAAATGTTCAGAAAATGCTTTATTGACCAAGATATTTTGCTCTGGCATCAGACACAGGTAATGCATTGGTTGATCAGGTTTCATACTCTGTGGATTAGGTTAGATTACTTATTAGGTGGTCTCTGATTTGTCCTACTTCGATTTTCCTAAATTCATTGTGGTTTTTTAATTGCTAGATCATTTACAATAGTTTCGTCCTTTTTATCAGAAATATCAATCTCGTGAACGATTCCTCTCCGTCGGTACAGCTTTTAGATATTCCGGGTCAATTTCTAAGAGTGATTACTATTATTATTATTATTATAGTCTGGCCATAGTACAAATTGAGGGAATAAGTAGAGGCTTTTAAGGAAACTTAATATTACTCTAGGATCTTCTCCTTTCAATCTTCTCTTCTTTTTCCTTTCTTCGCTGAACGATAGTACAATTTTTCCTCTCTTTGGCAAGACTGATATAAATGCTTTCGTTTATCGCCTGTGGTCTGGAATATTTTCCAGAGGCTCTTTGATTGGCCTCCCATGTCTCCGATAGGACTTACAACCAATGAATTTTCTTTAATTCCTTGGTGGCTGGGCTAAGATGGTTTTGCATCCTATATGGCTTAGATTGTGTACACATTCGCGTATCAGACCATATATATAGGCTTTAGTAACCTTTAGAACTACCTGATTATCGCTGAATGTATTTAGAGTTGCGGCAAGTATGCCTGACTCGAGATTATTTACGAAGATTTTTTACATAGGTTCAAAGCAATGTATATCAAGTAGTTTAAATCAGGATCTTCAAGAATTCTACGACCCCCAGACTATTTTCTAGGCGCGATTCTCCAGCTAGTCCCTTACAATCGCACAGAATATGAACGGCGGTCTCCCCTTCCGCCTGCTAGAACATATACGTTGCTTTTTTTTGTTAAGCTTTAGACTATTTATATGCCTTTCGAGCATACGATTTCCTATTGGCAAGCCCGCTAATGTTTTAATAAATTTTCTATTTCGGCGTAGTAAATCCGCTATTAATTTAGACCAATATTCAATTAGAAATTCTTTGTTCTGTCTCATCCTGTCTAAATTCGCTCAGCTCAATAACCCGAAATGTTTGATTCTGTCCCCAAAAGCTATAAAAATGTTTACTCAAAGCAGTTTATAAACTAAGCCGCATGTGATCGCTTAAATCTAGGAACACACACCGTCGTATAGTTGCTACTTAGTACTATCAAGCAACTATCGGGTTTCCCGTTACTTCTGCAAATCATAAAAACTTATTTTTACAAAAAGTAAATATGTAAATTATTTAATTCAAAGAAAAGGTTAAGAATATACATTACATGTAAGGTGTGTAATTACACAAGAAGGTGTCGAGTACAGCATTATTTTGTGAAACGCAGAGGTTTTTATTTACAAGGTGTGACAATTTAGTTCTTAGAATATGTGTATTAGAAACATATACGCGCAGTTGCATATGATTATAATAATAGACTTTGCTAGCGACAAGTTTCCATATAAAAAAGGAAAAAAAATGTAGAACTCATGTTCTGTTTCCGTGATTTAAATAATTATCTTTCGCAAAGCCAATTACGAATCTTCTAAATTCCTTAACGCTATTAACAGATCTAATAAACAATGGTATTCTATTATATTCTGTAAGTTTGCTATAAAGTAAAGGTTTCTGTGTCAAAATTTTCTTTGCTACTGGCATATTTCATATCATAATGTTAGCGTTTCTAGTACTGAAAGTATATTTTTGAGACGCTCCCTATCATATCATTAATTTGAATTAAAAGCATAATTGTAGACTCAAGTTATTACGCGCACAGGACGTTTATTATTTATTAAGCTTGATTCACTAGTCGGATTTTTTGAAATATTTCGGGACTACTACGGGGTAAACTACAGAAGTGCCGCAGTTTACGGAATTAATTGGCTCCAAAAGGCATTTCGTAATTGCAAACATATTTTGCCATAAAAAGTAAAGAAAGTAGAAGCAATCCTTTCCTCTTACCTAAGAAATAGCCATGCATCTTGAATGTTAACGTGTTGTTAAATAGAGGAATCAATAAAATAGTATATGATTGAAAATAAAAAGAAATAACTTGATACATTGATACATATAATACCTTTAATGACCCGTTTAGGCGTATGGGAAACGACGAGGGTGACGAGATGGCTCTTTTTCATTTGTGTTGGCGACGCAGTAAACAAGGAATTGATAGTAGTTGCGGAACTTTCGACTTCGTTCTTTGAAGGGATTTTATATGATATTAACTATGAATTGAAGACGGATGCTATAATTGTAACTATATAACTGTTTCTTTTTAGAATGTATATCTCGCATGAAAATTTCGCCGAATCTGCAAAAATCGTAACCTAAGTTTCATATCCGGGAGTACCTTCCGGTTTTACAAAGAAAAATCCATCATTTTAGTTCGTAACCCAGAAGTTCTGTAACAAGATACTGCCGTAAACCGAGGAACCATTGTATGTGAGTACTTCAGCTATAATGCTCATCAAATAACATTTAAACGACGCAAATTCTGATTATTGTTACTTCACTCAGAAGAGGAGACATGCTATTCTCAAAATTTGGAAGGTGTGAAATAAGAAGTCAATTATTTTATTGGATTCGATTAGAAGACAGGAGGTAGTCCAGAGGAATTAATGCACTCACCCATATTTTCCTCAGGTTACTGCTTGGTTGTGTTTTGGATCCTTCGATTATTCATTATGTATGTCGCTTAGTGTTCTCTTACTACATTACAATTACACCAGCCAGGAGTGATTCCTTCTATCGACGATTGTTGTTGGATATTTCTGAATCATTACACTCTTTTAACGTTTCAAGGTTACTTGTAAGACATAGCTAGTTAAATCTAGTAATCAAAATGGCTACTTAGCCTAGTACTTTTGGACCTGTTTTATTGAATACTGTTAAACCGAAAGAAATACAATATTTAAACCCGATGTTATTTAAAATTTTAGTCGATCGATAGGAATAGATCTATATAAATTTTTGTTCGAGACAGTTTCCGTTTGAAGCGTTAGTCTGGACAACTTTTTTTAAATTTTACCACCGTTTTCACTTGGTATATTTTTTAATTGCTTTAAAATCTCAGCAGTCGTACAATTCCATAAAAAAGATAATAAAACTAGAGAGGACAAAAGCGAGTGAAATCATACCTTTTTTTGTAGCGACTAGACAGACTCGTGTCTATTCGTCTCATAAAAAAGGGTTTCCCCGAGAGTCGACAAAACACGAGTCTGTCTAGTCGCTGCAAAAAAAGTATTAATTTCATCCGCCTTTATCCTGTCTACTAATAACATCTTTTTATATGATATTTCGCAACTTCTTATGGATTATTAGAGCCACCACCAAGCCCTATGGGAGCTCAAACTTCTGGCTTTACGGAGACAATAGCTAATACAGCCGGCTACCCAGACGTTCTTGTTTTAGAATCTATACGTTGTGTGTGCCTTGTATGTATGCCTCTTCTTATAAGTGGAAAAATCATAAACTACCGATAGTGCGGATCTGAGCGCTGCTTGAGATATAAGGGAGAGACGCTCACGACAGTTCGTAACGCTCGTTCTACGACAGAAGTTCCTTTCTCGGCGCAGGATCTTTGTTTGATACTTGAATAAGGTGTTCTCTATATAGTGTTCGCTATACATCACGATTTCTAATGTAAGCGCTTCCTGAAGTTGGAATTATTTGATTTAGTGCAATTTCATTCAATTTACGCGGAGAATTCCGCTTTGTATTCGTACGTTAAAGGAACTTGAATATTTTTTCTATATGAGACATACGAAATAAAAGAAATGAAATGATAAATTTACGTAATAAGATAAATTGAATGTTGAATTTACAAAGCAGCAAATAGGAATTACGATTTTGCAAAATAAAATAAATGAAACTAATAAATGTGTTGATCTAGAAAGAGCAAAAGCAAAAATGTTAAAAACCTTTAACACCTGAGCCAATTAATACACTCCATCAAAAAAGTATCGCATAAACTAAAAAAGGGCATTTATAAACCAAGATATTTTTATACGTTCACAAAAAGTTTGCCTCGTGTATGTGAACTATAAAAACACTAACAAAATCATGGAACATAGCTTTTTTACTTTTTTTTTTTTCTAAAAGAACACATTTAGAAAAATGCATATGTGTAAGGTTTGTTCAGTTGTTTATTGAAAGTCTTCCTATACGGACAAATTTTAAAGTGCGAAGTCAGAGTTCTGTACCGACGCTTTTAAAACTAAAATGAGCAATTTAACTTCAGAACAAGTGGCTGCTATGGTTGCTTTAATCGAAGATGGACGAACTCAAGCATACGTTGCTAATTTGATGAACATCAATCAGTCAAGTGTTTCTAGAGCCGTAGCCAGATATAGGGAAACAGGCAATTACAGTAGAAGACCTGTACCAGATCGTCCAAGATGTTCTACTCGCCAAGATGACCGCTATTTACTACTACAAGCATTACGTCGAAGACATGTAACTGCGAGACAATTGCAGAACGACTTGGCTAGAGTCAGAAATACTCGTGTGAGTACTCAAACTATTCGGAATAGGTTACGATAGAGTGGATTAAGAGCTAGAGTAGCTGTAACGGCCCCTCGTCTCACTAGGAACCACCGAGTGGCTCGCTTAAGGTTTGCCAGAGAACATGTAAATTGGAACATTAATGACTGGGCCGATATACTCTTCACAGATGAGTCAAGATTTGGTCTTTACACCTCAGATGGGCGTATCTCGGTGTACAGACGAGACGGTGAGCGCTATTCGCAGTGTAATATCAGACCTAGACCTAATTTCGCTGGTGGCTCTATTATGGTTTGGGGACGCATCTGTTTAACAGGTCGTACAGAGTTAGTACCAGTAGACAGAGGTACACTGACTGCCCACAGGTATATAACGGACATTTTAGAAGAACATGTAGTACCATATGCACCAATTATAGGAAACGAATTCATGTTAATGCGCGATAATGCACGACCGCATGTTGCGATAATCGTCCAGGAATACCTTAACGATGTTGGTATTCCAGTTTCAGATTGGCCTGCGGTAAGTCCGGACATGAACCCTATCGAGCACGTGTGGGACCTCCTTCACGGACGGATACGAACCCAAAATGTTTCCCCGACAGCGGACCTGCATGGACTAGAAAATGCTCTCCGTGACGAGTGGCAGAATTTGGATCAGGCTTATATACGGAGGTTAATCGAATCTCTGCCAAACCGTATGCGAGCGGTCATAAGAGCCAGAGGTGGCAATACTCAGTATTAAAAGCTACTGTTATGACATTTTTCTTTCCAAAATTATAATTTCTTGTTTTAATAAGAATCTCAGATTTGGCTTGTATTTTATTTAAACAATCATAGAAATTATATCTTGGAGCGCATTAAAGTATATTTACAACTTTATGCTACAAACAAAGATTATGCGATACTTTTATGATTCAAAACTAAATTATGCGATACTTTTTTGGCGGAGTGTATAAAACCGATAGCGTATAATGAAATGTACATAGATTTAGAAATCATATTAGAAAAAGAAGCGATAACTAAAAATACATGACGCAACGAATATAATATAGTCTGTGGGACAATACTGAATACTTAACATCCGGTTGTCGGCATTACAGTTAAGCGTGATTGAGTACAGCGTAAAGTTGTATTCAGTGTCAAAACTAAACTGCTAAACCTCAAAGCTCTATACTGCCGTTCACACATATTGTACTCATTATAAAGTAACTCTCAATATTCCGTAAATGCAGATTGAGACACCATTATACATTGTGTACTAGCTCCTCGCCATTTATCCACTCTGCTGATTATTGTTTGTTATAGCATACGGGTTTCATAGAATTTACGTTTATATTTCTTGGTTAATTAAATAGTTACCTCCGTACTGTTTGTTACACTTCAGACTGCATGTTCTTCATGTTTTCTTTAGTAGAGTTAATTACCATATTGCAGAAATCTTGAAAACAGATACTCGAAAATCGTGGAAAGGACCACTCTTGTTAGTTGTAGCACTTATCCGAATAAATGTTATGAAAATATTCGAAGTTGGCAAAGATATTAATGCGGAAATTAATGAATACAGATAAAATAAAAACACTCAAATAGTAGCTCTGAGAAACTAAAAGAAAATTAAGCTAAACGTAGTCAATCACGCAAAAGGTTGATTATATAAATTGTAATGAGACTTCTTTGAAAAAAGGATAAATGTTAATTGAATTATTAATAGGATGAGATCTACCCAAGCTTTGTCAATTTCTGAATAGAATTAACAAATAAGCAAAGAAATAGCAAAGTACTGCTTCGCCTTAAAAATTTGTAACTAGAAAGAATCAATACAGTCACAATTTCGAATTTGAGTAAATTCAAAGATAAAAAATAACATTTATTTTAGTTACTCCTAATACCACATAACACAACAGAACAGAATTTAAAATTATTATTAACTAATGAAAAATAGGTAAATATATTTTTTTCTTTACTTGTTTGTAGCTAACATAAACATGTTCCATAAATTCTTGTGGAAGCATCCTTGGCAGGAAAGTGGCTTGTACAAGTAAGGGTTTTCTAAATTCAATAAAAAAATAAAAATTCAGGAAAATGTACTAACTTTATGTAATGTACCAACAAATTCAGGTAAATGTACCAACCACCACATTAACTATAAAAAAGTTGTCTGCGGAAGAGTGCAACGATTAGTCACAGATGATTAAAAGCGTGCTGGAATGCAAATCTTGCAAGAATATTTGAAGCGTTTTAAAGCAAATTCGATGGATTTCGCGAGGCGAGGCGTAACTACGAATGAAACCTGCGTTCACTATTACACTCACTGAACTACAAAACTTTAAACAGACAGACAGGACCTGGCTACTCGGTTTCAAAGGAAGTAATTTTCGTGAACTCAGCAGTTAAAGCTATGGTATCAGTTTTCTGGGATACGGAAGGAATTCTGCCTATTGATTATTATATTATCTTCCTTACGGCTAAGCGATAGATGACAGATATTACATTAGTCCTTTGTGCAAGTTGAAGGAAAAGATCGGGCAAAAAGAGCCGGTTTACAAGAAAATCGTTTTCCTCTACAATAACGAACTTTCGCATACCAGGCTTTTCGCATAGAGGCTACTAATGAAACGTAGAGTTGAATGCTTACTAGCGTCTGAATCCATCGCAACTTAGCCCTGTCACCCCAAAGAACGCCACGCCACAGAAGCTAAAGAAGCGCGGCGCAACACTTATTAAGAATTAGACGGTGTCGATGTAACCAAACATTTACTTCGTGATATTAATAATTATTCTAATTTAATATGTATCACTTATGACGTATTGATTTTATTGTATGATACCGATTTGTAAATTTTTTTAAATATTTAATCATACACTGCTTTCTCTAAGGTGATCAAAATATTCTTCATAAAGTCGATGCTACTAAATACACTCAGCACCATCTGGTTCTTGAGATACATTCTAAGATAACGATATATCTTTTTAAAACACTTACTTTCTTTAAAAAACATTTTCACGTAGAACAATTGGAAAGAAGAAACCTGTAGCTGCGTGTTCACCGGCGCATAGCATTTTCAAATACCATCTCGACGATCTGACAAGAACAAATATGCAGTTAACTAACACTTCATTTATTGCAGTCATCTGAAACAAATGGGAAAGGAACAGTAAAAGGACGTACAGCTTTGGTCGTGCTAAAGCGTTTTCCCTCCTAATTTTCCAAAGTTAACATGCATACAAATTACAAGTTTGTTAACAATTAAAATGTAATAAACCTGAAGGTTACATGCATGCACTCTGTGCTGCGTATTGTACCGAACACACAGGCAGGTGTAAAGAATCAAGATTTCCCGCTGCTTAATTTACACGATAATGTGGATATTCCTTCGTAATGCCCGCAGGAAATGAGTCAAACTAATGTGAATAATTGTAACATTTAATGTTATAATAATTACGTAACAGAATTCTATATAATTTGCTTTTTTATGAGAATGTGTCGTGCATTAAATATATAATTCTATCTCTTCCATTTTCAATATGCGCATGCATTCAACATGCGGCATTGCATTCACAGTGCAATCCCGCAAATTTCTTATTTCCATACTTTGTACTCCGGATGCGAAAGAGATGAATGGTATGCATAAGGAGTATGCGGCGATAAATCGAGTAAAAGCTAATTTCAATGGTTAATCAAGAAATTAGATGTGCTTTATTACTTTATTACTAATAGTTTCTCGCATAAGAAGCTTGAACGTAATGATTGATTGTAAAATAACATAAAAACTTAATAGTCAGTCTTTCAAATAGAAAATTACCCAGGTAATAAATTATTACTTTAGATTGCCTATCTTAATTGTAAATTTATAAACCGATTTCGACGTTAATTTAGTAGTTAGATGAAAAGCAAAGTAAAGTACGAGTACATTTCTTACAATTTCTTGCATTATTATAAATAGACGCTATTGGCTTAAATTTTATCATAGCCACATTAACACGTATTCTTGCATTTATATGGAAATCTAAACACGCGAGGCAGCGTTTTCTTTTATCTTTGTTTGTTGCCGTCTCACGTTGTTAGAAATGTTGATGAGTAATGTTAAATACACTCCGCCAAAAAAATATCGCATAATTTGAACCATAAAAGTATCGCATAATCTTTGTTTGTAGCATAAAGTTGTAAATATACTTTAATACGCTCTAAGATATAATTTCTATGATTGTTTAAATAAAATACAGGCCAAATAAAAACAAGAACTCATACTTGAGATTTTTATTAAAACAAGAAATTATAATTTTGGAAAGAAAAATGTCATAACAGTAGCTTTTAATACTGAGTATTGCCACCTCTGGCTCTCATGACCGCTCGCATACGGTTTGGCATAGATTCGATTAACCTCCGTATATAAGCCTGATCCAAATTCTCCCACTCGTCACGGAGAGCATTTTCTAGTCCATGCAGGTCCGCCGGGGCAACATTTTGGGTTCGTATCCGTCCGTGAAGGAGGTCCCACACGTGCTCGATAGGGTTCATGTCCGGACTTACCGCAGGCCAATCTAAAACTGGAATACCAACATCGTTAAGGTATTCCTGGACGATTATTGCAACATGCGGTCGTGCATTATCGTGCATTAACATGAATTCGTTTCCTATAATTGGCGCATATGGTACTACTTGTTCTTCTAAAATGTCCGTTATATACCTGGGGGCAGTCAGTGTACCTCTGTCTACTGGTACTAACTCTGCACGACCTGTTAAACAGATGCCTCCCCAAACCATAATAGAGCCACCAGCGAAATTAGGTCTGGGTCTGATATTACACTGCGAATAGCGCTCACCGTCTCGTCTGTACACTGAGATACGCCTATCTGAGGTGTAAAGACCAAATCTTGACTCATATGTGAAGAGTATATTGGCCCAGTCATTCATGTTCCAATTTACACGTTCTCTGGCAAACCTTAAGCGAGCCACTCGGTGGTTCCTAGTGAGACGAGGGGCCGTTACAGTTACTCTAGCTCTTAATCCACTCTGTCGTAACCTATTCCGAATAGTTTGAGTACTCACACGAGTATTTCTGACTCTAGCCAAGTCGTTCTGCAATTGTCTCGCAGTTACACGTCTTCGACGTAATGCTTGTAGTAGTAAATAGCGGTCATCTTGGCGAGTAGAACATCTTGGACGATCTGGTACAGGTCTTCTACTGTAATTGCCCGTTTCCCTATATCTGGCTACGGCTCTAGAAACACTTGACTGATTGATGTTCATCAAATTAGCAACCTATGCTTGAGATCGTCCGTCTTCGATTAAAGCAACTATAGCAGCCACTTGTTCTGAAGTTAAATTGCTCATTTTAGCATTTAGCTCATAAAAGTGTTGGTACAGAACTCTGACTTCGCACTTTAAAATTTGTCCGTATAGGAAGACTTTCAATAAACAACTGAACAAACCTTACGCATATGCATTTTTCTAAATGTGTTCTTTTCGAAAAAAAAAAGTAAAAAAGCTGTGTTCCATGGTTTTGTTAGTGTTTTTATAGTTCACATACACGAGGCAAACTTTTTGTGAACGTATTGGTTTATAAGTGCCCTTTTTTAGTTTATGCGATACTTTTTTGGCGGAGTGTACTAAGTAATGAAACATTATAGCATTGATAAATGTTGAAGGTGGTTTGAAAAGCTTCCAATCTAATACAGAAATAAGTATGCACTTAAAATTGATGAAACTACTTCTTTTCGATGTCTCACAGATGGTTTGACGATAACATTGTATAGAAATCGATAGCTAATTCCTACATGATCTTAAATTGAGTTAATCTTAAATCCTGAGCGAGCAAGCGCGCAGCTTAAGGAGTGGTTAGCGTTTTCATGCCCCAATTCTTATATGTTATGTAACAAATAAGTTCTTTCGAGATGCTTACATCCTCTACTATTTTTCTAACTTTCTAAGTTAGAAAAAAGTTTGAGTTCTGCCAGACCTATATCGTGCATAAAATACATTTGTGATATTAATTAACACAGAACTTCTTCCAGTAGCAATGGCGGCTCCTCTGCAGGAAAATAATGGTACCTATTCTGGCTTTCTGGACCACACACCGACATAAACAGGGAGTTGGTGTTCATGATCAGCGTTTAATGATCCGTACGGGTTTTATCTGACCCGTATGTATTTGTTATCATAATCAATGATAATATTTCCAGAGAAAGACGCATTTTTTATATAGAATATTTATGCTGAAAGCTCTGCATTTTGTGTAATTTTATCTTTGATCCAACGGCACGAAGACGATCTTCGCGGGAAGTGGCTTGAGGAAAGTATATCCACCTGTTGAGTGTGATAGGCACACAATTAAAGGATTGGGATTGATTCCGTGTAAGTTCAAGTTAGAAGAAATTTGAAGGAGGTCCTTTCTTCTCACAATTTCTTGAAAAATATGTGACAGAAACGACCGCCTTTCCGTCCGTCTTCCGCTAAGTGCAATTGTTAATACTTGAACATCCTCGAATCCAACCACCGATATGCTTGCATTAGAAGCAATTTTTCTAATGTGTGTACTAGAATACTTCTCAAATTCATTTGGTACCGTTTGTTCCATTTACAGCATTGTAAATCTTTGAAGGGATCCGATATCAGCGGTATTTTTAAATTTTTACGTTTCACTAAGGCGCTGGTAAAATTTCCATTTCCAAGTTCCCATTAGCAAGAAACAAAATAAATATAGTACACGTAAACATTTGTGTAACTCACTTCAGACAAAAGAAGCTAGCAATAAACAGCACAGAGTGGGCATTTTCTTTTCAAGCAAAGATCTTCAAGGCGGCAAACTGTTTCAAAAGGTATCAAGTAAAGCGGAGTTTTCTTTTTTTAACATCGGCAGTTAAATTAAGCAATGAGTATATTCCTGTTATCAAGGGCACACGTTTGTCAATATGCAAGAAAAAATGCATATAAACGTGACCGGCAATCTTAAATAGAAGAGATGGTGATAAAAATAAAGTACGCAAGAGAATATTCAACTCGCCATTAAGCTTTTTCGATATCAAGAACACTCTTGCATGAGACATTGACTGGCGTTATATACAAACATTCAGAATAGTTATGGTATTGACAAGCAGTTTACAATGAAATAAAGCATATCAAATTTTAATTAATTTTGCACAAGGATAAGTGAACTTCGCGAAGGATAATGTGAAATGGTCGCCTACTTACAATTAGTTGGAATTGGGTGTTAGAAGAAATATGCACTATCACTTTGATCTAGCTTAATGGTGTTCTAGAACATTTTCTTCTTCTATAGAGATATGCACTTCAAAATATTTCCCAAAGAATAACAAGCTAATTGTTTAGACGTTTTACTTGAAATAACGTCCATTTTATCTTAGTAAACGATGTTATGCTAACTCAAGATTTAATACTTAATACTGTACGAGTGATCTTTCACACTGTTAACGTACGAGAGCGATATGGAAATCAAGCAACGGAACGGCTACTCGAACTGGAAATCTCAGTAGTGCAAATCCGGCACCCTAAAATAAATAAAAATAAAACAAATACACAAAACTAAAAAAGAACGTTTATTTACCTCAAGCATACTTCTCTCTTATAACACATTGTAAGTCGTTCTCAGTGAATAAACGTTTAAGGTGTATCGTATGTAAGCAGAATCATTCTGTATATTTCTATATTATTTTTACATTTTGCGCAAGAAATGATATATTTGCAACTAGCTCCAGTTGTCTAACTGTATGGATTGTTACACTTTCCAAGATGTTACTTAACATTACAACATAATATCTTTTTAACAAGATAAATTTCAATATTGTTGGTTGCTGGTCAATGGCACAGTCAGATTTTCTATTAAGTTGATGCAACGCTCTATATCATGGAGATCGTGGAAGTTGCTTCACAAAATGGTCCAGTTAAAATGGAAAAGTTAACATTTTTGCCCCAAATTTTTGTTTAAAAAGCTTTTAAATTAGCGTAATTTTTCTATCCTACAATCACACATATCAAGACCGTACGTACTGCACTCGATATATGTGATTGTAATAAATTTTTCGAGTTTCGTGACTTAATATTTCACAATTGCAACAAAATGTTCATTTAAATAAGACCTGATCGAACTGTTTACTTACGCTAGCAATTGTTCTCCTACAAGAGCATTTCTTGCAACGCCAAAATATCGACACTCTCCGCACCACACATGTTTAATTAATTAATCTCGGACAACTATTTCAAGGATGCGACGATCCTCATTTTCAAACGTACGACCGAATACGGTATTATATTTTCTTACAAACGTCCAGCGGCATGCAGATTACCATTAGCAAAACCATCTAAAGAATAAAAGGATATCTATAAAAGGATATTTGTGCGAAATGATAAATAAACGACTGCTTTAACAGGCCTAGTTAAATATTAGATCATGTCCGGTTTTTCTGCTAATAAAAATAAACGAGACCGAACCAGTCAATATTGGTACTCACCAAGGGCAAAGATTAAGATGCCCCTCTTGTATTCGATCACTCGGTTAAAATAGCCGTTCCGAAAAAATTAATGTAGCTTCTGTGGTGTGGAGTGTACCGATACTTTAGTGTTATTTTTCATACTATCCCATAATCCGGTTGTTATTCTTGTATAATATCTATAGCAATTTTTGAGTAAAAACCTTAAAATTTCATTAGATACGGATGTGTGTTTCTGTATAATTCGTACACTAAACCAAATAAAAAGAACATTAAAAGAATTACACGAGAAAATAATCTCCATTCTCTGTTGTAAATTGTGGGAATTAGTTGTCATATGCGTATGTATATGTATCATTATGTAATTATATTGAATAAATAGGTAGGCAAGTACGTTACGAAGCGACTACCTAATTCGAAGTGCATCTTTTGCGACGAGTACTCTTCGTAAAATCTACACGCGAAGTCGTCGTCGAAGCGAGACAATGGCCTAGGTAGCGTGTTATTAGAGGTTAATAGTGGACGTCGCTATTGTTCCGTTTTTCGAATCTGTCCAAATCTCACATGAGCTATTCTCTCACACCTCCATTCGTATTTAACATAGATGTATGCGTGAGTTGCCAATTTAAAGGTAGTTTGGAAAGATTCCTAAAAGATTTGGTAAGTATTTTTGGTGAACTAATAATACCTTTTTGCGGAATAACAATTTGGCACTTCACACAAAATGTTGTGGTTAGAAGAAGCGCGACAGCAGAAAGTAATGCTAACTTCCCTATTGCCAACTCTGGAAGGGCAACCTATTGTTGTTTACTGTTATTAAATTCTGCGTGCATTACATTTTAAATTTTTTGTTGTCATTGAGAAAAGTAGTTACATCTATTAATAGATTTTTTTTATCGAATCGCATAGATGAAGTCCGAAAATTAAGATTGAGATCAAAACCAAGTTCATTAGAAGAATAGAAGAATAGAAGTTTGTGCGGAAGTGATATCTTTAATGAAGTTGTACGATATTAAAATGATACTATTGGAGAAAAGGAAAAATTTCAGGGAAGTAACTGCATAAATTTGTAATTTAAAAATCAAACTTTTTAAAGCTTAAATGACATATTTACCAACCGTAACGGTTAGGATACTCTCCTTTATGTCCAAACGACACAGGTTCAAATCCGACGGGACGGTTGATTGGGGTTAATTATGGGTAAAAATTTTTCTCTGATAAAGGAGTAAAATCGTAATCCCTGTATCGACATGATGTTTGGTACGTTAAAAATTCTTACCAAAGTTTGGAACACCTTCGACTTCGGCAAAATTCTTGTAAGGTTAGCTAATGATCAAAGTAATCGACTCGTAGAAGTGTAAAATGTATTTTCTAATACGACACTTCGTCCAATAATATAGCAACAAGTTATTTTTCAATTACTATGTACATGTTGTGAACATGCTACATGCTTCGAGTCTTCGAGTCTGCAATGGTTTTGACATAACGTAGTTCAAATAAGTAATATATTATTATTATTGGAACAAGCTAAATCGTTAATGGCTCCAATCGCTGCAATCTAAAGCTTGGAATCGGTGAATTTTTTAAATGGGGGATATTACAAATTTAGAGTAATCCTTCAGTTTTGAAACCATGAGAACCTCAATAACAATAATACGCGCAATTGAAGATGTGTATGATTAATACTTACTCTCTTCGACCCCTTTCTGAAAGTTTAATGTCCTTTTCGATTCCTCTTTAAATGTGTAATGTTGCTTCCAAATGTTTTGACTTAATTTTTTTCTTTCTTTTTTTCAAATTGCTGTTTCGATGATTTTTTTTAAGTTAATGTTCAAATTCTTTTTTCAAAACTTATATTTACTTCAAACATACCTTTGATATTTAGCTGGTCATCTGTCTTCACAGGGACACCAATCTAAGGACTCACATTTACATATGTATATGAAACGACATTATGAATTTTGATGACTTAATTCCAATATAGTATGTTTGATACGTTTTTGATAAAAAAATTAACTTTCCTAACACAGCCGATTGCAAATTTGATTACTCCATGCTGAAAAAATATTCTTGAAAAATTCTAACGAATTCCGTTTTGTACCCGTTTCTTTCAGAATTCAAGAAAATCGCTTCTTTCAGAACTCACAAGATTTCCTCTAGTCACTGCTAACCTGTATTCTATAATACTTGTATTTTCCCGAGCACTCTAGAGAATACGCTTACAAAGATAGATAGATAGATAAATAATTTATTTTGTTAATGTAACACAAATGTACATACAACAAGTCAAAAAAAGAAGAAAAAAAAAGATATAATAATATCGATATATACTTATATACGCAAATATTCAAAGATAGAATGAATGTGCTAAGAAGGACAGTGCATTCAGTAAAGTTATTTCTCAATATAATGTTCTTATGGCTTATAGATTTAGTTTAGCGCTGTTCTTATTCGAATGTCGAATCTATCGACCTCTGCAAAATAAGTTTTTAATTTGGCATTTGACGCGAGTACTTTTCCAACAAGCCAATTGGCCTGGCGAAAAGTTGTAACCATAGCTTTTTCGGCTGATGGAACCATTCGTATTCTTTACTGCATGCTCATGGAGAAAAAGTTATTTTGCTGACTAACCTCCTGTTTTAGGCGTGTCGTAACGTATGTATGTCTCAGCCACGTTCACATAACGCTGCAAAAGCTCACTTATATAGGGTTCATAGGTTCCTCTGAAGTTATTACGCGTTTGCCGTTTCTGGGAGAAGAATGAATACAGATGTTTACCAAATTTAATTTTCACACAACGGTCTGCTGACACGATATCATGAATTTTATTGATAATAACGTTAGCAGTCACCTCAATTGGACTCCTTATCAAAGTCGGGTGTTCAGTCTCGCCTAAATTCACTATCGTAGGATCTGACGGTAGCCATCGAAGGCACTTTTTGATTTCTGTTTATGTTTCACATCCAAAAGAAGAAATTGAATTACATTCATTCTCCAAAATACACAAAGTACATAATCTTGTCCACTTTTACATATGTCGACGAAAGCCTAGTACTCACACACAGTCGGTAATGCAGATTTTGACGCAAACCGCCATTTGTCTCCAAACACGGCCACTTCTCATTCCATCATCGTATATGCTCTTGTTTCCATAAAACGTAGTTCGTGCATTTGGGAGCGTTGTCGATATAACGTCAAGATAACGTTGAATAATCCGAAATTTATCTCGTTGAAAGGAGCGATTACTCAAAACATCCTCCCCTTTTTATGAAAGCAAATTTGCATGAAAACAACATCTGTCTATACTTTTAACGAGCACGAGTTGGAAACGCGAATAAATAACGAAACACTTTTTCGGCGAGTACATACATACGTGCATGATTTATGTGGGTAAATCTACAGTTCGGTATTTCACACATCCACAATACTACGGTGAGAAACATTGCACGTATATGTATTGATAGATTGATGTGTTGATACATTTACGGGTGGTATATATTATCTAGTTGCTGCTCGTGATATGAGGGAAATTACATTTCAGTTTTATCTGATTACCCTAGTGTTTTTAACAAGGGATATTCAGTGCAATAAAATTCTTTGCTTCGCATACTTCGCATTGTAACATACGAGAATAAATACAGCGTTATCAGCTTGCAACTGGAATCGTCTGCTCTATATTTTGGCTGTGAAATATTTTGTTGCGCTAATAATAGATCTTCGTTGCTTATTTTCTCTGCTACTAATATTTAGCTGCAATAAACAGCACGCTTCGGTGTCGTCGTAGTTTTATCCTAAACATTGTCCGCATATTTACTTTGGCGAATTATCAATTTTTATTAGATCTTGCAAATTGTTTGGTCCATTAAAATTAATCTTGGACTTCAATGAGCCCCATAAACTATAGTCCAGTGGAGTAAGCTCAGGGGATCGCAGAGGCCGTTGTTTGGTACCTCTTGGCAATTGTCTATTTTTCTCCAGCGTTTTATTTGCCTATATGAAGTGGGGCAGTTGTATTTGTCTCTTGCATTGATATACGGCGTTAGCATTCTGAAGACATTCATTTTTCCGTGATAAATCAGTTCGTAGAAGCGGGAAGACATCATCCTTCAGTATGTAAATGGATCCCATGTTGTTTTTCATTGATGCTCTGGCCTTTCCTCGGGTTGCTCTGGCCTAAATTCTTGGCGCCAGCCAAATCTAGATCCGTTGTTAATGTTCGATTATCCCCGTAATAGGCTGTCCTTGTTATCATTCTAGGAATTAGGTTCTAAACCTTAGATTAGCTTAGCTTAGGTAGCGATGTTTGTGGACACAGGTCCACGCCTCATCTCGAAGAAGACGCCGGTTTTGCCGGATGTCCATAGTACTACCCCAGCGGACTGGTGGGTACCACTTCTACTTCTAATGGAACTTAAAGCACTTATTCCTCGAGTCTAAGGCCGGCCGCAAGACAACCACATGCTGTCAATTCCTCCGTGGATGTTTAAAGTTCCATATTTCTCATTTTGATGAATAACATATATCAATCTAACCTCATAAGTCGTAGTGATATCAACCAACCACACAATCGCTGAACAAGAGTGGGACCAGTAAAGAACTCTAACGAACGCCGGCTTCAGAAGGTCGCTCAGACGACACGAGTTATGATATGACCCAGAGATATGAACTGATGATCTTGTGCAAACGAAGCAGCTTATATTCTTATATATCAACCTATCGCGCCAGACGGATTGAAATGCCTGTTTAATATTAAAAAGAAACGACACGGTTACCTCCTGTCTATTGAATCTGTCCAATATAAAAATCCGTCATTCGCAGAGCCTGAAAATTTGTTAACAAACCTTGTTTGAACTAAAATTGGGTGTTATTCCTATATCTTGTATAACGAATTTAAATCTACTGAATACTCGTCTCCGCTTAAAGCTTCTTTTGAAAGGGAAAGAATGAGCCCCTTGAACTCAATAGGGATTATCCTGTCACCAATGGCGACGAGTGTGAGGATTATGTATATCATTCAAATATAACGTCGCATCTTCATAAAACACAGAATTTCTTAAAAAATTATGATCGCGGTTACATATCTTCGTTATTGATTCGTAAAATGTTAACCTTCTAACAAAATTATTCTTGAGTAGGGCAAATTTTATGTAGATAGTACTTTTTTCTCTTTAATATGCCCCTTACTTAACAACAGCTGATTTCGTGGATATTAACGATAAACAACACCTTGTAACAAACAAACAAGGATCTTCTTCTGAACACAGAGCAGTATTTTCAGCCACCTGTTTTCTTCACGTTACACAAGGTACACTGTGTATCTGAGTCTTTAAGAAAAAAAGAAAGATGTGCATGTATATATAGCAACAAATCAAAATTTTTAATAATATATGACATTATAAAAAAAAATGTCAAACATATAAATAAATAGACACATAAACCTTATTTCTGAGAGTCTACGCTTTATTATATTGTAGACTTTTGCAAACTCTAATAGTGGTTATGAAAGGATGACAAAAACTTCTTTTTCTGACCACAGACCCAGCCACTATTAATACTTGTATCCTTTCTCTTTCATCTAATTCAGAACATTTTGAATAACTATATTCACTGGTAGTCTTTTTTTTGTATACTAGACCCTATCAATCTTCATTGAAAAAGTGCCTCTTTGTGAAATAAGATGTATCGAATCCCATATTTTTTCCAGTTCCAGTATATACAGGACGTTTCGTGGGAACCTTTCAAGTTGAAATTATATGGGTCAAACAGAAAACTGAATCGCTTTAAAAATTGTCAAAATGCATAATATTCTGTAATACTTACCTACCAAATTTAATTTTGATATCTCGAGAAACTCCTAAATGTTTACCTTTCTCTACACATTTGTGCATCACGATATGGTGCCAATATTGCTTCAAAACTTGTGTTCTGCTCGAGTTTCTTGACCCTTCGATTAAAGAATTTTATAAACAAAATTTGTCCAAATTTTATTAAAATTATAAAAATGGAACTGAATTGAAATATACCGAACACAAATTACAAATAACTAAGCTAATAGTAACAAAAATTAAGAAGTAATGGATAGAAACACATTTTCTCGCACTTACATTTAAATTACTTAATTATAATCACTATTTAGACACGCACTATTAATTTCAATTCAGATATTACCTCCTGACACGTGCGGTAAATATGGAAGTCTAGAACATATCTTCGAAATTAACTTCTAACCTCATCTCATGTGAATGTGTGTATTTTGTGTGTGTTATAATTATCTTTGTTCTCAGAATCCAATCAGTTCATGGTACGCATGAGTTAGTTTCATAAGAGGAAAAAGCGAGTGTTATTAAATTCCTCTTAAGCCGTTTTACAGTGGAAGGCTGCGAGAGCATTTTTCAAAGGGGAATAATTTGTTATTGACATATAATACGAAACTGTAAGTGAGAACAAAAACTATATATGGCAACGTTACGTTCTACTTCGGATATAAGCTCTAATTGTTCAATTAATCTAAGAAGACGATAAAAAAGGATATTCGTTTTACATTTAGCATATGCAATCACAAGTAAATGTTATCTGTATTGCTTTTGTAATAAAATTAATGCCATTAAAGTTACGGTAGAGAGGCTAAGTTTTTGTCGGATGGCTATTTCTACATAAAGCATGGAATGTTTAAATACCGTAAAAAATCATTGACTTGGAATGGTTGAATTGCCACTTAACAAATTTTAATAAAACAATGGATTTACGGTTACATTAGTTTCTCAAAAGAAACTATTTGTAACCGTGTAAACATATTAGCTTTTGTTTAATAGCTTTATTAAACCGATTCTACAATTTTCCCTACTTTTAAATGATTTTTTCCCAAAATTTTATTTTATACAGTGTGACGCGTATAAACCGTCAGTTACCCGAATGTAGTTGCGTAATGAGATCTCTAACATTATATATACACCATAGTACGTTATAAAAAAAATTTTATATAAACTTTGTTTAGCAGGATCCTAAATTTGTTTTGACTCATGCAAAAAAAATGTTTGTTACTTTTGATATACCACGTCGTGATTTAATTTACTTAAATAGTATCATGCTGTACTTGTAGTTATTTGAGAAAGTTGTTTTTTTTTTCGTTATAATTTTTGTAAAAACTCTTCCAGCGCACGCCAAAATAATAATAAAGAACAATACCCTGTTAGTTAGACATAAATATTTGGTAGTCATCTAGGGATGAGGGATACCCAAATACGGAATGAGTTACTCAAAATTTTGAAGAGTTTTGAGGAAACGGGTCGTCTAAAGACTCATCCTAAATCTGAAGCATAAAGGATTACAATTAACGAGAACCAGGAATTAGATGTCATTATTCTAGACGTCTTTATTTAATAAAAGTGCGTCGCACAATGAAGGAAAGCAGTTACGTCCGTACAAATCTATTCTACTACAACAGATTTTTTTCCGATGAAAGCACCAGTCTTTCTTAATAGTGCTGTTAATAGCCATAATTGCCAGTATTGATGTAAGGAAAGTCCTCGAGGGACAATCCACTACCATACTCAAGGGTTACAGAAACAAATGCGTGGGCAAGAATTTACAAAATCGCTGAGTACTACGAGGCAGATTCGGAAACTAAGCGCTGCTGTTCCACAGCGCTTGTAGTAATGGAAGCAGTGCTGCCGTCGCTACATCGGATTCAGCAAACTTTCAGTATTGCTTGTGTGAGCATCACACTGCTAGGCAACTACTCATTATTAGAAATGACAAAGTGTCTATTTGCCTCGTGACAATGGATTCGTGTTGCCTACTGGTGTCCCCGAGAGTCGACAAAAGGCGAGTCCATCTAGTTTCTACGAGAAAGTAATAACTCCATTCGTCTTTGTCCTATCTAGTCACTATAATTTCACAAAATGAACTGCAGTGGAAAATCCCTCCAAATGTGATATGCGTAGCGTTATAAGAATTCTTTATTTACAAAATTTAAGCTATCCAGGACAAATGACAAAGTTGCCTGATCTCTATCGTTGCGTTCTTCTATCACAAACTTTGCCCTCGCGCTGCTCTGTGAATACAAGATGTTTTTTTCGGTCATCCATCGTGCAGCTCCAACTTTGTTTCACCTGATTTTGTCTAGTTCTCAGATGAACTCAGACGACTTAGAATCCCGCACTTGCTTCATATTTCATAATATCGTATAATATCATGTTTAAAGAGAGACTAATTCCTAATTAAATATCTTAAATGCAAAGCATTCTTTACTATGAGCAAGCTATCAGCAAGATGGGTATTACGTTAGCTGACGATTGAACAATAACAAAATCATCAGAATGTTTGAAGATGTTTAAGAGCAATACGAGTGAGCTTTTGCAGCGTATATGAGACATGGATAACGGAGAACGTACATCAAAGAACACGAAGATGATTCAATTAACCGGGAAATCTATGGCGACCACTTCAACATTTTTTTACAATTTTAGGGAAAACGGGACAATACTGCTTTATTGGACGATTTGACATTGGAAAGACAAAAGCACCATTTAAAGAAGAAGAAACATTCTTCAGCATCATGATAATGCCTAAAACCCTAATCGGCAATTGCAGTGGGCAAACTTGTCCAGTTACGATGAGCTGCCCCGTTCATCATATTCACCGGATTTGGCTCGCTGTGACTCATTTCTATTTACAAGGTTAAATAAAGGGTTTGCTGGAAACGCCAAACGAAGAAGTCTCTATCGAAGTATGGGCGTATTTCGCAAGGTTTGACAGCATAAAAAATACAACGTCTCGTACATCTATGGAGTGACTAAAATCAAAATTGTTACTTTCAAGGATTCTTGAATGCTGCTTTTAATAATTTTTGTTAATTAAAAGATGTATATTTCTTCTCCTTATACTTCTATATACGTCTTCTTATATTTACAAAAATTATACTTCTTATAATTTTAGACTCTAGTTCTTTCACCGAATTCTTGAATAAAGACAATTAACATTCAAAAGTAAATACATTACAGGTGTTGTATACTGTGTACATGCGACATACATACTGCTAAATAATTAAATGTACATACATACATTGTTATTCCAAAAATGTATTACACCACGAGTATAATAGCAATTATTATTATTATTACAGTTAATGCAAATAGTTATTACAGAATATCAGTTCCGCAGCAGAGAACCTTTTTTCTTCGGACATAAATTATACAATAATTTTTCTGTACTTATATCCATGTAAAATATATTCCCATATGCGCGTAATGCTTGAATGGATAAGTGTATATTATTAATGCCCACTTTTCCCTATACTCGTTAATTTAACTATATTAAATATTGAGAGTATTATTTGTGCCTTTTTTATTTTCGATCTTAGTTATACTACTTGTGGATTTATAACGTAAAATGATTATCTTCTTGCTTATTATTTATAGGCTCCGCGGACGACAATCGATGATTCATCATGAATAGGAAAGGTATGTGCGTGCTTTCTTTTATTCTTGTAGGTTCTAATGATTCTATACGATTAAGGTCATTCAACGATATAGTTTATGGCTTCTTGTTTATTTACATATATACAAATAATCTAATTATTAATACACTTAGAGTTGTGCAGTAATTATCGCGTTAACGACATCGTCTTAATTCTTGGAACAGGCTCGTTGCAGTTAGTTGTTAGTAGACAAAAAGTATTAGAAATCAGACGGTTGTGCACTAGCACTTCGTATCGACTGGGAACGGTAATTTATTAACTAGCCAGATTGGCAGAATTGAAGCTTAATATTGATATTTTTAATGGTTCAACATCGGATTTCTCAGATCAATACTTTTGTTGTTATTTGTGAATGAAACATTTACAGATACGTCCTATATATGTACTAAATCTACGAAGGAGCTTCCATGCTGTTCTAAGCAAACATTGCATCTTCTTAACAATGACGTACAAATTTTGTCGAGATCGTAGGTTTTTAGATTCCTGACTGTTGACTTATGGATAGTACGTATTAGTGAAGATCACAATTAACTATCGCTACAATGAGAGGAAAAAAATGGTTGAATTTAGCAAATATTTGTTCGACTTAACAAAACATAATTTAACCAAAGCTAGAGGGTCCTGTTAAGTTGCAAGTTAGTCGGTAGGTGACGAGTAAACATATTTTTAGTTGAATGCTTACATGGTTGTGCAACATCTCATTCAACTAATTCCCTTCTCACGATGTATGCTAAGCAAAGGAGAATCTAACGATTGTTAGTGACAGCTGAACTGTAGCTAATCTCGTGTTAAATAAATGGGATGTAAATAAATGTTGTTATTTATTAAATAGAGATAAATCAAATTAATGCCAAAAGAGTTATTATATAAAACCAATTACATTCCCTTTGTATTTTGAAAGTTTAACATTCACCTAACTCTAGTTCTTCATTTGATGTCCTTATTGAAAGTCCTGTCCTGTTGTTATATCTAAGTTAAGTCCAAAATTTAGTCGTCTCTCAAATACTGTTTATAGCAGTAGCGGCGGCAGCAGTAGCAATAGCGACTATACAATTTGTAATCACTATTTAAGCAAAGAAATCAGTAAAATTTTGAACCGAGCAAGTATTAGTTTGGAAGAGACAGCTTTACTTTCCACACAAAATGCATATCCTAGGGTAAACTTTCGTTTCGATAGGCGAAACGTTGAAAATTTTGTTTTCATAAGTATAGGACTTCTCTGGACTGGTCGGTCCAGACTGGAAGGTCGCTGTTTTAAGTAAAAATTGCAACAAACAGTAGTTGCTTGTAAGCGTACAGCAAGGTGATATTCATTCACGAAATTTGAAAACAAAGCGCAGTACTTTCAAGACATGTAGATTATATGATTTCTACAAATGTCTTTCTAGGAATCCCTCTGTTTCACATTAAACAGTATCTAAAATTTAATAATGCATCCCTAAATAGAATTGAGAATATTACTACCATTCAACAGTGAAGTTATTGCATTGCAAGTTTCTCAAATGATGTCCTGGCCAGTTTACGATAGTTTAGGCTGCTTCATATAATTAGATCTTTTAAAAATTTGATTAATAACGAGGCAAAGCAACTATAGCTTTTAAATCAAGTTAGTCGATTCAGGATTTCCTTTCGTTAACAAAGAGCGTACAATTAATTTCATTGTCATATAAAACCAATTTACTTACATTTGCCCAATCACTAGTGTCATCAAAAATTGAGCTAGCTCATTGATGTTTGGTATGCAGGATGGCATTGATATATAAGAGTACTGCACCTGCATTACTCAGCCAATCAGAGAAATAGGAATAACGTTGGTCCCAGTGGCGATGCTTGTGGAACGCCCTTTACAACAACTTTACCACCAGAAAGGTAATTGCCAACGCTAACATAACTTCTTTTCGTCAAAGGGTAACACGTGCACCACTTTAAATGCACGCCATTAATCGCACACCTCTCAAGTTTGTTGAGCAAAAGCAATCGAACACTTTAGAAAGATCTATTATCAGCGTTAACATATGGACAACTCTTGAAACTAAGAAGAACAATGTCAGTAGATTTACCTGGAGGAAAGCTGTGTTGATTCTCATCTAGCGATCAGAAACGATGGAAATAGGTTATTATTAATGTTAACTGCAGTTTCAAAGAGCTTAAAAAGGGCAAATAAGATAATTATATAGAACGATAGGACATTACTCTAGCTGTTTTTAATTCAATGGGAAAGATGTCAAATTCAAGTAAGAGGTTGATAACGAACACTAAAAATTCTAAAATAAAATGTGTTTTTCTTTTCAAGAAAAAGTCGACGTTTCGCCCACAATCATATGGATCTTCTTCAGGAGTGGGAGAGGCGAAAATCAACTACAATAATTGTTCACATGCTGAGTTACCGTACTCAACTTCTTCCAACTGAGTTAGTTTTACTTTTGGTGTGATTTACACGTTGAGTTACCGTGTTAGCTGTTGCCTACTTACTACCGTCCCCTCTCCTGAAGAAGGTCCATGTGATTATGGTAGAAACGTCGTTTTAGACAACTTCACGTTGTCTAAGCCCGGAACACGTTTTGTTTTAACTGGCTCTGGGCGTGAAAGCCTACGTTTTTCTACTATTAAAACTAAACGTGTTCCGCATTCAGACTATATCCAGGTTAACCCAAAACTTGACGTTTAGCACGGCACTGCAATTCAACTTGTAAACCATCGGGTTTACACGTTGCTGCGTTAACTGTAGCCTACCACATTTCTCTCTTCTGGAGAACCTCCAAATGACTACGTGCGAAACGCCGGATTTTCGTTTAACCATGGACCATCTGATCCGGAACAGCTTTAGTTTTAACTGACTCTATCCGTGGAAGACCGTGGGTGTTGACAGGAACGAAACTTTATGTTTCGGAGCCATTATGGACTATACGAATACATACTATTAATTAACTCTATTAGTCCTAACCCATTTTGGTACAACAAGTTTGATCTGTATAGTATTTTCCTATTTAATTAATTAAAGATACAACTAGAAACTATTTACGGATATGTAACGATGCACAATTGTGATTTTAATTACGAACCTTTAGTGTTAAATATTTTGTAAATTAACATACCAGAACCAGTTACTCATATAGATGACGTTCAGAAAATATGAAATGGAACAAAATGTATATATTCATTAATTGCTTCTATTTCGGCGCATATGCTTTATAAATTAGTAACTACCAACGTTATTATAATAAACGACTGTAGCGTAGCATAACAAATGTTTGTGAAGAAAATTAAAACTACATGCAGGTAATCGTATGTGAAGATCAAAAACACGCGCGCAGTGTTAATTATATTTTGAATTCTTTCGGTGCGTAACTAAAACAGGGATGCCTTAATAAGCGTTCAAGATATGGTCAGTTTAACGTTTGGCACAATTTATACTGGATGTTGTTGAGTTAGCTAGCTAGCATTTTTGTTACCGTCTCTCACTAAAAAGTACGAACGTTTCTCGTGTTTTTCTTGCGATATGCAGGAATAAGTTAAGAAAAGATTCTCGCTTTTTTACACCTATCGCATGGGTAAAAGATCATTCTTTCCTTGAGCAATATAAAGAAAAAATTTTTAAACAAAAATCGGGTACAACATAAAATTATATTCGAGTAATCAGGATTTTTGCTTTCTGCTATAAATTCTTATCCTTATCCTTTTGTCATTTCACACGTCGAATTGTGCGTCTTTGTCTTGCCCCATCCATCTTTTGCAAACCTTCCTATCCCTTGCCCTGTCCTTCGTGTCTTTCAATGTCTTCCATTTGTTTCTTCCCGTTTCCTCGATCTTGTTTATCCACTACTTCCTTGGTCTGCTTCTGCTCCTTGTGCTGTTTTCTCCGCATTCATTCTTACTAAATGGCCGTAGCAGTATAATCGTTGCTTTCTTATTTTATCCATTATTTGTATTTGTTTCGTTTTTCCTGTTATGTCTTCATTTCTAACTTTATTGCATTTTGTTCTCCCTTCTATTATTCTCAAATACTTTATTTTTGTTGCATTTATCTTGTCCTTTGTGCTTTTTCAGTATACCTCTTATTAATTCTCATTTATCTCTTAATTCTAAATGCTGTCTAAATGTATTTATTTGCAAGTTCTAGCTTTGTTGCTTTGGCCCTCTTTAGTTCGTTCATTGATTTGTTTATTTCAATTTTCATATTTTTTATTTCTCCCGTTCATCAACTAACATTTTGTTTTTAGCACTATAACATCGGCAAGTAGTCCTTATTGGTTCTACGTTTTTATATTCTAGCACTGTGACTAATTGGTCTCCTTTAGCCTTGATTCCGTTCACTAATTTGTCCGTTATTATTATAAAGTATAGTGTTTAGATTATCGTCTTGCGTTATAGCTTTATTCGTTCTAAATTCTCTTGGTCTTCGTCCTCCTATCTGTATCTTACATTTTGCTACTTCTTTTTCTATTTAATTATTATGATTCATCCCTTTCTTCAGCATTCCCTTTCATCTATCTAGCATAGCTTTTGAGATGTTTCTCGTCAAGATATGAACGTTTGTTTCAGATAGTGAAGTACACTTAGAAGACTTCTTGGTAAGTTAAATGATATAATAGTGAGCTGTCCCGCTCAGTTCCGTTTGATCTATTGAGGTAATGGGGACACGCGTGTTACGTTTCGTGCCTCAACGACAAGAGACCCTTTTGACTATTTTACCGTATTCTTCACATGTTTTAGTTTTAGAGGGTATAAGTAGCAAAAATAGAGACTTGTAACAAATTTTCTTTACGAACAGATTAGGGTTTTGCTCACATCATTCGATCATATGTAAATACGAACGGATTTGAATGCTTATGATTAAGTAATATCTTACGAAAGTTAAATGAAATTTTAGAGTAGCTAAAAGGAAAGTGTTTCGAAGTAACTAATATTGACAAACTTCTCTGCTTCGAAGAATACTTTATTTTTATTCGATATTCAAAAGATGCGGTCAAATAAAGAGAAAGGTATGAAGATGGAGGTAAATTAGTTTATTTTACCCGTTTTTACCCGAAAAACTGCTACAATACTTAAGCAGTCTGTAACATGGTTACTTAGTTAGTCTTTTCTTTCTTTAAAAAAACATACATACTTGAAGAATAGTTTAATAAAACGATTTAGCAAAGAGAAAGAGGTAATAAATGAAACTAACAAAATAATCAGTTTAGAAATAATTTGATAAATGAAAGAAAGGCACTACAATTTAAACTTTTTATTGCAAAACAACATATAACAATATATGTCATATTGTTCTAGGTGGTAGTAACTAAATATACTAAATTCCTCACATTAATTTGACCTTTTCGAGTTTCTCAGTTCAACGAAATCCTTTATTTAAGTTTATTTTAAAGTAATCATATCTCCTTCCCTATTATTTAAATGAAAGCAGCTGAAGTTTTAAAAAAATTAAATGTGCTGTTAACAGTATTGCACTTCCGCTGTCACCAAATTACTTATCCTAAACGCAATATTCCCGTATGATATCAAGAACTGTGAGGTAGCAAGGCATACAACACTGAAATATCGGAGTACTCACACAAGTGTAATTAATTAATCCAGGACAACTGTTTTTTTTTGTCTCCTGTTCCCTCTCTTTTTAGATAAAATAGCCATAAACGATCATATTCCACACACACTATGGTTACGAGGTGTTTTACGGCGGGAATATGTTACCACTGAATTTTATTTCCGCCAAAGTTTGTGGTAGCGTTAGAGAACCACCTGTTGTTTGATGTGCTCCGCCCGCAGAATGGGGAAGAGGGATGAATTTTTAACCGCTATCGTTCACGGTTCGGATTACGGAGAGTAAATGTTATTTGATTGTCTATCTATTGTATAAACTTATAAAAAATTTAGAGCGGATCTATATCTTTAGTGTTATATCCCATGCGAGGTTTTATGGAAATAGGAAAGAAACGTCATTATCGCGAAGTTACTTTAACGCGGTTTAGTATGTTTTAAGAGTTTCATCTACTGCAGCATTATTTCTGATTATTGCTAGAAAAAAAGAAATTGTTTGAAGATTAGATATTAAGCGAGAGAAAAACAGAAAAAATACTGTAACTATAAGTTTGTTAATAATAGCTAGAACTGGCTAACAAAAGCAAAGTCTTTAAAGTGGATTAACGCGCAGGAAGGATGAATAAAATTAAATCAATAAATTGGAAGCATATATAAAAAAAAAAAACAAAAATTATAAATTTGTAGATGTATCTTTCTCTCGTTTGATGTAATATTGATTATTGTTACTTCTTTCTTCAGTTAATCTAGTGGCCTATATAATATTTCAAATAAAAAGGTTTGTTTCAAATAAAAAAAGTAGGTGTCTCATCTATGTTCGCTTTTGATGATTATAACTATAAATTCGATACCTGAAAGAAAAAGAAAATACAGAGATTTAAAAAATTATGATGATATCAACTTGTCCAAAGGTTTGCGTTCAGAACCGTTATTCCTGTTCGTGTCTTCCATGTCTTCAAATTGCTTTACTGTGAAATTTAACTAAACCTATTTTTTTGTTGAATTGTTTTAGATATTTCAAACAAAATTTAGTGTTCCTAAACCAAGATACCTTAAAAATCACTTAATGCCAGAAAATTAAAGAATAGAATAAATTATTTTTCCAGCGTCGTTATTTTCATAGGCTAAGCGACAATTTTATAAGATAGATGTAGAATGCACCTTCTTCTTATTTAAATTTCATTTCTATTGGGACAAACATCTTTCTACCTGTTACCCTCTTTACTGAATAATGTAGTTGTCGATAATTTCATCACCGTATAACATGAAAAAGGATTTTCTTCTATTGCTAGCACCAAATTTCCTCACTATACTCAACACTTATTTTTAAACTCAATTTATTTCAAAAATGTTAATAATAGACTTTATCAAAATACCATTTTGTACAAGATGTTGATCATGTTTATAATACCACCTTGCAAAGTGATACATTCTGAGTCTAATATAACATTAACGCTAAAACGATAAAAAACAGGTTTCTTGAACTTGGTTATCAATGGATGAGTTTGGTTTGTAGATTAGTAAACAAATGCAAGTATAGTACAATAAGTGCCTGCATTAAGTAAGACAACATAGTTGTTATGCATTAATACATTTATTTCTCGATATGATTACCTTGCAACTCTATACACTTACTCCCACTTTTTGAAGCTATCCAAATAGTAGGATTTGCCGAACTCTGTAAAATAGGGTTTGCTTTGGAAACAACCTCCATTTAGCGTGAACCATTTTTCGCTGAGTCACTTTTTTATCTTAGAAAAGTGACTCAGCGTTAGAAAGAAGTCAAATGAGCGCTAAGTTCGTAAATCTGGTTGATGTGGCACCAATTTGTACCGTAGCTGGACTAATTTTGCTAATTTTAATTAATTGCAACTGCTGGTACGAGGGTCGGGCGTTATCATAAGAGTAGAGAATTCTTTTCTAGATTAGGTAGAGCCTTTTTCTCTTTGGTTCAGCAATGGTACAATAGATTAGCATACTCCCGTAATTGACCTTTACTTCCCCGAATAATCAGTCTTGTGAATTCCAAAAAGTCGTTACCATAATTTTTCCGGCTGATGGAATTATTTATTTTGTTTGGAGTACGTTCGCCGAGAAAAAGCATTTTTGCAAGATGAACTTTTTTGTACTCACTTTTCGTGAAAGATGTTTTGCACGCATTTATTGATAACTTTATTGATCAACGGATTGTATGATCGCGTCAATGGGATGACCTGGTTCTTCATTAAAGATGAGCGCTGACCAATTACTGACCGGTATTTTCTTTTCTCTAAGATTCCACAAATATGTAAATTTCCTTACTTTTAAGAGTTTCCAAAATAACTATATTCCATAAATCAATCGTACGGGGCGGTTGGTTTTCGCCTTTGGCATGGTTGACATCCTGAGTTACCGTGATCAACTGCATACCGCTCAGTTAGTTTCGCCTCAGGCGTGGTTGACACGTTGAGTTAGCGTGCTAACTGTTACCATTCTCCTGAAGAAGCCCCATACGATTGTGGGCCAAACGTCGAGTTTTTATTTTAACCAAAACGACATGACACAGTTCAAATATATTCGAGTATTGTCCATTTCTCATAACGGAGTTATGTGGCGATATCTGATAGCTTTATTACTCTTTACTGTTGGGGTATCGTCCTTTTAAAGGTTGATACAAAAGTATGCCTCCTTTTGTGACCATCCTAAACTTAAACATATTCTTCCGTCTGTAGCTCATAGTAACTACAAGGGAATGCTATTTAGTTTTCTGATAACTTTTTCCATATGGTTGCGTAATATTTATTTCTTATACGAGATGTCTTTTAAGTGTTCGCTTGTCGTTGCCGAGTCTATTTTTCTACTCCAATTAGTTTTCCCTTTCTTCTCTTACCGCTTAGCCCTGCGTTTATTATGTTCCACAATTTTTAAAAATCTTTATATCTTCATCTTTTTCAGATGAAGTTGCCTTTCTTAGCAGTTTTCATCATATACAGTTAGTTGTTCTGTACTTACTAAGATATCATGCCGTCGTTTTCGCTTTGTGAATGTTTTCTGTTTTTGTATAATTTATTTCTTTTTTGCTAAAATCTCGTCGTCTACCCAAAGTCTTCCTTTTTTTTTATACGATTTATCTTGCATAATTTTTTTATAGTAACCTTGACAGTGGATTAACAAGGTATTCTGACTATTTTGTCAAGAAATACACGCGAAAATCTGCAAATTTAATCGCTTTTACGTATACATCAACTCACCGTTAGCTCTACTTTCTCCAATATGGTTAGATCCTCCTGATCTTCTGTCAGGTTGATAAAGTGCTTCGAACAAACGGCACTAGATAGCGCTGCTAGCTGTTATCGCCCGCTTCAGAAAAACAATCGAATCTGTGTGTAACATACTGGATTTAATTCTCGCGTTTTACACCTGGGATTTGATGTTTTAATTGCTTAAGTAGATGAGCTCGTTACATATATCGCTTACAGCCTTTTCTGTTCAGGGTAGGTAAATTTGGATGCTGTTATACGACAACAGAACTATTTATTTTACAAGAAAAAGGACAATGGATTCTCAATGGCTCTTTCCAAGGTAAATTCGTTACTGAAGAGAGAAATTAGCTGAAGTAATTTTGACAGTTTCGAAGCACTTTATTGAAAAGAATGCAGCGACGTACACAAATTGTCAGCAATATAACCAAACCACACAAGAATATCGGCACGTTGATTAATTCGAAGCAACTGCTTCGAAGGCGCGTCAATCCTCTTCTTTGACCGAAGACCGAATTATGTGAAAGAGAACTCTAATTCCACATCGTCTTGTCTTCGGTTGAGGATGAAGATCGACCCATAGTCGAAGCAGCTGGCCCGGATTTATCAATTAAACTTACTTTCGCCCTGTTTAACATATTATTTCCTTTCTAACATTATTGAACATAATCAAATTGACAGTTACAGCCATAAAGTTATATTTTTCAAAATATACACCATGACCTGTTTTTAAATGTTTAGATAGACGTAAGCATGTTATCTTTGGAAATCTTCAGGAAATAAACAGGATTATCCCAAAAGCAGTTCCCATAAGTGATATTACAAGTTTCAGTTTTTATATGACATCAAGTTACTACTATTGTTAGAAGATGTTCATAATTTATTGTCACGGATCGCTTGAAATGCTCAAAACTTAGGTGAAATGCATCGATATCCTTGATATCATCTGTTGCAAGGAAGGATGACTCTGTATAATGGGGAATTTAAACTAGTATAAATGAATATATTTAATAAACCAGCTACTACCAACCACTATGTGTATACGCGTTTCGCTATATCACAACTCATCAGCACATCTATGTGGAAAGTAGCAGCTGTAATTCAAGTTCGCGTATATATACGATGTTCAAGCTAACTTGTTCTGATGAAAGTATCTAATTAAAGATACTTTCAACACGGTAATTGTCGGATTATTAGATACTCTCATCCGAACAGATTAATTTAAACTAATGTTCGTGTATTGGCGATTTCTATAAAGCCCACGCGTAGAATCTTTCTATTTTCGATTTTATATAATGTAAGCAAATCATTTGTCCTTCTTCTACATGTTTGTGTAATTGACATTAGTAATATTTAAGAATTTAAAATCTACGCAATAAGTCTTGATTGTATTCTTCCAATTCTGTCTGGTTTATATAAATGGGTTACATAGCGACCACATAGAATGAAGAAGAGAATAGAAACTCACCCTTTCAATTATAAGTACAAAGGTGCACTGTCGATGCTTATATTTTTTGAACACTTGAACATTCGTCAAAGTAAAAAGAAACGGTAAAAATGGAATATGCCGGAACATGTATCAACTACTTGCCACATTTTAACAATGTGTGGCAATTCTTATTATCATTAGATGCTTTTAACCGTAGTTCTTTTGAACTAAATGAGAATGTTTTCCATTATGTCTTGGTTTGTTCAAATAAATCCTTTTATCCATCTATCCGTCATTCCATCAACTGTACTAACTTTATCTTCGCAATATATGCTTTAACTCGACAGATTCGTGATAATTAATAAAATATTATTGCCCGCTCAATATTACACTGTTTAAAAATATACAATGATGACCGCCCAGAAAGCCAAACCTGCAGTTATAACCGAAACACCAGCAATAATGATCATAACATTAATCTCGAACGAGCTATAAAGAACAGAAATTTATAGTTTAATTTTCATTTTCCTTTATACGTGCTTGTATTTCGCGTATTTAAGATGCACGCAATTTCTAATTAAGACATCGCCAACGCCGTTGGCCGAGAAAAAATAAGCCGTTCGTATTACGTTAATCATAGCCGACGTTCATTCCTCTCCTGAACGTTGCTAATTACTTTGAATATTACTTTTATTATGCAGCGGCTGCGAGTGCAAAAATAATGATTGTGTATCTTTGCCGTAGGACCTACTACGCATTTCTTCGAGGAGCTAACAACCTGAGATAACTGGGTCCGCTTATATGTTAGAGACTTGTTATATATTTTTGAAGAAAATGTTAGGTATAACTACAAATATCTGTTTTACTTTTAATGTTAGATTATACAAAAACTTTACCATCAAAAAGGTTCGTATCATCACATTTTGCGAACACGGAAGACTCAAAATTAGTGCTCTCTCAACAATCTAAGTGAGTAATTACATGAAATGAGGAAATATAATGCAATAACAACAATAAAAACAGATATGACACTTAAAATACAAAGGAAACGTGTGCTAGTGAGTAAATTTTAATAATTGTACAATACGCAGACGGTAAATACCCACAATACGAACGTCAGAGTAACCTGGTGAAACCCCCAAACATTCGTCCCGGAGATAAATTGTGCATATTTATTCTTATCTTAAGCTGGTTACAGAGATGCTAGTACCATAATGTTACATAATCACGTTTACATATTTCGCAACATTGTAAAAGAATACGTCCTTAAAAGTTGAAGTCTATGCACATTGCAGCTAGGCGCCCAGGACATTGGTACGTTGCTGACAAAAATTTGATAACAAAAGGTCGCATAATTGTTATGTATTTCCTAAAATACATAATAATAATAATAGATTTTGAAAATAGCCTTTTCGTGAGACGTTGTTCCGTGCATAACGCATTCGTGCTTTCGTCGCTGAAAGTAAAGCAACTACGCGGTTGCTTTAGTTTGTGAATGTGTGAATCCACATTACGTTGTCTTATCCTATTGGACAGATGTAGACCTTTTCGCACTCCCCGCAAGATACAAGGTGAACCACGTTGCAATTAAACATCACCGAAGGTGTTGTTTTTCCCTTTACAAAAAAAATATGCAACGGTTCTGCCCGCGTCGGATGCTGAATTACACCCGGGCTTCATTGCAAAATAAATTAAATTGTAACAAAATAACTACTTACTTTTAAAATTATTATTTACAACACTTGGTAAGACTCCTTTAATTAATTTAGCTCTTTAGCTTATCAAGTTGTGTGGTTCTCGAGTAATTAGTAGTTATGCACCAACAAATAAACGAGATGGTCTTAAAACCAACAGTGTTTTATTACAAAAAATAATGAGAAAATTGAAATAATGAGAAAAATGGAACCCCCGAAACTGTATAGTAACGAAATCTATCATTTAATTAACTAAAGAACCATAGGGCAACAAACAATGAATATATAACGAAAAACTATTTGGGCAACTTAACTCGATGGGTACCGTCATTAATTCTGGAGTTTGGTGGTAACTACGACCCTGGCTTCCACTTCGTCTCTTCCGTCCAACAATATTCTCACACACTTGAACCACTATCAGAGCTATGGTTCACGCCACTTCGTCGAGGAGCAACTACTTTGCGTATGTTAATACTATGATGCAATACCACGCAATTTTTTTACCAGAGATCGCTAGTATATGTTATGTTCAAAAGGTAAAGAGGATTAACACATCCGGCCGCCATGGCCACTATCAGAAGACCTTTCTATTATTTTACAAGACTCGGTATAACACTATTTACATCTCAACAATTGCACTTATTATACCACATCGATCACAATTCGCGCAAAATAGCATTGAGAGAAGAAATCAATACTTTTCTTGAGATAGGCGCTCTGATTCTAACATTTGAAATATTAAGAAAATATGCACTCAACCAACAGGGGTGAACTAAAAAGCAATACACATCTAAAATAAATACAATCAATGAAATAAATAGATAAATTTAATGTTGTTATATGAAAGTAGATAAATACAAATTAAAACAATGCTTAAGATGGGCGTTCCTTTCGGGAAAATTTTTAAATAGGTGTGAACTTTTTTGACTAAGGTTGTTATGACTAAGGTTGTTGTATGAAAGGAAATTAAAAAAATATCAGTTGTTCTAGGGGTATTGTCAGTTGATTTAGACAGTTGTTAGTTAGTTAAATAGCACTGTTAGACAGTTAAATAGCAATTTGTACAATCACTAACAATAAGTTAAACAGATTATCTCTCACGAAAGCTCAGACTGTAAAAAGGAAATCTCTTTAATTTCTTCGTTTTAAAAAATAACCCGTCCATGATACAAGATCCTAGCGAAGTAATTCAAAATGTTTGTAACATGCCAACATACAAATTCAACCGTTGGGTGTAGCTAACCATATAGAATGATTCAAAAGGAACATGGCTCTCTCGATTAAGATTTCTTATGATCGCTTTTACATTGAGAAACTAAAAATGTAAGAATATACAAGTATCCAATTGTGATAACAAAGTAAGTACCTAGTTCTTTTCTTATTTATCACCTTGTATACACGCAAATAGCTTTAATTAGTATTCTATAACATCCCTTTATGCTATCACTTTCTATCATGTACAGACTAACGGCAATTTTACATTTTCTAACCTGGTTGTTATATTATATTTATTCAAATATGTTATGTTAATAATATGTTTGGATAAATATAGTATATAGTATTATATATTATATTTATATCCAAAGCCATATTTAAAGAACGAAGTTCACTAACTTACTTAACATGGTGTTTTCGAAATTCGAAATATTTTTTTTACTAAAAATCGCAAGGATCTCAATAATTCAAAACAAAGTAATATGATTGGAGATAAAGACAACTTTTTTGCCAAGTGGTTGTTATTATTTGGTTTATTTGTAAAGTTAGCAAACGCCACTAGAAATTGCTGTAAGAACTATTAAGTCATTATGAACTCGCGCTGTTCCTTAGTTGGAACTTTATTGGCCGGATATTCAATACCCGAAAACCGGATTTACAGCGATTATAGTTTTAAAGTTTTTTATATTTTACTGGCGTGTTAATGTATTTTCTCTTTTAAACTATTGATTAACTTAAAACAAGGGGCATGTATGGAAATACTGCTAGTAGTTTTAACGCTAAAACCATTTTCTAGACATACTCGAGATGTAAGTAACGAACAAGATGAGATTAATTAGACTACTTTAGCATTATTGATTGCATGTTAATGTTTCCTGTCCGCTAATTAGATATATTAGACGCAGAAACAGGTTTTTCATTTGCATGCTTTAGTAAATACACCGAAAGCTGATGCGGTTATTATGCGGTTGCATTGTGCAGTTTGCTGCAAAATCTACATTATGCAAACTCGCTTTGTTGATTGCATTTTATTTTGTTTTGTCTTCATTTAGCGAATAACTTTTACGAATCTTGTTTTATCCTACAGAATGGAGCGATGAGATGGTTCCTTACGACAAATATATGCTTCTACGTGCCAAGGAAGTTGAATGCTTCGGTTTAAACGATGTATGGACAGTGTTAAATGTTATCTATCCGTTATTGGTACTTTTTATTACCAATAACGGATGGACCGAAGTAATTTGTAAATTAGTGAATCGGTGAATATTCATGGATTCTTTTTTTTTGCTTTACGGCAACAACAATAAAAAATTGTTTAATTTTGGTTTAAGATAGTTATGACGGGTTGCTTAATGTATATTTGAGTGGTTACCAACGTTTAAGTGCAATCTCTAATAGCATAGTTGGTTGGTTGACGGTGAACCTTCAGATCTTCAGTTGGTACAACATCTCATGATCGACGCAATGTAATCGTGTGCAATGACGGTTAGCCACAGCCAATAGGGCATCAGTGAATTATATAAAAGTAATGGTATGCCTCTGATGCCACCAATTGCCACTAGGTCAGCAAAATCAGTTAAGTGTAGGTCGACAATTGAGAATGATAATTAAACTGTGCGTTTCAGTATTGCATTTGTGTGACAAAGCAAGTCGATGTTGAACAAATTCACTGTTGGTTGAACATTAGTTGCCAAGCGTTGCAAACATTGTTACGCGCAAATTTCTTTTTTTTGCAGCCACCCTATATTTTGTTTATCTTACGAACTTTCCTCCGATGCATACTTTATAGTTAGGCAACTCCTTTCGCACAGTTCGAATTATCTTCATTAAAATTCTATTTGATTGGATTTCGCCTTATTTACAGCTTCGATACATGAGCTTTTCTTTTTTCTGCGGAAATTTTCGTCCTACGGTCTTTTGTAGGGCGTACTTATGGAGAGCGCATTTTATCCAAGACCCATCCTAGTGTACTATTGGAGGGCGTATTTTATCCAGGGCTCGTCTCAATGAACTTTTGGAGGGTGCATTTTATCCAAGACCCGAATTATTGTTCTTTTGAGGGCCTAGTTTGGTCCAACAACCGAGTACCGAATTCAGAGCACGTCTGTCGTCGTCCTTACAGCAGTAGTAAGAGCGTAGACATAGAGCAAAACATAATATTTTTTTACTTTCTTTATCGGAAATCTATCTTCCACCTGTAGTTTCTAGTATTTATTTTCGTTTTTGATCTTTCTTTTCCTTATATTTTATATTTAAGTTAAGGAAACTTAAAACGTTCGCTTTTCTTTATTTTATTTAATTTAGTGTCAATCAGTAACTTAAGAAAAAAGTTCTATATTTATAAAGTCTGTAAACGTACAACATCTCCAGGAACCAAATTTATATCTTATGCTCTCAAAAGAATGGGACACACTTAAGGAAATTTATTCACACATTTCTTCCTTTATAATTTTTTTTTTTACGTATAATTAAACCAATTCTAATTTTTCTTTTTTTAAATTATTGAAGTATTTCTTTCTTCATTTGTCGAAAGTTTTGAATTTTAAATTTTTGCTGGAAGAGAATCTCGGTTGCCCACAACCTGGGCCTACGAAGGACATTGGTGATCCGAGTGAGAGGCGCCTTCCTGGTTAGGTGGCTGCTGCCGCAGGAACCAGAATCTTTTTTATATACCGCGACCTACGACCACCTCCGACTGAGCAAAACGGCCACGAATGTCCTTTAATTTTCAACATCACCAGAAGGGCGTGAAAGTTAAACGATAAGTATTTTCGGAACTTCTGTTTTCCCTCTCGTCCCCGATCCTTCGCTAACTATCTCTGCTAATAGGGATAGTATACCTTTTGCTAACTTAATCTATTGTATACATCACATGTAAATAACGAGTTAGCTTTAGGAGTAAAGCATCTTATTACGCAATCAATTAAGATGATAAGAAGTATAGGATTACGTTAAAAAAAAATCTACAGCATGTAGTTATGGATGGGATGAACACCAATTGACTAAGTTTGAATTGTTATCAGATACCGAGACACCTTACACATCTCCAGATGTTGGGACAATAACGCTGAATGATTGTAATTGCGCAATTGCAGCAGATTCGACGAAGGGTCAGTCGGATCAAAGGATATGCAAACAGTCAAAAATATTGTTGCAAATGCGTTAACAGTTTCCCAAGAATTTATCGGGTATGCGTGTGCTTCTTTTCCTATTTCCCGAAGAGAACCGAGGTGAGAAATCTGAGCTAATCTTATTAAAAAAGTTGAAAAGTGCGCATAATGGAACTGATTAATAGAGAGGACAAAGGTGGACGAAATCATTACTTTTTTGCAGAGACTAGACAGACTCGTGTTTTGTCGACTCTCGATGACACCAGTAGACAACGCGTATCTATTCTCATGAGGCGAATAGATCAGTCACTGCAAAAAAGGAATAATTCCACGTGCCTTTGTCATCTCTACTGATCAATCGCAAGATTGATGTTGAATTAATCTGACTTAGAGTCCAATTACAAGTTAGAAGATGATTGCAAAGTATAATATATAAAACTTGGCCGTTAAAGAGACGGCGCAAAAATCTGAAATTACCTCACAAACGAAAAAGACGAACAGGTATAGGAAATATCAGTCGATGTTAATATTAATTGAAGAGAGACGTCTAAAATCGCCGTAATATATAGCGTTCCACTTAAAAAAACTAAACTTGTGTCACGCGCAAACATCCTGTATACTTTTTGCTGCGTAGTAATATTTTTCTTCGCGAAGGGAGTTAGTACAAATGAAAATTCTTACTTATCCAAAAAAAAATAATAAAGATTGTGAAGCGATTGATTAGACACGTAAAAGAACTAATCACTATTCTTAGGCTAAGTTGGTCCTATATAATTTTATTTGGAAGATCTATAATTGCAAGTCTATAAGTTAAGCATCGGTATTTAATGCTGCATTGAATGGAATATAGTCCTGGTTAAGCAACCCGTAAAAATATAACTACATGAGACAATTCAACTTTTCTCCGAGTATTTGCTTCGTTAATCGTCCCTAATTAAAGTAACAAACTTAAAACCGATTTCTACTTCATTATTTTATACGTGGCATATACTTGCAAGACGTTTTGTATATAAGGAACGTAAATGGCTTAGTAAATGGCTTATTAAACAATGCAATTCTGCAAGGCGGAGACAGCGAACCGCGGAAACGAGCATCTCGACAATATCTAATTTTCTTACTGAAAGAATCTTTTCGTTTATTCATTATATGCACTTGACGTACCAAAGCAAGTCGTATCATATTACCAGATACTGCGCTAATCTGATTCTAATCGACAAGAACTTCTATTTCCAATGCGGACTTGCTATACACATCGGAACGGTTTTGCTCTTATACATAAATAATGGAACACGCCACGATGCTAAAAACTTCCAACCTGCATTAACATAAAATAATAAATATTCCACGAAGTAACGGTAGAGAGAACATAAACTATTTCATTCACTTCTTTCACATAAGCTCCCGTGACAACTGCCATAGTTTATTAAAATAATTGTACTCTTAGATGCGGTGTCATAGTACGAAAATATAATGCATTTGCTACTATATTTAACTCTTTATGTTTATATTACGAAAATGCATACGTATTTATGATACACATCCATACTCGTATATGTTACCTGTATACATGTGCGCATTGCCGTTTACTTTTAATATCAAGAATTTCGTAGAGCTCTCATTCGCATGGAATTACGTGGAAAATCTTGCAGTGTCTATGGATGGTTTTCCTTTTAGAAAAGTCCATAGCAAAAAATCTAGAATAGTGAAATCGAAGAATCTGTGCGCCCAAGGAATATCAGCGAACCAAATACATTCATTGTTTAGCGTACTATACGTATTGTTGCTCCAGCTTATTGAAGTAATGAGTCAATTGTCCCCAGTTCAAGGGACTTCAGGGTAAGAGAGCTTGCAGCATTATCGCATATAGATCTGAATTAAAGGAGGATAGACACTCCTCACCAAATGCTCATTTTACTACCAAACAATAAGTTCTAGTGAAATTGAAAATTTTGAAATAGCCATATTAGGCGATAAGAAATTTGTGAAACATCCCTTCCACACCACGCCGAAAGGTATTAGTAAACACAAGGGAAGTAATGGAGTACTTCCTAATGAATGGGAAAATATTCAAGAAGGTGACTAAGTTTAACTCCACTCACAGTGGATAATGATAGTCAGTTGTTCAGAAGTTTTTATTAGAGTGGTAATATTTCGGTATAATTTGATAACAACATCAGAGTTGATATACAAGATACTAATCATCTATCAAAGATAATGGAACACGTGCTAAGTTATTGCACGTTATGAATCTGCAGTAAATAACTTTATGTATTGAAAAAGAAGAATAATATATATATTTTCTCTTTTACTATTGCCAAATTGTAAAATATTGTCAGTAATAAAATATTGAAATATTAAAACTATTAAATCTGAAACATGAAGTATGTAAAACGAGAAAGCTTCAACAATATTGAGAAATGTTGCGTAATAGTTGGTCCACTAAATAGCGAATGACATAGAGTGACAATAGAGAGGAACTGGAAGTAAAACACCCGATAAGGTCGTTGGTGTTCGCGCAGCATTGAGTTGGCGGGTCCTACTTGGAAACTCAATTTTAAAATAAAAGTTAGGGTGCAACAGTTTTAAATACTGAAGGTAAATTGAAAATCATTTAACTAGACTGAAAATTTCTTCACTGAGTAAGAATGTTTAAACAGTTGATAAGCTATCATCGAAATCTCTGCAACTAACGGTATGATTGCGAGATTTAATGCAACACGTTTCTAAGAAGGCCCTTTTTTGGTTTTGATTTTCTACGGCAAAGATCTTGGCTTGATCAAAATCCATTCTCTGGGCATGTTCTGATCTATCGTTGATATCTTGTTGACGTTGGTTTAGTCTAGAGCTGCGTTTATGGGAGGACATTCCAATACAATTAAGGGTGGGTGTGGGGTCTCTTAAATAGCTGAATAGGGATTGTATCTTATATTTATCAATAATTGCTATTTCATTACTCAAACACTTAAAAAATTTAATTATTTTGGACGCTAAAGCTTTAATAAATTGTATACTGCAGTATTTACTATCGGCTGCGCCCGCTCTCTGGTGATCCACCTGTCTACATCTTAAGAATTTCACAGCGATAGCCGTTCTTTAGAAAGTCTATAACGTAGTTTTAATGTATCTTGGCGAAAGTCTGGATAAACGATGTTGAGAATACGTCTCTTTAGACCTCTGACGGTGTTTATTTCGTGTGTTGTGGGGTAACTGGAAAGGTAGTGAAGACATTTCGTGGAGCTGGTGGGATTTCGTTAAGTTAATTACATTATCAAAGCTCCTGGTGATTTTTATATTTAGTAAGAAAAAGCAGCCATTCCATCATATGAACGACTAACTATCATTGTTTGCTTCCTGGAGTTATCGATGGATAATCCGAAAGATAAATCGGGTGTGAAGAGAAAGTCGGAAATGTATAAAATTGCATGTACCGAGCGAATCGCAAGGAACGATAAAAACCGGATTCGATAAGCAAATCAGGCACTACAGATATAGAAGAATAGAATTCTCAATTATAGCACAACAGTGTTATTTATTATAATCAAATAGTTTGTATAGTTCGATAATAACTTATTTTTATATCGTCTAAGTACATCGTGCGTAACACGGATATAATTCCCTTAAGACTATGAAGTTCCATTGTTACGCTCCGCATATTCCATTCATAAGTTTGATGAAACAACGTGTACGTGTGTAACAAATCAGTTCGTTCTTCACTGAACTACTTGACAAGTTACTTCACGGTATTAATTACCTAACATAAATATAACACATGTAAAGCTACGAATAAATTTACATATGCTTCTCGCGTCGAATGGGAACCGGCCGGCGCGCGTAGAGAGAAATGTGTGGAAATCGTCTAAACTGTAAGACATAAATTATTCGCACTTTGCTTCATGCCGTACGCATTTTACGCTCTTTCCACCGCGCTCGGTGCGATGTGGCGGCGTCGGCGAACACGGCGAAAAGATCCTTCGTCGTTGTTGTTGTAGTCTTTACCGTTTCGGTTGCGTATGTGTGCTAGTTTCCTGCCTATATACGATTTCCACCCACTTCGTTCCACATTTCCCAACTTAAGTGTTTCCATTTGCCGTATAATTGTTTGACGTAATTTATTGCTTTTGTTTGTTTCTTCCAAAAAGCCGGGCGCGTATAACGTGCGCGTATTACTAACTTTTAACTAAACGAATGCAAAACGGAGCAAAGCCTAACGTAACACGCAGCGACGATAGCTTTACGTACAGCTTGGGGTAAAATTAAGCTTCGAGAAAATAATTTTCCTCCTTAGTGCAATTATATAAAGTCCAATTTAAAGAATTTCGATCACCTTAATATTAGTAAATATCGCATTCGTTAACCTTGTTAAAGTGGCTTAAAATACAATTACCTTCATGTATGTCTAGAATCGAATTTTTAACAAATTCTTCAATAAATAATTATTTTATTATGTTGAATAGTTTATATGGTCGTGATGTACCTTGACTTTTATTTCTATTGCTCTTAATATGCAGCAGTCATTTTTTGCATGGTAGCTTGAAGGTTGTTCAACTTCTTTAATTAATAAATACGAATGTTGATACACATCTGAGTCACAGAATAGGACGTCCACTTAACGCGTGAACCGAAGATAATTTCCTTTTCAGGACAATTTACTGAAAAGGAAAAAAAATATTCAAAGGCAAACGCTGGACGACATAAAATTATATTCAGCAATACAAGGTGTCCGGTTTTCGCCGTGGCGATACAAGTTTAGTTTTCTTTAATGGAACATCCTATATACGACTACAATTTTAAACACCTTTCTTTAATTCATGGCAACTTTGAGATAATTGATAGGATTTGAGATTTCCGCGAAATGTCGCTGTTTCTTAAACGGTCGATATCTTAAAGGGCTTAAGAGCAAGTACACGTGATGGTTCAAATTGTGTTTGATTAAATATTTTAAGGATTCTCTGCTGCAACATCGACGATGTTTTTATATCAACCAGACTCTACATGGTCATTGATATTGTTGGCAAGTTTCATTTATATTTTTTCAATTTTTTAATGGTATAGTAAATTAAATACCAAGCTTTGTAAGTACGTTTGAAATATGGTAAGGCTATATTTTGCCAAAGATATTCTTTAAAGCATCACGTGAACGTGATTTTTTTGATATAATTTCATCATCTGCTCGAAGTAACCATCATTTTTCTAATATTCTCCAATAAGTTAACCACACACCAGTTAATAAATAACGAAAATAAGTACACACATGTTGATTAGAGTTCGATATAAAAGGAACAGACTTATTTATGATCACACGCTAAGTATTTTTAGCACTAGGAAATATAATAAAAACATACTCAGAGTTGTTTAAAAGAACTTACAATTTAGCTAAAGAGACAGATTTATTAAAAAATTACCTGAATTAATTTCTTAAGGCTTACCGTGTATATTAGACAAAATGGTACTCCTGAAATTTTAGTAAAAGAACATATATGCGAGAGATTATGGTTAATCCTAGACTAGATAGCGTGTGCAATTTTTCAACATTATATGCAAACTAGAAGTGTAAATATTAAAAAAGATGGAATTGAACGTTGTTCTCTGAGGAGCTTAATATGCTACTGTTATAGGAGCCGAGGTATTGCTATTGAAAATCGGTCGATGCGTTCTATCCTTCAAGTAAGCCTAAAAAGATTTAGCCGTGGAGTTACATACGCAACTGTAACCTAACATTGAGAGCAAAGAGGACTGATCTAGTCAAGCTACACTAACGCTGTTACATTTCCGATGTCAAATTACACAGTAATGCTTATGAGTATAGTGACATAGGTATTACCAGGTATTCTTCAAAAGTTTCACCATTACGAATTAAGCACAGATTAGCTCTGCGTTATGAAATGGAGCGCCATTCTGCTGAAATATGAGGTTCGTCCGTTCCTGAAGTGGCGTATCATCCAAAATCTCATCCACCGTACCTATAAAGATACTTTCAAGGATATGAAAAAATATCTTATTTTCAAAAATTCATCAACAAATATTAAAACTAAATTTATATTAAAAAAAAGAACATCATGCACAGTTAGAGATCTCGCGCCTACTTACTGACTACTTTATCGGTTTTACCTTTCATTGTTTACAATTCAAATTTCTTTTCCTTAAGATAGTAATTCACTGTCTTAATATATAATATTTAAATCTTAACTTGGCCGCAGCTACTTGATGCCCTTTGATTGTAGATGTCATAGCTTGTAATTACTTCGAAGTAATGAATTTCGCTTTCTTCGTTATCGTAGCGATTTTTCCGTCTTTTAGATGCATTTTCTTTGAATCTGAACCTCTGCTCCAACAGCCGTAAATACGTTCTTTCTGGAATTTCCCCTTCCTATTTTTTACATTTTTATTGCGCCAAAATATATAACATATTCACCTTTTCTTTATGAGGCAGTCGATCTGTAACATTTTAATGCGAAAAATCAAGCAGATATGACAGAAAATATGAGTATTAATGTGAATAGAGGCAATTCTAGAAAACGTAACTAATCTTCTCTTCGAATATTATACACTCTAAGGTTATCTGAATGAAGTAAGTACATTTGGAAAAACTAACATGTTTGACAAATGCGAAATAGCCTTGTGCTTTCTTAGTCAGACGTATTCCTTCTAAGAAACTGAAATAATTATTGCAATTCATCCTTTGTTAAAAAATAGACGAAGAAAACTCGAAACGGAGGAGCATTTAGTTCGCTGCGAATTTCTTTTTCATCAGCAGTCCGTCTCTTCGTCTAGAATTTTAAATAATTAGGCACACGCAGCAGCAGTTAATTAAACCGAAAATTATATTTACGACGTTCTCGCATCGAAAAGGTAAACACGCCGGCGACTGTGAATAAGAAGAAAACGAAGAGTAAGCAACGACGACGCAGGCGAGTTTTCATGCAAAGCTTTGCAAACATACACGTACTAGCTGGCATACACGCCCCGACGGAACAGAAGAATTGAGGAAAAGAGAAGTGCGGAGTAGAGGAAAAACGCCGCTTCTCCCGCGCCCGACTTACGATTCACATCTACAGATGCAGTAAACGGTAAAAGTAATGCCAACTCATTGCTTTATCTCACAAGTTCAACAATTAATATACGGAAGAATTCGAGGAAACGGTAATAAAGACTTACCATTCAAAACCGAAAATATGTGCAAGATTCGTTGCCGATACATTTCTCATCTAAGCAGATGAAAAGATGTTGTTTTTGCAACATAAAAATAATTAAATTAAGCATAGAATTGCACGAATAACAAAATACATTTCGTAGGTGTCTTGGTAAATTAATCAATCAAAAAGCAAATCGATCAATGGTACGCTCAAACCTAAAGTTTCCAAGAAGCCAACGAATACAGATAATACCTGTATTTCAATTCTAACCACCCACATAACGTCAACGTGCACGTAGGGAAAGGAGATGCCGATATGATAGAGCCAAAGAAATTTGTTCGGAAGAACGGTACAGGAAAGAAGAAGAGAAAAAACCTAACAAATGTCTTAGGTCGAAATAAATATCCTAAACACACACTGTACAGTAGAAGACTTAACACTAATTGTAAGACAACCTGACGCAGTATACACCGCAGTCATTCGTCAGAATCCCAATAAGTACTGGGATAGAACTGCTAGAAGGACAACCAGATACCACCAGATCTATATTAACATATACCAAACCGAACAGTGTGAACCCAAGAACTATAAACTATCTTTAGAAGATTTTTTATGAATTTGGACATAGGAGAAACTAATAGGGCCCTTCACTTGAGAATAAAGGAACACGTGCACGCGATACGCTAAGAACAAAAGCTCGTCAAACTTAGCACAACAAGTTTAGGAAGAAGATCACATGCACGGCGGGAGAATGTTTTCTGCAGCGCCAGATTCCTTAAATTCAGCAAACGCAACAATAATAACTCAAATACTATTAAGTATTTCTTAAAGTTTTCAGCAGTAGATTAAATTAGATGTTTTTCTTTTTTTTACAATTAGTTATCTTCTATATTGATGAAAATTGAATTGCAGAGAAGAAATCTAAATGCAATATACAAGATATTCCATTAAAAGGAAGTTTGTTTATGTTTACTTGAACATATTTTGTTCTGTCCATGTATTCACGCTGATTGTGCAATAAATCATTATTATTATTATTATTATTATTTGATGTTATGTTAATGACATATATCGTAACAACGCCCCGCAATAAACTTTAATAAAATGATTTTGAGTCGTTAATATTTCTGTATGTATATACGTACCTCCGGCGATGCCACCAATTCTCCTAGGGCTAGTTACGATGTTAATGTTGTAATATAACGATATTCGCAATGCAAGGTTAATCAGAGTGTTTGTAACTTTTCAGTCGATTTTACATCGAATTTCTCCATATTCTTGTGTCGTAAATCTCGATAGCTGAATTTTTCGAAGCTTCAAAATACTTCGCGGTAGAACTTCAATTATGAGCTGCAGCGCTAAAGCTTATTACCCAGACAGACGTAAAATTTCCGAAGCTCGATTCGGCATGGTTTTTATTAACCTTGAGAACCACTAACAGTAGTTGTGGAAACGGAGATTGCATATTAACTGGCTGCCTCAATAAAATGGTCGGATGGTGCGTAAATTGAGTTTTATATTCGATAATCTCGGTACACAGGTAGATAAACTTAATCATTTTATGAACGTCAGAGTCATACCAACATCCTAACAATTTAACTGCATTAAGTATCTATTTACTGATACGGTTGTGGGCTACTCCGAGCAGAGCTCCTACTTCTCCATTTTCAACGGGAAATGTAGTTCCAGATGTACTCTGGAAATTAGCTTCTTAAATTAAATGTTGTGTTATGGGTTTACGTATTTTACGGTATTTTACCTTAATCGATTATTTAATTTTGTCTAAATAGAACGGTTTTAGCATTCGTTATGAAGGGAAAATGATTATAAGCAAGAGCGCATTTTTATTACAATTACATTCAGATTAAAAATTCTGAAATTTCAAGGTAGTAGACCACTCAATCTAAAAAATATGTATATTGTATTCTCTTAGTACTACGATGGTATGAGAAGTACCCGTTCTTGGCGACAAATGCTGCATCAAAAGCTGCTAAAGCCTGTCAAAATTTCGAGATTTATCAAGTAGTGTTGCTTTGAGAACTGTTGAAAGCGAACAAGTTTATGTATTTGTGGAATTATGTGAAGGAAGAACTTCGGTAAGTAACATCTTAATTTGGACGGGAAAACGAGTACAGAAATCAAAGGGAAATTAGATGGAAATCGGATATTGATTTAATGAATTTAATCGTGGCCGAACGTCCGTCTTTAATGAGGAGCGGGCGCGTCGTCCCAGTCATTGAGGTAACTACCGATAACGTAATAAGTAAACTTCATATCATGTTAGCACACCGCCCGGTGAAAAGATTGCTAATGTGGTAAGCATTTCAATTGAATGTGTGTAAAGTATTCTTCGCGATAAATTGGGTATGAGAAACGGAATCACGCGAGTTTTTGCAGCGTTGTGTGAATGTATATGTCAAATGTGCGGATATGTTTCAAAGATGGTGAAATCGGTTTCAACAAGTATGAATACTATTCCTTGGAATTCACAAAACATAATCTTTGATGATTATTTGGCGCGTTTATTCTTTTTATTTAAATTTTCCGGTTATCATTATATCATTCTCTTTCTGTTTTATTTGTTTTTCCGTTTTCATTTTAAATAATATTAAAAAAAATCTTTTCAGCAATCAGCCGTGTCTATAGACTAATTCTGGTTGAACATTTTAGAAATATTCAACGTGCAAAAACAGGAAGGTTACGGTATAGATAACAAAAAAGATACGGTTCATAACAATATGGCGACAATTTCGTTTAGAAAATGTCATCATTTCTTGCCTTGATGATGAGAAAATTCATCATTTTCTGATCATCAAGTCCCACAAACTGACCAATGAAAGACGCATAGGTAGACCATCTCAAATGCACAAACTTGCTCTGAGAGAAGCGGTTGAGGACAACTCCAAAAAGTGTTCCTGGAATTGTTAACAAGAATTGATCCTTCAAAATCCACAATTATCTGAAGAAAATGAGTTTCACTGAAAAAAAAACCTTGAATGGATTCGTATGATTTAACTGATGCACAAATTAAACGCAGAATGGAGATTTGCCAAGAACTGAGACAAATCAGCGGTGTGGTATCGATATCATATTGAAACATTGGACGAAATTTGGGCACATGTTCTACAAAATAATGGGTAGTATTTCAGTGTTTTTTGCTTTTTGGTTTTCTTAATTAAAGCGTTACGCGCAAAGAGGAAAATTAATGTGTATAAGCTTACAGAGATCGATTATAACCGATGATTAAAATATGGAGAAACCACGGCGGTGATGATTAATGCAATCGATTTTTAAAGGAAAGCATTTGCTTTGATTGTAATTGATGGCGCTAGAACTCAAACGCACGACGAGAGTTAAGAACAGGCCCTTCTACCAGCGGGCCATCAAGCCTAATACATAAAACTTTTGGCAATATGAACAAATATTGCAATTGTTTTATTAAATTAATTACATTTACTTGTAATTACATAATATGTACATGTTTTTATTGAGGAGGTTGTCGCAGAAAATAATAAATTCTATACAATATATATAAGATAAGTGCTTGGTAAATAAAGAAATTCGACAAATGAGTATGTCTTCCACTTATAACAATTGATCCTGAGATCTTAATTTAAAACGGAACCTCCCCAATTTGCTACAAATCGTAACAAATATACAGATTAAACGTTTTAAAATCTCGTATGCGCAAAAGCGCACGTCAAGAAACACCTCAGAGATATTTGCATAACACAGCCTCAATTTGTTTATTGCGATAAGTTTTCTTAATTATTGTGTCCGATAATTAACGGAATTATATAAATCACGTACTCGTTGCATGAACATTGCTGCCAACCATAGCACTTACAAGATCATTATCGCTTACGTTATTAAGTTTGTTTATTAGATGACTTAATGACTCGTTAACGCTTGTAATTTATAAACACGATTAAACTATTGTAATTGTATTATTAATTACTGCATTCTTAGCTGTTCGGATTGGCGGGGCATATATAGACGATTTAAGAAGTGTAATTGGATTCATCTCCGACGCTGCGATGTAAGGTGTTAATTGATCAGTGACAGATATAGACATCGTTTATGATTATCGAGATTTTCATCGGCGTATTGCTTAATAGACGTGTAGTATGTGAACATGTATTTTCGAGTTATTATTAGTGAAAGCAAGTGGTGACAAGCTTATAGAATAATTACCGTACGAATGCCATTTTCTGAAACCTAAGACATGCTGCGTTTCACAATTATCATTATGTATAGATTCACAAGTATTCAGATTTAATCTATTACTACCTCACTGAATATCTAACAAGCTGATAATTGATAGAAATACAAAATATGCATTTAACAGTGCTTGACGATATTGGTTATCGATTTCGGGTTCGGAGATCCTCAGTTATAACCATGAAGTTGTCAACTGTCGGAGTGTACACAGAAAAGTAATCTCTAGACTCACTAAGTTCAAGTGATTTTCATTCTTTCATATAAGCAAGAAAGTATTGTCTTCACAGTAATATTGCAGTTTCTTGAAAATCCAATGTTACTTGTTCTTATATCAAGATAACACTCTTTCCTTGTAAGAAATCCCAGATTCTTGGGTGAAGTAATTTTCTTATGGCTAGCAACACTTTGCATTCAAGAAATGTGCATTTTTAGTTTAAGATATCCTATTATCTTGCATAAAATTGTCACTTTCTTGAATCTACAATAACTCTTTTATTGCGCTAATCTTGATACCTATTTGGGGGAAGTCATACAGTTATCTGCAGGAAGAACTACATTTTTCATGCGACGGTTACAATATTCATGAATTAGTATTTTCTTTATTAATGCAATATTTTTCAACTTAAGTTTGGACTGCAGACCTCGTATGACTAACCTGGTAAGTTAGCGATAGGTGAAGTAGCACGGTTAGCTTATTTATGACAATAATAAGCAACATTTCTCAAGTACACATATGTACATTGTTAACGTATCGCCAAGACAAGATTGATATCATAAATAGAGAGGAGAAAAACGAGTGAAATTATACCTGTTTTGCAGCAATTAGACAGACTCGTGTCTATTCGTCTCATAAGAAAGGGCTCGTGTAGCCTGCTGGTTTCCCCCGAGAGTCGACAAAAGACGAGTCTGTATAGTCGCTACAAAACAGGTATGATTTCACTCGCTTTTGTCCTCTCTAATCATATGTCTAGATAAAGAGTAAAAAAGAGAGAAGGAAGATATACACGAAATGAGATACTACTTCGCCAACGGCTACGGCTTACCGGAAGGCAGAGAATTTAAAACTTCTTCCACGGGCTTAATAATAAAAGTCATCAATAATAACACTGACCCACAAGGTTTTTACCATAAGTTAGTAACTGATGCAATTGAACAGCATATATAAAGTAAAAATGGTTCGAAAAGCGGCAACATTGGCTTAGCACTTGTTACGGAGAAAATGCCTTTATAGTATGGCCGGTAATCTGGTCTACTGCAATGATGTTTATTAACTTTCAGAAGCTTTTGGAATACATCATGATCCCAGTTCTTGGAGATTATTCATGGACTCGTCACAGACCAGCCTAAAAGCAGTTTTGTTGCGTAATGTAAACCATTATCCTTCTATTCCGATAGGTCATGCTGTTTCTATGAAAAAAACTTACGAAAATCCGAAAATTTTATTAGAAAAGATAAAGTTCAAAGACTATTCCTGGAATATTTGTGCAGATTTTAAAATAATTGCAGTTATTTTGGGTATGCAATCTGGTTACACCAAATATTGCTGCTTTTTATGTCTTTGGGACAGTCGTGACAGAGAAAAACATTACCAAAAGCAAGAGTGGCCACTGCGACAACAGTTTATACCAGGAGAAGACAATGTACAACATCAGCCTCGAGTAGAAGAAGAAAAGATCATAATACCACCTCTCCCCGTGAAACTTGGGCTCATGAAGAACTTTGTAAAGGCCCTGGATCTCGAAGGTGGTAGTCTTATAATATACGTAATACGGTAGTACGACCGTGACGAAGATCTACAAACCAGTTGGTAGACATTTTTTTCTGATGGTGCTTCATTACTAAAAGGTGAATGGCCTTATGGCAAAACTGCTTTCTTTAAACGAGCTACTTGACTAATTTCTGTATTGTCACTGCTTCAACTATGAAGAAGAACTAAGAAATGTCAGATTTCATAAAAATAATAAGGTCAAATCTTAATAGCGCCTTCCAGTGCCTTAAAGTCTTAAAATTTTAAGATGTCCTTCGTATTACCACCGCCATCAACATCTCATTGTATAATATACGTATTGTTGTATTCTTGTATATGAACACCAAGACCATACATAGCCGCATAAAACATTCACGTTAGCAATCAGAAACCATGCCTGCTTATAACAGTACTTGTAATTTGCAAATACGTTCGCGTATAGTTACGTGTATATGTTGTACTATTACAGCTAATAATACTCTCAGCATTCAAACGCCGAAAAAGTTGAAAGGGACAAGTTTACGATAAAATTGCAGCCAACACGGAAAACGTACACCCTTATCCAGGAGCACTTGACTTTTACTCAAAGTATTTTAAAACTTTATAACAATGCAAACTAATATTTCAACGAAATTTTTAGGAAAGTTCCGTTGGCTACATTCCAAGCCCACAGAATGGGGGTATTTTTCTTTAGTGGCGACACCACGCGTTGGTTCGTCTAAACTCCGTCGAATGTTTTCGGAATCCCACATCAGATGGACAACTAATAAACACCTAAACTGTGTGCTCGCTTTAGACACTCTGACTAGAAGATGTATGTATGTCTGCTGGCGTTTGAAATATTTGCCTTTGTGGTTCTTGTTTGTGCGAATACTTTAACTCTCGGTTAGTATATTCATAATGGATTATTTCTGGTGAAGTCGTTTAGGTTTCTACCAATGTAAATGTAAAGTACACATAGATTTAAAGCTAAAACCAATAATGGTAAAAAATATAAAAGGGAATACGTAAACATTAGTCTGTAATTCAGTATTGGGTGAATCAATAGTTTGGCAAAGTCCATTTATTCCTCAAACAAGAATAAAGTGAAACGCTGTTTAATTACGTTTATCTATCCATATGATTTAGTTCCATATTTACGCTAAGTGTCCATCATAATATTTAATCAATTAACATAAAGAACTTTTGTAAACACCTGGAAAATAAATTTATTTCAATTGCAAATATCTATAAAACTTTAAAAATCACAGATGGTGTTTCCCAGAAGCATGAGTTCTACCAATACACAAGAGGAGGTTATGAATATTTAAGTAATTACAAACCCATCGCGTTACCAAAAATAATGGCAAATGAAGCAAATGTATAACAAAGAATGAACGCGTTTCTAGAATATTTTAATAGAAGTAGCAAGATTTCAATTTGTTTAAAGTAAATTAAATAAAGAGGACAAAGTTTGTTCGGATGTCTTTATGGAGCATTCCATACAGCATCCGTATACCGCCTGGGAAACTAAATTTCTTCGGTGCCTGACGCAATATACTAAATGGAATGTAAAAGAGTTTACAACTAATTATTGAATCTAAAAGATATATTTTGTCTTAAAAATTTTGAAAAACCAATAGTTTCGTATATCTTTGTGCTCTTGAATGTTTAAATCTATTTATTTATTTTGCCAAATAATCAATATTTAATAACTGCGATTCTTGATGATAATGACAATGATGCTGTTAGAACAGCATCTAAACTATCTAGATCTAAAGAATCTAACCTCTGAAGCATCTAACCTCCAGGCAGTGCCCAATTTTATTGAAATCCAAGCCGTTTTCCCTTTTGTAGTTTCAGGAATTTCAAACTAAAGGATCCAAATTTATTTATTTGATTTATTTGAAACTTTTGAATCAATCGAAGAACTTTCAGATCACCAAAAACGCTTCCATAAAGATGCTATTTGTCGAAATTTTGAAGCACGATAGATTACAATGGTTGCCATGCTTACCACAGTATTTTAATTACTGCAAGTGGGTAGAAAGATAATCACTGATATCGACTGTATTAAAATAATTCTTAAATTGACAAATATAATTGAACGTTGTTCCTCACATTAAAAGTTGTTTTTTTGGAAAAATAAAAATGGAAAAATGTGTAAGACTAAGAAAAAAATGATCTGATTCTTGATCATCATTAATACCAGTTAACGTATTAAAAAAAAGAGAGTCACAAGAACTCATTCACCTTTTACTTTAACAAGCAATTATATTATTTGGTTATTATATTCTTTCACTTGTTATATCCAATTAATCTACTACGGATTTTACTGCTGAGAATATATTGAGAGGATTTGTAGATGTACATATATAATGATACATGAAATGTTACACATCCACCATATGTTGCTGATTGAGCTTACAGCTTAACTATACACATATTATTATAATTACCGTGTACCGGTTACTTAATGGTGTATAGTGAAAGGATTCAATGATTAGTAGTTTACATATGCTCACGGACGAAATTTGATCTGCAAAAAAATTTTTAAAGTGAATACATTTACACACATGCCAAACAACACAAAAGTATCGTCGTACTCTGCTCCACGCAAGTTTAATTTATTAATCTCGGGCAGGTGTTTCGAGGATACGTCGATCTTTATTATTATACTACTCCACAGTCTTTGCTATTATTAATTATTACTTACATACATACAAACTGTCGCGAGAATTGTATATATCCGCAGCTAGATCGCTTTACAATTTCCTTTGTGGGAAATTATGTTCGTAATTTCTTTTATTCAATGCAATGCAAAAGCGAGCCCAAACCAAATGGTTTAATACGGTATTCTATGATCGAATTATGTCTGCAATAGGAAGAAAAAGCAAGAACAACGTCATATCTGACAAACTTGCAATTGATTTACTCACGTTTTCCAAAATAATAAACGCAAGAAAGTATAATGTAATATGGTTTCTTATCAGTCTTCCTAAATTAAAGAATTATTAAATTTGTTTTCTTCAGGAGCTTCCATGCTTCATCATTTCAATCTTTTCTCAGTTTTGCTCAATTGCTTTGTTTTGAACTGTTGCCTTCCAAACGGGCTTGATGTAGCTCTTATTATTCCTGCTGTTAAGATGAAAGTTTAAAAGCTTTAATTATTACTTTTCCATTATATCCGTTTTCATTACTTAATCTTTGTTCTAAATTATTTCTTCCGGTTATGTCTTTAACCTGTTAGTAGTACTTCATATCTATTTCCTGCGGTTTCCTTCTCGTAGCACTGGAAAGGAACCAACTTTTGCTTTCGTGTGTACATGCAAATTAAAAAAATCATCCTATATACACACATCTTTGTTTTTGACTTTCTTTCTTTCTAACATATGAATGACGCGGTGTAACCTACCTGCACTTGTTTTTCGTTTATTTTGTACTCCATTTCCCCATCTATATAACGTAGTTATTTGATTTTTCTTGGCAGTCTTGTACGTTCCGTGTTCTAGTGATTTATAAAAAATTAGGCGGGCTGAGTTCTAAGATTTTCGATACTGGAAAAGAGCTTTAATGCAAATCAACTACGGCGCTGGAAAACCAGGAAATTAAAGTTACTTCACAGGCGCGTTTTAGTTGAAAATATTAATTATATTTGCATTAAAAAAAAACAACATCTTTGTGGCGCCGTAAGGCATCACAAACATCACGGAGATAGTGAAATACGACACGTCAAAAACGCTTTGCAGAAAAACGGCTACAGTAAGAGAAATATGGGATAAGATATAAGAAGACCGACAACAACTAGCAGGATACGCATTCCTTCCGTACGTAGCCGGAGTTACTGACAGGCTGAAAAAGACTCTAGAAGAAAAGAACACGGCGACCAAAATCCACCAGTTACTCACTACCAACAAGAACATGTTACCGAAATTACAAGCAAAAGACATATACGAACTGAAATGCCAATGTGGACGGAGTATTCAGTGCAGAGTGAAAGAACATGAGAAAGATGCACACCTTAAGCGCATTGAAAAATCTGTAATAGCCGAACAGTTGCATCAACAAGGAGATCACCGTATAACCTACAGCGGCGTTAAGGTATTAGCCAGGACCAGCCACTACTACCCAAAAATAACACGCGAATTGATAGAAATAATGAAGAATAGCAACAACTTCAATCGCGACGGATATGAAATCAGTAACACATGAAACGTCGTTCCCTGTATGCGGAGTTGTCATACAGGAAAGGACGCGATCTATCGATGCGGAACGATTATGAATCAGCGAAGAGGAACAGTTATGGATCAGCAACAACGCAAGTCTTTAGAAATCTTATAAAGACTTGCAGAGACTTCTAGCATGATCAGCGAAACGTCAAGTCAAACACCAAGTACGCGACAACGCCCGAAAGACATTGCTATCGTAAAAACCAACACTTAACATATGACAACAGTTCGCTTCCTCTATTTACCAAATTTCTGTTCCTCCTTATGTAAGCACTGTCGTACGCGTTTAATTCCCACGACGAGTTACCTACTTAATCAACCTTAGGCTTTTTTAATTTAATGTCACGCCCGATTTCATTGATGTGTTGTGTTACACTTGATTCTATTTTTCCATATCGCTCTCTCCATTTGGCTAATTAGGCTTTGACACAGTCACTACATGCAATTTTATAAATTCCCGACGTTTTCTCCAAGCTCGGTTTATTTTTCGGATGGCAAAAGCGCCTTTGAGTGTATCCTGCGAACTGAAGTATTGGTTTATATTTTGAGCCCTAAGAACTAATTTCCTTCGATATGGTATGAAAGTTTTTGACGGTATTAAGTTCATCGATTTTCTTTTATAGACTTTGGTTCTTTACTGCACCTACCAATAGTTAAAAGGAATTTTACTAATTTATTAATTAATCAACTAATCATGGTTATCTTGTGTTACTCATGGTGGCTAAAGTCGACCATAATCCCCAACTAATAGTGAGTGTTTCCTTTCTATAGATACCTATCTGCTGCTTCTTGTTGTTTCTATACTAAATTATTCAGGAAGGGGAGTGATTGTTCAATTATTTTTCTACTGAAAATGTAATTAATTCGGATTAATTAATTGAACTTGTGTGGTGCGGAGTGTGCCTATACTTTTGTATTGTTTGCCATACTACACTGCAATCCTTGCAATCGCTATTATTAATTATATGTACTAAATTGAATGTAAGTAAAAACGATTTAAGGAAAAACGGAATGAACGCAAGTTGGCATACTTGGCACTATTGTATAAACATCTCACATCATCAACTAAACTTTAAATACTCTCTTTTATTGTTTTTCGAGGTGTAAAATTTAAAACGGGGTAGGCATTTACTCACAGTGATTAATTAAATACAAATTTCATTTCGCCTCTGTTGTTGTTAGATATTTGCCTTCCAATCGTGCCTTCGAATACAATTTTCTTTGCATGGAGTGTACTAATTAATTCATAACTGTCCATTAAGTCAAAGTAAATTGATAGCCTGAAAGGGTTATCCGGTATCTAATGTTGTGTTTACGAATCAATTAGTTCAAGCAACACTTTCTGTAACCCTTTTTCAATCTTACCGGGTACGCTTGTATTGATTTTTTTAAACGTAGGGTACGTTAATTGCAAACGTTTTCGGGAATCGGAGCACCAAGAAGAAAGTTCCACTATCCGTTTTATAAAGTTTATTTAATGTTTATTGCTTCTCTTCTTTTATTTCATCGTCCGAAGGGAGATACTTAACGGAAACTGTTTTCGAAGCCGTTACGTTATATTTGAGATAGTTGCTATGAAGATATAACACAGTTTTGAAGATAAAAGTTTGTTAATTCAAATACGTTTTAAGATCGAGAAAAAATACTTTCGCTGAGTAGATACGTTGACAATAACGTATCTATTGTTTCTTAGGAAAGGAAGAATACTACGATTATTTAAACGTAGAAAAGATATTTACAGAACATTCTGCAGCTTTTAAATTCTATTTGTAGAACTTAAAATATTCATTAACCTAAACATAATAATAAATATTTTTAAAATAAAAGGTAACGATAATCTTTTTAATAACAACGCAGAGGCATCGCATACAATTTAGCCTTTAAAATTTGATAGCTATGTACACACGAACATATATCAAAAGGCTTAATGTGTTGAGGAGCAAAGGCTGTTAATTTACAAAACAAATTATTCAGTACGCCCTTTGCTGTATTTAGTAATCGTCCATAAGGTACTACAAACGCAATACAACTCCTCGTTATTTGGTTCATATCATATAATAATAGCAAAATATTAAAAATACTTTGGATAGCTTTTTAACTGCTTTACAGGTATTAAATGAGAACATAAGTAGTAACCCCCGTCGTGTTAAAATTGACAATTTTTTTATTTGTTACACAAATGACAAGTAACAAAATATAATAATTACGTCGATTTAACATATGTATATTAGGTCTGTCCTGCAACAATCTAACTTGCGGAGTAACACGGTTACCTTTTAATTAGCAATAAAGCGATTTTATCTGTAACATAACTTTATTCATAATCATAAGGTCTATTGTTTATTTACAATGGTGTAACAAATGTGTAAAAAGTTTTTTTATGTAATAATAATGGAAAATAAGATTTTAAATACAAGATCGCAATGTTTTGTATTTAAAGTTTTTTTATAAAATTCAGTTGCCCTAACATCTGTACATAAACAAATAAAAGCGAATGTTAGAAACAATGGCACCCAAACTACGTGTATTTTTAATCTTTCCATATTAAACAGTTGTGCATATAATAAATAAAAAGAAACAAACCCATCTGGATAAACCTATGTATTCACAATTTTATAAAACCATACAACAGCAGTCATTATCTGAGGAACTCAACTTCGCTTTCTTGCGTGCACCAGGCTTATGCTCTAAGATGGAAGGCTATATCATGGCATATCAAAACGAAGTCTTCGAAACCAAGTATATTGCCGAACAATCCTGTAATAACGTCTAAATGACATTATTACAGACGCTTGCAAAAAAGACGCCGAGAAAACAATGCATTTGCACGTGGCATATTCTAAATACGTGTCCACCGTCTATGTATCAAAGCACGCCATGACAATCCATTTATTGTATTACCATATCGCTTCATGTATGGAATAGACCAAGAAAGGTTCTCACCGTATCGAGGAAAGTCTATTGCATCAATAGTCTTCAGTGACAAGGTGAAATTTTCCTTTGAAATTTTCCCCTTTCAATTGTCGTACAGGTATCCCCTAATAAGTCAGACATAGTGGTTTTAGTGGAGTCAAATAGAAAGATGTTTGTCGTTGAAATGCCTTTTTCGTTGGAAACGTTGGAACGCAACGTCACTGAAAAACAAAGAAAAAAAAAACAAATGCAAAGAATTAATGGTTGCTATATATGAAGTACAAAATTTGTATTATTCCATCAATAATTGGAATATGCGGCGATATGATAGAGTTTGTTGTTGTTGAAGGTATGCGAGAATTGGGCATACATGCAGCTACTGCGCGTCCAACTTATGCAATATATCATTTTGGACTCCTTCAGGGTGCTAGGGGCTCACGACGCCAGCTGCCCCATATCGATGACAAATTCTAGTAATGATAGGATAGACTCAATGTAATACCACGGGCTTCTGTATTCGCATTTCGCGAGATGCCGAAGGCTCACACGTCTTTCTTCTTCAGAGACGTCTCGGGCATCATGAAGACCACGATGAACATCTAAAACATAAAACATAATACATGTTAACTTTTGTTAAGCATTACGCTTATACCTCACCTTTAACAAAAACATAATAAACATCTGATGGATAGGGATATTTGTTCAGGTTTGAATTGTGGGATAAAGTGGGCGGAAGGAGAAGAAATAATGGTAATCGTGAAAACGACTTTTTTGCTATATTCAAAATTCATAAACACTAAAAGCCTGCGCAATTGGTGATGTTGATTTTTAGAATTGTGATCACTCCTGATATCCAATAACAAGATGCTTTGAGCCCTAGTTTTTAATAAGAATAAGTTGGTAAACCAAACTAGAAAACGTCGAGAAGTTAGTTTTCCGAGTGTTGAAGCAGGGTTGTATGCATTAATAGGTAAAAGGAGCACTAAGGAAATAATTCGATGATGACGTCGAAGTACTTAATCTAGATTAAATTGTAATAATATATCAAAACAATCGTAACGGCAAAAAGTTTAATAAAAAACTTAGAAAAGCAGATTTCATTGTATTGTCAGTTTGGTAAGAAATGCTTCTCTTGAACGTCTCACAGTGCGTCCAGCCTAGTTAAGAACCCGAAAAATAGATAAGACTCGCACGGGCCCTGTTACCGGCTTATTTCCAGCCCACCACCCCACTACACAACATGATAAAGTCGTTTTTTCCATTTCATTCACAAAAATTAAACCTGATTTTTGTACGATTGCTTTCACAGTTAGTCACACGAGGATTGCAAATAGAAGAATAGTGACTGAAAATCGACAGCACCAATGAGCACCAAGGTGTCTATTGTTGACTAAAACCGTTAATTTACAGTAACTGACCAACAGTTAATATTACTAATTACCAACAGAATTTGATCTTTAATTTTGGTTGTCAAACGTAATTTCAAGACATTTAGATGCATTAAGATTCGAGAAGTGTTACTCTGAAATAGTGCATAAGGCATTCAGATCGTCATTAAGATCACTCGGATTGAATCATTTAACGGCAACCTTAATACGCACGTCTAAATGAAAAGCAACTTTTATTTTTTTTTAGCAAATAAAACATTCTTATATTAAAAAAATATATATATAAAAATTGGAATATTGTTGTAATTATTTTTTAATATCTTCTATAGTTTCAGAGATATTGACGCAAATAGCGAGAGGCTGTATTAGATCCAATGTGCCCTATATTTACAAAACGGGCAACTGGGCATCTAAGAAGCTTACCAATGTTCCTGCATTAAATTGATCTATAGACCTAGAAACCTTCATGTAAATCAATCGCTCCCGTACGTCCCATTGTAGAATCAATTTGTTTTACGCGCTATATAAAAAGGATTTTGTTGGTGGTTTACGTACCAATATTTTTATCTGAAATTCCAAGTATTGGGCTCATAAATGTAATGTAAATGGCTATAAACATCACAAAAAGAAAGCTAAAAATAATCCCAAGAACAATACGTTTAGAAATTAATAACTGTATAATTTCCAACCGCACTTTAAGTGTACATACATGTACGGAACAACAATTAAAATTGAAGCCCGTCGAGCTACCGTTTCGCAATTTTCGGCTTCTCATGAATATGCATGCTCCGTATAAAAATAATGAAGTGTAAATAGAAACAAAATTTAAACGCCGTGGCAGACTTCAGAATCGCATCAGTTAACAAATATATGTAGATGTGGCCGGTGTACATCTACATATCTGTATATGTACGTGTTACGTTTTAAGATAATTATCCTGCTCTGGAAAGGTTCTGATCTGATGCTTATGGTAAATGTTTATGCATATCGTTTATTATCGGATGGCAGATTTTATTTCCAACGCCTAACGTACGGTTTAATTTGTATTGCAAATATACCGAGTTTGAATAGGGGGAAGCGTGATGTACAAGAGACGACACTTACCTAAAACATGATGTGATGAGAATATGCGGAAATTAATATGTATCTGCGCGTATTACAATATAAGAATCTATTGTAAGGCTAGATATTTACATTTATAGAAATGAATGTGAAATTAAATGTCGGTACTTTTGACGGTCTCACAATTCGAATGGTTTTTAAATTTAATTCTGTTCGAGGTCTTCACGACCCACTTAAAAATTGCAATTTTACAGATACTTTACTTGACTATTCAATTTAATTTATTGGATCATGGACAACTTGTTAATCAGCATCGAATAAAAAATTACTAAACTACTAAATTTGTACTTCCATTGTATTGCCATTGATAATTATGTCTTTATCAAGAAAGGCCTTTGTACCACTAGCAGCTTAAACTCTTAATTAATTGATGCAACCTATTTCATCGAACTGTTATCATTACTTCGGACCGTTGGAGTCAACCGTACGAGAATTCTCTTTGGAGAAGCGTATAGGGCTCCTGATACGAATGTGTAGTGTTTCTTGGATCATCCTGAGAATACGCTGATCGATGTTCTCATGACTAACCATAACGTCATCCGTTTTGGTGACTTCAATACAGGGTCAATGAGGGCAGATAATATTGCTTTTTAAGGGCTGTCTTATCAGCTTATTAGAGAGAAGCTTCAGGCAAACAAATCAGCGACGTATGCACGTTACCCTTTCATATTCTACTTTGTTAGACTTGCTTTTCGCATAGCGTCCTCACTTAAGTATTAAATATGCACTTGCTCACTTCTCTTAAATTTCTGATCACGAAGGTTTGGGGTAACTTTTCTGTTGATATCTGGAGTGGACCTAGAATCATAGCTTCCTATCATATCCTTGTAGTACTTCATGGTGTCCGTTTAAGGATAGACAGCGGTTCTACCTCAGCAATGGTAAATTCTATATGATTCAAAAGAAAAAGAGGACGCAACTAACGTGGGAAGGTACATAGAAGAGAATTATTTTAATACTGAATGACGAATTCTTTCGAATAAAATGAAGGCATGAGAATATGCTATATACAATAAAAATTTGCTTACCTTGTCTTAATGAATTCTTGAGATCTTGGGTTCGTTTTAAGGAGAGAGGTTTTAAGGAGTTTAAAGAGACTAAGGACATTGAGAAACATTATTCAATTGGAGCATATGTCTTTCTAATCAAGTGGTGAAGATTGCTGTTTCAAGATACAGCTACCTTTTCTTCAATTTGAATTTTTCAATAAGAAGGTATTGTCATTGTGAATTATTATTGATGAAGGCTGAAAGTAAAAGAAGATGTCATTACTATCCATTTTCCTTTGTACCTTCCGGAAAAGGCAAGCCGTTAGTCATGGAGGAAATTTACCTAGTTGTCCATGATATGAGATCTGGGCTCCTTCCGGTCCCGACTTTTCTCTCTCTCTCTCTCTCTCTCCCTCACTCAATTCAATTCTATTTTTCTTTGAAGCATTGCGGCCTAAGATTCACTAAATTTAAACCTCCTGTCATCTGCGTTTGCGTTTAGCGATGTTGAAGAATGTAAACATGAAAGTGGCTGCGACTTATTAACGCTCAACATTTGGGGTGAAATTTCAATAACAAGAGAATTATTAATTTTACCCTACTAACACGTTAATATTTTTGTCTAGAATATTGCTAACCGTTCTATACGTTATGTGCATCCCGTTAGCAATTGGGGTAAGTAATACCTTTTATACCTAAATGTTTGTTTAATAAGCGCTTTTGAAGAAATAGCGCTTTCTTTTTAAGAAATGCTGAAACCTTTAATTTCAAAGTAAAGCACTTTACCAATTTGGAAAGGTAAAATCTCCTGAGCCCCCCGAGGTGTGAATTACTCCATACAATAATGTTATCGTTCTGCTGAAAAATTCTATACATGGAAGAATTTTGACCTATTACTTTCAAAAAAGGACTTAACAGAAGGGCTAGCATTTAAATAACTTCCCAATTCACACACTGCTGTATATATCTTCCGCATTCTGACGCTTCAGCCCGCAGGAACATTAGTTTGTCCTCTACGCGCGTATTCAATTACAGTTCGTTCCTTTTCGCCAGAAATAGCATGTACATATGTACACATTCATGTATCTCCTGATGTGTATATTTCTTCACATGTTCTTATTTCCGCGTCTTCCCGCATTTCTTGTTATCTTTGCTATGTTTCTCTTCTAGATATTACGGTCGCTACCGGCAGACATACATATAAGCAAGCGAGCAGGCAACCAGTCAGCGGTTTCGCCGGAGGCGGTACTGCCAACAGCACTCCGCGAAAAGTAGCAAAATAATTCATTATGAGTTGGCTATGTTTACGCAATAATGTACGATAAGTGTATGCTTAGCTTATTTTCCTTTCGTTTCTTTTCTCTTAGCCGCCGTTCTTCATACATTTCTGCTGCGTCTTGCTCCAACCGGAAGCTCTTTCTTTCCTAATACCGCTTCCTCTCCAAGAACTCATTAATACCGCAGATTAAAGTTTGAAGTTTCGAGCGCGAAGCTAATAGAATAACTTCGCGACGAAAAAATGTATGCAATTTCTTAAAACGCTAAACACCAAGTAGAATGGAAAATTATAAAGGAGGTCTGTGAAGGTAACGCTGGAGTAAATTACTTCGGCGTACACACTAAAAAAAATTGTAGTAATTAGTAACATTACTGGTAATAACGTTTAACGTTCTAATATCGATAAATATGATACTGAAATCTTCTGATTTTAAATAATTAATACTGTAAAAAAAATAAATAAATAAAACCTTTGTCGCTAACCTACTTGTTATATACTTTTAGAGTTGCTGGTATATTATGACGGTGATTATCTGAAACTTTTCGACGATTCTGAATGTGCCTTAAACAAATAAAAAAGTAAATAGATATTTTTTTATTTTTTTTTCACCAGCTACGTTTAGAGCAAATAAAAGGTTTTAACATAGTTAAAAAACATATGTTTTGTGTTGCAATGCACATATTGTTTAAATTCAAATAATTAGCATTTTTATAATTATTTTTTTTTCACTGTTAAAATAAAATACTGCACTTATTATATACTCCACCAAAAAAGTATCGCATAATTTAGTTTTGAATAGTTGTAAATATACTCTAATGCGCTCTAAGATACAATTTCTATGATTGTTTAAATAAAATACAGGCCTAATAAAAACAAGAACTCATACTTGAGATTTTTATTAAAACAAGAAATTATAATTTTGGAAAGAAAAATGTCATAACAGTAGCTTTTAATACTGAGTATTGCCACCTCTGGCTCTTATGACCGCTCGCATACGGTTTGGCAGAGATTCGATTAACCTCCGTATATAAACCTGATAAACCCACTCCATGCAGGTCCGCTGGGGCAACATTTTGGGTTCGTATCCGTCTGTGAAGGAGGTCCCACACGTGCTCGGTAGGGTTCATGTTCGGACTTACCGCAGGCCAATCTAAAACTGGAATACCAACATCGTTAAGGAATTCCTGGTCGATTATCGCAACATGCGGTCGTGCATTATCGTGCATTAACATGAATTCGTTTCCTATAATTGGCGAATATGGTACTACATGTTCTTCTAAAATGTCCGTTATATACCTGTGTGACCTGTTAAACAGATGCCTCCCCAAACCATAATAGAGCCACCAGCGAAATTAGGTCTAGGTCTGATATTACACTGCGAATAGCGCTCACCGTCTCGTCTGTACACTGAGATACGCCTATCTGAGGTGTAAAGACCAAATCTTGACTCATCTGTGAAGAGTATGTCGGCCCAGTCGTTAATATTCCAATTTACATGTTCTCTGGCAAACCTTAAGCGAGCCACTCGGTGGTTCCTAGTGAGACAAGGGGCGGTTACAGCTACTCTAGCTCTTAATCCACTCTGTCGTAACCTATTCCGAATAGCTTGAGTACTCACACGAATATTTCTGACTCTAGCCAAGTCGTTCTGCAATTGTCTCGCAGTTACATGTCTTCAACGTAATGCTTGTACTAGTAAATAGCGGTCATCTTGGCGAGTAGAACATCTTGGACGACCTGGTACAGGTCTTCTACTGTAATTGCCTGTTTCCCTATATCTGGCTACGGCTCTAGAAACACTTGACTGATTGACGTTCATCAAATTAGCAACGTATGCTTGAGATCGTCCATCTTCGATTAAAGCAACTATAGCAGCCACTTGTTCTGAAGTTAAATTGCTCATTTTAGTTTTAAAAGTGTTGGTACAGAACTCTGACTTCGCACTTTAAAATTTGTCCGTATAGGAAGACTCAATAAACAACTGAACAAACCTTACACATATGCATTTTTCTAAATGTGTTCTTCTTAGAAAAAAAAAAAAGTAAAAAAGCTATGTTCCATGATTTTGTTAGTGTTTTTATAGTTCACATACACGAGGCAAACTTTTTGTGAACGTATAAAAATATCTTGGTTTATAAATGCCCTTTTTTAGTTTATGCGATACTTTTTTGACGGAGTGAATTTGACTTTATATATAGTGAGCAATACAGGGGCCAATTTCAGGAGCTTATTCGGCTTTACCCATGTTTTTTAAGGAGTGGAAAAGGTATGTAATATTCCAGAATACAATGCAATTACAATTGTTATAATACCAGCACCTAGTGTACATTTCACAGCAAAGGCAACATTAAGTTGTAAATTGAACACCATTAACGCGTTTAATGCTCGATCATTAGATATTACCCGTGAAAATTGTCGAACCTTTTTTGGAGTATACGGTGCTTTCTGCATATCTTATCCTAACTTATTTATATAATTTTTTAAATAATTGTAGAGGTGAATTTTGAAGGATTACCATTTGAAACAAAATCCGATGATGCCATAGCTATAAAGCGAAAAGAGAACACTGATACTTAGATTTTCTGGGCATTTCTAAAAATTATTTAATAATAACGAAGCGAATTAACGAATTATTTAATATTGCACATTACTTTATACAGTATACAGTTGACCGGGGGAAAATAATTAAAGGTGAATAGTAACATTAAATAAACATATTTAGTTGGTGCAACAAAATGATTATATTTTGATTACAGCTGATAGTTTGTTTAACTTTAAATGAACCAATTATGTCACCAGAAACTCTGTTTGGCACGATCAAACTAAATCAAGGCGATATTTACTTGCCTGCGTTCAAGTGTCGGGTAGGGTTTTCAGTGCACCAATAATGGTTCTGGTAATCTTGTTGTTCAGGAACTCTATTACGTAATATAGTCACAACAATAGTCGATGTACCATTGACATTAAAATCTCAGCGTTATTTATTGTTGTTAAATCCTGCATTTTATTATTATTATATTAATCACGTGCTATGTCTTACCTGTTCTGTTATTATTTGTTCACTTTATTGCAATCTGTTAATTATAAGTCCACAGCTTCAACTTTTGACGATACGCTTCTTTTCCAGGTCTACGCAGGATCCGTATAAAATAAAGTAAGTTATTAAAATAAAATTTGGTTAGTAGAGTTAATAAAATGTATTCGTAAATCTATTTCCGCAATTCGGCAAACAATACAAATATTTTCGCAGAAATTAATAACAAGAAACAGCAGCACCCTGAAAATTCAGGTTTCGATTTCTAGTGATAACTAAATCGCGCGATTTCGGGTTACGGCCGCTCCAAAGATTCCCGAGACTTTTAAATGTTTATAAATATTTTAAAGACTATAACCGATATAACCTTTTTCTAATAATTGAAAGTACTGAGAGCCCCTTTTCACTTACGCGGTAAGAGGGTTGTGCGTGCGTGTGTCTTCTTTGAAGTTCCTCCTTAAAATCCGCTTCAATTGTTCGTAATTCAAATTGTTTTCGATTGTTTTTTAACAAATGTAGTACTTTTAACGTTTGTTGTCGAATTTTCTGTATCTCTCTTTCTGTTTATCTTATCGTCCGCGATGTATAGGTGGCACGATGAATGTTTGCTACTTGATTTCATATGAATAGGGTTGTACATATATGATTTTTGTGTTTTTTACGAAAAGAGGTAACTCATTAAAAATTTATGAATTTGGTTATTTCTTATGAAATAACATTATTAGCGCATAGAGAAAAAATATGTACAAGAAAGTAATAATATAAATTAGAAAATTGTCAAAATTCGATATTAACAATTTAAATTCTGTAAATATTAAATAAAATTTTAAGTTATTGAATATTTAAATTCACCAACATCTCATCATAGTAAATTGTGTTATCTCAAACGATGGTGCAAGATATATAAAAAAAAATTGTTTTAAGGCACCGGGTACCTGACACCTCTCAGTTTTATTTCCTTTTTTTTATTTATCAAAAATAGAATAATTTTTACGTAGAAAATTGTGCTAAATAACAAATTTAGATAGTTAATAATAATAATAGCAACAATAATTAACGGTGGTCTATATTAGAACTTTCTCTGGAGCATCAGAAAAAGTAACATATCTAATATAGATTTTCCAGAACGTTGTTCCATTGCTCCATTTTTGCTACGTACAATTTTATATTTTAGCACACATGTAACACAATACCGATTTCAAAAACCAATCAAAAGAACATCCTTCGGTGAGGAAAATATCTGTTGGCCCAGGTCTTTAAATGACTTAGGGTGAACTTTCCAGGCGTGAAGGAATATATGGAAAGGAAGAAATTTACACGTTTCCGGCTCTAAAAAGGAACTGAAGGTCTTAATGTATTACTGGATTCCTTTAATCTCAAAAGAGTAAAAGTAAGCGCCATTTTGCAGGAATAATTGAAAAATAAAGTTGTATAACTACGTGTTGCATAAATTACACGACATCTTCATCACGTTTCTGAACTTAGGTCGGAGTGTATTCCTCGATTAAATCCTCCTTCCTCAGCATTATATACGTTCCTTTGCCCTTAATAAAACTGCTTAGCAAACATAAGTTTTTCATAGCATACCACCCTATACCAATGTCCCCTATTAAACGTTCCACGTTCAATTTGTTGTCCACCATCTAAAGCTTACCATCGAAGGTGCAGGTAATGGACCATAGCTTACCCGTATTGGTGCTACCTCTGTCAGTACTGTCCTTCCATCTATATAACTGATCCAATGATTTAATTATGTTGAAACTATTTTTCAAACATTCGACAGAATCTCGCTTGGTGTTACCGGCTTTCCAGTATTCCGCAAATCTCATTTTGCTATGTGGGCCAATAACACTGCTTCCTCCTTCAGGACCATACGTAATATTTTCATATTCTGCCACATCTTCCAGAAATTCGGCATCATGTAGTTCTTCCAGTCATGTTCTTACAATTATATCTTTTAAAGCATTATTGAACTTAATTTCTTAAGGAACCCATTGAGTTATTACGATGTTACTTTGTTGAAACAGTGCAGGTAACGCTAAAGTACAATGTTCTACGTGACAGAATGATATATCTAAATATATTATATGCAGCCTCTCTTTTTACGTAAAGGCAACTTTATTTTCGATAAATAAAAATCTAAATCGTAACAAAAATGTGGGTTAAGAGATATTCGGTAAATATTTCTTTTGGAGGTAATCACCATCAATCTAGAGACTATGTAATATGTACTTCAAATTATGCTCTAAAAAAACGATATCTATTATGGTTCACGAGATATTTAGAGAATCTTAAAAAATGCTCCAAATTTCGGGAGGTACATCAAAATCGAAAGATTCGGACGCTAAACAAAACTTGTTGTTCTTTAATCAACGAAATAATAATATTATAATCTGCTCATATCCATAGTTTGATTATAATTAATTAATTTGGTAGCCGATGATCCGTTGTGAGACAACATACTTCAAAATCGTTTATAAATGTATTCGCTACGCGGATAAGAATCAATCCAATAATTAAATTTTTTGTATTAATTACAAACTTTTACATCGTAATAATTATCAAACTGTTGAAAATCACTCGTAATTCAAACGGATCTCGGATTTGTTTTTACTCAACCGTCGAGGGCCCCGCTCCAAAACACCGGAAATATCTCACAGGCTTGCCGTTACCGCTTTTCTTCGAGACACACATGGCCCGGCGTTAGCACATGAACGCGGATGGTAATAGGACGAATAAGGGAAGGCGTACGCATGCAAAACGTACGCAAATATATTATTTTTGATGCTTACCAGATACGGTTTAATTTAATTCGCCATAGAAGGCACGCTATACTAAATATGCATAATTTGTGAGCCCTCCGACGAAATTTTATTGCCGTAATGTACCACCACCGCCACATCCACCACCACTTCCACTACCGCCGTCACTGCCGCCGCCACGGTTTCCAGCTCTACGTTTTCATAGGACGTCCAACTAATTTTATTTATTTCGCGTTATTTGCTGCCGATGTTCGTAAACCAGAAATCGATGATTGAGTTTAAGCTTATAACTATGTATGTCGGGACGTTGTATATCTAACTTGAGGACTACTTTTAATATCGAATGCCATTTCTATTAATACAAATTGCTGTCGTAGGTACGACGGAGAATTTCATATAATCCACTTGCAGTATGATATTCCTTTTTTGTAAACGTCTAGTATATCTCGCATGCTTTCGCCAGGGATAGACGATCGCTTACAATGAATTAACTTTGGTTCGAATGGCTAGAACGTTACCCCTAAAAATAAAAAGAGCAAAAGAAGATATAGGCCACGAACGCAATGGTAAGAACTACATTTCTTGTTAATGGGTTTTTCTACCTTTGACAGCATATCTAACAAGTTCGATGCAAGATGTTAGAATGCAGAGTGTTTGAAATAGAAAAGATAATATATGGTTTTAGTTAATCTTTGATAACCCAAAATAATCAAAATTTCAAAGATTATCAAGTTAGCGGCTTATAGGGTATTTAGCTAGTGGCAAATATAAAAAATTTACTACAAAGCAAGGTGATATGATAGATATGATTTTAGTATTGAGCGAAACACGAAGGAGTCAACAGAATTTACAATGATTTTCATATTTTGGAGTATACATTCTAGAGGTAACATTAAACAACTTCCTCGAGCCGATAATTAATGTTAAAATAGCTTCCTCGTGGTATTGATGGAATCATTTGCAGCAAAAGCAATGCAAGCGAAGAAGAAAACACTATCCGCGGGCAGGTTTCTGAATACCCGGCAACAGTGTGGTTCGAATCGTTGTTTGTCTCTACCAATACCGCATGCGAAATGATAAACTAACATTTCTTAGCGCCTTCTACTGGCAATAAATACATATCTGCCGTTTATAAGGCAGCGACATAAATCAGATATTGTTCGTCAAAGCATCCCTCCAGCAGTTATTGAATTGCCTAGCATAAAATGGCGTACGATAGAGCACTTTGGAACACTGCACATGTAACCGAGTCCTACAGGGTTATTAGAATATATTAACAGATCACAGAAAATGCCTAGAAACAATAATTAAACAATAATGCAAAATTGCAAAAGCATTGCAAACAGAAAAAAACATAGTACTAATGCAAATGCTGGAACAAAAATACTCTCGGAACCACGCTAATGAGGCTAGATAGGCAGAAACATGTCCGTTACTAGTATTTTTTGCCTGGATTGCTCTTACCGTAAATGATTCTTTCAATACCATAACAAAGCCTTTTTTTGCAATATTCTTTTGTTTATGAGAGAGCAATACTTATTTTAAATCCAAATATAATTTTAAGTTATTAAGGTAACTGTATAATTTGTTACATTAAGTTAGATTAAATTAGGTGTTCACATTAGAACGCAACGCAAAAACGCAAGGGATTTTCATCACAATTTTTTTTGTTGTATAGTTGCAACCAGTGGCGTGTATGTTGTTGTCTGAAGAATTTTAATATTACGAAAAGAAAAACGGACGAGAATACAGAGAACTATTTTGACAAACGTAGAAAATTAATATAAATAGTTATGATACTATGAACTGATGGTTTGGTTTGAATTTCTTAAAAGATCACCCAGAAAAATCTCACAGAATTTCTTCTCGCCATTCTTCTGGAAATGTTAGTGAATGTAAATTTTGAAAATACGTGTGGAACTAACCAGAAACAGTTCTAGAAATGTCAACACGAGTGGCGATGATAGCAACCAAACGAATACACACGAGCAACACTTGTCAGATGTATTTCCAGCTTTACGTTCGGAATTACCACATATTATAGTATGTCATGATTATGAGCAAAGAAAGGGTGACATAGATTTTATAGCGTCTATCTCACAGTACGAACCCTAACATTTATATGTTGGAACCGATGATGATTTTTTAAATATTCTCCATATTTTTAAGATACCATAAAATGCTTCGAAATTGGTTAGAAAGTTCTTGGAACGTTTAACAGTTACCAACGCTACTCTTTAAATATATTTCTAATTGAAATTCCAAAAATAAGCGACATTGCAGACAAACAAGTACCACCGAGATTAAAGGAAGAATGCTCCTTTAATATAATGCTCGTAATTAAGACCAAATGGATCCACAGAAGTTATAGCTTAAAAGTAAAACTGATGGGCAAAATTAAATGAATATTGGACTTTTGACCATCGAAAAAGAGATTATCTTTAGTGACGAGTCCACGTTTTGTGGCGAATAACCGAAACGCGTAATTAGGTACAGGGGCAAGACTTTCGTGAAATCTATATCAAAAAGCCAATGATAGAGGATGTTAGCAATACAGTTATTTTCGAACAAGATACCGCCTCGCGTTATGTCCGTTTAACCAAACAATGGTTTCCTCAATACAATATAAATGTTTTGCCATGACCCTCAAATAGCCCAAACTTAAATGTTAACGAGAAAGTGTATCGTAAAATAAAAAGTACCTAAGATCCTCACAGAACAATTGCTGATATAAGAAACAAGTTAAAGCTAGTCTGAAGCACGTTAACTACCTGTTAGATGCTGCCCGTCTGAACCTTTAACGTATGTATCGTTCAAAAGTGGAATAAGGATTACTTATTATTACTATTATTTTCATCTCCCAGTTTTATAAAAAAAGAAAAAACACAACATCTCTTGTAACAAGTTCGAATATTGCGTGGTGAAATTCATAGCATTCCGTTAGTCTCTGAAATGTGTATTGTTACTCCTCATAGTTAGATATCTACTAACAAGTAATTAAGCTATGTCTACACATCGTCAGTAGATACAAGCCCACCAAAACTTCTATTTTACATATGTAAAACGTTCAGGAATAAACCCGAGGCACATCTTAACTTTACTAAAAGGATACGGTTGTGTTGATTAGTTGGTTACTTTCGGAATAATGCATAATAAGACAGCGCGCGGAACTAATATTTCCGCTAGTTATCTAGAATAAAAATTAACATTCTTTATACTTACTACAATAGAATACGTAAGTTGTAATACATAGCATTGGTACCCTTTCGATTGACTTTCTTTATTCGGCGTTTTTTTTTTTTTTTGTACAAAGTAGCCTGTTTCGTAGTCTAACATTAATACAATATTTCGAGTAAGTATATAATTAAAACCAGATTCAGTCCGTATTAGATAAGGATACTTATTATAAACAAATATCACCTTCTAATGTCCCTTGTACGCTCTGGACATTTCTTGAATCAGAAAGGCTATTTCTGGTTTAGTACTTAAAGTAGTAACTTTACAGACCGATCGTAGCGAGCAATATTTGTTGTTTAAATGAGATATGAATTCTTCGTATTTTACGTGCTTACAACTTTCAGAATGACTAATGATATTTACCTACTTTGCGGTTCTATTTTAATAATGTGAGAAATTTTTAATTTTGAAGTTTTGTAAAACATATCATTCTACGATGTGACTGTTATCTTTCCGGATACAATTACAAATATATTCTACTGACTATAATTATATTTCGGTACGATGATTAACAAATCTTGAACGTATTTCGTTTTTCTTTGTCAACATATGATATTTTCTGGTAATCAATGAACGACAATTGAAATGCATTATTTAATTTTAAAATGTAATTATCATCAATTAATGCATAATACCAAAAACTTTCGTCTAGCGATGTCAAAATTCAATATGGCTTCGGTAAGAAATAAGAATTCAGGGTGATAAGAAAGAATTGAACCGTCATTAAACACTATTATACGAAAATGCCTTCGAGAATGTGTATTTGGTAATTCTTCTCCGCAAGGTTCTAGAAGTAATAGAAGAAAACGATCATTTCTCGTTTCTTTTTAAATTTGGAACATCATTTGACGTAGCTCAATTTTCTGTTAGAGTTGTGTATAACTGTGTACTGGATAATTCAAATTAAAAGCTTACTTATTGGCGTCTTCGTTATTATTAATTCTTCTAAATCGATTAAACTGACAAATTGGTAGTGTTTCCATTGCTAATTAATATGAAATTAATATAAAAAAAAAAAACAGTTGGATAACATATTTCTACAAAAAACGAACTAAAATATAGCATTAAAAATGAAACATACGGTATATATAACAATATATTGGAAGACAACATGTAAGATTTATAGCTTACCCTCTCAATGTGTCAAGAAATAGACTACTTAAATTTCTTCTTCCTTCTTTTTTGATGCTATTTGCATATGTGACTTCGCATGCTCTTAAAGCAGAGTTACATTTTTAATCAGAATTAAGAGTCTCTGTAACTTTCTTATTGAATTACCTTTCAAAATTCAGCAAAATATTCAGGATAAAGGATCTAAACTACTCACTGAAAGGATTACGCATTGCGAAAGCTCTTATCTTCGATAATTTCAGCCAATTGCATCATGATCAACTCGATGAAAATAATTGAGGAAATCTTATGAATTTTCACAAAAAATTAAAACTAAATATATAATTACCTAAATTTATGACCAGAACGATTTAGGCTGTCTAAATAATTGAAAACTTACTTAAAAGTAGGTATAAAAAAAGTTATAGATAATGTTAATTGGGATCGACACAGAATTTTAAGTTTGTTTTAATTAATTCTGTATTATAATATGAATAAGAAACAACCGTTCTTCTAAGGACCTTCACTTACTTTTTAAAAATGATTTCTACAGGTGATTTCAAAAGTTTCATTAGAAAAAAAGTGTCTCAAAGTAACTAAAATAAAGACAACGATGATGGAATTTTATCTAAAATAATATGTAGAAATGAAATATGCAATAAGCACCATTCTCCATAAAATAAAGATGTCGCTGGTAACGACAGGTATAATCGAAAAAGTAACTATATTGGAAATATTTTTATCAAGTTGGTTCATGACCTTAAATTCAAATTTTTTCAAAAACAACGGCTTTCTGCAAGCCATAATACTTCTGACGAATGATTTCAATCAATCGGCCTGCGTAGGCTGCAAACATATTTAAAAAATATGGTAAACTTGTATTTTTTTTTAATGACATTCAGTAGATTTATCATTAAGTGCATATTAGTCAGCAATAAAAGCACCACCGGTAGTAAGAGACACGGCAATAACGACCCGTTACTTGAATCACCCTGTATAAGTCAAGCTTTTATACATTAGGTAATTTTACATATAAACCTATTCTTGAACCTTTGTAACTTTTTTATGTGTGAAAATTTTGATTTTGATTTATATAAAAACTATATCAGAGCGCTTTTTAACGCAGAATCTTATGCTCTAATTTTTTCTTTTTTAAAACTCATGTTTTTTGAGATATTATCAAGACTTGTGTTCTTTTATATGGAACAACCTGTACATCTTTACACTTTTGAAAAGTATATGAAATTACCCTTAGAATGATATAACACACTTGATATTTTATTTAAACAGTTTTTAAATTATTTGTTTTTTACTTAATGATAACTAATCAATACATTTTAGTTTATTTTATATTGTCTAAATGTTCCGAGATGTCAGTTTTCATTAATATTACTGATGTTTTCATTATCTAAAAATTCAGAAATGTATGAAAACTATGAAAAATACGACATGTATAATTCTAAATTTAAACATAACATTGAGGGTAGCTATTAACCTCACTGAAAAAAAAAATAGGAGAAACATGGTAACACCAAAATTACATTGACGGACTACGTTTTAAAAAATTTACTAATCATCCAATAAAGTATTAAACGCGAAATTATTCGTCCTAAACATTTACGGATAAATATTTCAAGTGCGTAGTTAATAATGTTTGAGACAACCATATATTGTGGAAAAATCTACTTTAACAAATCATCAGATATTTTCTATAATCAGTACGTTAACATTCATGTAAGAAGGTACAGTTTTATGAATCCAGCAATTACGCTTAAATTAATAAGTAGCTGCGTATAGCTTTTACGACGATTTTTTTTATACTTGATTGGGTAATAGACTCGTCGTATTTAGGTTCTGGTAATTTTAGCCATATATTGATACATTACAGAAAAAAAAAACCTTTTTGTATTTTTAAAGGCTACCTGTTTGTTTGTAGATTATATGTCCGATAAATAACAAAAACATTTAAATATTTGTAGCAATGTGTTACGAGAATACCACAGAACAATTCCCCTATATCAGAATGGAAGGTATTGACCACCTCTTTCATTTTTCCGTTGGTTATTTAATTCAACGTGTTGAATTAAATAACCATCTTGCTGGCATGCGTAAAGATGTGAATTTTAAAACGTATTTTATTTTTAATAAAATTTTATTTATTTTTAGTTATTGCAAGCGGGTACGTTTAAAATACACATTCGCCTTAACGATTTACATAAGTAAGATAACACGTAATGGTATAGACTATACTATGCAACTATGAAAGTCTATATAAGTTCGTAAAGTCTAAACAAACTTTAGTTTTTATCCATTTGGGAGTGGTTCTTATAAGCAACACACCAATGTCCAGCGAATAAACGTCTTTGCTACATGTTATCCAACGAGTGCCACTAACCAATAACACTAATTGAATAATAAAAGACTTTAAATGTTAATAAGCACATACTTAGAATATGGCTACTTTAATCGATAATTGTCTTTTCTTTCATGTGTAAATTTCTCAGGAAAAAACAATTAAGTAACTTATATATTATTTTTTCTTAACTTATATATTCTTATTTTTTGCCATTTTTCTTCTCTTTTCCTCAAGCTTTCTTCTATTGTTCTATTCCATGTTTTCCTTGGCCTTCCTCTTTTCCTCTTTTGTCTTGATCTTGCTAGCCATACTCTTTTCGTCAGTCTTTCTTCTTCCATTCGTACCATATGCCCAAACCATTTGAGTTTCTGCCTCTCTATACCTATCTAAAATCGACTCTACTCCTAATTCTTCTCTGAGCTTCTCGTTTTTTAATCTATCCTTTCAAGTGACCTCTTTAACCGCTCTTAAGTATTTCATCTCCAACGCTTGTGTTCTACTCTTAGTTTGATTATTTAAGATCCAACTTTCACTGGCGTATGTCAATATAGGTTTAACGAAGGTTTAGGTTTAATGAAGTAACTTAATTTTGTTACTTTCCAAATGGAGATTTATGAAAATTAAACAAATATTAATGTCAAAAGAATCTACAGCTTTAAATTAAATTTATCTTATTCAAAATTTTGTTATTCGACTACATTAATAAATTTTTAACTACTTGCTGTAAGGGACAGTGATGCAGTTCGATAACTTTTACGAATGTCCAATCTCGACTGAGCACCCAACCCACGTACAAATCGAATTTGTTTTTCGAAATCCGCTTTATATTTTTAAATTAAAGAATCCATAGCTAGTTTTATACTTTTAATTTCGAAATGCTGTGATATTTATTTATTTATTAATTTCCAATTAATCGATGAATTTTAAAAGGTAGTCGCTAATTAAAGCTTGTTGTAATTTATTACCAACAGTTTACTTCATAAATGAAACCAAATAGTATCTCTTCCGATTCCAATGTACGCTTCCATAGTAATGCCGTTCCGTAAATCACAATGTTTATCACAGTATTTTGGATAGTTTTCTGTTTGAGATAATACGTATTATTTGGTAGTACTTTCAAATGGTTTTTTCTATTTCCGGTTTAACCGGAAACGCACACAGTTCTTTCTTTAAGACTCTATGATTAAAATCTATGTCTTCTTTGATTGACACTTTTCGATTCATCATACGTTTTTCTTCCTGCACATGCATATGTCTTAAGCGCATGTACCAAATTAGAGAGCATACGAAATTGACTATAATAATTATCATTGCGACAACTTTTGTGGGTGTAATAAAAATAAATAATCGTGAAAAAGGTGGATTTACTGTGAATATTTAGCACATGTAATCGCAACTCTCGAACTTCCGCACTATATTTAGAAAGTTTCCGTATTGTATAGAGAAAAGTATCCGGACGGGTATCATCCTTCGCATGTATGTATGTAAAACGGAAAGTTGTTTAAGTCTATATGGAATAAGAATTTATAATTAACAGCCTCGTACATATAATTTAACAAATGAAAAACGAAAAGAATGAGAATTGAGGATTTTGACCTAACTTTAGCTACATTCATATTCGTCTACCTAGCAGAAGGTCGAAACGTCAGTTGCAACGGCGCATGGAACCATATAAACTAATTTAAATGTTGATTAATATTACTATTAAAGTTTCGAGAGAACTATGTTATTTGCAATGCAATGCAGAATGTTATTTGCGAATATTGTTAACTGGAGTTTTTTTTTTTTTTTTTTTAACAAGGATAGGTCTTATAGCCTCATGTGTAAAAGGACAGAGGAGGAGAAAAAAATGAATCTGGGGGAAAAGCCAGCACTGCTTCGCATTGAACTAAAAATGTAAACAGCCTCACTTTCAAATGAAGGAATGAATAAATACATTTTTAACCAGTACCAGACCAGACCTATTGTCAAGGTTGGGCGGCGATTATAAAAAAAAATTGATAAGACAATATCCTTAGCTTTTAGTAATCTTTGAAAAAAAAAGATAAAACAGAGAAATTGCTGACAATATTAAAAATATAGGTACTGCACTGGCAGCAGTGAATGTAATGTGCACAGGGACACCAATTTGCTACATCTATAGCTTCCTCATTCAATAGATCGGAATTCTTAATTTGACTTGAAATTTCCATTCTATGCAAACAACAAGCATAGAATACAACATTTTTACCTTGCATTGTACTTTAAGTTCCATTAAAAACACTAGCATTATTTAAAAAAGTATTCAAACGTCAGATCCAAATTAGCAGAATAATCGATTAATTGCCTAAATATGCCAGGAAATTCGAATTTTTCGCTGCCATCATGATGACTGCACTTCGGAATAGCGCTCATCGATTTGGCGATTCGTGTGGACAATAAAAGAAAGCTCACGTTTCCTCAAGTCCAAAATTACAAGTTGTTTTGGCAACTAAGAAGAAAGTATTTCACAATCTGTTTAAAAAGTGCTATTTTTAAATTATGTTCACGTATTTTTTGACGTGTTGTTATAGACTTCCGCGGTCGTTGCTTTCTTTTAATAAGTTTACGTTTCTAAGTTGAAACCGCGTCGTAATTACATAAGAATCTCGACGTTTCGGTCCCAATTTCATGAAGCTTCCTCTGGGCTGCTACATGATGCGTCGCTACCGTACGAAGAATAATCGTGGTTGCTCGGTGTCCGGTCTTTATAGGGTTGGGTAGGTGGGCTGGGCGTACGGGACGAGTTGTAGTTGGCGGATGCGGATAGGAAGGATTTCCACTGAGAACGTAGCGGGTAACAGTCGTCTCTGTTTAGATTATTGGAATGTTTTCCAATTCCTTTGGATTGGATTTCCGATTGGATTTCCGGGGCAGAAGTTTTGTATCATTAAATAAGATTTGGCGGCCGATTTCCAGCTTCTGGATGGCCAATACAGAGTCGGACATCCTCAGAAATCTATTACAGCGCTCGTGATGCATCACACGCGTGCTGATTGACCGCCTTGTTTTCCTGATGTGGCAATGAGTACATATGGAAAACAATTTTGTACATGATACAAAGTTCCGTCCCAGGAACCCATCTACAAATCTACAAACATTCCAATAATCTAAACAGTGACGACAGTTACCCGCTACATTCTCAATGGAAATCCCTCATATCCGTATCCGCCAATCGCAACCCGTTTCGCACGCCCTGCGCACTTACCCAACCCTATAAAAAGCGGCTACCGAGTAACCCAGGTCATTTTTCGTACGGCAGCGACGCATCATGCAGGAGCTTAGAAGAGGCTCCATGAAATTGAAAGCGAAATGTCGACATCCTTATGCAATTACATCGCGGTTTCAAAACGAAGCCCAAATTCTTTAAAAATTTTTTGATGTTTCTTAACAATATTGATAGTAAAGCATGTGCACTAAAAGTTACAAAAAAAAAAAAACAGCAATTTTTACTAACTAGAAACTTTACTTTCTTAATTTATATATTTTTATATTTTAGTTACTTAATGCCAAATTGTTCGAACAATTTTTTTAAGAACTTATCTTATGTACACTCCGCCAAAAAATTATCGCACAAACTAAAAAAGGGCATTTATAAACCAAGATATTTTTATACGTTCACAAAATGTTTGCCTCGTGTATGTGAACTATAAAAGCACTAACAAAATCATGGAACATAGCTTTTTTACTTTTTTTTTTCTAAAAGAACAAAAAATGCATATGTGTAAGGTTTGTTCAGTTGTTTATTGAAAGTCTTCCTATACGGACAAATTTTAAAGTGCGAAGTCAGAGTTCTGTAGCAACGCTTTTAAAACTAAAATGAGCAATTTAACTTCAGAACAAGTGGCTGCTATAGTTGCTTTAATCGAAGATGGACGATCTCAAGCATACGTTGCTAATTTGATGAACATCAATGAGTCAAGTGTTTCTAGAGCCGTAGCCAGATATAGGGAAACAGACAATTACAGTAGAAGACCTGTACCAGGTCGTCCAAGATGTTCTACTCGCCAAGATGACCGCTATTTACTAGTACAAGCATTACGTCGAAGACATGTAACTGCGAGACAATTGCAGAACGACTTGGCTAGAGTCGGAAATACTCGTGTGAGTACTCAAACTATTCGGAATAGGTTACGACAGAGTGGATTAAGAGCTAGAGTAGCTGTAACAGCCCCTCGTCTCACTAGGAACGACCGAGTGGCTCGCTTAAGGTTTGCCAGAGAACATGTAAATTGGAACATTAATGACTGGGCCAATATACTCTTCACAGATGAGTCAAGATTTGGTCTTTACACCTCAGATAGGCGTATCTCAGTGTACAGACGAGACGGTGATCGCTATTCGCAGTGTAATATCAGACCTAGACCTAATTTCGCTGGTGGCTCTATTATGGTTTGGGAGGCATCTGTTTAACAGGTCGTACAGAGTTAGTACCAGTAGACAGAGGTACACTGACTGCCCACAGGTATATAACAGACATTTTAGAAGAACATGTAGTACCATATGCGCCAATTATAGCAAACGAATTCATGTTAATGCACGATAATGCACGACCGCATGTTGCAATAATCGTCCAGGAATACCTTAACGATGTTGGTATTCCAGTTTTAGATTGGCCTGCGGTAAGTCCGGACATGAACCCTATCGAGCACGTGTGGGACCTCCTTCACAGACGGATCCGAACCCAAAATGTTGCCCCAGCGGACCTGCATGGACTGGAAAATGCTCTCCGTGACGAGTGGGAGAATTTGGATCAGGCTTATATACGGAGGTTAATCGAATCTCTGCCAAACCGTATGCGAGCGGTCATAAGAGCCAGAGGTGGCAATACTCAGTATTAAAAGCTACTGTTATGACATTTTTCTTTCCAAAATTATAATTTCTTGTTTTAATAAAAATCTCAAATATGAGTTCTTGTTTTTATTTGGCCTGTATTTTATTTAAACAATCATAGAAATTATATCTTAGAGCGCATTAAAGTATATTTACAACTTTATGCTACAAACAAAGATTATGCGATACTTTTATGATTCAAAACTAAATTATGCGATCCTTTTTTGGCAGAGTGTATAAAGTATTCTCGTTATTTTTAGTTGGCTTGAGGATGTGCTTATAGATACGAAACAGATCGCGGTTTTATTATGTTAAAAAAAAATATGAGACTGGCGCGCATAGAATCATCAACGAATTAATTAAAGTAAAAATATTCGTGCATTGATACCCATTTTAAACGAAAGGATATTTTCTCCGTTAAAAGCTTTTTTCGTTTATCACATAAGGCTCATCGAATGTCTGAATTAATTCTATTAAGGATCAAAATAATTTCAATAATTTTCTTATTGTGAGATGTACCAGGTGCCACTTTAGTAGAAAATACCACAAGCCTATTCAAATTTAAAATTAGCAAATATGGTATTTGTTGTTGGTATTTGTAATAGGAATGCTACAATTGTTAAAGGATATCATCAACGGTGTCCATATCAAGGAAATCTTAGTAAAACGTATTTTTGAGAGGTTTCAATAAACTTTATTAAAAGAACACTATAATTGAAACCAATGTTAATGTATGAAATTTTATTTATAACCCCTGGAATTCCTCCTGACTCAACCTGTATGTGAAGAGTATAAAAATATTTCTAGTTGGATAACTAGCTTTATGTATTTCCTTGTAATGTATTCTTCAATCTATCATTATGTTTTTCATGAGTTGATTAACTTTTTATAGATGTTTATTATATAATTTTTAGACAACCTATAACTGTTATCACCCTTGCAATTCCCAGGGCTCTACACTGCACTAAATCCTTCTCAATTAAATTCTCAAAATGAAGTTTGCTCCCATATTGTATAAGACTATTTAGTACCTTAGTACTGAATCAAAAATCTCTGACCAAAACGAAATTCTCGAACGAAATATGCAAACAATGTTTGCGAAACATACTTTTTACACTGTTGGATAACAGCTTTAGCCTCACACTTTTCACACATGAAAGAGATGTAGTTTCTCATACTTTTTCACTACAAGTTAAATTATCTTTAAAAATGTTTGAGACTAAAATTATAGCAAACTAATAGCATATTTGAGTTGTTAAGTTGAGTGACAAAAACAGACAACTTAACAATACAATCGTCATCTTATAGTTGACATCAAAGGAAATTTAGGTTAATTTCCGTATTGGATATGATACATTTGAGTAATAGTTGGAAGAAGTAAAGAAGGTATGATAGAATTGTTATATGTTAACGTATTATGGTAAGATTGAAAAAAGGGTTGTCACACACAAGCTATACTGTGGCAAAATAAACGCTCTTTATGTTACAGAAGAGGACACAGAGTTTGAGACTAATAAACTATGTTCGAAAATTTATTTTGTAACTATATATATAAATATATCAAAATCCCTGTATTTTTCAAAAAGGAGCAATAGCACAATACTGTTAGTTATTATGTTATTCTATGTCTATATAATAATATCCTTTCTCACTAGAGGATGCAGACCGTAGTAGCTACAAGTTACAAGCTATTGTCTAAGAACACTCAAGGCACTATAAAGCTTCAAGGTGAGTACCTAATACATCTTTCGTGTAAACGCCTAATTTACTGCACAATTAAAATAGGCAGATTGATAAAATAATTTCCGAGATTTTAAAATCTTATGGCGTGAAGAGTACAAAAATAAAAAAGCAGAAGAAATCGTCCGCGAAAGAAAAACAAATACACATATTTGATATAAAAAAAAGAAGCAATATTGGGAATTTCCAAGAAAGAAAAAACGTAAAGATTGTCATACGTAAAGCACGACCGAAGAAGAAAACACATCGATTCTTACATTCTAATTATTCATCACGAGATATAATAAACACCCTCTGCGCTCCTTCATCTATACACCACCCCCGAAAATCTTCCGACTAGCGGCGACCTCCACCCACTCCCGCACCGAGCGAATCCCCCGACGCGCTATATGCGTAAACCTCGAGAGAACGGCGCGAGAATAAGGCACAAGAAACAGCGGCGGCAGTAGAAGAAGAAGAATACATGCATAAATTAAAATTCTAAAAAATCAATACTTTCTTATTAAAACACCCTCTTGTAATGTTAATCAAGCGCCCCGCGTATGTGACGGAGGGGAGTATAAGAAAAAGCAGCTCAGGGAGACGTGGACGAGCGGCGGAGGAGACGGCGGGAGAAGGAGGGGGCCGAGGCGAAGAGTACAGGCGGCGGAGGTGGTTAGAAGAAGGGCGCGCGGGGTACGGCGACGACGCTGCGTTAAGAATAAGAATACGTGCATTAAAAAGCGAACATCAATACTTTTCTTATTAAAACTCCCTCATAATGACAATCAAGCTTGCCCTGGAAGCGAGCGTGTGTGACGACGCGAAGGGGACGCGCGCTTCTCGTTGATGAGAGACGAGAACGAAAGGCAGCGGCGGAACGCGCGGGAAGGACGGGAGGGAGGTAAGGCTACCATGGTGAGGAGCGAGAGGCGTCTTTGGGCATCCGGAGGGTTCTGCGAGAGGAGGACCGTACGAGACCGAGAAAGGCGAGAAACAAGAAGGAGAAATTGTGAGAGAGAGAAAAGGACGAACGAGAACGTAAGGAGAGATCCTCCGTTTATGCATCACGGCACGGCTACCCGCGATAACGATTTTTTTGTTAATTATCAAGTCGCGTATGAGGCTGTGTAAAGGATGCGGGGCGACGAGGGTCGAACCGAAATGAGGAGTGGGGAGGGGGAGACTGAAGTTGCCCCGGTGGGAGGGGAGGAGAGGATGGCGAGCTAAGACCCTCGCGAAACTTTGTCTTACACGTTGCCTGTCATAATTTTTTTATCGCGGAATTTATTTCTCGCCTCCCGGCGTGTGTATGGAAATGGTGGCGGCGGCGGTGTGGTATGGTAATGTGGGTAGACCGAGGACGACAATTGTTTAGTTCGCAAATTGTACACCCTCCTCAGAGCCAGAACACTTCCACGGGAAAAATATATACACGTATATATATATATATAAATGTACATCGTTGCTTTGCTGGATATATCATTCTCTTCTTTTGTAAACGAATACGTTGATTAGTGGTTTTAAAAGTTCGACCAACAGAAGCTGTCATCACGCTGGTGCAATATAATCACCAAATAGATGTTGGAAAAATTGATCATACGTAGCAATTCGTACGTAAAGTTAAGAAGCAGAACCCCTGCTCTGAATTCACTTTTAGCATAGTTTTTTCTGCGATTTTCAGAACACCCCTAACGACCCATTTAAATTCAAGGTCCGTCTAAGAAAATCACCCTCAAAGTTATGTGTTGCATAGAGCTTATACAAAAATCAACTTTAAAGCACAGTAACTTTTGAATTCCAGTTTTTCTAAGAAACCAACTTCGAAGACAAAGGTCAACTTTTACCAACAAAACAAGGAATTCACGTTGGATGCTGCAGGTAGGAAGAGAACTAACTACATTTAGAAGATCAAAGAAAATATTTTCATGAGAAGAATGCTAGGTTTATCTTCAATGACGCGCCTACTATTAAAAATTATTTCTACGCTACAAATGTAATTTATAAGCGGGCTGGAAGGTGCACCGAAATAAGTATTGTACTTTAAAATTATAAAATAAAGAAATCTTGAAAACTATCAATTATTTCTCCAATGATTGAGATCGGATTTAAAGGTATTGCGATATTGCTCGAATTTGCATTTTTAACTCTCCACTTCTTTTTAATCACCTTGTATATTTATTCGTTTTTTGTTTGAAAAATCAATTGTTGTCTATCCCAAAAATAAAATTTCTTGTAAACGGCCCAAATTGCATTGACTACCTAAATAAAACCAAAGGCCTAGTATTTTTTACATTAACATTTTTTTTGCGCTTCTTATAACATATGACGTATCTCCCATCTGGACTAATCCCTTCAAGATTCAAAATCATTTCGATAATATTGTTGTGATTTGATGTTTATTTTCGAATTTGCAAATTATTTTTTGTTTTGTTTATTTTGCATTATTTATATTTTGTATTTATTATGAATTATTTGTTATAGAACATGGTGCACATTTAGTTACACTTAGAATATAGAGCAGACACCTTCGTAAACGAAGCAAAAAATGTTTAGGGTTGTCAACGATAGCATTTTTGAATATGAGTTTTTTTTACATTATTTGCAAATGTATAGCGCACTCCTGGGATTTCGTCGGTCCCTATCGACTTATCCTGCATAATTTTTTCCCTTTATGAGCTATTATAAAGTCAAATGCATTAAGTACGATAAAAAACCGAGTTTTTAATAACAGGCAATTGCAAAGTGCTCTCGATTAAAGACAAGATTATTTTTTAATCACTTAATTGTTAAATCTCACCAAACTTTATGTTCATTATGAATTTGTAATATCGACACCCGGTTTACTGAACACTTTTTAAATTTATGTTCGATTAACGTTTGACTGGCGATTAAATCAATTATCGTTTACATATGAACACTGGCTTGTAATCAACAAATTTGAATTTAAATGATTATTTGTTCTATTTTAAAGAAATTATTGATAAATTTATGCAAATAACTGTTATTTCTTTGGTATTTTTCTTTTCCTCTATGTTAATGTTTAATCACAAATTAATTTAATCAACGACTACGGTTGGTTAGAAAATACTACTGACGTCACAAAATTAAGTTAATAACAAATTAATGTAGTAATTCGAGATTAATTATTTAATCCACTTCCTGTTAATTGTAACTTTTTTGCTATCTTATTTTTATATGTTCATCCCAAACGTTAATTTTCGAACTTTAAATTCTTTAATTTGGACACTATTAGAGAAAACAAAGGCGGATGGAATTATTACTTTTTGGCAGAGACTAGACAAAGTCGTGTTTTGTCGACTCGCGGGAACACTCAGTAGGCAACACGAACCCCTTCTCATAGAGCGAATAGACACGAGTCTATCTAGTCGCTACAAAAATTCCACCTGACTTTGTCATCTCTATTCATTATTATCAATTGCCCCAATGAGGATTTTCATATCTTGATCAGTAATGTCGGTGACTTCCTACTTTTACAGCGAATAACATTAAACTTCCTTAGTACAGTTTCTTCATTTTATTATTATTAGCGCTCTACGTTTTCGTTCTGCCCCTTGGAAGAGCGTTGTTTTCTGTTATTTGTTTAGTTACAAGAAGATGGACTTAAATTCGCATCCATTTTTAATCTTAAATTTTGGAAAATCATTTAATAGCTTCTTGATAAATAATGTAGTCTGCCTGTTGGCCAGATTAATTTTGAGCAGGTTTGCAGTAATATGATGTTCTGCATTTACAAGAAAACCGGCAAATATGGTGTCTATATGCATTGAGGAGTAGCGATGTATTATCAGCGTAAAGGCAGACTACCGAATATGAGATGTTACGTACATTAACGATTAAGGTATGAACAAAAGTAGTTTAATCGGTCGATCCCTGAGTAATCTGTATTCAGCGTCTGGCAACTCAGACATTTTATCATTTAACTTTGGTGTTATATTATAGAGCTACGCATGCGGCACCTTTTTCGAAAATTTTAATATGAGCGCGTAATAACAAAATTCCTCACAAGGCCTTCGTTTCGTTACATGAACTCTCGCTGAACTTGCACATTTCGTCTAGTAGGCCTATATTTTATTGAAACAATCAGAAGTTAAATAATTGAAAAGAACAAAGTCCAATCAGATATTACCTTTACTTTATCACATTTGACAATGGTGTGAATTATTTAAATGGTTACTATTGACATCTGCGAAATAACCATGAAGTAATATGATAATCATTAATGATTTTTATATACATTATGACAATTCCTATAAGCGGCTCGTGGAAACGAATCTTAAGCTTTATCATAAGCTTATGCACACCCTTTATTTATTGTAACTAACAATAAGTGAATAAGTGACTAACAATCGCTAAGTGACCAAAGAGCGGTAGAGAAAATATTGTTTTTGAACCTATGACCGATCTACTAAAAATATACCTGTTTATATTCGTATCAAATATTCCATCAAAAATTACATTTTGTTTCTTTTAGTTTCAGGGATTTTTCATATATCTAACCTTTATCGAAACTTTTGGTTAGGCTTAAATTCTTTACATATCTGAAAAGTTTTCAGCCTAACGCAGAAACAAGTGCTGTTTTGATTAAATTTGGCCTTATTTCTCAGTATAATCTCGTTGTAAGTTTATACACTAGTGTTAATCCGCCCAAAAAGTAGTTGCCAACATACGCTAAGAAATACACCGTTAGAAATGCGATGACCTTGGGAATTTTTGCAATGGCAATCAGTGAATTACGAGACAATGCTTGCTTTGGCGGAACAAAACTTTTTTTTAATCTTTCCTCCTTTAAAATAGTAGATAAACACAATTCCCACCTGTACGACCACGTTTAAGTTCACCTGCTCGCAATTTCGTGCGAGCGTTACTCGATTTTTTCTGACACAAACAGTTAAGCGATAACTAAGCATCTAACATGGATGAAGTTTTCAAAAATAACTGAACATATGGACAACACGTTGGACATCTTCATATTGACACTTGAAACTTTTTAAAGTACCAAACTTGAAACTTTTCAAGTTGCCCTCATAATCTAAATATGGTCAATAGTGGTTCAGGGGATGTAAATTCTAGAAACCAGAAACCTGGTAAGCAATACGGATGCATGATACAGAAGTACATGTGCAGATTATCCTCGAATGGGTATTTTTCTAGGAGATGCAGAAAACCTACGCTTTATGTACTTAACATGGATACGTATATAACAATTTATATAACAGTAACAATAAATACTAAGTGTACATACGACATATAAATTCTATATAGTATTTACTAGGACAGAATTTTATGAAGAATAAATGAAGGGTCCGCGCACAAACTCTCATGAGAATTGCCTGGGTATTGTCGAGAGAAAACGTGCACAGGGGTAGTAAAGGACTGAGAGGAGAAAGGGGTGCATCATCTCATTTCACCCGCACTCTCTTACTGTTTTTACTCTGACACACACTGACTACAATCAGTCTTCTTCAACCCCCCCGGTTTCGCCGGAGCAAGCCGATCTTTTTCCCCCCTCCTCGGTCCCCGCGAACGTTCCTTTCCCCTGCGCCACCGGTCTCCAACGCCGCTGCCTTCATCAGCATCAACCCCTTCGGTACTCCAGAAAGAAGATTCTCAATTATTAATCGAGAGGAATTTTTAATCGATAGGGGGTGTATTTTAAGCAGCCGCGTTTTTCTTTATAAGGTGGCGCGTTACTGCTCGCCTGCCTACAGTCTTATACATATTCTGTGCTATTTTCCCTCTCAGTCGCTCGATATTTCGTCTTCTTCTTGCGCTTCTTCTCACCCCTTCGCTTTCGGACGTGGTTCCTTTCTTAGATGCGAATTTTTGCCAAGCGTAGATACGATGGGATATTATTAAAAGGGTTGCTGTTGTGTATACATATATACATGTATATATTTATTTTGCGAAGAACATCGTCTTTCCTTCCCATCTTACTTTTTTAATTTTTTTCCTTAGAAACTGGTAAAATATAATCGAGGAAAACATTCTTGAAACCTCTTTCATTGTCTATGGTTTTTGGGAGATGTGCGTTAATTATAAGATAAAATAAGCTAATAAAATGGACGTTGACGGTAGTAGAGCTTATAGCTCAGCCACATTAAAGAAAAACACTATGAATTTAGTGCGGTATTCATCAACACCCGTTAACGATAATAATTGTTTACAATAGATACTCCAAATTTGTTTTAGAAGTGTCTTCTGAAATCTTAAAATTGATTAAGGATTGCTCTAAAGTGAAGTGTTAGTTACTAATTGTACAGGGATATTGTTGCAGCGGAAAGTTCGTTAATAATAGATAGCATGAGAGCCTACCGAAAGTACACAATGTATTCGCCTTCACGCTCGATTTTAAAACACTCCTAGTCTCGTTAGCAGACCTAGTCAGACGTTAGATGTAAGAGCGTTAGGACTTATTTGTGAGCTGTAGGAGACTTTCTTAGTTCGAGTATCGTAGTCGTTACGAGAGGTTCGATCGTCCAGGAATAGATAATTCCTGGGACAAATTTCTATTTGGCGATGACTATTTAAGTATTGGGTAAGAGTCTTCCGTATAATAAAGTCTCAGCATATGTGTTTTTGCGTCTTTCAAAGAATTTTTATTTTCTGTTTTACAGTATTCTAACGGTTGCAAGGGGGTATCTGTGCTATGGCCCGACTATAATAATAATTAGGACGCATATTAAATTAAATTTAGAAGAATGACAAAATACAAAAGGCAGCATTAAAGTAGTATGAATTCATTTAATCATCGTTTAACTGACAATCAATACAAACACAAATACAATTTATTTTTTTCTGACGTAGATATGCTCATATCGTGATTTAAGCGCTTAATTTAATTTTCATTGTGTGATTAGCCAAGCTTTGAAAGCAAATAAATGATTCAATGTTATCAACTTCAGAAAAGTTCGAAAATAACCGTTCGCAATTTTTTAATTGCTTTGACAATTAATAAAATAGCTAGCAACACATTAAAATTAGTTTGTGCCAATCGATTAGTTTCAAATTAGTTGATAATACATTGAAAACATAACGATAACAAAGATTTAGTGGTAGTATGGCAAACAACACTAAGGTATCGGCACACTCGACACAGCGCAGGTTTAATTAATTAATCCGGACCAGCTTTCCAATATGCGTAGGTCCCATTATTAAGCGTATGACTAAATTGGACTACTTATGTAAATTTAAATAAACTTTTATGGAGCGAAATGTGCCGATACTTTTCTGTTGTTAGGTATTATTAAGGAGAACTCTAAATCTAAAATAAAATTTCCCCAAATATGCGAGATAGTAACGCGCTCCGTATACAGCCTGCCTCATTCTTCTCCAACATTTGCAAATATTAATTTCATTTCCTTAGTTTGAATGTTGCCCCGCTCCTTCACGTTGTTCCACCGCCACAATAACTTTAAATATCGAACTTTTAGCAGTTACAAATAAGCTCATAGCAACAGTATACATCACCCCGTCAGCGAACAAATGACCCTTTAGTCCTATGATTTCCAAGAGTAAAACTTGGAATTGTATAAGTTCAGTTCTCTGCCTTTCTCCATGTACTCAATAATAAACACATCGAAACCCTAGAACTTATTTTTGCGAATGTTTACGTGAGGTATTTTCATTAAAATCGATACTGAATTATTAGATACCAACGAACATGTCGGAATATTTTGCTGCCAACTTCTAACTGTGCAGCTTACATAACCAAAGTCATAAATTAAAGACACCACTTCCTTTTCTCTTTTCAATTTTCCATATACTTACTTCCACGGCGTGTTTCCAGTCACCTGCGCCAACATCGCCGTATAATGAGAGCCACGCTACCGCCACCACCGCCGCCGCTAGCTGTCTCTACCTTCAGCGGAACACATACGCGCCGATACACGCGGCATATTTAAGAAAGTCATTGGGAATGAGAAACTGCCGGCTTCCCTTTCACCCGAGAGGAATGAATATACACACGCATGTAACGTACAGTCGATCGAGAGAGTTTCCGAACATGACAAAATAAATTTCTTAGAAGCGAAAAATGTTATCAATCGATTTGAAATGATTGATTCATCTGTCTTATAAGAGTGTCTCAATTAGAACTATAGGATATGTATTTGGAATAAAACACTAGATATTTGTCGATGTTTTTTTTTTGGTATTTCTTGGTATGGAAAAGAGTATCAGATACTTACACATCTCCACTCATTTGACACCATCTCATTCGATTTAGCGAAATATTAATTACATTAGCGCATAGAGATGACTCTGACACATTGTTCCCGTTAAAGAAATCCTAACTTACAGATTTACAGATCAATTGATGTCGGTATTACACGAGACAATCCGATCTGGAAATTTGGTATCGAGTAGCGTTTTACGTACCATATGGCATACGTCACCGTCTTGGTAAAACCACTTATCATTTAAAACTAGTTCACCAATTTGGTCGAAAAAAAGTAACAAGATGACAACTACAATTTAGTGTTACAGCATGTAATACTGGTCGCCAGCCCCATTTTCGAAAAGAATAATCTAATCAGTCCACAACTCCAAAATGCAGCACACCTTTGTCGATGCATGTAAAGCATAATAATTTTCATCACCCTAGATACGATAATTTTGCCTATCCCTATATCCATTTTAATAAAAATGGACTTCATTGCTGAAATCAACTTATTTGTCTACCATCAACTAAACGCCCGGCGTTGTAATTTTTAATTGTTACCGTATCGCCTGAAATGGAAAATTTTTTTCTCTGTCACCTTTTTGTATGTTAGGCAATGAATAAATGTTCGTAAAATCAATGCCCAATCTCTGACATAGTCTCTCGTAGAATCAAAGACATTTCTGGTGTATGAAGGAGACCATGATAAAAGAAATTAATAAGAGGAATTATTTCTTCCGTTCAGGTTGATGAAAATACTAGTATCAGAATCCTGTTTGATAGTTATTGTAAGGCATTTGAAATGAAATGAATTCGTGAAAAGACCTTTGCTTCTTTCTGGACGCACGATAGGTTGACTCCTAGTTTACTAGAAAAAAGGAATAAAGTGATCAGTAATGTGGTTTAAGACCTAATGGCAACAAGTCTATATCAGGTTGTTCTTCTGGCCTCCTCGAATATGTTTAAGCAGTAGCCCTTTGGCATTGTTGAGCGTATTAATAGGCTTTACCATCGAAATCCCTGCCTGATTTTGGATACTTTTATAAAACTGGTGAATATCATCATAAGCGTGAACAATATTCGCGAAATCCTGCTCCTTCTTTCGATGAGAATATACATTCTTACCCATCTCCTTATTTTAAGCTTAGAAATGAAGTCAAAGTGTTCTTTGAACCACCCCGTTCGACTTTCATTTAAATTTAATGCCATTAATAAAATTATTAATGGCTTAAAAGCGAACATATATGTCCGATATCTTTTCAAAATTAAACCAGCTAAATTTTAATAATGACAGCAAGGACTCTAGCGCAGTATGGTAAACAAAACAAAAGTATCAGTAACCTCCGCACCGCACAAGTTTAATCAATTAATCCGACACGACCGCTTCGAGATTACGTATGATCCTCATTCCCAACCGGTGACCCATTGATGTGAGAAACCTCTAAAATTAACATGCTTGTTTCACGTATCTCAAGAAATTGAGGAACAAATTGTATAACATCTGAATGGACTGAAGACAACTTTCGAAATATATTTCCTAAACAACCACTTGTAGTGAAAGGTGTTCACATTGAGCATCTTAAGTTGAGTTGAATGAATTGAATACGTCAACATTTAGCGCAAGAAATTTGATAAGATATAAAAGTTATTGAGTTATCTTTCCATTAATTTTTAAGAAACTAATTTCGTACTGCTTACCTCTGCCCGGCGTGAATAATATCAATTAGTTTACTTTTTATTTAAATATAATTTATCGTCGCCGAACCATGTACACAAATTGTTTAAAATTAATTAAAAGTTGTGTATTACTTCAAATTATTGTATGTTGGCACTAATGTAGGCGCTATGTCTTAAATATAGAAGACTGGATTATCGAATGCAGTCGGTAAGGTCATCAATTTTTTTCTTAGGTCATATATAAATCAGAGCTTTAAATAGCTCAACCTATGTCCATCGATATCCAACGCAATATTCGTTAAACATAACGGAATCCAATCGAAAGCTTTTCCGCGGATACCGTAGCGACTCGGCTTTTGCAGAACAATTTCGTGCTTCACTATTTCAAACGCTTTGCTCAAGTCCACAGAAATGTTTCCACGTTTGGGACTTTCATTTATATAGATAAAAAATCTGCCATTCTTTCGCACATAATGCTTTATAATACATGGTATACTAACACTTACCTATATTTGCACTGTACAATCACGAATATTTGATGCGCAATCAGGAATAGCTTCGGATCTCTCTCCATCCAACAACTTGGTATGAAACATCTCCGTTTTTTCAGCTATTCTTTGAATGTCTATGTGTAATTAAAACGAAGAATAACTTGAATAACAGTATTTAGTGCTATTATTATGTTAAGAATCTTGGAGATGATTTGTATATTTCAATACGTTTTGACAAAAGTTATATAATATTCTTTAACATTATTAACATTGATATACTCCTAAATCTGTCTATGGAAACTGTCTCAATAACTTGAAAATCTACCACTTAATGTTATGTTTGTAATGTAAGAGATAAAAGTGCTTAGATGACCGATAAAACCGATCCATATCTAACACAGCATATAAATACACTCCGCCAAAAAAGTATCGCATAAACTAAAAAAGGGCATTTATAAACCAAGATATTTTTATACGTTCACAAAAAGTTTGCCTCGTGTATGTGAACTATAAAAACACTAACAAAATCATGGAACATAGCTTTTTTACTTTTTTTTTTCTAAAAGAACACATTTAGAAAAATGTATATGCGTAAGGTTTGTTCAGTTGTTTATTGAAAGTCTTCCTATACGGACAAATTTTAAAGTACGAAGTCAGAGCTCTGTACCAACGCTTTTAAAACTAAAATGAGCAATTTAACTTCAGAACAAGTGGCTGCTATAGTTGCTTTAATCGAAGATGGACGATATCAAGCATACGTTGCTAATTTGATGAACATCAATCAGTCAAGTGTTTCTAGAGCCGTAGCCAGATATAGGGAAACAGACAATTACAGTAGAAGACCTGTACCAGGTCGTCCAAGATATTCTACTCGCCAAGATGACTGGTATTTACTACTACAAGCATTACGTCGAAGACATGTAACTGCGAGACAATTGCAGAACGACTTGGCTAGAGTGAGAAATACTCGTGTGAGTACTCAAACTATTCGGAATAGCTTACGACAGAGTGGATTAAGAGCTAGAGTAGCTGTAACAGCCCCTCGTCTCACTAGGAACCGCCGAGTGGCTCGCTTAAGGTTTGCCAGAGAACATGTAAATTGGAACATTAATGACTGCGCCAATATACTCTTCACAGATGAGTCAAGATTTGGTCTTTACACCTCAGATAGGCGTATCTCAGTGTACAGACGAGACGGTGAGCGCTATTCGCAGTGTAATATCAGACCTAGACCTAATTTCGCTGGTGGCTCTATTATGGTTTGGGGAGGCATCTATTTAACAGGTCGTACAGAGTTAGTACCAGTAGACAGAGGTACACGGACTGCCCACAGGTATATAACGGACATTTTAGAAGAACATGTAGTACCATATACGCCAATTATAGGAAATGAATTCATGTTAATGCACGACCGCATGTTGCAATAATCGTCCAGGAATACCTTAACGATGTTGGTATTCCAGTTTTAGATTGGCCTGCGGTAAGTCCGGACATGAACCCAAAATGTTGCCATAGCGGACCTGCATGGACTAGAAAATGCTCTCCGTGACGAGTGGGAGAATTTGGATCAGGCTTGTATACGGAGGTTAATCGAATCTCTGCCAAACCGTATGCGAGCGGTCATAAGAGCCAGAGTTGGCAATACTCAGTATTAAAAGCTACTGTTATGACATTTTTCTTTCCAAAATTATAATTTCTTGTTTTAATAAAAATCTCAAGTATGAGTTCTTGTTTTTATTTGGCCTGTATTTTATTTAAACAATCATAGAAATTAGATCTTAGAGCGCATTAAAGTATATTTACAACTTTATGCTACAAACAAAGATTATGCGATACTTTTATGATTCAAAACTAAATTATGCGATACTTTTTTGGCGGAGTGTAGAACCAGAAAGGTAAAATTATTTTCAAATGGATTTACAAGGAAGCGATTCGAACTTAAACAAAGTAATCTTCCAGCGTAAATTGAACATATCTAAAATTGGTTATTTCCTGATCTTTAAAAATAGGAAACTATTTTAGTGAGCAGGAATGAATATTAAATCACGGTTTCAAGGTATGCTTAAATCTTCGCACCGGATCATGTATTTTTTTCCTGGTTAAAACCTACTTTTTTAGTATCCACCTGCAGATCTTTTGCACGTCCTTCATTGTAAAAATAGGTTCTCGTAAGTTCGTCTATTTCAGAACGTCAAGAAAAGAACAAAATTTGTGATGGGCTTAGGATTGCCCGGTGAAAGGATTAATTACATAATGCTTTAGCGTTGTACGGGAACCAAGTGATCTACGAGCGTGATCCAAGAAGTCATGAAGTCCTTAGAAGAGAGATGAAGCTCGTAGTATCGAACCGAATATTATTCGCTGAGAAGCTGTCAGTGTCTCAATTATATCCATCACGTGGATTTGAATTTGAAAGCGAGCGGGCACTGAAGAAGACCAAGACGGTAATCTTCAATACAATGCACGAGTGCGCATCTGTGAGGCTTAGATAACCAAAATTATGGAATCATAGTTTGAATTAGTACGCCCCAATTCTTTTTCCGAATTTCAAAAAATTGGCTCAGCGGACAACTGTTCGCTTACAACCAGGAAGTCATCGCCCAAACAGATGCTCATTTCTTTCACAAAAGCGCACGGAGATGACTCACACTGTATATCGTTATTTAAGCTATAATAAAGCCACTATGCTTCCTCCTTATCCTAGGAACCTTTTAGACTGCCAACTAACCCACGGCATTTGCATAGGTTAGGACGTTGCACCGAGCAAGGTGCAGTCGCCTGTCACCCAATATGCTACTTTCAATTGTCGTCAGCTTCTAGCCCTCTAACGTCTTCGAAGACTCCCAACTTATAAAGGTATCCCTGGCGAAGGTTTATTCTGGACAATCTCGGGTATCCTAGCGTTGTTCTTTTGTTTGAATACCTGTATCAAAGTGATTTTAACAGTATAAAACCCGTCTTCCTACAACTCTTCACGGGTGATAGCTCTGATTCTTTTATAAAGCGCATATGCAGGTACCAACGTGTCTGCTTCTTCATTACCAGGATTTACATTCCATTCCATGGTCCTTTAGCGATATTACATTGATATTAAAAACTCCACGTTAACTTTGTGTTGGGACATTGTAAGGCTTGGTGAAATAATTGGCCTCTCAATTTTTTCTTCTTTATTCATTTAAAAAGTTACCGGTTTCGTTACATCCAATATACATCTTCAGCCAGAAAAGGAATCAATCAGTACAAAACTGTAACAGATTAATGTCAAAGTGTTGTATGCTTCCTAGTTTTATGTATTTGGCGAATTTTATTAATTATACGGATTAATGTAGTTTTATTTTATAACAATTTTGTACTGACCAATTAATTAAGAATAATAATTAATTAGTCAGTTAATTAGTTATTAAAATAATTAATTAAGAATAGTGAGTTTAGAGTAATTGTTTAGCCCAACACTTATGTTGATATTGATAGTTTCAAAGGTTAAGGATAAAGCTCAGTAACAGTCCTATAGCAGATTCGACGTTATGGATCTGTTTAGGTGTTTAGGTGCCTACATTCTTCAGGTCACTTATGCACTAGGCTGCCAGGGTCAATGTCAGGATTTCCGCCTGGAAAGGAGTGGTTTCCGTCCCCATGCACCCATGATTGTTTTAGGCGGAGACTTTCATAGAAAATGCTACAGTTCCTTTAATGGTTTTTCATCCGCATACAAGGTGATATAACGTTTATTGCACTTGTCGTTGACAAAGGGAAGTGAAGTGCTATCTATTACAGCCTCTAGGACAGGCAATCTATTGCATGCACTCTTCCAGAGTTTACGATGCATTTCACCATATTCTACAATATCGTCCTGGTTTATGCCATAGCATAGCAGGCGGGTGATAGCAGTCAACGCCATAAGCAGTGTCAAAATAAAGTTTTTTTGAATGCTAGCTGTAAAAGTAATACGAGTGATTAGATTGAAGATAAGAGAGTAAGATAATTTATTAACGAATGGAATTAAACATAGTATTTTAGCTTATGACAACTATAAAGCAAACACTTCCCTGTTTCTTACAATCCTTAATTTTGCAACTTAAAAAAAAATGCATTGATGGATATTTTACAATTCCGCGTATAATTAGGAGAAAACCGTTTTCCCTCAAAGTTTTTTAATTAGCGAGTGCGGCGGATTGTCCAGAGACTCCAGCGGATCCCTGTACGTGTACGCATACACCATACATGGTGGTGGTGTGCGTGCGTATTTCTCTCCCCCTCATACCTACCCACTACCACCGCCGCCGCCGCTGCCGCTGTTACCTCTCTTCCACCACCTTCTTCTTCTTCTATATATGTAATGAAAGACCTGCACACGCGGGTGTAGAAAATTTCGTTTTCGTAAAGGGGAGAACTTTAATTTCATCTCAAACTGACGTCACATTTCCATACGGGAGCGAGAAGGACGGACAAGCGATAGCGGCATTCCCACCAGACGAAGACGGCGAATTACTAATTAAGAATCTGAAAGAAAAGGGGCCGATGTTTAAAATGCGTGAGCCGAGAAAGTATATCTATATATATCTAGAGTATATATACGTATATATGAGACAAAGGAATGGGACTCGGATTCTCTCACAAGGAAAGCGTACAAGACTGGTTGAGAATTGAGCCGGGAAGATGGCGTCGGTAGCGGACTGTTGTACATTCTTCGCAAGAATTTGCATGTAATTAATGTATAAGGAAAAATCAGTGAGAGAGGAGCGCGGAGCAATAGAAGAGAACTCCGATGGTGGAGAGTGGAGAGTAGCAGCAAGCGCAGATGTACAATATTACGTTAGGGTTCGGTGATTTCGTTAATTTAAATCTCTTCTACTTGTACGTTTAAGAGTGCGACCGTGGAGAGTTAGAAAAAAGTTATTAAGCCTCTCTTTCTCCTTTCACTGCTCTTTTTCTTACCGGCACTCGTCCTTCCTTGTTTTTCCCTCTTCTCGTATACGCCAACCAACTTTCCCGTCTCTCCTCTCACTCAACCTCTCCCTCTCTTCTTCTATAAGGTTTTTGTTATTAAAGTAATTCCTTAAGTTGATATTAAAAGAAAGAGGAATGAGCGACCGCGTAGACCGGCTGAGGTATGGATATCCCTTTTTTTGGGAAGTTGCGGGGTTTTCGTCCGACTTTTTGCCCTCGAATTTTTTAATTAACCAACGGTGATCAAAATTAATACAGTGATCAAACGGGAACGAAATGAAAAATTGAATAATTCGTAGCGACATGTCATTCTTATTAAAAGGATCAAAGAGTGTTTCATTAAAGCCTATAGGGCGAGCTAATATAAACTCTGTAATTGATAACAATTAATTATGATTAGCTCCTGTCCAAGTAGAATTACACAAGTGCATTAAATATCAACGAGTAGGCATTCGTATTTTATTGGGCTGTGTTTTACTCTCCATTGTTAACTATAAATTTTATTTAGTGCTATTACGCAATGCATTGACTCATTTTAAACATTGTAACCGTTTTACTTAATAAGAAAGGTGGTTGAATATGTAAGACCAGATTTTAGTACTTGTTGAAGTAATCTCCAGTAATTTAAGCTACTTATAAATACTGAAATGTCTTAAATATGGGGATATTGAAGAAACTCTGTTTTTCATAAATTAATTAGTCATATATACGATCCGTGGATCCGGAAGTCTTTCTAGAACCATTTCTTCGGCAGTTTAAATTAAGTAACAAATATTAATGAAATTTCATAGGAGAGACAACTAACCTTCTATTAACATACTTCAACTGGAACTCTTTTCTACCTTCTTAAAGCGTCACCTCTATGTCGTATTAATGGTAGAAGTAAGACAATTACTAAAGGTTCCTAAGATATCTTTTATTGTAAGTTTTGCATTCTCAATTTTTTTTGATGCTCGTGAAAATATAACTTAGTGAACAACTTTTATTAAGTCAAAAGTTCGTATTCAGTTGTGATAAGACATTAAGATATCAATATATTTCTTTGCGACATCATTTCATTCAATGCGAACCTTCACCCCACTCCAGATTTTAGTGATCAAACACTTTAGGTCTAGTACAATCATTATTCTTGATTATAATAAGTAAATATTGAACTGAACAATCTTATTACTGTTTCTCCGTGCATAAACTTTTACATTAAAAATATTTTCATCTAATCCGTTTCCTCCTTAATAATCAATCCCTGGATTTACCATACCTATTCGTACAGGCTGCCCTACGTCAGTGCCGAAGTAAAATTACGACGAGGGTGGATTGAGGAATAGCTGGTTAGAATAAGGGACGATTGATGCCTTTTTCCACCTCGTGAAGCACTACCGCCAGCGAGTAGAATGGTGTGGTAGTGGCCTTTTTAACTTAGAAAATAAATAATTAGCGGTTCTTTGTGCCCCCGTCTTATGAATTATTGAAAGTGCGTACGGCATAGACGAGTTTCCACTCTTTTCTTCCTTTATTATACATGCAAGTGCACTCTTGCTTTCGTCCTGCTCGTAAGCAAGAGGTTTTGTTGTTTTAAAATAAAGTGGAACAGAATGAAAAACAACTACTATTGTTTCATTATAAACAAACACATATTGAAAATACCAGGATGAATAGTTAATTTCTAAGGGTTTCAATTAAATATTCCGAAAAATAATCTCGATTAGTTTTTATATGGCCACAATATTAATTATTGAAGTAACGAATGTCTTCTGTTGCAATGCCAAAATATTAAATAGTGCTAAGATAAAACAAATACAACGAAAATTGTGCATATCTTAAGAACAATATTGGGAAAGGCTAAGATATCGAAACCAACATTATAGCTTATTAAGTTTCTAAAAATACGCTTTTGAATACGCTTAAAAATAAGTAAGAACACAAGTTTATAAAGCTAGCGGTTATCGAAACTTTACGAAACAAAGGACACCGTTTTATTTACAATATCCGCTTCCTCTTTTAAAATTGGCAAACGCGTATATAATATTCATTATGGAAATAGTTAAGCAACATCCTGGTATGATCTAGTTTCACCACATCATGACGAATTGAATAGCAGAAACATAAATGTCGTACCCAAAGAATTGCTTACTTCTCAGGAAAGAGATCTGTGTAAATACACTCCGCCAAAAAAGAATCGCATAATTTAGTTTTGAATCGTAAAAGTACCGCATAATCTTTGTTTGTAGCATAAAGTTGTAAATATACTTTAATGCGCTCTAAGATATAATTTCTATGATTGTTTAAATAAAATACAGGCCAAATAAAAACAAGAACTCATACTTGAGATTTTTATTAAAACAAGAAATTATAATTTTGGAAAGAAAAACGTCATAACAGTAGCTTTTAATACTGAGTATTGCCACCTCTGGCTCTTATGACCGCTCGCATACGGTTTGGCAGAGATTCGATTAACCTCCGTATATAAGCCTGATCCAAATTCTCCCACTCGTCACGGAGAGCATTTTCCAGTCCATGCAGGTCCGCTGGGGCAACATTTTGGGTTCGTATCCGTCTGTGAAGGAGGTCCCACACGTGCTCGATAGGGTTCATGTCCGGACTTACCGCAGGCCAATCTAAAACTGGAATACCAACATCGTTAAGGTATTCCTGGACGATTATTGCAACATGCGGTCGTGCATTATCGTGCATTAACATGAATTCGTTTCCTATAATTGGCGCATATGGTACTACATGTTCTTCTAAAATGTCCGTTATATACCTGTGGGCAGTCAGTGCACCTCTGTCTACTGGTACTAACTCTGTACGACCTGTTAAACAGATGCCTCCCCAAACCATAATAGAGCCACCAGCGAAATTAGGTCTAGGTCTGATATTACACTGCGAATAGCGCTCACCGTCTCGTCTGTACACTGAGATACGCCTATCTGAGGTGTAAAGACCAAATCTTGACTCATCTGTGAAGAGTATATTGGCCCAGTCATTAATGTTCCAATTTACATGTTCTCTGGCAAACCTTAAGCGAGCCACTCGGCGGTTCCTAGTGAGACGAGGGGCTGTTACAGCTACTCTAGCTCTTAATCCACTCTGCCGTAACCTATTCCGAATAGTTTGAGTACTCACACGAATATTTCTGACTCTAGCCAAGTCGTTCTGGAATTGTCTCGCAGTTACATGTCTTCGACGTAATGCTTGTAGTAGTAAATAGCGGTCATCTTGGCGAATAGAACATCTTGGACGACCTGGTACAGGTCTTCTACTGTAATTGCCTGTTTCCCTATATCTGGCTACGGCTCTAGAAACACTTGACTGATTGATGTTCATCAAATTAGCAACGTATGCTTGAGATCGTCCATCTTCGATTAAAGCAACTATAGCAGCCACTTGTTCTGAAGTTAAGTTGCTCATTTTAGTTTTAAAAGCGTTGGTACAGAACTCCGACTTCGCACTTTAAAATTTGTCCGTATAGGAAGACTTTCAATAAACAACTGAACAAACCTTACACATATGCATTTTTCTAAATGTGTTCTTTTAGAAAAAGAAAAGTAAAAAAGCTATGTTCCATGATTTTCTTAGTGTTTTTATAGTTCACATACACGAGGCAAACTTTTTGTGAACGTATAAAAGTATCTTGGTTTATAAATGCCCTTTTTTAGTTTATGCGATACTTTTTTGGCGGAGTGTAGATGGGAAGCTCGTAGTGAAGAAACAGTTAAAATATTTAAAATTAAACAAATGAAATTAAAAGGATGGCAACCGCTCCCAGCTGCCTGGTGAATTTTGATACAGGAAGACTAACTAATATTTTATCCTTCGATTATTTCTAAGAATTATTGTTTATTGTATTGGTATTAATTCATGGAACCGTACGCGGTAAAAGCAACGGAGCGTTTCCGAGGACCGCTATTTACCTCACAGTTAATACCATAACATTCGAAAAGACGAACCAGACATAAACTGGTCAGCGTTGCTCAAGCCTATCTTTCAAGGAGTTCTTCACGAGACGGCGCAGCGCTTTGGGGAATTGCACAAATTGTGAGACAAACAGCAGTACAAGATTAAGTAAAATCACTGCAGAAACCACCCTGACGTTGTAGAGTTGGTAGAAACATTTCCGTGAGTACATTTTCTGTGATTTTTATTACATTGCTTTCGCCGTAAACGATTCCATCAATACCACGAGAAAGGGACTTTAGCATTATTTTCCCGCTATTATTTTTAGATATTTTCTGATGTGATCAATATTTCCTTTAGAATGGTCTTAATTTTCAGTTCCATATGAAAGTTATTACTATTTTATTTTTTTCCCATAAAAACGTTAACATATTCATGCAAAGATTAGAAAAACAAAGTGGGATTTGTTGCAACCTTACTGCATAATTCTGCTTTCCTTCCGTCTTAATACGAAACCTCTATGTGAGAACACACCAGATTAAAATAGTATGAATTCGTACGAGTTGAAAGCATTACACGTTCAGAAAATAATACATTAGCGTTGTATCGAATTGTTTTCCTGATTAGAAAGGGAACAAGGGCAAGACGGAACGTGCATCTCATAAAAGATACGGACACGCGAGGAAAAAATAAAGGGTATAGTCTTACTAACGAAAATCCATAAACGAGGAACGAACATAAAACGTAACAATTAATAATATCCGTGTTTAAGAATACCGCGGTTGCATTATAACATACATTAGCCGTTTGCGTGTGCTTATAAAGTCAAATGTAAAATGTCGAATCGTTTACAATACTCGGTAGTTTAATTGAATTGTTGTTGTGTGTACCAATAATTTATGGATCGGACTGTTAACTATCGTGAACGAAGCATCTATGCATTGCATATCGAGCTTGTGGTTAGAATACGAAGCGAAATCGCATATAGCCTCGGTAATTAAGTATTTAAATTTGAATAGAAAACTACAGCCGAAATGTTCATAGAGAATCGATGAATGTTTTGATCGATGTTAATGCGATTATATATTATTTCGCGAAATGGTAGTGTGGATCGTTTTAATATACATACAATTCTGTACTGTCTATAATTAAGCAATTAAATTCAATGCCATTATTAAGAATTACATTTCGGAAGATATATAGCGTACAGTTGAATTGCTGTATGCCAGTGTTAAAAAAAAAAAACATTGACATACAGCAAGGGGGGAAAATAGACTGAGACCAAAGAAGTAAGATGAACCAATTTTTTGGTGCAATAGACTGCATACGTTTCAATAAGAATAATATAATAGAGCTCATTAATAACAATTTGCTGTAAAAAATTCAAAGAGATTTGGAACTTTGAATGATTGCAGTATCTAAAGAATTAATAAACAATGGTATTTTATTATTCTCTACCATTATAAACTACATATTTCTGCCAGGGTTCCCTTAATACCGGTACACAAATAATTGTATTTCTAAACCAAATCTGTTTCAACACACGCGAACTATATCTATCTATACGAAAACGGCACCACCAACGGAACGTCTCCTTTCAAAATTAATTTAAATATTTATTGAACTTAAATCCAACGTTTCATCAAGACACCGTGACTTAGCCACAGCAAAGTTTTCAAACGGACGTGACCCTTGAGAAATGGAATTAGCTCTGAAAATTATCCGTGCAATAATTGCCTAAAACTTTGGGAGAGTATGGTGATGAAACACAGCAACGGCCGACAGTTCCTCACTGGTACGGCGAACTCCAATATGAACGGAAGCGTCTTCGCGACGATCTCAAGACAAAATTAACGAATGCAATAGTCAATCAAAAAACACGCCGCTGTACGCTAACTGATCCAGGAAAATCAACCTGTGACATGAATTCAAACATCCTTAGGCATTTCAAAGACTTTGCTCCAAAGTTAACGTAATGAATAACAATCAAAGGAAGTTTGCAAATAGACTTGGTTATTGCGAAGTAGCAGATGGTTTTAACAAAATGGTTTTAACATTTTAACATTCAATTAAATATCATTAAATTATTTGTAATATTAGCCAATAGTGTTAATCTTTCTAATATTCAATACTGTTACGCTAGCGGATGAGGTACATTATTACTTAAGATGTTATCACGTCACGATAAAGTTGCTAGTTTTTTTGTTTGTCAATTTGGCAACAAACAGGGCCTTGATTCACCAGCATCGCATTTGCTGTATTACCTTTCAAAAGCTCGATCTAATGTATTAATATTACTAGGAGTGGGCGGAAACCAGTGTCTGCAATAAATTTAATCGAAATCATTATCGCTTTAAGTATTCACAATACTTATTAATTTGGAAACTTTTTGTCTTCCAAAAACAAAATACATTAATAATGCTAAGAATTTATATTTTCGTTGTGCCCCATGTCAATTCAATCGGATCAAACATACGGTCATATTAAAGGAAGACGGAGAACTGGATGATCATTAGAAAGGACAAAGGGGGATGAAATTATTACTATTTTGTAAAGACTAGATAGAAGAAGAAGAAGAAGAAAGAGGCAGACTCGTGTTTTGTCAACTCTCGGGGATACCAGTAGGTAATACGGATCCATTCTCATGAGGCGAATAAACACGAGTCTATCTAGTCGCTGCAAAAAAATAATAATTTGACCCGCCCTTGCTATTTCTAGTGATCATAGATTTCAGCTAGTTCGTTAGCCTCATGCAGAGCTTGCGGTTTACCCTGTTCAACGAGATTTAATAGCTGTATTTTAGTGCTGTCATAATCACTGAATTTGACGTTTTCTTGATGAAGCTATCCGTACTTTATTTCGGATGGTACTATGGTACCTACTAACAATAAAACGGTTTTTCTAAATTTTTTTGAGAAATTTTCACGATTCACCATGATAACTTAAGTTTTTGCTATTGGATGAAAATATCGGTTCTGATTCGTCACTATCTCCAGCATGTAAAAGTATATTTCCTTTTCCGCCAATTTTTAATACTTTAGCTTTTTTTTATTTTTTTTGCAAAGATTTTTCAATGGTGCCATCCCGAAAAATCCATGTTTCGTCAAAGAAAACTGATCCAGATTCTCATTTCTGGTGCGCAGATATTGTTGTATAAAAGTGATCCGTTTCGTCGTAATACGTGGGACGCCCATTAAGACTTGTGATGAAAACATGTTTCATGCAACCATAAAAAAAATCTATTTTTTCAAGAACACTATTCGGAACGTTTAAGGCGATATGTTTCTCTGAAAAATATGTTATATGTGAAAACCGTTCCTGTAAACGATAATGATGTATACGTACTTACTGTTTTTACTGATATCATAAATTGTATTTGCAACAGCACATTGGATGAAATCATCAATTTTCAGGACAGTATTAAGTCAATAATAATATTTTACTTCCGCCCGATTATATAAAACGCTTGATTGTGTAAATGCTCTAGCGTCAAATTTTTATTATAATATTGTTTCGTTCAATCAGCAATATAAAGCGTTTGAATCAACTTAATTCACAATGTTGAAATGAGATAATTTATTTTTCACTCAACCTTACGTAAATTTTGTTTTAATAAAAACATCGGTTTAGATGTATTTTGCGATTCGTCTAGATGATTCCAGTTAAAAGAACGAATCTAGCGTTCCCTTGTTACTGGACCTATGCTAAGACTACTTCTGTTCTAGTCTGGACAATCCTGTTAATATTATTCCGGTAAGATTTCGTAACAATCTTTTAAACTTTGCTTGGTTTCGAACGCGCCAGTAATATGATACTGTATATAATTCACACACCTAAATTTTAAGAATATTTATTACTATATACGCACCTACAACACTACAAATATCTTTTCCTTTATGATAATTAAATAAACATGCTTTAATATATGTACAACTAAGAAAATGATATTCAATCATGAATTCAAATGTATTTAAATAAACATGCATTTTATTAATTACTTTATTAATTACTATGTTAATATGTAATTATTATTATATTAAATATTTTATATTTCCTCATGTACACATATGATTTTTGGAGTAAATAAATGATACGTAATACCTAATCAGTTATTTACACTTTATTAAACTACCCCTACCTAATTCTTATGCAGAAGAAGGAAAATTCATTAGTAGAAAGAAATATTATGCTGCCTTTTCACTTAGCAGTCTTGGAGGCGATCGCTCTACGTAAGCCTCGGCCGCTGGATACAGCAAGCCCATTTCTAGGAACCGATTTCTTGCTAATACTGTACGCCCTATGTGCTCCGAAGCAAAGCGAAAACTTGCAAGCTGTTTCTAACTAAAAATTACTTGGCCTTTTTCCAACCTGAGGTAATCTTCCACCAGTCTTGAGATTTCTTCATTTTATGGTTTAGTAGTTGGCTTTGCCTTTGTCAGTAATTGATGGGCCCACTCGAACTAATTCATCTAGCTTGATACTCTTACTCACCTTATTTCAGCTACCGAGACTATTAAGCGCATTCATGGAGTCTACGATTTTGACTTCGCATTAGTTGAGTTCAATGCTTTTAGCACTATTTGGACTGTCGGAGTTGATAGTGACTTGGAATAAAATACCTTGGAGTTTTGAATTAGATTTAATGGCTTAGCTACTCTTGGTCCAATTCCATAAATTTCGGTTCCAGTCTCTGTACTACTGTTTTTCATTACTATTCATACGTCAAGACTAACTCAAGAAACAAAGCAGTTACATAAATTCTATTTCGAAATAAAGGTACATTATTTACTTTTGCACAGGTACGTATATTGCTATTTCTATGTATTGATCTATATTCTTCGGATATGAAGCCGTTGCTATAGAATTCAACGAAATATTGATGATTGACGCACGCTAAACTCGTAAATTCTCATTCCGTGTAATTTATTAATACATGTGCATAACTTTTTATTTACATCACTTTATAGCGCCTATAAGTTACTCCAAATAATCAATGTTAACAGGTTATAGTTGTTTTCTAATGCCACAAACTACCAACTTTCAATTTCTTACATTTGTCCAGATATGATTCCATCATTCCGAGCCGAATTATTACTGAAAATATACTAGTTTACGTTTCAATAATTTAGCCGTTCCCATTCATAGTATTGCTAAGTATCTGTTACTAATTGCTGCCTGACAAATTATCGATTGGAGGAAAAGCGAGTTCATTAATATGTATTATGTGAAACATTGATGTTCCGTGGTACGTTAGGCAACTTACTTCTTTTCGTCGTCTGCAAGGGGCACATTAATAATGAAATATTTTAAATCGGACGTATGTGATTCATATAATGCGTGAATTTTTTATGATCGCTATACATTACTAATTAAAGGAGGTTTTATTTGAATTTTCCTTTCGTATTTTATTCACGAGGTCTGCTTTAACGTAAGAATAGAATTAAGACCTTTCGATTTATAATTTACGTCGAGTTAAGAATGAATATTGTCTTATTACCAGTATTGAAGGAGATGTACGTAAGATTGAGATAAATCGAGATATGTGATTATTATCCTAACTTGTCAAACGTCGGGGCATTCTTTTGGCCGAAATTTTGAAAGATAAAAGTAAAGGAATCAAAACAAAGTTCCATCTTTGAGGAAAAATAGAAGAGAGCACCCTTTTGGACTTTTCAACGTATCGAAAATATTAATGCGAGTTCTGCGGTAATTTCGGAATAATTGGTACCTCATATTATCGAGAATTCTTGAAATGCTTATTCACATTTATTGGTATTTTGAGGTTATATAACTTATCGAGTTTATTAAAGAAAATGAGATATATATGGGTTACGTTCTCCTATTTTGAAGAACAATGCCGCTAGTCGTCTGCTTTGGTGTATCTTTCTTGTGAGGCGAAAGAACCAACCGCTTATATGTGTTTCCTCGCTTAATCAGTTGCTGTTATACGTATGTGCACCTTACTGGCGAAGATTCCCTGCCGAGAGCTCGATCCGATACGTGCACAAGTAGTAGCTTCAACAAACAGATATAACAAATAACTATTAAAGATATATATAATTGACGAATTTTATATTGTTGCGAACTTTATAAGAAGTTAAACGTATTGTTACATAGAATGCGTACACGTCAAAGTTTAAATGATGCTGAATACGATTTATATGAATTTATACAAAGTAAAACAAATGAAACATTCAATTTATCATAATGAAATAAACATAAACAAAATAATACTTTTACAAATAAATAAAAATGGTTAAATTTATAAAATAAAATAATTAAAATTTTTAACAATATGTTATAAATGTTCATAAAGAATCTTACAATTACTGTTACTATTACTGTATTTTTGAGTAAGTTCATGTTCCTTTGAAAAAAAATAAGTTTCACTCAAGGTAAAAAACATATGGTCCGACAAACTTACCATTTAACTCTTCTATGTTAGATGTTCTATGAAAGTTCTATGATGAGAATGAGTTTTTCTCAAAACTTCTCAAAAATATTCTAATACCCGGAAATGGTTATCCAATTTTTTTAAACATAGCTTTGCCGACAACCGGAATAACATGATTAAAATTTTCATTGATGTAAAGGCCACTGGCAAAATTCAGCTGTTATTGAATGATCTTGTGGTCGTAACGCTTGTGCTCTTTGTATGTTATTGTCGCGTATTCACTGTGAGGCGCTCCACCTTGAGGTGCTATAGATCTGGTCCTCGTAGTTGAATCGTTTTCGTGAATTTCTAAAGTTTTTCCGTCAGTGCCTCCTATTTCGCGTTGAACAGATCTTCCAGTGTAGCACCTCGTGGTTGATACACTAAGTGTCCAGTTTCAGCGTTAAGTATTAAAACAAATTTATGCAACATCACGTGGATAACGCACCGACAGTAATATCAATCCATCGTTCCATTTGAATTTTTCGAGAAATTACGCTTTTAGCGATTTATTCATTCAAACATTAAAACTATTTTTAAATTAAATGCTCTTGGTTACTAAAGATATTCTATTGACATATCCTTTGTGATTGACTGGATGAATAAAATATTCTATTCTACATCGATAAGTATAGCTTGATGTTAGATCCAAAATGCATCGAACAAATAAAATTTATATAAAAGAATTAGCGACGAAGCAGCCGCAATTACCATCTTGATGTATCTATCTGTCTAACATGTTGCAAGCTCATTTCATATTTACATAACGATATTTATTCCATACGTACACAACTGTCAGAGCAAATTGTTTATCTTCATGGTTATATCGAAATTTTCGCTAAAACAAATTTAGCGGAAATTTCGCTGTCCGATGAATTTTTCATTCGTGTTTCCAAGTGTCGATAATTATTTGCAACACTCACGGAGCGAAGCGTGTCCTGGAACGTGTAGCGGCCGCCTTCATCCCCCCGCCATCGTCAGACGAATGAACGGCGAGTGTGGAAAAAGCAAGCGAAAAACAATTTTCCTTAAATAAACGCAGCCAGCCGCTGCCTCCGCACAAAAGGGAAGAGAACTAACTAAGCACATGAAATTTATAGGAACGAACTTAAAAGCAATTATAACGATTAAGGAGGGTGGCGGAGGGGAAAGTAATATAAAATCGATATCTTAATAATTAAAAATACATAAAATCGGAGAAACGTGGAGGACGATTCCCACTAGCATCTTTCCCTCGTTGGCGTTGGCCCTTTTTACATAGATCGTTGTGTGGAGTCCGTTGAGCTGGGACGGATTTAATTACGTACGTTACACATTCTTGATAATTAAGTATTTGGTTGGAGTTGGAAAGACGCGAAAATTGAAAAATATCCTTTTATGTTACTTAGAAGTGAAACAGTATTAGGAGTTAACCGCACTAAACCAACAATTAACCAATTAACAAATCAAGGTATTATTCTTATTGCATATGTGTACATACCTTTGAAGGCTAAAGCTAGATATCCTATTTGGTTCAAGTAGAAGTAAAATGGCTTCCTCCGATTACAAATTACATCCTCAATTCGTAAATGTTAATGATAAATTAGGCGGTCTTTAATGTACAACAAATTCATGCAATTTACACAACTGGTGTTGTAAAAACTACCACAATGAAGTTGCATCAGTTTTTTTATAGTTTTAACTGTGAGTCGTACAATCATGTTGCAGTAATCTCCAGATCAATTTACACGCACACCAACAACATTATAACTACATTGTATTATAATTTTAACAAGAACATTTTTCTCATGTGTTGCAATTCGCTAGTAGCAGTGATTGGTCTCAGTGGGTATCTTCACACTGTTCGGTAAATACGACGACTACTTACTTGTCCATGTTCCCTTGTTGTACGTTCCTTTGAAGTTGCACCTGATTGCTCCAAATACTATACCACCTCGCCACTACAACTCCTAGATCTTTTCAGGATGTAACTTCGGCAACTGAATCCTGTTTAGAGAAGTACGATGTTCAATCTCTTTTACTATGTTCTTGAGTAGCTGTTTCTCTAAATGTGCAGGATTGCCATTATTCTGTCGTTTGAACCGGTTTTTATTCCTATGTACATCTGTAGAATTGCTTTTATTCTTATGATCTTAAGATCACTGTAATCTAGCGCTGTTGATATCGAGGCCCACGACTTACTTTTGGGCTTACGTAAAGCCAAGACGTTATGTTTTGGTCCCTTTTGTTCTTGATTTTCATTAACGATCTACTTTTTTCTGTATCTAACGACCTCGTCAACACGACGCTCTAATACCCGGAGAAATCCGTAAAGAGTTAGTAAGAAACTGAAATTCTTAGGAAGGAACTAGTGGAATGGTTCAATGAAAATAAATTATTACTCTATGCATTGAAAAAACCAAACAATTATCTTTTATCCATTTATCGAAAAAAAAATTTTTTGAATTGAGAGTGAGCAAAATCTAAATTGAGATGTCACGGCGACCAAACAACAGTAACACCAGAAACTACTTTGATATAATATCTAAATGCAGAATTCATATTTAATCGTAAATAGTAAAATAAATTTCTGGTATATGACTTTGGTGTTCGGTATCGAACACCCTGTATACCTAGAAGTCGTTTTAATAGTGCAGATTTAGAGGAGTATGCCATTTAATCTTATACACAAATAAAGTCAAATAACAAAAAAAGTAACAAAAAAACAAAAAACAATATACCGAGCGTTCCATTCAAATATCAAAGCAGGTTCTACAGAGCGTTTCAGCTTCCTATATATAATAGGTACAATTTTACAATTTCAAAAAGGTTAGACCATCTTGTACGAGGTTTCAATACATATTTAGGAGTTATTTTGATTATTGTCAATTATTTATATCAACTTGCCTCAAGATTTTTGCAATCGCTCATTATTCTAATAGTAGTATTGCAGCTAAGGAAGCAATTAACTTATCCTCAAATTGTCTGGTTATCTGAAAACATTAAAAGAACAGGCTTATACCGATGTAAATAATATTTAAATTAAATATTAAATAATAAGATCACATAAATTCAATGACAATAGTAACCCAATAATCCAACCACATTTGAAGTGGTTAACTGTTTACTTTTATAAGAGGTATGTTCTCATCCGCAACGCATCACTCACGATTGCTTGAAGCATACTACACGCATTTTACTCATTTGGATTGCAGCTATCAAATTGTAGCAACTGTTCCTGTAAGAAGATGTGCGGAACATCTGGCTCTAGAAAATACTGGAAAACAATCCAGACTAATGCAATATGATAAACAATGGTTTAAATTGACCTCAGACTTTTATAAAATTTGAAAAAACACAATATTCTAACAATTTAAGGGTGAGGCATTTTTAATTGCAGACAATGTACATCCCACAGGCTACTAAATAACTATGTTACAGCAGAACTTGCTTATTAATTAATCGATCATTGAAACTATTTAACACCATAAGTATATACTTTATCCTATCATAGCCAACATACTGAAAGATAAAAGGGAGTACTAAGGAGAGAGGTATATTGGGCGGAAAAATGAGATGCTACGTTGAAAGAAACCAAGACATAATCCCCAAGGTAAAGTGAAGTTATTCTATTCTAATTCAACATTTACCAGGCAACAGCGCCAAATTGCTCCCTATGACGCCGGGTTGATCTAAACACTTACTACTGGGCAACGCAATAGTAAATCTGATGAATTTGAATTCTTAAGGTGTGATTGATTTTCGTTATTCACTGTTATTATTGCTTTATTCGTTACGGCAATCTTGTAAATCTTATGTGAACGTAAGTAGATGATAAAACAATTTTCTAATACATCTAATAATGGGGCGATACAATCTTAATCATCGTATATAGCCTGTAATACGCGCATAATCATCGGAAAAACAAAGCATGAAAACTCCTCAACTCCTGGTACTCTAATTATATGTACGGCATTATCTTGTAAATATTTACAAGCAAACAAAGAACAATAAGAGGGAACTTTTTCGAATGTTAACAAACAAGTGAAACTCTGTGTTAAACTGCAAATTACTACTGAAATATTTACAAATCGATGGTATGAAGTTACTGTTATCTACCTCGTATGTACGTAATATAAACGCTGCTGGTGCAACCTTATAATTCATTATCTGCCTCACCTTTTCCACATACTAAGCTTTGCACTCTCTACACCCATACGTTTGCGTCGATAAAAAGCTAGAAAATTAACAGAACGTGATAGGACACGTCCACACATAATTGTAGAAAGAAAACAATGTAATATATGTTTTGTCTTAAATTTAACAACGTCCGCAGGCGAAACACTCCGAATAAATTTTATGTAGACGTGCATCGGCTGAATACCGTTTAAACTTTGCCTGACCTTTGACACTTCGCTGTAATACCGGTGATGATGATAGGTTTATTTAATAAAATGGGGCTCTAATTGAAGGTGAAATTTGTTTAGAGACATTATGCAATGTGATATCGGCGATAAAAACGCTGAACGTTACGATGTAATCGCCTAAATTTATTGCTCGGTTAATAAATCTACGCAGATGGAGCCTATAAATTTATACTTACACAACTACACATGAATGACAGTAAATGATAATATAGCATGTGAGCTATCACGATCATCGCCAAAGCGTTGCTTTCGAAAGCATTTGTTTGAGCGTACTAGTCTTAAATCTTTAACTTGAACTTGTGCTGGTTTTCTTGTCACATGACAATATAAAATATAGTTTAATTTTTTATTATATTCCAAAGTTTAGCTTACCAATTTTACGAAATACATTTATGCTTCGTATATATACGATTCTCTAAGCAATTTAAAGAAAAATCTTTGAAATAGAAGTTATTCGGGAAGACGTCCTGTGACTATTTATTTTTTGCTGCATAAATGGAACATACCTGTTCATTACTCCAACTTAGCTTTTGAACGTATGAGAATATTAAGGGCAATACAATTCATTAGCCGATGAACTAATCAAAGAGGTTCTCATACGACCAGAACCCATATGTGGAATCACAAGGAACTAAGCTAAAACGGAAATCTGGTCTTGGTTAGATAAAGAACATCTAAAGAAATGTAGCTCAACTCCATTACTAAAAAAACTTGTAAGAAATAGAGATACTAATGTCCTGTTAATGTTAATCCAATTAAATGCATCAAAAAGGAAATCAAGACCGTTACTAGGTTGGTGACTGGACACTGGCTCCTAACGAAAAATCTATATAACATAGGTCGGATAAGCAAACCTTTGTGTAGGACATGCACATTTCAAGAGGAGACGAGTTAGATGTATTCTGTTCATGTGAGGAATGGAAGGACTCAGACAGAAGCATTTCAGACAGGATTTAATGAAGGCTTTGAAAGTACTCAATTATCTCCTGGCCGAGATAATGGCCATTGCAGAGGACTCTAAGATGCTTGAATGAAAATTAAAGTTCCATTGGGGACGGTGCAAAGAATATTAAACCCAAATGCCTGGACTATTGGTGACCAACCCAAACAGTATGAATGAATGAAAAATGCGACCTTTTAAGGTCTATTGTAGTTCCTCTCCCATTAAATCAATTACGTTAACTTTGCTTTCTTTGCCAGATTTGGTCGTCTTGTGAGTGATCCCTTTAGATAGGCTTCGAGTACTAAGTATTCGGAGCCCATCCCTGAGATCCGTACTCCTGCCAGAGCTGTAAAGTCGCCCAGGACAGCACACTCTTCTTCCGCCTAGCAGAACCTAACCGCTGTTTCCTCTGCCAGCCCTAGATTGCTCATGTATTTCTTGAGCATACAATGACGAACCTGTTTAGGCTAATTCGTTGATAATGGCCCTAACAGCCGCAGCACTAACGTTAGCTTAAAATAATTAGATTAATATACAATCGTATTAGGCCATATGGGCCAACTACCAAATACACTCTAATGAAGCTATAGATGAACTGGGAAATATGCTTGCTATTAGATACATTGGAGTAATTCTAACTACATTATTCAGTAAAATCTTTCTGGAAAATGACATATACTTAAAATTTCCTCGTAATATCACATCATCATTACATGATATGTCCATACGCAAAACGTAAAAACACAATACAATGCAATCGATAAAAAAAGTTTCTTCATAAATTTCAAAGTTGTCTTAATCACGGGCATTTCCCTCCGCATTTGCACGAAAACCACGAATTATTCATTTTTTTGCGAGCACAAAAGAGCGAAAGATAGTCCTCTTATTCGGTTGTATAAGTCATCAATTAAGAGTGGCAAGCTGAGATAGGATCGAAAGGAGGGGATACTATGCTTTTTGTAAGTAACTAAGATTTAAACGGAAGCTAGCAACAACACGAACACTCAGCAGAGATATTAGTGAGAATAAAGAAGCGGTTAATATATTTTGCAATTTCATTTTAAATGTGTTCGCCACTTCCTTCTTCTATTTCTTAAAGGCCTCCAATCGGTCGTCTTTTACTATTGTTGGGAACATATCAATTTCTTTTCTAAAAAAAATCATGTTGTTCACAAATGTATTTTAAGCTCATAAAGCAACCATAACGTCACACATTGCCAACTCAGGCGAATACGGTAAAAGTTCTATTACTTTTATATTTGTTCCAGTCAAATAATTAAATAAATAATAATGTACCACATACATATAGCTTCCTTCATAGTTCATTGCTTTGTTGTCATTATTGGTATTTCTTCGTTTTGTGGACCCACCACTCGATTCTTTTGACCTCTAGGTGGGTTGAGAAACAAAGCATACGTTTTGCCACCTCTCACAATTTTAGAAGAAAATAAACTTATCTTGCCCTCATAAGCGCTTGAACCCATTCAAATTAAATCACGCTTCGAACAGGTTAGTAGAAATTTCTATTTAACGCAATAGTGACAATTAAATTTCACTTGTGAGATATGGATTTTGTTTTTTATTGCCCTACTCGATTTCTTTATTCCCAAAAATATTCGCTTGCTCCTCGTAATAACCGCGGTGAAACCTGTATTCCTAGTAACACAGACGATTGGCGTAATATTGCCTCCGCTCCACAGGATCGCTTGGCCTGTCGTTGGCAATGATGTTAACATTATGTGAAAATATAAACATTTGGCGGAACATTGGCTTGCGACGTTCGTGTATACTTATCTGATTTTTGGGCACAAATATCTATTTCTGTTGTGCATCGACCTTTATTAATGAATATCCTCTGAAAATGGACCCACTGTTGTCTGTCGATCGTGACGTCGCACGTTTACAACACTTGACAACTGATCTTGACCCGACGAATTTGTCCAACGTCGACTTGCTTGTGTCACCCAAGTATTTCGATTTTCATTTCGTGATTGTTAAGCAATCTTTAACAGATTTTAATCGATACCCAACGTTAGAAAAGTACCGTTGATTTTGTATACCTTACTTACGCGTACTTGCTTACGTATGCTATTGACCGTGGTTAATCATCACGGATATTCCCTTGAACATTGTACTAACCATCAGCCAACCAATTGTACCACTAGGCACAGAACTACAAGTTTCATAATACATATTTTTTGGATTTGGGATTTTGTGCTCGGACAATGAGCACATACTGGGAATGTGGATCTACTAATATATGTTTTTCAGGAAAGATAGTGTAACGGTTTTAAAATGGCATCACAGCTAGTTTTAGATCAATAGAATTCAGGATCTTTGCAACGATGACAGAATCCGAAAGAAGAAATACAATCTACACGGGACCATTTCTTTAATGTCTCAATAGCCAAAAAAATCGAGTTTTCAGATCTTCAGAATCATTCAGAATTAATCGATTTGCCTATAATTGTTTATGCTACGTCGATAATCGGTTCGAAAACGGTTTCATAACGAACACAGTCTTGGTAGTCTAGATTACGCCCATTAATTGGGTAGCCACTCTACTATGAATTACTTTTACTTTCGCTGGATATATCCTTCAACACATACGGATAACCATCCATTCATATAATGCTTGGCGCTCGTTTCTAAATTAAGGAAACTATTCGTAACAAAGCGCTTCGAGATTTTCCATGCGATTATCTAATTAGTAAAATTCAGTATGTAGAAGTTTAAAGCTCGAACCCGAGTCGCACTTAATTTCACCCTGTATTTCGTACTTTACAGACGACGTGTACATCAAAGCAAGGTAATGAGCAGCTCATACATTAGCCTATTATTATGACATTTATGCTCGTAACATGTAGAGTTATTTAATAAAGTTCCTAACAATAAATCTCATTATGTTATTTCGCCTGCTCTTTGTAATCTAAATGCCATCGCAGGCGACTGCACGAACAGGTGTTTATGTATTGCGAGCGCTCATATTGCACATATGTACATACGTTACGTACACACACGTTCATGCTTACGTGCTCATATGTATCGCGCAGCTTCTAATTGTTATTGAAAGAGCTCGCCTCTACGTATCTTGTATAAATCGTTCAATTTTGCTGCGAGATATTTCCCTATGTGCATGTTCGCATGATTACAGTAATGGGTGAATGTTTAAGTTGTGATATTGGGTTTTCCCATATGCCGATGGAATCACGTAAAGGCGAGGTTTGACGGCAACGGGTTCGTCATTTCAATGTCACTTTTTTCTATCAATCACGAACATACACGCGCATGTAAATATCTTTTCTATCTGAACTAAGGATGCACACATTTCAAGAAATTAATGATTTTTTTTAGATAACGTTGCCTTTCGAAAATGAATACGTATAATAAACTTGACCTTTCTACCTCTATGGGTGTAATATTTGGGTTTTGCCTCTGTTCTAAGTAGGTATCACCTTGTAAAACGTCTGTCATAAATAAAGCTTATGTGTCTTAAATTATATATATACTTATTTGGACAACTTACAAGAGGACACCGACATCTTTAAAATTGAAATTTCGATGAAAGTGTGGTGACTAAACCAATGCTTTGGCATAAGAATAACAATTTCCTTTAGTTTATGAATCACCCATTTTTGATGTACATCTCCCTCCAAGGTAAATATCATGGAACTACGTTGAATGAAAAACGAACATGAATATAACAAAATCCTACGTTATTGTAATAATTTTTTTATCGAAATTCCTCCAACAAATTGCTTTTACTTACAAAAGAATTTCGTTGTTATCATTCTCCTAAAATGGATAGGTAATACTAATAACAATAATATAGCAATGGAGTTAGACCACTACTTGACCACCGCGTATAGACGCATTTCGTTGTATTACGGCTCATCAGTGCACATCTGTAGAGAGTCATAGCTAATGGAGTCATATATGTAAGGAATGCAAGTAAACATTTATGAATCTAATTAAAGATGCCATAATTACATAACTTGTCGAAATATTTGCGAAATATCTGTGCGATTGCGACCAGTGATTCTTGGCATCGCGATCTGTGAGAGCTGCTGTTACGGCTCATCGATGCACGTCTGTGAGAAGTAAGCCTGTATAAAGGAATACGCTTCACGAAATTAGCCGAGACTAGACAGACTCGTGTTTTGCTTAACAAACTTAATTAACAAGTTAAACTTTGTTTCTTTGGAGTTGTAGGTGTAATTTTTTCTTTTGTCTTGGTATAAAAAAGAGCCTTTATTTTCGATACATTATTTTATTTTTGCTACACTTCATTGATTATTTTTTCAACGTTTTCATGTTTATCTGGATGATTTTATGTACTTTAAAACGTTTATTTTCTTCCTTATCGTAGTTCCAGTTGCTCTTTTATTTTTATTTTTTTGTTTATAAGGTTTTTGTAAATTAGTTTAATAACCTAAAACCAACTTTTCTTCGCTTTTAATATTCTCTTGTTAAAAATTATATTTTCCAAATGTACACGTTATGTGCTTTCATATGTTTGCAAAAGATTATTTTATTGATGATACTAAGAAGACAAAAATTTACATATTGTGAGCAATAGTTATGATGCCATATAAATTGGAAAAACCCAACAACATCCAAAAAAAGAAGGATTTACGCTCACAACTACGACATAAGAACCAAAAACATTATTCTTACTATTAGCATAACACAACCATAATGCCATGCATTCCTTCAACTGTAATAAATAAAAATGAGTACAAATAAAAAAAAATAGGAATTAAATACCGAGAAAGAAGATTAAAAGAAATGTTGAAGATGTTAACAAAAATGAATATTTAATTAATAGCAGAGAGAACTTTAAGGCCTTAGACATAATATATAGAAACCTATTGGAGTAAGCGATTGCCTGCATTTTACATGTTATACTCGATATATTATTGCTTTTTTTTTATCTCATTATCTCATTATCCCTTTAGAACATTTTTTCTTGACATCCTCTTTTAACTGAACAAATATATTGAAGAAAGAAATTGAAGAAAGAGCTGTGCATACATACGAAACAAAAAGAATTCGGGGTAAATATAAAAATATGAAAATTTTGCCTTGCTTTTATAATCACCTATGCCTAGACATTCGCCTGTTCGTCAAGTTACTTAAATATTTTATTGTAAAACAGTGATATAACCCAAAAAAATATATTATTGACAAACATATTGAAGCACATAGCATATCTGGAAATACGGTTTTAATAAGAAAATATTGAAAGCAAGGAAAAGATTATTATGTAAGAATATGCAAACAAAAAACTACAAAACCAATAGAACTGAAATTTAAAAGAATTGAAAATTTTGAAAACAATAACCAACGAAACGTAGCAAGAATAAATTATTATATAGAAAATAAGAGATTATTCTTTTATATCAACAAAAGGGAAAAAACAGACCTACAATCCCAACGAAATAAATCTTAGCTATAACAATTCAGAAAAACAAAAAAAAATTCAAATGAAATAGAAACTTGCAAATGTTATAACTAAAATAAATTTACAACTGACAAATTGTAACAGTCACTTATACGTGCTACAGTAGATGAGGACTAAATACCTATTAATTAATGAAGTACTCGGCCATATTACAGAAACAATAATACTGAGGAAGCTCTTTAATGTCGTTGCGGTAGCCGAACTATGCGGTGTTATTTAATTCCTTTGGGCAAGTGATTGTAAGCTCTTATCCCCACACTCTTTTTTATTTCAAGTTAGTAACAGCAAGTATATTCCCATCGGTGTGTAAATGATTCTTCCTTCTTATAAGGTAACGGTGATATTCATCATTCAGGCTGAAGGTATGTTTGTTCTGATGCACACAAATAGCTACTTCCTTTATGTAAATGCAATAAATCAAATTTATGGAATGAGGATCCACAGGACCCAGTGAAATAAGTTTCTGCCGACAGCTTTCTAGTTTTTCTTTTAGTTTTATTTGATCACAGTTACCTGTGATCAAATGCAGTAAAGGACATAGTACTTGCAAGAGTCTGTTAGTTAATACGTGACAATGTTCTTTCCGTACCAGATTATCTTCAATGGCGGCACTCAGGAAGTTTGTGGAATTTCATTGGTCTAATTGCACTTGCTCTATGAATGGTTTTCTAATTCTTTTCTTCTTCGTTTTTTGTGTGAAAAAGTAAGTATTTTTTCTAGATTCAGGGAGTTGATTATGAGTAAACCGATCAGACCGCTACAAATGTATTCCATGTCTTCATTCGTTGTAAGAATATCAAGTAAAACGCAATTTCTATATATACACTCCGCCAAAAAACTATCACATAAACTAAAAAAGGGCATTTATAAATTAAGATATTTTTATACGTTCACAAAAAGTTTGCCTCGTGTATGTGAACTATAAAAACACTAACAAAATCACGGAACATAGCTTTTTTACTTTTTTTTTCTAAAAGAACACATTTAGAAAAATGCATATGTGTAAGGTTTGTTCAGTTGTTTATTGAAAGTCTTCCTATACGGACAAATTTTAAAGTGCGAAGTCAGAGTTCTGTACCAACGCTTTTAAAACTAAAATGAGCAATTTAACTTCAGAACAAGTGGCTGCTATAGTTGCTTTAATCGAAGATGGACGAATGTCAAGCATACGTTGCTAATTTGATGAACATCAATCAGTCAAGTGTTTCTAGAGCCGTAGCCAGATATAGGGAAACAGGCAATTACAGTAGAAGACCTGTACCAGGTCATCCAAGATGTTCTACTCGCCAAGATGACCGCTATTTACTACTACAAGCATTACGTCGAAGACATGTAACTGCGAGACAATTGCAGAACGACTTGGCTAGAGTCAGAAATACTCGTGTGAGTACTCAAACTATTCGGAATAGGTTACGACAGAGTGGATTAAGAGCTAGAGTAGCTGTAACAGCCCCTCGTCTCACTAGGAACCACCGAGTGGCTCGCTTAAGGTTTGCCAGAGAACATGTAAATTGGAACATTAATGACTGGGCCAATATACTCTTCACAGATGAGTCAAGATTTGGTCTTTACACCTCAGATAGGCGTATCTCAGTGTACAGACGAGACGGTGAGCGCTATTCGCAGTGTAATATCAGACCTAGACCTAATTTCGCTGGTGGCTCTATTATGGTCTGGGGAGGCATCTGTTTAACAGGTCGTACAGAGTTAGTACCAGTAGACAGAGGTACACCGACTGCCCACAGGTATATAACGGACATTTTAGAAGAACATGTAGTACCATATGCGCCAATTATAGGAAACGAATTCATGTTAATGCGCGATAATGCACGACCGCATGTTGCAATAATCGTCCAGGAATACCTTAACGATGTTGGTATTCCAGTTTTAGATTGGCCTGCGGTAAGTACGGGCATGAATCCAAAATGTTGCCCTAGCGGACCTGCATGGACTAGAAAATGCTCTCCGTGACGAGTGGGAGAATTTGGATCAGGCTTATATACGGAGGTTAATCGAATCTCTGCCAAACCGTATGCGAGCAGTCATAAGAGCCAGAGGTGGCAATACTCAGTATTAAGAGCTACTGTTATGACATTTTCCTTTCCAAAATTATAATTTCTTGTTTTAATAAAAATCTCAAGTATGAGTTCTTGTTTTTATTTGGCCTGTATTTTATTTAAACAATCGTAGAAATTATATCTTAGAGCGCATTAAAGTATATTTACAACTTTATGCTACAAACAAAGATTATGCGATACTTTTATGATTCAAAACTAAATTATGCGATACTTTTTTGGCGGCGTGTAGTTAAAAAATTTAACACTGGAATAGCATTGTATCGTTAATATACAAGTTAAACAACACTTGCTGGTAGAACATGAAATTTAAAATCTTTAATTTCTCCTTCTGCTGAGATGTGTCTAATCCTAACTCTGCTATAAAGATATGGAACAAACTAACTTACAACTGCACCTTTAATATCATATTTTTGCAGTTTTTCTAAAGGCTTACCGTATTACAGCAATCACACGCGTTTTTCAGATCGCAGAACACACCCAGAACAATTTGCTCTCCTGAAACTCCATGCTAGAAATCAGTTATAATACCGTGTTTATCCGGAAAACTGTTCAAGTGATCCAACATACGATATTTCCTTTTCAGATAGAAGACTTTCAGGCCACAAGTCGATAATTAGAAACATTCTTATTATTGTCCGCATTATGTATAGGAATCATCACGGCGATTTTTGGAACATTAGGAAGTTAGTACGTCTATCAACCAAATCTTTAATTTTTACAAGTGCAGAAGAAAATTTGTTCTTGAGCCTATTAATTCTATTTCAGCAGATAGGGCCGAAGCAGTATTTCCCGCGGACGACACCAAGAATTCATTGAACGTATGTATTTGTAACGCATGATGAAGTTGCGATTGTCTGTTGCATTCTTAGTTAATCGATAGATTCTAGAACTTCTAAATATTTTTTGCTTAAGAGCGTTTCCGTTAAATTTCTCTTTTAACCGTATACTGGATGTATCTACCTGTATGCTGCATAATACTAGCTAGATTAAAGGTCTACTTGATACGTATTCTTTAAGATATCAAAGAAAAAGTTGCTGCACGTTGTACGGATATAAGTAGAATTATTTATCGTGGTCGTTTTGCTTCGCATTTCATATTCTATCGACATCGGCAACAGAACCTATATCATATCGATATCTATGCACCGGTTATTTTTGTAGATCGTGAGGAAAACTCTGTTTGTATAGGAGGTATGCATGTGTTGTTGACTTTTGCTCGGTCCAGTATCACGCGTTCATAATCATTACAATACAATCGAGGCTGTTGTGTATAAGGCTACGTGTACGATGTGTGCTATTATGTTCTACATGATCACGGATACATACACTTTAGTTTTTTCCTTCTATGCCGGCGATCTTCCCGCGCCGTGTGCATATACAATATTATTCGCCTTTCGCTTCGCCTCCCGACCGGAGACCGGCTGTACATTTGCGATTTATTCATTCGGATCTCGAAAGAGAGTCCGGTATGGAATAATTATGGACTCGAACATCGTAAATTTTACCGAGAGAAGGTCGTAAATACGATTATGTTCTCAATCTGTGCAGTTTTTCGCGAATGAAACCCGTAGCCGCGAAGAGGAAAGGAACGACGAAATCGCGAAGGGTTTCAATTAGATGGGTACGTTACTCTCTCGTACCGATGTGAGGCGAACTTTATTTATTGCTGATCGGTGCGTGCATATGTTACCATTAATGTAATGGCGATAATGACGCTGTTTAACTATTACGGGGTCACATATTAATTCGCGGTCGTAAAAGCGATGTGATGGGAAACTGCGCCGGCGAAATTTAAGCGTTATTGCTTTCGGGATCGCGATACAGCAAGATGTACGAACTCACCTTTAGGTAGATACCTTATTAAGTCATTTACGGAGCGGCTATTTACTTAGGACCAATATTTATTTAAATTATCGATTTAAAACTGATTGGCTACGTACGTACATACGTATATATATAGACGAGGCGACGTTAATCTGGGATTTCAGCAATCGGTACGCAAGATTAGCGAAATGCGTTTCAAGAATCTTTGAGATTCATTGCTCTCGTTAAATTATACCATTCGTATCATGTATTTAACTGTTTCGCAATTACATACTACATGGCACGAAAATTGTAATACCAAAACAATCGAATATGAGCGAATCTTTTAACCAAATTTGGCAGAAACAATAACAATAATAAAAGACAAAAAAAAATAACTTAATTTATTTTTATTTTTATTAATAATGAGTTGGATCCATCCCATTACTTTTACGTTGCCTCCATTCTCCGTAGTATTGATTCCAGTGATCCTTGTCTTTTGGGAATTGGCGTCCCTACCTGAAATTCATGTTGAAAGATTTCCAGTATTTGCGGAGAATTCGCCATGTTTCTCAGGTTTCTTTCCATAATGCCCACATTATTCGATTGGGGAGAGGTCGAGAGATCAGGATGGCCGTGGTAAGGTATGGCGACGGACATTATTCTGCCGTAAAAGTAGATCTTCGATTGCTGAAGATCTGAAAAAATACGAGGTTCCACCATCTCATTAACGTAACGCTGGACATTTATGGTGCTTCCTTTGATGATCACCAACTTATACCAAGTCCCACATATTGTAGCGCAGAAAATTGAACATCGTCTGACCTTCATACAGCCATTATGCATTTCTATACAAAATCGTGACTCGTCGCCCTATGTAACTCCAAACGATGCTATCGTTGTTGAACCGTAAGTGGTAACACAAGATGTGGTCGATAGATTTGCTGAAAGTCTTAAATAGAGAGTCGCTGCGTGACCTTCATTACTGAACTACGATCGGCAGTTATCCTGGTGCTAGTCTCTTAATGCCGTTAGGTAAGAGTGGCAGTCTTGCACCTCATTACTTATTCATTAGCACCCGATTTTCAGCGACTTTCTTGGCCCTCTCTAGTCCATGAGTGATAACAACGCGATGAGTGATGGCGGATGAGTTCTAATTAAGGCGATTTCGACCATCGTCGATTATTACTTTCGAATACTATATATACTTCGGCTCAGTTTGAGCATCCCTTCTTGATGTTACATTTTCCACGTCCACGTTCCACGTTGATCTAGAAATACACCGAGACGCCGGAAAATTCTTAGTTTCTTGGTAGTTTTAATAATACCTTTGCTTCACAAGAAACTCCAGAATGACCATCAACATAAGTCCTCGATTTATAAATTAAATTTGATCTTACAAGAACTTTCTGAAATATCAGCAACAAATTTGTAAAATGTACGTCACTACCCGTTACATACTTGCGTGGTGACGAATGTATTATGTTGTTTATAATCAGTGAAATCCCTATTTTTGATCAAAAGCATCCGACTGGCAAGTGCGTAACTTTGAAAGAGTTCATATGTTATAATTTGTAATTAACATAACACGTAGGAAGAACTAGTTACGTAATAAATATTAAAATTTCCCCTATATTCGATTAAACTTCCACATTATGGTATAGGTAAGCACCGTCGCCTTTTTAAGCCTTATGGGCAGAGGTTGGCCTTCAGTTGGTACGACGTCGTACCGTCGGTTAGTCACGGTCGATAAAGTGTCAGCAAGGTATACAAAACTAATGATACTTTTCTAAAATCAGTTAAGTGTTGGTTGACAATCAGGGAACGGTGATCATGCTATATTTGACAATAAACACTTGAGTGACAGGTCCATGTTGAACCAATTCAATCGATGCATCGTCGGTTGAAGATCAGTTGTTAGGCGTCGGCAAAGGAAGGATTGTAACAATTGCAGAAGAATTATTATCCGAAATACGGTGATTCAAATCCTGGAGCAAATAATAGAGACGAAACTTCGGTGATCAATAGAAACGGAATTTTCACAATCAAGAAAATTATAAGCAAGACTCTAACATATGAAAATCAGGCATACTTTGTGTTTGTGGACATGGAAAAGGCTTTCGATAGAGGAACAAGAAAAGAAGTCTAGAACAGATTAAGGAAAGAAAATGTTGGGAACAAGGTGATCAACCTAATCGGGCGCATGTACGAAGAAACCAACAATTATAAAATAAAGGATAATATAAAATCGGAAATATTTACGACTAACGAAGGTATATGACAGGGAGAAGGAAGTAGTGAGGCACTAAATCAATACATATTCAATCAAAATTTCAGACTGTGTCTACCTAGAGGATGCGGTGATTATGAAAGGATACAAAAGTAAATAATGTATACTATACGATGAGCGAGCGATTAATAAATAAAGTTCCAAAAGGTAGCTAAAAAGAGTAACAGTAACAGTAATGAAGAAATAGGCTAAGAAATATCGCAATTAGAAAAAAATCTACAAACACTGCAAGACATTTTTGAGTGACGATAATTGCATTGCTGTGGTTATCTGCAAAGGATGAGCAAGCATATTCCAGTAAAGCAGGTATAGGAAATTTGAGCCAATGAGAAAAGGAGCAGAGGAAGAATGAAATAATATAGTAGGAAAGATTATTGAAAAAATAGATAAACAACCAGCTCAAGATAAGAAGAAATAGACTGGATTTGTTATATATAATAATGAGACATGATATGTAATCTCGGCACCCCATTTGGGTACTATTGTGTGAACTATTAACATTATTACTAAAATCGTTAGGCTCAAAAACAGGCACGATGAAATGAGTTCGAACTTACCTTTTCTTGCAAATTTACATTTTTACAATTTCTTAATGCAACACTATCTAGATGGCAGAAGTAACGTTTCTTGTTCATTACATAATTTAATAAATAATAACGAAAGACCTACCTTACATTGAACTAATTTCGATGCAAGGCTGAGCAAAATATTCTCGAAACCACGCTGATTACGTCGGATAGGCAGAAACATGTCCGCGTGCTAGTGTATTTCTTTCTCTCCTTTCGTTGCTTTTGCCGCAAATGATTCTTGCTATCTTAGCATTATTTTTTTATTATTGTTTCTAGGCATTTTCTCATATGCTTCCTTTTATATTCGTTTTAAAAAACATACCTTCCCTAATTAATTTTATACCGAAAATAGTTTTCGACATATTTCAACACGACCTAGACGTTGAATTATTTTCACATAAATGAATATTGCAGCATAAGCGTATTATTGACTTGCTGCTCGCTATTAATATTTACATAGTCCGAAGAACTTAGTAGTGTCATCGAAGTTATAGGATGGCAGCTCTATAAACATTGTCCCGGTTAATGCATATATATAACTTTACGCGAAAGAACGAACTATATCGCAGATGGTGGTGGAACATAGCCGACTTAAAAGAAGCAGAAAAAAAAGCGGCGACTTCGAAAAATAATAAACAATAGTTCATGTATGCATAAAACGAGCGGACACAATTTGTAAGCACGGAGCTGGGCAACCGAGCGTGGAGACCCGAGATACTTGCACGGCGTACCCGACGAACGTAAGGTCGACATTAGGTACTATATGCCGGCATCGGCCACAGACTATGTGGCGGCCAGTTGATCGCGTTCCTGATTTATGAATCTGCTACAATTTAATGGTGTATTTGTTGAATACTAATTGTGGGGATTTAGACTTAGAGTTTTCGAGATTATCGCCGTGTAATTGGCGGTCTGTGTTGTATTTAAAGTTTTATCCTGACCGATCTAGTTCTTATTTAATAACATGGGTTGCACGTTCCGCGTCTTCATTACCGCGCGTTTTCGTTTTCCCGCAGATAAACTGGCGCAGAACCCGCACAGCGTCCAACACCCGAACGAGCGATTAATATTATTAAATAGACATAATTTATCGATTAAATGCCTCGTTCGAACCAGAGCGTCCTCGTCCAGTAATATAATAAATAAGACCGAAGTCGTTCGCTTCGAGTTCAAGATGTAGTAACCGATTAAAAGATTGGAATAACACCGCCTATCGCGCTTCGTTGCCCTTTTTTTATACGAGATATTTGTTTCTTTGCCTTCTTTACACATCATATTTCTTTTCTCTAACAATGTAATAAATGCGATAAATTTACGTTCGAACAGAAGTCCAAGTTGGGGCAATTCTATAAATATATTCGTCGTAAGAGCAATGTAGCAGCATATTTTACCTTTCGACATTATATAGGGTTGACGGAAAATCTGGATATAATACTCTAGCGTCAAAACGCTTTAATATCTGATCTTAAAGATCTGGGAAGTTGAACAAAAGTACCGGAATACTGGGTAACTGATCAAATGTAACGTCATCAATAAAGCCGTCTTCACTCCCAATTAAACTATTATTTTCACCCAAAAAATCAAAGTCAGCATCATCTTGCTAACACCCATTACACAAAACGAGTATACGAGACTGAGTTACTAAGTAATGAACCTGGGCAAGAAACGACAAATCTTTTGGCGAAAAAATATTTAGTTTTTCAACATAATCTCCTTATGTGTATCTTGATATTCAAGTATTTTGTAGAATTTTCTGTTGAAAAAAAAAAATAGAAATCAGAAGGGACAAAACTGATGGGTACGACGAGTGTGGAAGTAGTTCATGTACAACATGTTCCAAAGAGCAGTGGCAATAACCTTTCCGGCAGAGCATACAATTATCGTCATCTTTGGAGCAATTGCTTCGAATGCTGCGTCATTTTGAATACATAATGGCGTAGAGAACGCTTTGAATCATGTTTTTGCTTCCGCTAATTCGGGGGTAAAGTGCGTTTTCTGCACGTTTGCAATCAATCATCAACAAACGCCGTACCCATCTTGTTTTGAAGCCATTGATCAATTGAGAGTTGTCTAGAATCTCTACTATTTCGCCCATAATTATCTAACACTCCATCACTTATTATTTAGGTCTATTAGGCTGTTCATCAAGTATGTTGGCCGATCATGTTATGGATCGCTTTGTGCTTGCAAACGATGGAGACTGTTCCGCCTAAGCTTTGATTTCACTATTTGATTTGTTCTCTAAAAGCAATGCTCCACTTTTTCAAAACAGACTAAGAGTAGTTAATTTTATATGGAAGTAGTGAGGGTCTTTACAATCGGAGCCTACACACACACACACACACACATGGCTACACGTCCTTATAAATGTTAAACCGTTTATACGCAATTCCTCTTTTGTGCAATATTTCTTTCTCTTGCACCACTAAACTAACAATTTTCCTATCGCTATTTTTGTCAATAGGTGTGAATTCCGATTTATAGAGATATCACTATCACTGTTCAATTGTTTTCCTAGAAAATACGTCAAGGAAAATGTTAATGAAACCAAAACAATGTACTTAAAAATACATTGCAACTTGTAAATTTTGTCACTGAGCGTTAAATAGATATAACCTTGGTACTACTTGCCAACAGCATCAGCACCCACGCAACTTTCAATTCTAGATTAACAATTGTTGCAGCAGCTGATAGACCAATACATCGTCGACAATTGCATTCATTTATCACGGATTCGGTTATTACTTCATTTTTTTTTAATTAGATACTTACGCAAATAAATTCATTATAATTAATTTTGAACGAATGCGCATTATTATGTAAGTCGTGCATCTTACGTCATGTTATTATTTATTAAATAACTCAAAAATCTATGATTATAACTGGATTTGAGTAAAAGACGATTTTTTAATTACACTGTTTATTCCATTCTTTTTTTTTGTCTTCCTAAGTGGGCGTTTTTAAACGACAGAGGAGACATCCCCGGACATTACTTCAACTGTCTTATCTAAATTAACGTAATTTAATGCCCCTTTCTCATTTAGATAAGTGGATTTTAATATCCTTTTTTTAATGTTTCCCTTTCTTATTCATATAATTAATGTAAAACGTAATTGTAACAAATTACGAAAATAATGCTACCGTATAATTAAGATAGGTATGTCTTGCGCTTTTTCGCAAATAATTTCGCTCTATTTTATTTCTTCGTTTTGGCGATAATTTTGAGATTTGTACCGTTCCGTCGTATTTCGCAGAGTTGATGTTAAGCATGTTGCTCTGCATACAACAGCTTCCCAGAAATTATCAAACTTTTATGTAGCGTACCAGTAGGTGTTGTGTAGTCCTTCTATATTAAGAATCATATAAGAAGATAATAGTTTATCGAAAACCAACATTGTTGCAATATCCTTATACAATTTGCATTAAAAATAAAATAACTACAATTAGATAAATGGGTTACCCTTATTGTTTTTGTTTAAAAGTAATGAGTAAGCCAATAAGTGACAACTTGCTATCGGGAGAAAAAAGCATCTCTTATATCAAATATTTCTTTAATAATTTAGTCACGGTCAGCCTCATATTAAATGTGTGTTATTAAATTGTAGAAAATTTATTAAAAGCAGGTACAATAAAGATAGAATTGTGGTAATGATAACATCGTATCAGCGGAATAATAATTTGAGAAGGGTTGGAAATAGGAATATATTTTCTGCCAATTACCTTCAAAGGCCTTACCTTATATCAAAACTATTTTTAACAAACTCGTTGCAGATGGTCGTGTTTTGTAAGTTCCCATAAAAAAAATTAAACCAAGCACAACAACAGAACCCATGAAATTGAATATTTTGCGTTACATAAAGGAGCGATCTATAGGATCGCCTATAGATCTAGCCATCAGAAGTCGTCATATAAAAGTATCATGCGGTTCGATGTATAAAACCCTGAAAAAAGCCATACAGAATATCAGATTAACCAGAGCTTTTCGTGGAAGATAACATAAAAAGACCAGATTTTTGTGAAACAATATTTGATATGTTAAATGAAAACGTTTTTTCTCGTAAATATTGGGATCAACTCTTAGAACTTGTGCCGATTTGTATCCTTCATTGAGTGAAAAATATTAAATTTCCTTTCTATTAATTCATTAATTATTGGTCCCGTAGAAACGCTCATTGGAATAGTAATACTGAATTGGAATACTAAGCGATAGACTTATTGGTCCGTTCTTCATTGACGGAAACCTTACTGCATTAAAATTTCTAGGTCTTTTGCGAAACCACATCATTTCATCAATTGAGATGCTGATCATTGTTAAACCTTGCTTCCAAATAGCTAAAGTTCCCCCTCATTCTATTAGTTCCATCGGAAATTTTTTTAATAGCGCATTTTAAAGAGACTGAGTTGGTAGCTTTTGCCTCCTGCCACGGTTCTCAAGATCAACCGATTTGTCTCCAATTACCTTATTCCTGAACAGCAGGTTTTATAATAACGTGCAAATATGTAACTTGAACGACCTGACCTAATGGAATAAACCCAGAATTTATCAAAAACAATCTTCCTCACTTTCCAGATAGTCATGCTTATTGCCTTGAAAGGCAATGAGGACATTGGAAACTTGCATTGAAACTAGACTTTATCCTTGTTGTATTGTTTTATTTGCCTTAATTAATTGATAGAATAAAATACGTTCTTTATTCAGAGCTAAAATGGTGCATTTTCTTTATTAAAAACAATGATGGTAAGTTCTACTCTTCTTAATTCAATGGAACTATTGGTAGATTACGAAAAAATTCAATCCAGGAAAAATATTTTTTGTACAAACATTTGTTTTTCCTTTATTTATTAGATACACCGTTGTGTATATACATAACAGTAACAATCCTCGATCTAAGTAAAGCTTGCAGTCAACTCAAACGCTTCTTAAACCAAACAGGACCTTGTATTGTGTATTTGTATATCGCTTTTTTATTGTCGAGTAAATGGTGCTGTACTTGGTTATTTACAAATTCTTATGTATTTTTTTTGTAGTTGTTCTATCTATGAAAATATCTGAGGAGTTGACTGAGAGTATCAGAAGATAGTTAAAGCACAAGAAAAAAAAAACAAAGAAAAGCAATAGATAGCTGTGGATGGATTACATGCTTTTACGACCGTTTTCTACCGTAGATTATTCTTCGGTTGAGTTTATCTTCGTCGTTGTCAAATTCTTCAAAAGAAAAAGCTCCAGCCTTAGAATCAGTGCTACAACAAGAATGATAGTGCAGAGCATATCTTTTTCAAATGCCCAAAGTGGGCAATACAAAGAGTTCGAATGGTGAACATAATTGGAAGATTAATCTTAGAAACAGTGATTAGCAATTTGTTGGAAAATTACGATAAATGAAACTTCGTAAATACAAAAATTTTAGAAATGATAACGCTTTGGCTACTAAGCATTGTGGTAATCAGAGATGCCTGTTACATTCCCAACTTTGGCTTTAATTTTTCCCATACTTAACTGATCGTTGGCGTTGGAAATTATACAGATCGTTAATTTGAAGATCATTTAGTTTGTTTCTTATTCATGTCCTCCTTTTAAATAATAAAACAGGAGCAAAATAGAAATAAGAATTATTCAATCAACCATGTCTTTTATTATAGAATTGATGAAAACTAAAGAAAAATTGTCTCTTTTGTTTCAGAAATGGAAGATTGTCATAACATATGTCTCTAGTACGAGAATAAGAAGTAGGATGCTCATAGTCATCAATATATTAGCACGTAAGTTTCCACAAAATGAAAATTCATAGCAGGTGGATATCTACATTGTACTTACCTACGCGCTGCTCCTTACTTATATCCACCTACATGCATCAAAGTTCCACATCTCACAATGAAACTATGGATATTGCGGTAAAACATACTCATCATTTACATAATGTCAGGACGATGCTGTAAAGTGTTCCTCTCTCCCAAGAAGAATAAAGACGCACGTAAGGACCGTTGAAATGTCGGTACGTGAATGTGTGGATATTGTGTGTATTCCACTCATTTTATTTCACCTAACTTCAAACCAGTGGCGTACAACGTTCTTTCCTAAAATTGCTTTCAAGTTTGAAAGCATGTTTGGCCCAGTTTGTTCTCGCATTGCAGTCATGAATATCCGATTGTAATTATAGCTGCTTTAAGCCGATACACAATTACATACAAATCGCTAATATTTGCTGCTGTATAAAATAAGGTGTAATACGCGTTCTATTGTTTACATTAACAATAATTCTTACACATCTCTTTTGAGTACTAAGTGCTGCAAGCGTGAGGTATGCTGCCCAAAATTGATAGAGTGAATCGAAAGGAATGGACCAAGTTTCGGGGATGTATTATACACGTTAAAATAATGTAAAGAAAACTCATTTGTTCTTATTTGGTTTTCAGTTGTTTCCTTCTTGCCTTTTCGATTGTTTTTGGGTCAATACATCTCAAATAAAATTGAAATATGGTACTGCTAGTAGAGAAATTTAAGAAAAGAGGGCTTTCATAGCTCGTTTGTGAATCTTACAATATGGTTACCCTGGTTTGGGTCCCAGCTATAACCCATCAGATCGTTGCCCATTGTTTTCTGGTTTGATAATTCAACAACTTGATTTTTGTTTTTCTTTATCGCGTTGTGTCTTATTCTGTTTAGATTTGACTTTTTCGAACTTGTACAATCCTAGTTTTTACATTTCGCTTCAGTACTATCCTTGTTTACCGATTCTACTAAATTCGCCAGTTGCTATTTGGAAATTCTCTTTTGTTCTTTCCATCAATCTTACACTACTACCCTAAACTTTAAATTAGATTTATTACGAGAATCCTCCATGCTTATGTAGACATCAGTGTTTGTATCAACATTTGTGACTACTTTATTACCTAATTGTAGACAATATTCCTACACAGTTCCACAATATTTGTAACGGTTAGCAGAGTAAGATTGGGTATTATAATCAACAAAATCCGTTAAACATTGATCGGCAAACAACAGTAGGCCAATTTTTATGGAATGTTCGTTAAAGATCGACGCATGAGAGAAGAAGATTGTTCGCATGGCAATCAGGTAAGTATCCGAGAACGTGATGAGCCAATGTTCGCTCAAAAGTGTATTTCCACGTAATGCCAACATTGCTACCAACGTAGAGCCAAGCTATCCGTAATCGATTGCGATAAAAGTTGCACAAACTATCTGTACTACTACGACATATCCTCCAGCTGGCCTAAAAATATGCTGACAGATACGAAACCGGTCACTTACGATTAAAAAGAATTTGTGAGACATAGTAGACCCTTGTTTGTATTTTATGGTAGATTACCGGGAAAGAGATTTTTGGATCACTAAAATAAAACTGTAATACAAAAAATTATGTACAAGTTTCTTCGATTCTCTTCGATTCTTCGATCTTGTTATTGTGATATGTGTCAGTGTATCTTAACCGTGATTTCACATTTATTTTCAAGCTTGTAAATTATGTTGTTAGAAGGCGCCACACACTTATTCAAATTTAGAATATGTAAAGATGGTGTTTGCTTATGGTTTTTGTAACGGGAATTGTGTAGGTGCCATTGAAGAATAGAAAACTTAATAATAACATATTTATGTTTCAACAACTGTTTATTGGAATAATGCATAATTTTTTTGTTTATTTGTAGCTATGCTGTAACTAAAAAATAAAGCTCATATAATAATATCTAAGCACATATTATTTTGATATGTACTTCTTTACTTTTGGAGATTATTCAGCACCTTCCAACTCATCTATGCACATCTGTTTCTATGGATTAAAAATTTGATTACCTGATAGTCAGTCTGGCTAGATCTGCATTTGTCGTTTTTATAAGCTCTCGGATTCAATAAAAACGTGAGAATCTAATTTAATTTCATGGGGAAACAATGTAAACCTTCAACTTACGATTAAGATTGTTTGCAAGAATTTGTCCAAAGTTTTAGTTGGCCCTAACAAGACTGAACTTTTAGACAATAAAACATAAGTAGCGTTTAGATTTTATCAATCAGCTAACGTCTTATTAAAGAAAAGTATCTTGTAACATATACATGCGCACCGAAACTTTAAATATAGATTAGAAATAATTCACCTGGCAGTTATAGAAGTTACGCCACTGCATTGTTAATTCTACTTCCACCTGTATGCATCGGTGGTGGCGTTGGTTGAGCTTAGTGCGATGTATTACCAAGAGTAGGACGGTGTAGATGATGATGATGATGATGACAACGACGTACTCATATTGTCATTACGACGAAAAGTATAGAACTGTGAAATAGAGGATGCAGCAAGGCAGATGTGTGTTGTATGTCCTATGTTCGCTGTAAATAAATACATTAGACAGAAAAAGGATTGTTTAAATGAAAGAAAATTCTTTTTGGCGTTACTTCATTAAGTAAAAGCAATATTTCGTTGATATAAGTAAACATAAAGATAGAGGTATAAGACTCAAAATAAAATAATATTTCTTCGATTTTTTTGTTATATTAAGAAATGGAACTAGGTGCAAAAAATTATTTCTTGCAGTCAAAGAAATGTATCTCTTGATTGCATCATCATGTAGCGATGCGCGATACACAGCGACCCAAGTGTATCCCTCCTAAACGGCGGGCTTAGCACTAGATGTCATTCTTGAAAGATCTACGAAGCGGAGATGGGGGGTAGAGATACGCTCGGAACCAGGCTGATGACGCTGGATAGATAGAAACATGTCCGTTAGTTGGCGTTCTGTCTCCTTACATTCCTTCTGCTGTGATTCCACCATCACCAGCTGTATTAGAAGCGTTTTTCTTTGGTTATGGATCTTTGAACATTTCTTATATAAAATTTACTATTTAGGTAACCAGATCTAAGTGTAGTTGGTATCACGTTCAAGCTAGCGTAATAGCTGCTAGAACTTGCAGCAAGATATTCGAATGAATATCGTATTGAAATGTTTAAAATTAAAAAGAAACATACTTTTTATCTAGAAATATTAATACATTTGATTAAAGAAACGATTTCTTTTAGCGCCAAATACAATTCCTTTGGTTAAGAATGAAATGTTCTGTTCATTTAAGATCTCAATTTAAATTGAAATAATTATATTGGCTATTTTAATGATTTCATTGCTATCAGTTTCTTTGGTGCAAACATATCAATTTTGTTATTTCAAATGTCAAGTTTTCTTGATATTAATGTCTAATGCTTTCTTGAGTTAAAGAAACAATATAAAAAAATTCTTTGGTTGAAAACAATATTTCTTTGCTCGTATTGAAAAATATAATTTCTTTCAGTCAATACAGGCCTTCAAGAATCTAGAAATGCTCTTTCTCTGTGTATATAAGCACAACATTGTAAGCAAAAATTTAAAAAGACCACAAGCTTTTAAATTTTTTTGATATACGTAGTTAATATTCATAAAACTATGCAAAGAAAGTAATAATATACAGTAATAACACCTAGACTGCGCTGACGTAATATTGCTTATAGCTTTAGACACTTACCGCGTCGAGCTATGCTTTTCTTTACACTACAATCAGGCCTAAATTAATAGGTTTGCTGCTTTTTTTTACACAAATATGAATATTTCGTGGCAGATACAACACGTATATACAGCGTCTGTATTTTTGTAATATTTTCCCTTTTTTATTTTATATTTTCTGAGTTATTGAGCCAAACAGTGAAGGACAGTGTTCAGCTTAAAGTGCTTTACACCCCGGCATTGTAATATTGGACAACTAAGAAGAGTTACGGCTATCGGTCTACATCGCCACAAGTTTCATTTAAATGGATAAAATACACTTACCTATATTTTCTTATTAGTAGAATCTTCTAAATTATGATAAAACTACTAGCTCTATTGATATATTTAATACTTAACATTGATCCCATCGAAGCTAATCGTCGACTTCTCTTTTTGTTTTCAAAAGGAATTTTCAAATTCGAGGTCGTACCTTGTTATAGAGGGAGTAAACACTTGCTATACACTACCAACGCGCTTACTCGCCTCAACAGTTGAACAGCTAATCCCTAAATTACATTTCGTTTTAGTCTACAAACTACGTCAGTTCAAAATACTGTGCAAATACACCAATATAGTAGTCAGTAATTATTTATCATCTGTATCGTCATCCAATAAGCGGGACACGTGGTGTCGACAAAATCGTTAGAAATCTTGCATCTCTTCAAAATTTAACTTTGACATGATAGCATATACAGCCAATCCTCAATGTCACAGTTTATTTCCTATGCGTATCTATAAATGTTCCGTTTAGACGCAACGTAAGACATTTACATTCGTAAGCGTAGAATAGAAGAATAATAATGGCAATCCGATATATATGCAGGTATGTAGGCAACAGTACGATCGTCCCCCTATATTCATACATACATCTACTGCCTACTCTTCAAACTGCACTCTAATGTGAGCTCGAACGACAACATGCTTTAATCAATTATCTGTCTGAAGCCCGTACGTTATTTGTGAATTTAAATCGTGAAATGCGGAGAGACAGACACGTATTACCGATGCCGTTGCAACAATTATTTGCCTCTCACTTGCTCGCCATCACGAACACACATACGGACAGACGTGCACTCACACATGCATGCATGCACATTATTCTAAATAGACATGTGTCTACGGAAAATTGATATGTTCAGAAATATCTCGAGAAAATCATTACGGACTGTATCTACGTATGATATGAGAAGTTTCCGTATGTGTAGATAAATTTACTCGGCGAGAAACTCAGATCGATGCATATTATCTTTTGTATAGACCAGTGATGCACTCACAGAGTCATATGAAATATTATTCGGAGGGATTTAATTGATTTTTTCCTTTATTATCAACTTACATAGTGATTGATATAATCTTGTGTGGCCAAGCCAAAAATTTCTAATGATAAAACAAAAGTACAAGAAACATATAGTACTTGTACAGATATTCCATTATAGGACGAATTATTTTCATAAACATAAATAAAAACAACAGCAAAGTGCTAGTAACATATTTAATGGTAATATCGCTTATTGGATTGTTATGACAGATAAATCGATTCAACCAACCACCTTCATCTTCGTTGCTAGCATTTTTATCTTTCTCGTCCTCTATCTATTGAAGATAATATTTTGGAGAGAAAATAAGCAATAAGCAAAAATTCTTAAATATAATGTATAAAGATGCTGCAGTTCAGGATCACTGAAAATGTGAAACGTTATAAGAATGAGGCAAGCTTAGTATAAGAAACCTAAAGATTGCGAAATCACAGAGTTATCTATCAAATAAGATAAAAGTACGTAAGTATACTGAATAAAACGTAAAAGTATATTGCGTAAGGCCATTTATATTAACCGGATATTAGACGTATTGGGGAAATTTAAAAATTTTATATTGTCACTTAATATCACCGCTTTGATGTTGTTAATTCAAGAATTCGAATTCACTCAAAATATTTTGATTTGTTCGCTACATTTAATTAAAGTATGGTTATTGACAATGACTGAGTGAGGTGGTGGCTGCATGAAGCCGCTTTCTACCTAGCACGGTCCTCCTAAGTGATGCGAATATTGAATAATTCAAACGGAGGCGCCCCAGTGCTTCGTCTATGATGTGGTAGACTCTGGTTAATAATCCTTCACTTAAGCCGATCAGAAACCGTAAAACTCGGAGATTCTTTTTGTATAAGATCATGTACGTATTATAACGTTTTTGTTCCTAACATCGTGGTTAGCCGTAACTAATGCCGCGCGTACATCAGTATTAGTAACTCCAGTCTGTCCACTCGCTCAGAGGAGACTTACCTTTAATAGCTGCGAGCTAGGTTTTCAAAGCGGAAATTCTTTTTCTATTTCTATTTATTTTTTCTTTTTCTAAGGGGGATATTATAAGTCCAGCCAAGGAGCAATGCAGTAGAACGGTATAATCATTCTTCTTTTCATCAATTCTTTTTCCTCATCTCCTAAAACATCAAATCTAATGTAAAATTACCTCACAATAATCTCAATTATTACCTTAGACATATCTCAATGTAATTTCAACAAAATTAATTGTTGTTCGTAGGTTAGTCGTACTATTGGTCAGTAACATTTGAATTTGTCGAGTTATGCTTCTTGATGCTGCTTTAGAAGCACAGGTACCCGTTTTGCTTTCTTCGCCAATTATTTTTGGAAAAATAAGGTTTAATACCTGCTTCGTACTACTTAATAGTGTTTAGTTGTGTAAATAGTGAAGGTTTTATTTGAGGGTGGACAAGTGTTTTGTAGACCAATTAATAAAATTGGTTTGAACATTGGTTATTAAACATTTTATCAAATATTGGGATACAAAAGAATTGAAGGTATTTAACTTAAGCATGTTATATATTAACGTATTTTACGTTCATTCAACAACTTTTTTTAAATGTGAATTGAAAAATATCATTTTACAGGGTTAAGCGAAATAAACCAACGTGGCAATCAAAATGATGAGTTCAGTGTTAACGCCTTAGAAAAAATTTAATAATAAAGACATCTTCATTCGGATACCGGATATTCTTGGCATATCCGTTATAAAAAAAATCTGAAATAGTAAAACATGTTTACGAGAGGCAAAGTATTTTCAATGTAAATAATTGTTTCAAAAAGCGTCGTTTAACCTCGCTAGATATTGAAAAATGAACGGTCTAGACTCAAGGTCCTCGTGGTATAGTGGTTACTACGCCTGTTTGGTAAACCGAACATTGGGATTCGATTCGTTACCGGGACGAGGTCTTTTCAAAGAGCAAATTACGTTAAAAATTCCAATAAAATTGCAAATCTTCATAGTTTAGCGGCGACAACCAAACTATATCAATTAAAATGCTTATTCAACATGTTGTCGCAGGAGGCAAACAATTTTCAAAGGTAATTTAAAATAGGTTAAAAAGTAAAAGAAAAATTTTCCCAAAACTATGTGATATCTAGGTATAATTGATTTCCTTGAAAGGTTTTCATTTGTTTTAGTTAACATTCGTTCCTTCTGTCAAAAATATACCAAGTTTACTTGGAAAATATCTATTAAAAGATAATCCTAAAAAGGGTTGGCATTATCTTCTGTGGTCGAAGATCTTGTCTTGTTTTCTTTTTGTTTTAAAAGAAACTACATTGTTGCTAATTCACTTTTTGAAATTACAGAAGTAATTCACTTTATGTCAACTAAGGCTAAAACAGGTTTTTGAGCCAATTATTTGCTCGTCCGCTTCATCCCACACAATCCAGAACAAATAACTACATTTTTGCAGGGACCAAACAGGCTCGTGTTTTGTCGACGTAGAAACCGGTAGGCAATCTCGTCGCTGCACGAAAGTACCGTTTACCTTACCCATCATTACCTCACACAATGAGGTGAAACGAATAGTAAATAATAAAAACAAAAATTAAAGAAATAAAATGTCTTTTTTGGATAAGTATCACCATCGATAATATATATATAAAATTTTATTGGAACAAAATTTCACCCGTTACTCTCCACTCTATGATATATTGTGCAGGTTAAGAATCTATTGTCTTGGAACAAGCTACACCGCAGCATTCTAATCATATAAATACAACTTACAACGTTTATCACAGTAATATAGTTAAAAATGGTAAAAAGTAGCAGTAGAGGTAAGTATAAGTATATGGTTATTGTCTAAGTTTAATTGGAAATGGAGGCAGTTTGAAGCAACGCTATAAAAAGCATACTCATTCTGTCTCTAAATGAATGAACTGCCGAGTAAGTCGTATGGTATGTATATGTAATTTGTTATATAATTTTCGAAGATGTTAAATTGTATCTCGAATAAATAATGTATGTAAACTTTTTATGTTGTAGTATTATTTATGTTGTAGTACTGCGTCGTATTGTAAATTCGTTGGATTTGTCCATATTTTGTTCATCAAATAAAATTACAAGGAAAGGCAAGAATTTCATGAATATAAATATGCTAAACATCAAACTAATAAGATGCTTTTATGAATCAAAAAACACTCTTCCAAACTGCAGCAAAGCCGCAGGCAGCTATATAATATGATATTAGCGAGTATGTTGATAAAACCGCTCTAATTTCGATAGCTGCTACGATTGTAAAGATTTCTAAAAGGAAAAGCAACAGCAAATAATTATGCTACAATGAAGACAACAATATTTGCAGTCATCAACACGCCTTTATAAGATAACACATGTAGTTGAAATTATGCGCGTTTTAAGTCAATTGACCAATTATTTATCAATCAGTGCGGTGTTCATATGCATATGCGCAGCAAAATCTAGTAAACATCAAGTATGCAATAGATTCTAAATGCAAATACTTACCTAGCTACTGCATATCGGCAAAATCGCTGCAATAGCAATAACAACTAACGTTTGACACGAAAGTATAGCAATAAGTGTAAGATTACGTGCAGGCATCATAAAATTGGATATGGTAGTGAAGAACAAAAGTATCTGGACACGTTTACATTGTGCAATGTGATATAATTAAAAGATTTTTTAGCTACAATTTCATTTTAAACAAATCGCTAAACTGAACAAAATCGAATGACTATGCTTCAGTTAGCATTTTATCACGTTTTCGAAGAACTTATCCGGATTCTCTTATCGCCTTAAACGGTCAACAATTCCGCAAAATAACAGTTTTCATAACATAATTGCTTTATCAAACAAACCCTAAAATTAAATTAAGAATTAAAAATGAAGACATATACAGAGTGTTCCATTTCAGATAACAAAGTTGATAACGACTTCTAGTATAACCGGAAGTATCACATTATTAGAAACAATTTAGTTCAATAGCACACAACGATTTGTAACAAATTTTCAGAATTTTCTAATATTAGATAGATCATTGCCGCTCCCGGTGAGATACCCTGTACAACAAGGAGTTTAAAATAATAAGTCTCTTTCCCTCGTCATTATTACATTGCAAATCCAAAAATTTCCGAGGCATACGATTCGAATTTATTAAAAATTAAATTTAGAGACTTCCGTTCGCGACTGTACATGCATCGATACGATGAGAGAGATAGATACAACTTTTCTATGCACCTAGCCCCGTTATCGAAGTTAATGTTATTTGCAGTTAAAACGTTTAGTGAATGTTTCCCCGATCGGCTGGGTGCACTGAATTACTCAAAAACACCATCAGGAGTAGCGTAGTGTATCTAAGTATCGCCGGCCGTCTCGTTTTCACGCATCCGAATTCGGGAAGCGGCGGGACGAAGATGGAGCGATAAAGTTCAGATTAACAGCACAGAGTCAGATGAGTGGATCCGTTTACGTTTCATACAAATTAACCTGCCGACTAAATTTGTTTAAAGCATGCAATTATCATGGTCCGTGCTACCTGGAACCAGGCACTTCGTCTCCTCTGACCCCGCACTTCTATGTGTATATCTATCCTCGTTTCCTTATTTTCCGCTGCATGTTAAAATTATTCCATAAAGTCTGTGTTGGGTGGAAGAACTCCACCTATTCCTATGTAGATATGGATATATATTTAAAAAGTTGTTACATGTGACCTATGTAATAAACGGTAACTGGAACTGTATCGATTCAATATAGTTTGCAAAGGAAACGGTTGATAGAGAATATGTTAATTTTTATTGGTTCTTGTTATGTGCAGGAGGTGCACTGGAAAAGTTTTAGTGTCCGCATAACATTATTAGTTGCTTCCGTATTGTTGCTCTTGATGAAATCTAGGAACGATTTGCAATTTAAAAAGAGCTAAAGTAATGTATCGATTGGTTGCTTGGATGGATATTAAAAAACTCAAAAGAATTAATTTAGCTAGGTCATGTTCATAATGCAATTTCCTACATTGCTGGGTTTCGATGTGCCTACCTCTATCTACTTTGGATGCATTGCCTCATTCCCCCCGAATTTCCCCCCAATTCACATAAAGCATGAAGGTACAAGGTTATACATGAATGGTTCTGAACTACTAACATAATTTTGCGGGCTATCCCTTAATTTCGATGTATTTTTTCGAGATATGCTTGAATCCGTATAAACAATCAGTAACTTGGCAAACCACACAGAAGTATTGGCACACTCCGCACCACATAAGTTTTATTAATTAATCTGGAGGATCTTCGAGGATACTTCGTTGAGTGAATGATGAGAGAAATAACTACGAATCTAACATGCCTGCCCTATTTCTACTTTCTACATAAAAATTGTATCTATTTCTGCCGCCTACATATCCTGGAACTAAGACATGCGAAAACTACGGGAAGAGTCTCTTGAAGTCCTTGAAGTACGAAACACAAAACATGTGTATGCCTTACACTGATAAATAAAATATGACTAAGTCAGTTCTCTCTATTCATAAAATTTGTGTTGCTTTTTAAGTAGTTTCGTAGCGAAGCTTAAATTCAAGTGCTCTAATTTAATATTATGCTCAGCTTTATCTGTTGTGCTACAATTAACGATTCTGTGTTATCTTATGTGTTCTTTAAATCTTGTGACTATCGCCCTTTCCGTTTGACCAATATAGACTTTATCATAGACAGTATATGCGATTTTATAAATTTCCGAATTTTCCTCTATGTCCGGTTTATTTTTCGTAATGCAAAACAGGTTTTTAAGTGTATTTCACGAACTGAAATAAACGTTCATTCCTTGAGCCGTTGGGTCACTTGATAAACTTGTCCGTTTGGGTATGCTATGAGAAGGAAGCTTAATAAATTTTTTGCCGTGAAATTTCTCACTTAATGCTTAGGTTGCACTCTCTGTTTCCTTCCTATTTTTTCTTAATCCTATTCTTCCTATTCTTTCGAGATTTTTGTTATTATTAATAATAATAAATGGTAAACTATCCAAAAACGGAGGTTAACTGTTTCCATTGTTAATTTAATAGTTTCAAATGTTGAATTAAGTATCGCGAGGAAATCCAGAATAGTGCATTTCCTAGTATCAAAGATTGGGAAAATACATAAGCCCTTTCATACTCGTCTCAATTTTACTCGTGAATATGTTCACTACGAAGGGGAGACGGGGGTGACCATTGCCGTTCCCTCTAATTGACCTCTATTTCAAAACAATTTTAGTCATTCAAAATGAAGTTAGTCTCTTGCATCATAGGTTTTGTGAGATTTAGGAACTCAAGCAAATATTCTATAGTTTCTGTAATCTGTAATAAGGAAAAAGTAAATAAACATCTTCTAATTCCATATGAATGAGTATTCCTGAAACTTTTGGTTTCATAGATTTACCAGATGTTTCCAGATGTTTAGATTTAGATAGATTTTCTAGATGTTTCGAGATTTTTGATTGACAGTACATTTCTGGAACACTGAGGTTTAACTTAAGGTTTGTATTAATAAGTTTTGATAATTTTTTCAGAATTTCTTAATTTTTCTAATCGCGGATGGTTTTTTCTCAATTCTTTCACCATTTCTGAAAGCAAGAGTTTTATATATCTCAAGGTTTGAAAAAAGAAGAAGTTACAGGTGTCCAAATCTAGCGAATATGATAGGACACCAATCCGTATCACAACTGGACTAGTTTTGCTAATGTAATTACTTATGAGTAGACTAGGATATTTATCACATATCGCTATAGAAACTTATTCCTTGCGTTTAAACACATCAAAACATTGCTTTCAAGTTACCGGAAAATTTTCGCCGATAGCTCTCACGTTCAATTAACATATTTACCATATCAGCAATCTTTCCAATCTTCACCGGGCAGTTATGAATCTTATTATTATATCGTCGGTAATCATCTCAACAGAACAATCTGCGATAATTTATTACACTGATATATCGTTTCGTTAGTCGTCGAAGGTAAGGTATCGAAGGTATGAAGGTATCATCGTAAAAGTCTTTCCGTCCAAAAAATTAAGATCGAGTGACCGGCTGGTGTTCTTTTCCCATGATTCCACAAATACGTAAATTTCTTCACTTTCAGCAGCTCTCACAACAATACGACTCGATGAACATGAAGATAATGACCTGTCTTCAAACACGGGTACTTCTCGTACCATCCTCGTACGATGGGATCGTTCACCCTTTCATAATTTCCTGTATACGTACTTACTGCCGAGCGTCTTGTTACCCTCGAAATAAATCTACTTATACGTAAACAATATCTTTTACGTCATATGATAGATATGCGCGGTAATGCAGGAATTACATTTATCCTATAAAGACATACGTCCACGATCCAAAAGAGAATGACGAACATCAGTTTAAATTTAGCATCGTCGTTATTGTTTTGTTTCGTTTCGTGTAAATCATACACGTACGGATGCTTGTCAATCTCTCCTTTTTCCCATTCCTCCAACCCTCTTCTGTATTTATAACGTTATGTACCCTGCGAATCATTTGTATAGGAACTGCTATATAAAACGTTAATGTTATACGCAAACTATTTCTATTCTGAAATAAAGTAAAGTCGATAATGAAAAGCATTTTTTAAGAGGAGTCCATCAAAGGAGATCTTTAGTTTACACAGTTCAAAAGTAGTCATTAATTAATTGAAGAAGACGCTTTATAGAGCGCTCGATTGATGAAGCCTATGTTTAAAAAATCAAAAATTTTGTGAGTTAAAACCATCAGAGGACATGCTGCTCAGATTAGCATCTCAATAATATGGATCTGCCATGATTTTTTCACCGGAAAGTTGAATATACAAGATTTGTTTCTCTTTGATGACCGAACAGTAGAAAGAACGATCTACTGGACGTTTGCAGCAACTCCTTAAATAAGCTACAGACAACGAATCATTTATAGAAAATATTGTAACGAAAGACAAAAGTTAGCTTGATGGCAAAACATCTCCACACCCAAGGAAATACGTTAGTTTCGATGCCATCTTAAAATCATGCTAAATGTCCTTTGATTCAGCCTATTGAAATCTACAGATGACATCTGACTTTTTCAAAAAACTTTTAACATTTTCATGTTGCTGATGGTTCCTAATGCAGTTTCACCTGCTGATTACAGGGATTATTACCATTTTGCGACATCTTTAATTTTTCTGCTTACAAATTGACAAAGCTTACACTGCTTTGTCAATTTTTCAGTTTTGTGACAAAAACCAAATAACTGTCTTCTCTCAATTTCCCTACTTACCAAACTTAGTTCAACTATTTCGGAAATTGGAATCAGTGCTGATAGGACAACATTTTGTGACTATTGATGATATTCAAACAAATTCGTCACAGACATTGAAAGACATTTCAAAAGGAGCTTTGCGACATGGAAACATCTCTAGAGTTTGTAAATGGTGGAAAGAGAACTTTAAAGGGAGCAAGAGCTAATAATCTCTGAGATTAATAATAAAGGTTCTCGTAAAAGACGAGATCTCTGCATAAACGTCCAGCAGATACATTCCATTAATTTTGTACGGTACGTAATTGTTACCATGCATATGGTCAGTAGTGTATATGTTATCTTCCGTCCTTCATATGCATGTCGCACGTAAAACTCTCACCTCTCTCCGTCCTGCTCGAATATGTTTCGCTGAAAAGCGAGGACGATTGTTAAAACTAGTAAAGCAGGTAAGACACGCATACCTGCCATTGTGCATCTCTTCTATAATTGAACGCATCACATGTTCGCCTGTCCGAGTGATGTATGAAGCCGGTGTTGGCGCCACAACACCACCGTCGCCACCCTCATACCACGATGACGTCAGACTCCGCATTACATCTATCCACAGCGTTGGGCGGGCACCGGCACCGACACCGGCCACGCATACGCTTACAGTTTAACTGCACTACCTGCGAAAATTAACAATTGTGCGCTGGTAATGTTTAGTTCTTTACCGGTCGGGGTAATACTTAATTTCTCCGAAAAGATTTGACATTGTGTGTTGACGTTTACAAGTGATTAAGGAGATGTTCGGGAAAGAGCATTTTCTATTCTAAGATAAACACTCTAAGACACGTATTTGGTCAAATTCGTGCGAATAAAAGTAATAATAATCGAAACAAATTAATATTACTTCAAATTTTCTGATCAATAAAATTCGCACCATATCAAATAATAAATGCACTCCCAATAAATGTTCAATATGAAACTTCAAATAACTTTTCATCAAGAAGTGTATCTTATTTAAACACCAACACAAAACGCGAGTGGTAATGTTTACACAATATAAACTTCTGGACACGTTAAATAATAGGTACAGCTAAAGAATTTAATAACCGTGGTATTTGCCAGAAAAGAAAGAGAAAATAAGTCACTTTGCTCTACTACATAAAATATTTTAACATCTAACCAGCGAAAATGTTAATTTTAATGATTTCTCTCATAAACATGTAAATAGCATTCAAAGAATTTTTGATTACCTCTTCGCTACAATCTTCTTGCATATTAATTGAGGATAGGTAATTTTTAGAATTTTGAATAAATCCCAACATAAAACCAAAATTTGGATTTCTCGTGTTACTCTAAATCCCAATGAGGACTTTTCAGTGCGATACAAAGGCTTCAGTTACATGTTTTTGAGTAAAATCGGATTCAGGGAATCGATTCCCACCACCTTCACTTACCCATCTCGTTTATTTTTCGAATTACATTCCGAAAAAACTTATAGCCGTAAAAAACCGAGAAAATTGGGGTAATTTTTAATGGATCCAGCGTATCGAAATCTATAAATGAAGTTAGTTGGAGCGACATAGGAAAATTAAGGAAATGATGAAAATTTCTAATTTGGAAATTCGGACGATTTGATGCTTTCAAATATGTTTTAAAGTGTTCATTTTGATTGTGGTATCTTATGTAGTTTGGCCTGCTGGTTTTTGAGAAATCTCAGATTGAATGTGATTATCTTGCAACAAATTCATTTTGGTAAATTTAGTAGATAAAGATCAATCAAGGATTTTAACATTAGCATTCCAAGAACAGGACATTTCAGATCCACCACCCCTGATGGAACTCGCAGTTCCACTCGACCTGCCTACTTTTCCCTATAAAGGACTGTTTGTCTTGTCCAGGGAAAATTTGACTTTCTGCTTCGTATACTTCACTAGCACCTACCCGTTTCTCACTGAATATTTTTGGTTACCCACATGTGCCGATTACATGTAAATTCGTTTCCTTTGGTAATTCGCATCCTCTACACCAAAATTAGTTTACTCGACGTATATTATATAGACCCTTTTTCAGTAAGCATTTTTTAATCATCATCTAGGTAATGGTTTTGATTTCTTTTTTGTTGCGTCCAATTACGTTAACGGAACTTAGTGGTTCACGTAGTGGTTTAGTCTGGAGCTAGCCTTCAGTCAACCTGCATTTCTTTACGTGTTTTTTATCCAACCAAGACCATACGGGTTCTGGTCCTATGAAGTACCTTTCAGAACCCTTCTTGGTTACTTGGTCGTATATTATTATTATGGCTGCCGTATATTGTCTTTAGTATCGTCATGTCCCGACACCTAGACCAAAAATGAGTTATCGTGTGCCAGTCTATTGAGGGATTGGTGATTCTTTATTACAACATGAGATCAAATAAAACATATACATAGGGATAGTAACAATATATTCTCTCTTTCTTTGTCTAGTGATGTATAGGTAAGCGCACCGATTGTATATAGTTATAGAACATGTAGAATGTTACAAAAAACTGAAAGAATCGGATGTCGAGCCGTTATTAAATCCTTGTATTTAAAAAACAATATGCCTACGCAAATTAAAGCCGCAAGAGACGATGTGTACGGAGACACTAAGCATCATTTACCACGATGAAATTTTAGGCGGCTGAATTTAGTTATACCAGTTAGATTGACGACGAAAGTTATCCGCAATGAGAAAGTTGGCACGAGAGAGCTAACTATGCGTTCGATTCTGAGCTTACCTACGAGAACCAAACGTATTCGAATGAAAATTTCTAATACCCTGTTGAAACAGTTTATGCGAAATAAGGCAGAGTTTCGATGTCGGCAGCCATAGATGAAAGTTGGAGAGATTAGTACACTCTTGAAGCCAAAGCACACTTGGAACAATGCAAAGGGAGAGTTGCCTTAGAAAAAGGCTATTCCATCAGCCGGGCAAGCGATGGCGACAGTTTCTTGGGATAGTCATGGAATTGTGTTAATCGACTATCTTTAAAAAGAATGAACAACAATAGAGGCAAACTATGCATCTTTACCCGATAAGCTGAACAAAGAAATTGTGAAAAATGTCCTCATTTGAAGATTTGAACGAAAGCTTGCTCGTTGTTAGTAATGCACTATTTCACATACACAGTTATCATTTAGCGAAGTTCACGAAGTTGGGTTCGAATTAACAGACCACTCACAATATTTATCAGATCCAGCGATACTTTTCTGTTTCCAAAGATCAAATTTCTCTGGAGAAAGACAAATATTTTCATTGAATGAGGTAATCAGTATATTTATAAATGCCTCACAAGAAGACAATGTTGAGAAATAAAACTGAATTTGGCAGAAAGGCAAGGTACTTGTCTCTGTGATCGGGTTGAACGCAGAGACAAGTACCACAACCCTCGTATATAGAAGGTCACAAAAAGCATAAATTTCCTCTGTATTCGAGTTCTTTACACATACTTCTTCGTAGCTTGTCGAGTAATTTCCTCATTTGGATACTATATAACTAATTTTAAAATGTTATTACGAAAATATAACTTCCATCCTGCTATTTCTGCATGTGCTTGCTTAGAGACCCTTTTTGTATCGGGTAAATGTGATGCTATATTTTCTTACTATGTCCAAATGTTTTTTAAACGAAACAGTATTTACATACCATTGTAAACATTCTTTCAGTAAATAGAATGATATGATAGTGAAGACGCATAATGGTCTTCACTATCATTACTTGATCCTTCTGATAATATTTTCGATATTTTCTTCCTCCGCAGAATCATCGTCATATTTTAAGTAATCTTCATGGGTGCATAGGTGTTATACAAGTATATATGTGCGTCTACGTTCTAGTGTCTTTTCGGTATGATAAAGAACGCGAAGGCTCATATGGAAATAAAACTATTTCTAATCCGCCTTTAAGCTACATACACGTATATGTATGAAACATTCAACTACATTAAATGAATGTAACTAAACTAGAAAATCTTACAACATCATTACCTAATAAATAGAAATTTAATGAGCATATGTATTGATATTATTATGCGTTTAATCAGTGGCAATTACAGGTAATAGATGCTTTAGTTTCTGCTATACCTAAATCCTAACCAATTTAACGCATTGCAATTCATTTAATAACAGGAGTACGTGAATAGATTAAATATAGAAACGTACAAACTACTAATTAACCTTTACTACTTCATATTAATGTAGCATACTTGGGACTGTAACGGGTTGTTTTGTAATAATCACAGAGTCCGTTCCTAATTCAAGGTTAAGCAAAATTTAAACTAAAATTAAATGCATCGCAGGCGTTCAACATAAGAAAATCAATGTAAAACAAATGAGTAGCAGATATAGTATTTGTGCTTTTTTGATTTGGCAGAAATTTAGTTTTGATTAAATAAATAAGATGTAGATTTGGGGAAAGTGAGGGATGTTAATTATTCATAAAACCCGGATTTGGACGAAATTTTATCGGTATATCTAGCCCATATCTCTTTACCGAAACAGCATACATCACTATGCGTATCTACAAAGGCCTAAGATTTAAGAACCCGTAATTCTACTTCAATTTATTACCACTTCACGCAATAAAACGCCATACGAACCTTTCTCAATACTACATTCCAATTCTACGCTCAGGAATTTGATTGAATTTTTATCCGTTCGTAACGATTATATATAAAAAAAAAAACTCATGTACGATTATCATTTTTTTTAAGTTCAACGGTCAAAATTTAATAGTTACATGAATTTTCAAAATTACCGCCTTTAACCCCTAAGAAATTTATGTGTCGCCTACGAAGGATATCTGTTACTCTCCTGATTGCTGCATGTCTCACTTTAGTAACTGGAATAATAGTTGTAACACGCGAAATTAGTACATCCCGAGTGCCGACATTTACTTTCCAAACTTAATTTTTAAACTAACGCCATACCAAAGCCGTAGAAACTTAGTATTTAAGTGCTTGATCTTACCAGCGAAATGTGCAGAAATACCCTTTAGTAGTCCTTGTAATTCGTTTTGCAAAAAAGCCTTACTCTGAAACGATTCTCCAAAATAAGACCATTAAATAACTACGGATCATACCATACCATACGTTTACCGAAAGCTTATGCTAAAAATTATTTTCCACTGTTACGCTGGAATTTTCGTTCGACCGTCAATGAAAGCTCTAAATGTTACTAATGCTATTTCGGATGAATGTTGCTTTATCTATAAAAACTGTGCCGGATATAACACGACGATTTATCCATTGAAAAAATTTCATAAGATAAGCATAAGAGGTACTGTATACCCAGAATATGCTATTGATGTACCTTGTGGAGTGGATATATTACTCCATTTTGTGGAACATCTAACTGAATACCAACTTCTCATGAGCATCTTTTTCAATTAACTCCAGAAATATATGAAAAAAAGCGGAAAGAGCTTTTTTTGCAGAACGTACCTAATTAACACAAAAATATTATTTTATTTTCGAAAACAAGGGAACATTTGAACTATTTACATACAAAAACACTAGTTTTTTTTTCAGTTACACAAAAACATATGAGTTAACCTTATCATTAAGTAATAAACACTATTTCACAAATATTAGTTAAAGACAACATAATAAAGCTACACTACGTAAAGAGAAATGTTCATATACATTTTACGTACCTATTAAACAAGCGAAATATTGCGACTTCAAAAACTCTGGAAACATCGAAATAGAAATAATCTCGAGATATGTCTATTAATTCTTTAAAAAGCTATTTAAGCTTTTTTAAAAAAAAATGCTATTTTTTAGCGATACAAGTCTTCTACAACGAATTTGAATAACCGTAGTTCTCCAAACATTTCTGAACATTTTCTAATATCTTACACGAAGACATTTGTAAAGGAATCGAAGGAAATTATTATCCTAAAAAACTAGAACCTATAAAAGAGAGGGTCGTAAATATTTTATTAACATTTTGTTATACAGATGAATTGCGACGACAGAATGTGTCGAATGGCCAGTGAGGTTTCCCGACTACTTGTTTACTGCTTACGGAGTTCATCCAAGTATTAACCTCGATATCTGAAGCTATTGCAACAACGAATTCAAAATGAAATAACAGGAATTAACTCACAGATAATAGGTAAGGTACAAATTAAATTCTTTTGTCGTTTAAGGATCTAATCATACAATTTTTTTTACCATTTCCACATTTGTTTAAAAATGCTAGATTGCAATTGAAAAAATGTCCATACTTTTTAAACATATTGTATAAACATTCTCAAGAACTAATCGTTAGGTGATTTTTTTAACACACAGAAAGATAATTATTATAATCTAGTTGCAACGTGCATGTAACTGTTGGCGATTAAAGGTTAAGCATTGCTCCAAACCATTTCGGCTGTAAGCATGTGAATGTATGAGTTGCGAATTCCGAAGCCCGAGAGAACCGCCTCGACCTCGACTTTCCACGTTCTTCTTCTGTCTGCGTTTCGGAAGAGTGACGCCGCCGCTACCGCCACCGTCGATGTTCGCCTTTTCACTATTTCCACGGCCCAGTGAGGTATTACCGCTGTCTTATTGAATAATGAATTGCATTTGCTAAATGTTGCTCGTCGTTACTTTGCCTCCTGCGCCTTTTGACTAAGGAATGACGGCTGTACCGAACGAAGCTTCTAATTAGTTTGCAAAACGTTGCAGACATACGTTAAATTCGTTTTCTGTAATTAAAATGTTACATTACTTATTTGCCTCGAAGCGGAAATACATTAAAAATTGCAAACAGCTTCCTGAAATATAAGCATGGTACAATCAAGTATCCTTAAAAGTCAAATATTTCAACTTTCTATTAAGAAGTGGATTTGACTCTGCAAAATATTTAAGGGAGCGTTTAGTCAAGTTACCTTTAAATACTTCGAACATTTTGCAAATACTATTTTGCCTTCTCCTGATTCACCTGGATAATTAAACATAAAAGGTAAATCCCGAAGAATGAAAAATATGATCAAAATAGGAAAAATAAATTGAAATCCGATTGGCAATTATTCTCGATGTAAAAGCAAGTCACTTTTTTAAAATAAATATTGCACTTTATCTGTATTTCCGATATACATCGAACATCAGAAAATGTGGATAAATAAAGAACATTTTCGGAATGATTTTTGAAGCATTCGGCGAAAGAAAACTAGAGAACGTAAGTTATACTAACACCACTGTATGGTATACAAACTGCAAGCATTACAAGGTTATTGTCCTATTTGAAAGCTATCTTACAAATAGATTGATTGCAGTACGTGAAATGGTAGTGGTGCATAACGTAGTTATACAGGGATTGAATGTGGTCCATTTGTGTTGACATTCCTTATTAACTTAATCTACGTCAGAATCACATCTAATCATTTAATGCAGAGGACGACAACCATTGTTGTGGGTTGGGCAGCAATTTTCAAAAATGAGTCGTGGACGGTAGAATAGAGAGAGTGGAGTTGTTTTTGTTTTTGTTTTTTTTTGGGATCTATCAGCTCTGTTAGATGCACTAATAAATACAGGAAAATAATTCACCAAACTGGCCGGATGTTACTTGTTTATTTAGAGATCAGTTGCTTTTAATTAAATACATTTAAAAATTAACTACTCCAAGTTTTATTCCAATATTGTAATGAAATTCGTAGAATCACACTTTATCGCTCCATCTGGCTATAAGCGTCAACCTAAGGAAGAAGATTAAGGAGGATAAATCGCTGAATTTTATATTTATATTTTCAAATTCAACTGATGAAATAAACAGCCACGTAAAGGCCAGCTTAGCGTGATATTGTGTATTTAAATCTGTTGTCGTTTCATTTAAAAATGTTCAATTGTTTTTCAACTATTCAAATAAGTAGAAAGTTTAAATATTGCTTAATTGTCTTGACGTTGGTACTGTTTGGTAGCCGACTTTATTTATGCGCTCAAGAGATTAGATTTTAATTGTTGGCCAAATTCAAATTTACTTATAAAAAATCTGAGGTACTTATTGATGATTATTACCAAAATTCATATTTTATATAAATTTGGATGTTTATTTACCTTTTACTTACTATCCATTATCGAATTACATTAATACAGCATCTGTCGGACATTTGAAATTCCCGATTTATTAAGTAACTATTTCTTTAATTAGCAGCATTTCTTCAAACTGAGTAAACAAAATAGTATATTAAATTAAATCCTAGCACTTCAATAGAATCACTACTAAACCCACCAAAACGGATACTAAAAACAAAACGTCACTGGTCTATCCCAATTTGTGGACGGTGTACTGACAAATGCATGTCTTAAAATACGGTAAATTTTTAAGATATGTGTAGAGATAAATTGAAAGATTTGTCTCCTAATTGAGGGGTTCTGAAATACAATGAATCGTCCTGATAAACGTTTTCAAGGAAGAGGTTCACAACTGGTGATCTAATCTGCGCAGATATCCCGCGTCATAAGTAGCGTTAATAATTGTTTAGTGCTGCAAGATCTTACCAATATATTGCCGTAGTATGCGGTTAACAAATTGACGTTTTGAATATCACCAAATGCAACACTAAAACACGTTTACAGAAAAATGGGAACATTACGTTCGATTATGTAGAGATATTGCCAATTTATGAGTGCTTTTTATTTAAAATTATCATTTTTTTTGTGGAAATTATGTTATTAGTTATGTATTAACATTTGGATTTGTACGATTTTATTATTCCAAGATTATGCATAATAAGTACATTCGTATTACACCCAACGTTTCCAAAGGTGAAAGAATACCCCTTGCAAATCCATCACCATTCTTCTTGCCGATAAAGGTAATGCCACAGTAGTTCTTGACAATTCCCAATATGTTGAAAAAATGGTGGATTTGTTGGGTGACACCTATATCTAGAGATCCCACTTCCAAACTTTCTTCCATTCTTCCGGACATTCTTCCGGAAACTCAAAAACATCTAATTCCAAGTGAATCCCAACCGCTTCGGTTGTATGGTCTTACCAAGATTCACAAATAAAGCATACCTCTCAGACCCATTGTTAGCATTACAAATTCGCCGATCTCCCACTTGTTTATCTAACCAATATACTCAAAAAGTACACGGAAAACACGCTTTTCCATGTACTTACCTCTGCTCACTTCATGCAACTTAACTCTAACATTCACACTGAACCGAGAAATATATTAGTCAGCTTCGATGTAACAACCTTATTCACCAAAGTTCCTACCCAGGATTCAACAGATACCATCACACATCTCCTGGAACGAAATGGTGAATCTGCCAGCTTATGTTATCTTGTGAAAAAATGTCTCACTTCCGCAAATTTCACATTCCAAAGACAATTTTACAAGCAGTTATCTGGTGCTGCCATGGGTTCTCTTTTCTCCCCTGCCGTGGCTAAGATCTTCATGGAATCTTTTGAATACGTTGATTCGGCAGAGCTGAAACCTAAGGCATGCTTTTGATATGTCGATGACACCTTCATCATCCTGCCCTATCCCAAAGAATTGTTACCTGATTTCCTAGACCAGCGTCATCGTCAACAAGATATTAATTTCACTATGGAGGTAAAATATAACGGTGCACTCCCATTCCTTGACGTACAGGGTCACACGTAACCCTGATGGTAGATGATCCTTCCATCTCCCAAAGACAAATTTTCCTCCTTAGCGAGTAAAGATGTTTATAAAATCTTGTTTTTAAAATCTTGAAATCCCTTGTTCGTGTGGTTTAGTGTATATCGGTAAAGCGGAACGCTCTATCAAAACAGAACACGAACGCCTTCCAACGAATCCGATTATCGCTGAACATCATCTAGACAGTGGCCACCTGCCCACCAAAAACGATCGTACGGCCAAATTTAAATCTAAATGTTCCTTATTATGATCGATAATGATGGTGCCGAATCCCAATAAACTTTACTGACTTTCACATTGTTCTCATCATTCTTTTTCTTTAGCAAGAACAAATCACAAAAATTATTTATTTTAAATACTTGTAATTCACAAACTGACGGTTTGAAAACTTAACAGAGTTTTTGCTAAAGATTACTGTTACGAGAAATAGAGTAATACCGATTCTAGTAACGCCCCTCGTATATATCGTACACTACACCCTCTTTAATATTTTATCTATTTCAATTTGCGACGTTTATCGAATAACGTTACATCATTTAACATTTAAGTACCGGTACTAACTACATGAATATTAAATAAAGCACCGCGTGTGTACTAAGTAATACAGCGAGCAGTCACTTTCGATAATCTATCAATTTTGACTTTTCGGTAGACGACGACTTCCTGTCGGCAAAATTCTCTTAAGAATCTCGTAACTCTGTCCAATATATAAGCTCATCAACTCTTCCAATGTTAAAAATTACAAAAAATAATGTCATTCTTGCATTTGCTCAAAAATACATCACCTTCATGCAGTTATAATTTAATATTTGCTTGTATTAATTATAATTATTTGGTTTATACGTGATAAGGTAAATTTTTTACATTGAAAAGAAAAGCGTAACTTTTCATGTTTTTTTTAATAAGTACATTCAAAGCAGAAACGAGCTCGTACAAACAGTAGTAGTACTTTGCAGTATCAATGAAAAGGTTTATCATTGACACTGCAGAGTGCTACTACTTCATTTCATTTGCTAAAACCGTATTACCTTTCTGGAAGCTGGCTGTTATCTTTTTTCATCCGCCTTTGACTTAATAAAGTTCTTAATGTATTATACTTTAATTAATTTTCAAAACTGTAACAAAAGTGCTTACCTAGTGCGGACTTGGCAACGGAAAAGGTCGTTAGGCGATGTTTTAATTAGCAAATGAAAGATTCGGGGAAAATAAGTCATCGCGAACGTTACTTACTGTTCGTCCATGGACTTGCACATGACCTGGACAAACTTCGTCTGATGGCGATGTACAAGACGTATGCATGTAGGTGTAGTTGTCGGTAGTACGCCTGGACTTTAACGTTTCTCTCTCAACTTACCTGTCTTATCAAGACCGGCTGTCATAAGCAGACGCGCTCGCTACTTCACTAATATTTCATATCTGTTGGATTTAATACGCCAATTCCACCAACACATAATATGTTTAATGGGGTTTCCATAAATTCCATACGTACGTATGTATGTATGTATATGTGTTATTGGAAGATATAGGATTTCATAAGGTTTCGTGTGTCGTACGTACGTGCATGTCATTTTTATTCTGCCGATTTTGATTAGAAAGGATGTACAGGGTGTGGAATAAGGTATATAGGGGCATAATTTTGTGACTGTGAGGTAGATATATATTGAATGTTCAACAGGAAATAACTTTTAGAGCGCACTTAAGATTAAAGTATCGTACAATCAAGCTATAGTGAAATTATTTCAAGAATGAACGCATACATCAATCGACTATGACGTTGGATGTAAGCGAACGTTCTAGCCGCGATTATAAGCAACTGATTTTGAAATACGAAAACGCTTTGAATCTGATATCTATCATTGAACATTTAATATTTTGTTCAAGCATCAAATGCAATTAGATACTAATTAATTAATTGTGGTAGGTTTGTTTAAATTTATCAATTTTTAATACATAATGTGCATATTTTTCAGTTTTCAAGTTATTCATTTCATAACACCTACTTTACGCGTAACGTACTCAAGTAGTATAGGTAAGATGAAATTTTCAGAACGAACTGCTCTTTTCAAAGATAATAAGATATAAATTTTAAAACAATTTGTTGGATTAACAGATTAATAAATTTTAAAGTTAACCTGGCAATTTTGCATAGTTCATAGCAAAGCTGTCCTAAGCGGTAACAACCTAAAAACCCTGGAAAACAGACATATTGTCTACCAAACCCAAAAAATCACTCTGACGTCACAATTTGGCGCTCAGTTGAGTATCGCTACTGAAGATGATAGCTTAGCTATCGAAACGTGCGTGTAGTTTTAGTGAAGTGTTTGTGGTAAGGGGTGATAGCAAAGTGTTTCAGTGCTTCAGTGCCACATAATGCGAGTATTTGATTTAAAACAGAAAAGATTGACGTCTTTTCTGGTGCTTACAAAAGAACAGAAATTGATCTTTTTTAATACATTAACTTCTATCGTTTTAACTATATAATATGTAGTAATATCTTCAAAAATTTATACTTGTTCCTCATAATTCTCTTATTCTAATTAAGTTGTAAAGTTAAATATTAACATACCTCCGTTAGATCTTGCATTATTGTAGAAAAATATTCTAGCGAAATCGTACAGCTCGCGGTGTACATTGCTTCATGAATTTGTATGTTAAGTTATTCATTCATATTTCTACAAGACGCGAACCTATCATCGTTCCAGTATCTCCGAACCGTCATTCTTCTACTCAGACGGATTTTCTTCTATTCTGAAATACGTTTTCTCAACTTTTTAAATCCATATTGATATTGAACACCATACACGACCACCATTGTAACACGTCCGTTTAGCCATCCGTGACGATTTATTCGGCCGTGGACGCTGTCAAATGGGAGACCGCGTTTTGTTATAGAGCGTTGTGTTCACGTGCCCGCTAGCTCACTTGAGAAATAGCCGCGTGTTCCACTACGAAGACCGAGAGAAAAAAGACGTAGATAGAACAGGAAAAAGGAGAATGGAAAGGATTACGACGACTTCAGTGGCGGTGTCGTACAGCGCTGGGCAAAATTGTAGATGCACTTAACGCCCAACACCTCCATTTATTAAAAATATCAATGTTTTTACTTATTATTTCGTTTTACCTATACATTACTGTGAAAATATCGTTTCTAAGATTATAGAACATTCCAGTTATTACGCCGGAGAAACAATATGCCTTGCGTCCGATTAAGCTTGAGCTTGTTGAAATACTTTGGTTTATATACTCGGTATACTCGTGGTATACTGAATCACCATTTCTACATGATATTTTATAAATTCCTAACTGATTCATGTTTTATCGCGAAAGCTTGCTTTTGGAGGTTTTCCAAAAAGGTTTTAGGGTCTTAATGTCTTTAATTGATGAAACATTAAACAAGCGATGTAATCAAAAAATGATGGCCGAAAAATTATGTAGCTATAAGCAATTAGTATTATGTTAGGTGAATCTACTATTTTAGTTCTTCCAAAAATTCAGTTATTGTGAGTATTTGTTATTGCAAAAGGTGCAAGAAGATTTGTTGGCTTCTTGTCATCTTTAAACGTCCACACAGTGAACTGATGCTTTTTAAACGACTTGAAGCTATTCAAAGTTATTCGACGCCAATTAACACAAGCCGGCTTTTGTTTTTTAGATAAAAAAAATGTAAGGGGCGGGGTGGGGAGGGGGGAAGGTTTAAGCTAGCTTCATCAAAATTAATTCATGTGCGAGTTTTTTGGATTGAAGACTTACAAATGCCCAAGGATGTCTCAATTCCGAGATATGTCACTTCTGGGTCTTTCTTAAGAATCTGCTGCTGCTAGTTTTTGATACCAGTCAGGAAGACCACCATCAGCAGCAACATCGGGAAGAATTTTAAATTATTATTCAAATTACTCGAAAAATCAAACATTCAGTACAGTAATTGTAATGAAGAATCGTGAAAGTCACAGGACATGATTGTTTTCTATAAAACAACGTAAGGGAACTTTTGGTTGTGCTTGCCAACAATCCAATAACCTTAATAAATTTTATGTTGTCCCAGAGACCACAATCATGTAATGTTGAAATATAAGAAACTAGCCTTTATAAGAAACCTAACAAATGGGATTGTCCAGTTTTCCAAATCTTTTAATTACTTATGTATAGCTAAATATAACATCGTGAAGATTAGAAATTTATTTGCCACCATAAAATACTCTATTTGGGTCATCAAGTTATATTCCAATAGCTTAAACAGCGCTTGAGCCAATGCAGCAGTAATTGTCGTTTGGATTAAAGATCGTGTACTTTGGTCAACCGTATAGAGGAAAAGGATCACAACTTGGACTTTGACATCGAACAAACGTTGGATTCGGATGGCGTTAATTTCAAAACGGATACCAATTAATTAAGTGACATATATTGCAATATTTCACAGCACAATAACAAATAGGCTGATCTTTTGAAAAACCCTGTATACGTTGTTTTTGGTCCTTCGAATCTATGTTCTTTCTCAATTGTTTTTCGTTAATAGTTCGTATTAAAATTATTGTTAAAATTTTTGCAGTTTAGTACTTCAATCACCCCTTATTAAGTACCGGTGAAGTTTTATAATCGATACTCCTTTTTCCTTCAAACCATCACTGATCGATTACTTGTTTAGTTAATTATTACAAAAGCAGGAAAATTTGTATCTATGCAGAAAAATAAATGCACGATACGACCACCAATACATTGTCTTTATTTGTGTCCGAATAACTTCAATGACAATAATCGAACGTTTCCTTACTTCCATCCACCGCTGTAGAACATAACGCACACGCTCGGTTTATTCAAATCCACCTGCAGCGGTACAACGATGAAGTTTATGGTCAATCAAGTTTTCAATTGTTTTACGGGGGTTGGTTTTTTTTCGCGTTGCAGCACCTCGCGATTTACGGCCCATCCGATTTTCATCATCATCATCGCATGATGGTCGACGCGCCGATGATTCCTCGATCGCGATGGCTCGTTCGGGGAGTGAAAGGCCTGTGAGTCATTTGTTGATAGGAGTCGATAACAGACGGCGTGTAACCGTTAATCGCGGCAATAATGACAGTAATAAAGCTCATATTCGAGCAGACAAAGTCAAATCAAATTATAAATGTACGTCAGTCAACTTATCGCCGCGTATATTCTTGTAGAAGTGTTTTACCAAATTATTGGAGTGTAACACCAGGATACCATTAAAGATCCATCATCCATGTCTGTTACTTGTTAGGTTTATAAAGCCATCATTAAAGTATGATAATTTTGTTTGCAGTTACTTATCTATAACTGTAATGATTGTGTTTCGACGTAAATATCCCCTTAAGGTTTGGTTAGTTTACGTCTTTAATGTTGCAATATCGTGTTGCGATTTATCTACGTAATACACAACATTCTTCATTTTGCTTTTGTAATCTTTGTAATTAATTCAAATAATTTATTTAATTAACTTATTCACAGCTTCAAGCATCTAATTTTTTAGCTACATAAGAAACAATTAACATGAGTTTGAAAAGTATATCTTGGGTATCTTATTAGGCACAAAATTGAAAACACAGTGTATAGCCTGGGTTTATTATGCGAGGATGCTACGAAAAGTATCGATTGTGAGTACTACCCTTTAGTTGACGTCTGTTAAAATTTGGAAGACATTCGTCCAGCAGCAAGTTACCTTTCCTTTTTTTGGATGAGAAAAAAATGACAAAAATCAAAGAAAAGTTGAATACAGTTCACAAGAACAATGCACATTCGATAACTACCAGCAAATACCGGTTTAGTGAATTTAAGCGTGACCGAGAAACCGTCTATAATGAAGGGACGCCAGGTTGTGTCCCATTGGATTGAGGTGACTACGGACGATATGATCAATAAAACTCGTGATATCATCTTGGCAGATCGCTCGGCGATGATTAAAGATATTGCTAATAAGGTAGCCATCTCAACTGAACAAAATTGAATATGAAAAGGGATCACGATTGGAGTAAGAAGAGCTTGCCTATTCCCGACGCCATATCCGGAACAGAGCAAAGTTTTAAGACAATTCTTCGTAAATAATGATAGCAAGAATAATGGTGACAAACAGCAAAACCAAACAAACACCAAAAGGTCCGCGTTTCACGTTATAATAATCATAAAAAACTGGAAACTGGTGTCTCATGGAAAGTGCATCGATCGATACGAGAAAAAGTAAACATTGACAAATCCTGAAGCCGACATATACTCACAATTAAACGAATGGTTAAGAAACTAAAGAACTCAGGATCGACCAAATCAAAAATTCGGAAACAATGTCTTTAAGAATTATTTTAATAAGAGCACGAATTATTTTCGGACAACATTAGCTGGAATATTGAAGTCGAGTTTACAAGAAATAAGCTGCCAAACAGGAAAAATTATCATTACTGGAGCAATTCAAATCCGCACATATTTAGAATGGAAAAAATTAACGTTCCAGCGATGCCGGATTGTTTGCTAACTTGGATATTCCAGCCGTTAACTGACTAAAATGATATGCTCATTGCCACTCGCTCTTTCTTTTTGGGAGAAATATCTTGAAAAGTGACAATTTTAAATGCGTACTGAATATTAAGTTTTTTTTTTTTTGGTTTTATTGAAAAAGCTCGGACATTTCTTGCTTAATCCTTACGCTGTTTTTCGAAAAATTAATCCAATTTCTAACGTTAAATACTTCGAAAGCTATAGAAGTTCAAATGCACTCATCCATTTGTCAAAAATTGTCAAAAAATCCAAATATTTCAAATATGGTAAGAAGTGGCAACAAATAATAATAATAATAATTGAACTAGGAATACAAAAATGTAGTAATACGTATGATGTTCCATTTAAAATAGTAAAATTTATAGCTGTATACAGCGATATAACCAGAAGTGCCACATTATTAAAATTAATTTAGTTCAGTGGTACATGCTGTCAAGTTTTCAAAATCTTGCAGTGTATATTTTTTCATATATCGATCGATGCAGTTCCCGGTGAGACATCCTGTATAGATAGGTAAGTAAATAGTATCGTTATTGCTTTTGCAGTTATACAACACTATTTCCTTCTTCACTTCACTCTCCCTAATAATGATCCCCAATAATAATGATCCAAAGATAGGATATCTATGACGTATTTTAATCATTTTGTTTTCTATATAAATTTTGTGGATTGATTGAATTCAAAACATCTCAAATAACACATCCTTTCATTCGCGGTACAAATTAAAAATCGCAATAACAAAAATAATTTATGCATTATTGGAAGAAAAAGATGGTGATGAACCTCGCTACCATATTAACATTTTATTTAAAAATTAATCTTCGCAATATCAAGGTGTTATTCCGGTATCTTTTGCATGAAGTAGGTTAAACGACAAAATATTAATTGTAGCTTCCCGCTATCGTTCAATGTTTTAAATACCCATGTTTCTGAGAATCAACAACAAGACAGGCTGTATATACAAGTACCCATCGGATTGTAGTTATAACATCCGTACTGATACATTTTGCAACCTCATTGTCCCATCTTCTCACCTACATGATTGGCTACGCTTTTCCCTTCCATTCGAATTCCAATTTCTATTTGTGATGCATATTAAAATAATCTCCGGATCATGCGTGCAGCGAGTTGAAAAGAAACGAGCAAGAAAAGCAAAAACCGAACGAATACCGACAACTTAACAATAAAGATCAAAAACTCTATTATTCCTTTTATTTCATTATTGACTTTTTTCTGGAGCCCGTACTGTGCTATAATAGTGTAACGTGTAAGAATGGCCCAGCACGGAGCGTATGTCGTGCCTCGATACATGGGGTGATAATGTTCCACTTACATAATGCCCCCACATACATGCATATTTTATCAACTCATCAATTACTCCGTAGTATTTAAGTTGAATGGGCAGCATGTCCGAACGAGAGATAAGGATGGTCAACGTGGAAATGTATCTGAAGTGAACCCGTGTATGGTGTGTGGTGTGTGCAGAGGTCTGTTCTAGTAACTAAATATACAACAAGATCAATACCCTATGTAAATCTTCTTACACAATAATTCCGTAAACTTCACCGTAATAATTCCCAACCCTAAGAAGATACCTCGAATGGTGGTAGATACATAGTTTATCGTTGTGTGTTAAGTCCGGTAACTACTTAGGAATGATCACATTTTGGGCGAATAAGCGTTCTCCGAAGCGGTATTTGTTTATAGAATTTCAATCTTATAAAAATACTCGGTTTGTTATTATTTCCTCTGTTTAACGTCGATAATTTTAAATTTCGAATTACCAGATTCTATGGATTCGCGTTGACGATTGCTTAAATCAGAGACTAATCAAAGCTTTTAACGAAATAGATATAAAATTTGTTCTGTTTTGCGTATTTTCTCTTTCGAAGGCTTATCAGCAACAAGTGTCCATAATGCAATGACTCCGTTTGTGCATTTTGCGTCTTTAGTAAATGTACGTAAACGTACATGAATTTGGGTGTGGTCGTATAGGTCCTTTGGATAGTGGAACATCCGAAAATAAGAAGTAGGAGAAATAGCTAACAAATTAGCTACTGAATAGTGTAATTGTTTGAAGCGTTTAAAGGAAGCTCAAAATAGTACTTATATCCCGCCGCCTCACTGTAATTGCTTAATTTAAGCTTAATTAAATAATACTCATTGTTTTAATAACACGTTTTTCAAGAAAGCAACTTTCCGCTTTCTTGTGACTTATTGCTGGAATATGCTATAAGCAATGTTAAGTCAATAAGAAAAACTTATTCAAATTGTAACAACTTATATTTATGTTTATTACTGAAATACTGAATTACAAGGTTTGGACAAAAGTAAAAAAGCAGTCCTGACGTATGCCAAAGCTATAAGCTATAAGCAATAAGGTAGATTAAACATAATTCTCAATGCTTTCTTTTGCAAAACCAATACTCTTTGAACGAGCAAACATAATTCCTGGTGACTGATACCATAACGCAGCAAACTCTGAAAATTAGAATAATAAAGCACCATTAAAGTGTCGCGGCTTTAAAGCAACAAACTCTAGAGTTGTAGTGTTGTGTGCAGACTTTTCCCGACTTAAGACAAGTTTATTGATTATCATCTAATCCTTTATAGAACTGATAATATCTTTCTGGCCCTGAAATTGTTTGGCTAATAGATTTACCTTACTAATAATACTGATATTGTCCGCATATGTTATTAACTTTGAATTATGGCGAACGAAGATCGTTGAAGTAAGGTAAAATGTAAGCTCATGAACCGATCGCCGAGAAATTCCGTTGTTAACGCACCGATTTAGAAATGCGATATTGACATTTATCGCGTTATATACGATCACTTAAATGCGTACGGAACCATTGATGAGCTAATTCTCTATCTCGACAGTGATACACAAGATACCGCACATTCAGATTTGCACAATCAGCGTTTGTACCTATTTCTTTTTTCCCATTTTAAATAATACTTATTAAATTTTGCGGCAAGTGTTCATTTGTACATGGCATTTTTTTGTTTTCTACCGGAATTCTAATGTAGGTTGGTTAAGCATTCATCTTGAAGGATCAACCATTTTTTGCTGTTGTTTTAAATCTTTTCTTTCTGCTGTTTTCTGCTGTTGTTATAAATGTATGGAGTGTTGAGTATATTTAACAAACAAATTACTTGAGTTCGATCAATTGTAGATTAGCTCAACAGATTTCTTCTCTCAACGTGTATACTGTCCATATGGCTGCAAGATACCTCGATTAAGTGGGGGTAACGTATTCAAGGCTTGAGCTAAGAAAACTTGTTTTTTACCGAGGAAAAAACAAGTTTCGTGTGATTCTCCTCTACTCGCCTTGTACGGTCAGCATTACTTCAGCGCAGAGAAACTTCATTATACTTGCACACTTTTAGACCGTTTTCAGTAGATATCAGATCTCCTTGTAATATTTGGAATAGTTACATGTTCCTGCATTTATCCATACGACTCCTTCTATTCATTCCATCTGTCAGTGCCAAAAACTGTGTAGAAGACGTCGTCTATCTAGGTACTAGTTGGACAAATACCAACCTAGAAAATTCTGAACACCCTTTTGAGCAAACTATTGGTCTTTCAAGAACTACCCTGACTTCCACTAGCCAAAAGTGGACGCTCCCTGAAATTTGTTATAACCTGATGAGTGCAGGAGACGTTTTGAGACTTCAGCCAGTAAAGAAGAGACTAGCTAAAATTAAGCGTATGAAGGACGTACTGTGGTAAGAGGGACATAATTCAAACGGCAAGACATAGATGACACTAAGCAAAGAGCATTGATTAGAGAAATGGACGAACGCCCATCATTATGGTTGTATGTAACGTCCAATTGGAGGACAAAGAGGTTAAAAGATTATGGGCGACCTTCAGATAAAGACGATAGATAGATTGTACAGTGCTCTATAAAATAGGTAGGCGTCTCCATGATTGTTCACATCAAAGCTTACACAGTGAATGCAATGGCCGCACCTCAAATGGATACATTTTCCGTCTCCTCTTTCAGCATTGTTAGAAATGGTGTCTGGCACATATGAGTAAATGCATAAATATCGCATTGTCACTATTAAATAACGCTTTATCTGAACCTAAAAACAAATTTTGTTCAACGTAAGTACAAAGTAAACAACATCGATGGCAGCACTTTTATTATTAATCTTACTAGAAGAAATTCTAATAAAAAATTGAGAAACTAATTATAATTATTTACCGTAATTAGTTACTTTTTCATCATTTTTTGTAACATCATTAGCAATTTATTAGCATATCATCATAATTTAAACTATATAAAAAATCGCGGCACGTTTAACTGAAAGTGAATGTATTAAAATTTTGGTAATGGTTGGGTTCAGTGATATGATCTCATGAAGAGCAAATGTTAAGCAAATGACCATATTAAAACAAAACGAAAATATTCATATTAATAAGCTGAAACTGGCGCAAGAATTACCAGGGAATAATTTTAACGGAAGCATTTAGTTTTGCGAAGAAGTGGTGGCCATATTTGAAGATAGCTGAGATTTTCCAAATCAAAAATGGTGCTAACTAGCGAACCATAAAAAAAATGTAATACTACTAAATTTGTAGGAATTTAGCAGTATTCTTCTTTGGGTAATGTACAGATAAGAAATACACAGAGGTTTTCTTTCTTACATTAGTTGCGTGAATAAAGAGAAATTTAGTATATAAAACAAAAGCACTACAGATTTATCTGCTTATTTACGTTGTTCCGTTCTAAATTACTTAATTAGGAATAATTACCATCCAGTAAATAACTCCCTCCATATCCTACTTCAAATTCAATTCCGCCATCAAGATGCGTAGCAAATCACAAAACTATCATTCACTTATATGGTAGGCGTTATTATTCCGGCATTGTTACCGAAGCATTATAGTTCAGTAATAAGACGTAAGTGGTTTATGTAATATATCTATTAGTTATATATTGAAAGTTTGGATAAGATTCGCTATACATATCTGCATCATAATGGAAACCACGGAGCCGTGAACCACGCTGACTTGTCATTCCGCGTCTTCGTTTTTTATTTTGATACCTGCCTTCTCATGCGTTTAGCTAAGTTCATTGTGTTATTTTAGGGTGTGTTAATGGGTATTGTTGTTGTTGCCATTGCCATTAGAGCACCTCAGCTATACCCGCATAGCTTAATATACTTACACTTATCTACTGATTTATAAACGAAGGGCAGCAATCGGAATACATTTAACTTGCGTAAGTGTGTGACTATTGTCAGGGCGTTCGACGTTCGGTTTTCGTCTTTCAGAATGTGTCACTTCTCGCATTCGGTATGTAAACGTATATGAGCTGGTGAAGAGACAATAGTAGCTTGTCGCAGAAGTAAGTTTATAAAATACGGGTATTTTCTATATTGCGGTATTATGATTGATGCATTAAAAAAAATCAGCTTTAAATTGAGTATCTTTGCCGTTAAGGTAAAAATGCAATGGAAATGAATTGAAAAATCGAAACCTATGAATTTTAAGTTGTTAAAGTAAGCATATTTCAAACTTCTACTAACACCGTTAAGATTTCTACATAGCAACCAATATAAACATGCACTTGAAGGAGACAATGTGATATAACAGTTGTATATTGTTTCAAGACAATGTCCTAGAAAATGTATGAAGTCATATGCAGGTACGAGTATGGATTCAGGTAAGAATTTTTAAAATGGAGACCGGATACCCTGTATATTTTTGCAGATTATATTAAATCTTATTTTTCTGCATTCGTCCACGTTGAATTTAATACTATTATCTATAAAAAAAAATAGAAAGACAAAGCGCTTCCCATTTACTGAGCAATTAATTTTATTTATCACAAATTAATAACAAAATGAGAATCATCCATTGCAAAAAAATTATTTGAATTGTTCAAAATATTTGCTGTTTATGTGACAATATGTAAGCCTGTTAAGAAATTCCTGAGTTATCTTTTCCAAGATTTCTATACGAAATCTTGGAAATACGAATTACGAATCTTTGACGTGAAAACATTCTATGACTATTCTTTACCTCAGCTCCTGCAAAGTAGTTGGCCATTTAACGTAAACACGTGATTTGGGATGATCTCAAAGAAAAAATAATAATTTGACTAAGATTTAAAGAACATGTTTAATGAGTCCTCTACGTCCGATCCATCAATTTGGACAAGTAGCAACTAAAAAATTTCTAACTCGTCTATGCTTTTGCGGAAGTATTCCACCCTGTTAACACCAATGACTTTAAGGTAGCTACCTGCTATGTTGAAGTGCAGCAATAATTTGGTTATCGGATAAACTCATACATTTTTCCTCATTCATGGGTTTGAAGAATCTAGTAAAGATTTTCATTTCATCAGTACCTTAAATTATGGTGGATAATTGTTCCATTTGCACAAACGGTTAGTTGCCTTATCGGAAAGTACATTAATTGCAAAATATCTAAATGAGAAATTTTCATAATTTTTTCGCAAAACTCCAACCGTCAGTGTTGCTCAAAACAATCAACAGACAATTTGTACCTTACACGGATGGTAATTTTCTCTTTTCAACATTTTCCCTGCAGAACGACGACTTTGTTGAGGTTGAGGAGATTCTTTTAATTCCGTGGCGATGCTTTTTCTGATACCTCCGTTAGTTGCGCTGTGCGATTTTCCAGTTTTTTGCCAAATTTTTAACTATACCATTCGCGGCAAAACACTTTAGTGTCTTAGTAACAACCGAACTTCTTTCGCCATGCAAAAATTCCAAACGACGATACATTTCTAGTGAGTTCCAATACGATTACCTCATTAAAATCTCATTCTTTTTCATTTAACTAGTAATTAGATAGACATGATTTAAATGAACCTGACAATTCTTCAACAGCTACAGGGTATACGTTTGCATTAATTAATATATAAAAAGGTAGATTACTTATGATTATGGTACTGTAACCATTACGGACGAATCTAGGAAACACGCAAAAATACACAAGTGTCCCATTTAAATAAAAAAAGCTGAAGGTACTCGGTTAAACTGGAAGTACACCAACAACAAAAAAATGAAACTTGGTGCATTACACTTACCTGCAAAAACTTCATAAATATCATTATTTTCGCTTTAAAGATATTTGCTTACTATATCCCATACCTTATCCCAACTTGCCTAAAACTTTTGATGATTGATAAAACTCATTTTCTCCCATTTGTAACTGCAACTTTATCATTTTAAACGGAATTAGAACATATGCTGTAATAATTTACAGCTTTATTAACGAGCTATTGTATTGCACCAAATATTTACACGACAACTAAATAGCCAATTAATTTTCAAACATTCTAGAAACGTATATTTTCTTGATCTAATTTGTCTGATATTCTTCTATATTGAAATTACTTTTCAAAAATTATCTATTGCTTCCCTAATTAATATCAACTCAGGAACAACTACATACATAATGTAAGAATACCAAGTTATAGCAAGCTTATCTACTAGATAGAAGGCTAAATAAAATTTACTTTTCCGAAAATGCCTTGTTATTAAAGTAAAATACGGAACATTCACGGAGCATATATGACATGTGTATATTATTAGCCCGAATAGACTGGCGCTAGCTCGCTCGTTTAATAAACAATAAACCACTTGTAGCTATATCTCGCTAGCATGTACGAGCTTCTATGTACAAATACCTTTATTTTGACATTTCTGAAGTGTGCGCTACTATCACATACGCTAGTAAAATGCCACGTTTAGGTCAGTGTGCCCCGGTATGAACAAAAGCACATCTAAAGGTTAATGGTACTTATAATTAATGTTACCATTTATTAACAGAATCCATTTCTAATAAAAAAAAGCTATAAATGTACAATAGTAACTAATGAACTTTTGTTCTTACGTTCCAGTATTCCAGTCGTTGTAAGTATTAAAATATATTTTTGGTTAGCTATTATCTTATGAAGAGTTAATTACAAAGATCTAAGGGAGATAATACACATTTAATTTGATTAGTTGGGTGTTAACGAAGCACAAAACTATGCATTAGCTTAGTGAAATATGCATTTACCTAGTTAGTGCATGTCAAATATTAGGAAAAGTATTAGAATGTGGTTAGCAAAATGTAGGAAATAGATGTTCAAGCCAAAAATATATCTAAACGGACTCAGAGGAAAAATTCAGCAACTAGGGTGAAGTCGGCCATCAGGAGTGTGTAGTCGCTCAAACCAAGTTTTCAACATTTTTTAATGCATGTGGTAACGAATCATAAACTTCAAGTTGTTTTCCATTTACAACGGCATAGTTGATTAGCAACTGTAATTCGGGAGGTGTGAATTAAATGAAAACAAGTTAATTTTCAATAAATTATTAAAGATTAGCCAAAAAAAAGCCAAATTTTTAAATTTGTACAGCTAAATCAGTTGAAATTCTACACATTAAAGATGGTAAGATATATGTTCAGTAAAGGCTGCCTAGAAAAGAATTTGGAAAGTTATATTTCGTATTGCTGGGTGAAATAGATCACGTGATACTCCCCAATTTTTTTTCGGTTTGAAGGTTATCATCATAAGGTTGGAAATAGAAAAGTAGATCCTTTATCTCGCAAATTTTCTAATCTAATTAGTTATTGCGACCAGTTTCGTACTCAAAAGCACATCATCAGGCCAGACTTTTTAAATATTTGACAAAGCTTTCTACTAGTTGGGTGTAGGCTTTCACGACCGCAATCCATAGTAGAAATGTTTTTCGGGTGTTGTCGCGTTTTCTAAAGACTGTCTTTAGAAATCCTCTGAAGAAGCTGACAGCATATTCAATGAAACAAGTAAGATATTTAAGTAAGAAAAACATTTCTATTGCTTCAAAATTTCTAGCCTAATCGTGTGCTTTTTTCTATAAGAACCCATTTTCTTACTCATCGTCTTTTCCCTCGATAAACGTTGAAACTGTTAAATAATTGTCATAAGATCACAGAACAATTTTCTTTTGTCTAGATGCCACGAAAATAGAGAAAACGGATCATGTAGAACGTTAATTAATAGCAGTATTTGACATGCAAAAATAAAGAAAGCTCTCTGAGGTCGAGACCAGAAGATCTTTTTATATTTTCTAATAAATAAGAATAAATCTTCATTTTTCCTACTATGCGTGTTATTGAAAAATTTTAGCGATTGTACCGGATGTTGCTGTAATTGTTGATAATATCTTACTTTTCTGATATTGAAATAACATAATAAGGTCTAGCTCCCTTATAGAGCAAAAGAAAGCTTTTTGCCTACTTTAATTTTGAGAAATTTTTTCTTCCGTTGACCGATTACATGCATCATAATACGCGACAACGACAACTGCAAATTTCATGAAAAGCATTCAAAATATCGTAGATATTATCCAACTCCATCTATCAACATATCGGAAATATATCTCACACTGCTTTTTCATATTTCTCAAAAAAAAAAGATATATGCGACGGAACCGATTAAAATATCCGCTATTTAAATGCTTTCGCTTCTTATGCATTAGACTTCAACTCTGCAGTGACTGCCATCTGAAAACACATTAACATGGTTAGAGTTTTTTTTTTGTCATTAAAAACTTATTAGTTCGCATAAAGACGTACAATTTTTACAATATCTCAACTACCAAGTTGTTTTGTTAATATTATTGTTATACAGTTATTGCTATTAGCGTAGAGCAATCTGGACTCTTTTCCAACGAAGCTTTAATTAAAGTGAAGGCAATCGAGAGGAATAAAAAAAAATTCTTACACATGGCGTAAATAAAATAGTTAATAGACAATACGAGTTACTGCACGGGTGTTTCCGACGTAAAAATCAAAACGAAAGTCACCTTCTCTTCGTTCTAATTATCCCCTCGATAATGGTAGCGGTTTTAGTGTAACAGTTTAAATCAATAATGCTTTTATAATTTTAACATACCAGTATATATAAGACAGGTAGGAATTTTCTATGGTCCGGAATATGTCTGTTTTGGTTAGTTTGTTTGTTGTAATGTATTTAGTGAATTTGTTCCAGATTAATATCACAGTTGTAATTAAATGTACGAACTGCTTTTAGAAAAATTGATAATTCGGTATTAAATTAATTATAATGTCACGTAATTATAATTAAAATTTTTAGCTTGCATTAAATTTTAATATTATATTTTCAGAAGTTGATAGCCTGCTATTGTTATTTGAATTCTGTAATTTTAACTTGGACATGCTTTACTCTAAGTTTCCGCGTTGGAACCGCGTCGTTGTCGTAGCTTCTGCCGACGTTTCGTCCTTATTCTCATAAAAGTCTTCTGGGCTCTTACTTCACATTGACTAAAGACAGTTTGCTCTCAAGGTATTTATGCAGGACTTGTTACGGGTAAAAGAAGCAGAACAATTGCGGATCAATGAACACAACACAATGTAACGGTTGCTAGGAAGTTTAATCAGATGGAATTTTTAAATATGATATAAGGAGTAGCAATGGTTGCGATTTAAGTTGTTGAAACGGTTATACGGTCTCCCTAGAATTCACACACCTTTACCTACAAAATCCTGCACAATACTCACGGTGATTTGCTCTTACAAGATGATTGTTTATACAAGAATAGTAGCTATTTTCAGAAATTTTTCAAAAGATCGTTTAATATCGAAATTGGCATATAATCTTCAGTCAGTTTGACTGATTCAAGAGGATGATAAACCTAAGAAACGTTATACATATTTAACAATTTTTAAGAATGATAGAAGTTAACTTTAGCAACATAGATGAAAGATCATACCCACTTTCTTCAGTAAAAATTTATTTGTAAATTTAAATAATATATTTATATACTATGTACTTAATGCCAAATCATGTCTATTATTTCAGGTTTTATAATAAAAAAAAAACTATAGTAATACAAATGCGGGGTAATCATTGCATTTAAGGAAACGTTAACAAGCTGTACATGTTCTAAAAACAATTATTTAGAAATTACAAAAAAAAAACCGTAGATAATCCGAGGCATTGTCTATAAAAATTAAAACGAATTCACGTAGATTTGCACTGTATTATGGAAAATTATGCTGCTTCTCTATGACTTCTGATTATCCTTTCGTTAAGAAATAGTAGGTAAAAGCATTATTTTCGTTACTCTCGAACACACATAAAATATTTAGCGTTACGATAAGGTGGCTTTTAAACATTTCGCTTCTCTGCTTGAATACGCTTCGTAGGAAACAAAGGATTTATACCTTGTTTTTATTTCTCCTCTCGTTCTTGGTCATCTCTTTTTTCGAAATGGTTTAACCGCAAATATCCTGTCCATGAGCATATACACAGAAGCTACCGGTCATGCTTTACCGACTCCATGCCGATTATTTATTATTGACCGACGATCTAAACTCACATGTCCATAATTATCTCGATAAGTTCTCGTTGATTTTTTGTTGGTCATTGGAAATCGAATCCAAACGACGTGTACACAGGTGGGACACAAATGGAATTGCAAGCTGAATTGAACTTAACTTTCTCGCTGTTTTGAAATCGGGAATGGTGTAAAGAAAATACCGTTCTAAATTATTTAACAACTATTACTGAGTGTATCTGCTTTTGAGAACGATTTTGGCAGAAAGTAATTGTCTTGATCCTTAGCATAGATTCTGTTGGATTATGAACGATTTAACATGAAAGTCTGAAAGTTGATCTGAACTAAGTTTCGAAACACTGCCCTTGTACATTTCACATTACAAAGTACACATTTTCTAAGTTGAAATCATTTATATAGTTTATACACTTTCTTCTGCAAGACTCATTATATTACTTTAGTACCGATTCACTTATTTGAATGAGAATTTTTTTTTAATTGACCTAAAACCGCATTTAAGGGATACAATGTACTCTTAGAAATCAAAGTATTTTGAGCTTTCAATGCGAGGGTAGCAAGCTTCGATTAGAAGCATTACAACGAGGATAATTAATAAAACAAGCTACCGGCATCAACATCAACCGCGTGCAGACGTGCGTTTTGCCGTATGTTGGTAGCTTGCTTCATTATTTTTAATTACCCTTGGTATGATGCCACTAGCCGAAGCCTGCTGTCTTCGCAAAACGTGAGGCGTTAACAATTTTTCACTTTTATGGAGGTCAATATAGCTATTAATTTCTGGTTGTCTGATTTGATGCTTTTCAATTTTCAATAACCTCTTTTCTTTACGAATGGACAAGTATATAGTTATCAATACACGATGATATATAAAAATAAATAGTATTAGATATGTATTACGTAAATAGTAGATCGTCAAAGATATTTCTCTGATTCGCAGGTATTGAGCCAGCCACCTACTATTTTTGATTTACTATAGAACGACATAAGCATATGTTCACAAAAAAGAATCTAGAATACTTTCTCCATCCGAGAAATAGCCAGATGTTCCATTGAAAACCCAAACAAAACAAGACAACAATTTCTATGGCTATCTTGTAGACGTAGAAGTTAATTCGATGTATTGCCGAAAACTTTAAGCCATTTAAGATAACGGAGGTTAAAGAAACAACGATTTTTCGCAAAAATCCCAGAAACTAAACACCCTGCATACCTTGTTTGAAAACTTTTTCTTTAAATTACACACAGAAGGAATTGTTTTCCGCCCACGCAAAATTTTGCCTGTTCTAAATTTTGATGTTATTTTTAAGTTAAGAACAATTTGATGTATGTTCATAGTACATCATTTAACAAGGATTATATTTCTTATCCACTACATACACCAGCCGAAAGCTGATGTTGACAATGAGACATTTACAAAGATTCTGAACACAAAGAAAAAATAGCTTGGTTACAGCGTCTTAAGTATCTATTTATCGTTTTGATGCTGCTAAATACACTTTACATGTGACTTCTGTGATGCAGTTAAAAACCTTTTAATTAATAAAAAGAAATTGTATCTTTTTATTAATCTCAGAACTTTGAACATACATATATACGACAAAACACGACAACAACACGAAATTCACTTTTCGTGACAGATGTAATTTACTTGAAAATGATATTTTGAAAATAATTAAAAGCTTTGAATTCTCTTTAGCTTTAATCAACCGCCTGAGATAATAAGCTTTGAGTTTGCCAAGTTTTCCTTATTTATAAAAGATTTTCTTTAAAAAAATGTATTTCTTTTAGTATTTTGAATATACCCGACACAACATTTCTTTGAATAATAAGTCATTGAAATATCTTTGCGTGATAGTTCCAACATATCAATACGTTTTCTCAAAACAGTGTATGAGATTTATTGAAGCAATATATGTGTTGCATCAACAACTATCGTTAATATTACACGGTAGTGGGTTCACGTACATCAGTTTTCTTGAAGCTCCTATCCAATTTTAATTGAACTCCCACCAGCATCGGGCTAAAAGTCGGACCGAAACTTGTGGTTCGCCAAAACCATTTTACGTTAGTTCAACCATTTGTTTTTCAGTGTCATGTACTACAATATATACCTTCAGGTAGCGTGTGTCACAATATATACCCATATTTGCATATAGTGCGTGCAAAAAAAACATGCTAGTAACAGTTTCCTCGTGGTGTTGATGAAATCGTTCACGGTAGATGGAAGAAAAACACACCAACTCACTGCGATAGCAGCGCAGCCTCAAGAATGTTTCCTTCCATCTAACACTGGTATCTGTTTTTCAGTTCATCATTTCCCTTCAAAACAACGAACCAAACATATCTCGGCACCCTCTTGTACTAAGAAAAGCATGTCTGCCGACCAGAAAACAGCGACAAAATTCGGATACTTTTCCCAAAGCTACGTCTTTAGCAGTCTTAAACTGCTTAACGCAAGATGAATATAGGCTTACCACGATTTATTGAAAAACACCAGAAAATGCCTGAAAATAATAAAAGAAGTGCTGCTAATCGTAGCTTGCTCATTATATTAATAGAATCGCTCGGGTTAAAGGAAATGTGAAAAGTGAAAAAGAGCATTAGTCGGCATCATCAACGCAGCTTTCCTCAACATACTACCGCCATTTGCCTCATACTTCGTACCACTTCCCTTCGAAACGACGGGCCTGACATTCCTTGGTACCTTCTAATACTAAGAACTGGATGCTTACCTTTTAGAAAGGAGCAACAAAAACCAGGTATTGTTCTCTAAGCCATCCCGATCAGTTCTTGGACTGCTTAACATGAAATAACGTGCGCAGGAGCGCTTTGGGAACGTACATGTAAATGTAAGGAGAGAAATAGCACACTTGCCCAAGGATATGTTTCTGGCTACCCGGCGTCTTCAACGTGACTTGAATCGTGTTTTACCTATGTGAGACAAGTAGCGGTATAATGCGGAGAAACATATCCGCACGCTTGGTGTGTTTTTTTTTCAAGAATGGATAAATGCCATTAACACTTTGTTCATGCACGCAATAAAGTGTTTCGATTTTATACGTTTGTTGCATTCACTCACGAAAATGTTTAAACTTAAAAAATTAAAAAACTATTTATTAAAAATTATTATAAAGAAACTTACGAGGCATGAATAGTTTAATGCACTTTGTAGGTAACTTTACTATAATCTCTATTAGTCCGTGTTCGCCATGGTATCGAAATAATTCATTTGCCAGGAAACAGATGAAATAGAAAAACTAAAGGAAACCGTAAATTACTAACCGTGCGTATTCAAAAGTGAATTTATCTAACAAACCAATGAAAAGGTGTCAACGTCAACTTTTTTGTTCATTTTCTGGAGGAACCAATAATTGAAAAATCAAATCTCGCCAGTAACGCGAAATAGCACGCTTTAATATTCGACTATGAGAAATTTAAAATTAACTGTCTTAAACCTTTGTAAGTCATTATGTACGCCACGAGATTATATCAACAGTTCCTCCACAATAAGGAATTACAGCGAGTTCGATTAAATTGGTTATAATTATGTGTTTATTAACTGGATGCATTTTAATAGATCCGTCACAATTAATATGTCGTTAAGGTTTCTGGTTTGTTGGGCTTAGTAAATTGAGTTTGACACACTTGAAAAGGTAAAAATTTTAATCGTCGCATCGATTGTTGTAACGTAAAAACAAGAAGATTGCTACATAGTAAGGTAATGGTTTTAAGGAATATTGCTTGAATTAGCTACCTTTATATTCGTGAAGTTGCTGACTCATAGAAGCAAATACAGACGGATTGGTATTCTCACATCGTTCGCACTTTCAACACGAATTCGGAATATTGAGTAATATTGTAGTAAATCGTGAGACTTTAACCAACAAAACCTTTATCGAACTCAAATAAGTAAAGCCCGGCATCTACTTAAGAACTACGCTCACCAGCAAAAAATAAATAATATTTTAATTATGGTTGGACATGTTATGGTTATGGACATGTGGTGGTGATATGGATGTGCGGTACGGCGCTAGCATATTGCGAAGTATCCTCATCTGGATACCAGTATACCCTGACACTAATGGTGACCAGGCATCCGATGCCGTTGCTAGAACGGAAGTTGAGCACACTCTGCTGGGCCTAGAACTCTTAATTGGTATATCTTTTAACGCTCTCAGAGTGCATGTCACATACTCACAAGCGAACCCTGGCAACTCGCTAATTCAGATTTCGACAAAACTACAGGGACTCAAGTATAAGAACAGCACAATTTTTCTTTGTGGTTGAATTCTTCGATTTAAGGATATAAGTTTGTGCGAGTTTTAGATTTTTATAAATATCTCGGAGACTATAACAGATATTTTAATAGGAAGCTCTACTTTCCTATTTTTTTTTATATATAACATAATTTCAAGTATATTGCGTCACAAGGATGACGTAACTAATTTTAGAAGAAAAAATAAACAAGTAAGGAGAAAGGCGCCTCACGCCCCCATATTTCTTGTGTTGTTATTTATCAAGAAATAAAGATGCTTTTACATATAGAACAGTGTTACATAACAAATTTAGACAGTCATCTAGAAACATTTAAAAAATTTAACAATGTAAATAAAACTTAATACTTAATAAATATCATATGCGTGTATACATTGTCCTATCACGTAGACCATTTGTAGTGTGACCGTGAACATTTATAATTTGGCACATTGAAGATCACCCCCTTTCGCTTTAAATATATCCGATCATAGAATCGTCACTCAATCTATATAGTAACTGTACATTTTTTTTTGTTTGTTGATACGTATTTGCCGTAAATAATTAGATCAACTAGATTACTCCTGTTTTTGCATCTTTAATGCTTGACTATCTAAACTTCTTATGCAACATCTTTTATGCATAAAAGCCATTTCACTTTTTTTTTAATAAGGGTAAATTATAAAAAATTGTGAAGATATGGGGTACCTCGGATCTCGTTGCTAATTTTTCCTGAAAATAATTTGCATCACCCTTAATAATATAGTATCATGTAATAAATAATAGTAACCAAGATCCTTAAAAAAAAAAACTAAAATTCGTGAAAATTTACGAAATCTGAGAATTCAGCCATTAAAACAAATATGTTACCGGTGTTCCTTGTCAACCGAACAAGACATGCGTCGAACCTGGAGTGACTCTACATGTCTATTTCGGGCAAGAGGGTTAACGTCTCCCAACCGAAACAGACCCAGAAAGTTTATTGAACTTGCTAAAAAGTCTGGTAAGATTCTAACCGTAGTCCTCACCGACCATATTCGATTAGGGAAACACCTACACTGAATGGAGCTTGTTCAATACGAAGAGTAAGGAAGAAGAGTGACCTAGTCAGGTAAAACGATGTAGTATTGTAAATCTATTTATGAATACTTCCTCAAGAACTAATTATGCCGTCAATGAAACAAATGAGTAATTTTTATCTCATTCGTGAAATACCAAATACGAATTTGTCCATTTACGGTTTGGATGCGTTTCCAGTGATCGTGATTTATAGACCGCCTACAATATAAATGTTGAAAAAAAACCAACAAAAATCAGTTCTTTTATAAATATTAGTAAATATTTCAAATCGCCGTTCTGTTAGAATTTTTTATTATTTACTATTTACGTTAGTAGGTCTTTAGTAAAATGTAAGTATGCCTTTCTTTTCGCCAATATTCCCGCAATGTCCTGTAACTCCTTTAAAATGGCACAGGTGTCAAATATCAAACGGTGTAGATATGTCATTTACCATAATAAATTGTGGTTAATTTTTTAAATAAATTGTTTGTTCTATATCTTTTAAATTACGTTCCTTTTATTACGAGTATTTGCACTGTGTCAAGTGGGTTTAGTTAAGTTTTATATTTCGCAGCATTCGATAACTTTTCTTAGAATTGTTGTTGTTTTTTTTTTTAACAGAATAGTGAAACAATATAAAAGAGAGATAAGCAATCCATGGGCATAGGTTTGGAAGATTTCGCATAGATTTAGGGGATTTTGCATGCGCCATCCAGAAATGAGTTCAAGAAGGCCCGAATTTACATTTATAATGTGGGCATAGAGGTTTAACAAACATCCAGTGTTAAAATTTGTCTTAAGCTTAGAGCAGCTGTCGTAAAAATATAATTTTGAGCTAAACGATATAACCATCCGTTTTATCCGAAATATAGAAACTTCCTAAGATATATACTAATAAAAGTAAAATGCAGATGGCATTTATAATAAAGTCTGCGTATTCTTTCTGTGTGCTTCACGAAACTAGTAAAGACTAGACACACTTCCTATTTTGACAACTCTCGAGGAAACCAGTAGATAAATAAACAAGTACCCACAAAACTGTGGTATGTTGCATTTTATCCCCTCTGCTTGAATTTTTCATGAAAAGAAAAAAAGCAAAAGGATTGTGAATGCATCTGTGAGGAACATCACTTCTTTGTCAAGAGTCTGGTTGGATGACAGATGAGCCCACTCTTCTTTGGTTAAAACATTCGCAAAATACGTCCATGCTTCATTCAAAATTCGAATTTTATCGAGTTTGGATAGGCAGGGCAACCACAAGTATCCAGTATTAAAGCTTGTAAAAGATCATGATATAAGTTTCATGCGTTTGACTCCTCACTGTACGCATCGAATCGAAACCGTAGATCATACAACCAAAAACAATAGATAGTTGCAAGTCAATCTTAGCCGTGTAGTAGGGCCATTTCAGATGGAAAAGATCTGATATGTTAGCAACAACAATTGCAATAGTGTCTTCCGATCTTGCTAAAATCAGGATATTCTACTTGAAATCAGATGTGTACCTCAATCGCCTGTCTGATGTCTAATTTGATAACTGACCAGCCTCACGTCGCAGCGAAAGTTGATGATTATGACAACGGTATCAAAACGAAGACAAGGAAAAGTAAAGAGCCACAGAAAATAACACTTCAACTCTCAGTGAAGATCTACAAGTGAGAGAAGGAAAAGAGTATGTAGGAGTCTAATAAGACAACTAGTGCGCCACAAATGAATTTTTATAACTGTGGTATTTAACTTGGAAAATTGAAATTGTTGGCCATATAAGACGAGATTAAAAATCGAATTAATTTTTTGCAAACGTTATATATCGCGTCCGAAAATTACGGTTAAACTTGAAATACAAAAAAATAAAATTGAAAAACAATTTAACGAAACGTTGAATTGACAACTATTCTGAAAGGTTTGCGTTTTAAATACTTGACAATTCGAGTTAAACAGAAAATTCGACTTAATTTCTCCAAGTAATGTTAACCAAAGATTATTCGTACTGTTGAGATCATGTTAAAATAAATAAACAATAAAAACTCACTCTTACAAAATCAATTTCTTTTAATTCTTGAACCACGGGAACTAAATTTGTTTATAAAGCATTCTACGTATTAACACCTAAATAATACTGATTCGAAAGCAGCTTGTATGGACAAAATTTAGTTTGTCCAGGTGAATTTGGAATTAACAATAAGTTGTTTGACGTATTCGAAATTTATCAAATTTAATTGTTTAGTTGTGTTTCATGACGGTTTCTCTTTTGGTAAATATCGAGCAGCAAAAGTATCGCATGATATTGATATCACTTTATTGCATTTTCCCTAAATAGTAAATAAATTTAAATCACTTTCGTTCATATAATTTCAAAGCCCTGGCATTGTTTGTAATTGAAGACCAAGTCACGCATATATTTTTTATTAATTTAATTAATATAGTTTCCATCGGCGAATAATGAAAAGTCAACATTTCCTTTATTCTATTGATATAATAAAATTTAATTAACGAAATTTATCTCACGTCCCCGGTAGGACTCGATCCTACGACTTCTGTGAAGAGCGCTACCACTATGCTCACTCGCTTCGATGCCTGCTTCAATAGACACGATATTACATATGTATATGTTTATTTACCGAGTAGTATCAATGAATATATTACATTCATCGACGAATACTGAAAAGAAATACATATTAATTTTTTTCGAGCCAAGTACGATTAATATTTAATTTATCCATAACATCCATCAGTATCCATAGTAGTCCAAGTAATTAGTTAAGTATTATTAATTTAATAAAAAATAAAAATTAATAATAAAATAAAAATTTAATGAAAATAAAAAATTAATTATTAATTTAATAAAAAAAAAACAGTTACGTAAATAAATACGTATGCGTCGCATGACTAATGGAAGTTGTATAAACTGTCTAATCTTCTTTAAAGGGATCCATCTGTAGGGGGAACATCTTTATCACGTTTACTCCTGCGCCTCCACGAATATGCCCCAAAAATGTTAAATGGTGGTCGTGAAACGGCGACTTGTAGCTCAAAATATCTCCCTTACAATAAGAATAAGTGCGTTTTTTTTTTTGGCTTTCTAAAACGCTCAATATTCTGCAAGTAGCATGAAGAACAGGAGTTTCACTATGCTAGTGTTGTTTTAATCCAGCGTCAAGATTGTAGTGAGATATAAACATCTGCAAAACAGCTCAAGCGTTTCAAATCAAAAAGGTAGAAATGAGCACAGAAAAAACCAACTTCGTACCTAATCACATTTTCGTAGGTTTTTAGTTTCTATATAATTCTTGTGAAATTATCTCTAAGAGGTAGAATAAAATGAAAATAGAACAAACTAAATATTTTTTCCTGCGTACATTACGGATTGCATACTAAATAAATCATAATCACAATGGAAATCAAATTTATGCTTCTCAGAAAACTTGTTCAACCATTACCAATTCATTTACGTCACCTGTCCATTAGAAATTTATGTAACCTAATTAATTTCCTATTGTTACAGTATATATGTATCATGCACAATAATTTGCATAAATGCATGTATTTCTATTATTTGCGCATAAATTAAGCGAGAAAAATTCAAACGCAAAAAGCGCAACAGTCCACCCTAGGAAGAAAGTTATCGCACTTAAACTAAGTCGATTAAACGAGGTGAATTATATGGTGGGAACGTTTAACCGCAGTGCCTAGAACGAATTATATTTATAAGAGTCGTATTAATTGTGTGTTATAAAGCTAATTGGCAGCGTTTGATTTTCGAATGCGGTATTAATACAATTTCACAGCGGGTATCTATTAAAAAGTCAAAGAAATAAAGTCGTGAATGTGGAAAAAAGTCGCCATTTCCTAGATAGTAGACAATTAACGGATCGGGGAAAAAACGGAAACGTACAGAACTGTATTTCTGCTTGCTCGATTAACGGAAAAGAAACGGATTTTTTCGATACTACCTTCCAATTTAGCCGAGTGTGAATAAATAAATTACGATTTGGATACGACGGCCACGATCATTAATTGTGCTCGGCGTGTTGGTCGTTATGTGATTTCTTGTATGAGATTTTTCGTCCTTCTCTTCTCCCTATGTATGTATGTATATATGCGTGTCCAGTACTATGTGTCCCACGGCTTTATGCTACATTTTGTTAGCAACAGGTGAAATCATTGAATGGGACATGGGTCATCAAGCGTAACACGTCGTTTTATTTGTCCTCTCGTTGTAACCGGCGGCTTGAAAGCCACTCCGATTTAACAATCACCCGGCGAAAACCTTATCGCGCAATTAGACCGCTAATAACATACAGATACACACGTATGTATTAAGCACCCCATTATATTGTGTGAAATAAAACTACACAATTAACGGATACGTAACCTCTTATTAAATTTAATATTTTGTTAATCCAACATGCAAACATCGTCAAACCGAACATTAAGATATGGATGAAACTAACCGCGCACTGTGAAGGAAGAGTTGTTTCGACCAACAGCTGATTAACCCAACTAACCTTTGTATTTAAATATGCTCAAATCACTAGAAATTAACTATATAGAATTAGTTGTTTTAATAATGTTAAAACAACCGACAATAGTAGTTCATCTAATTATTTTTTTAAATTTTACATGACAGTACGTTATTCACTTATATCTGTGTAGATATATATTTTAAATTTAATCCGGTATTCTAATTACATATTATACTTTAAAAGAACTGTGTATACGAAAGGATGCAGCTTGAAAGCACTTCCAAAACTTGGATCGAATTTAACATTATTATCTAAGCTACTTAGCTGCTATAGTAGAAATACAAAAGAACATCATTGACAATTCATTGCTAATATATAGACAATGTTTCTTCGGCCAGTTGTGGAACTCGTAGCATTCACCAATTGTTGATGATGCTCTTTAAATTTAATTGAAGAGGTCTTAGTTAAAGGCCTAGTACATTTCACAATAACGAACTGAAAGATGGCGTTTCGGTTTCAATACTCCTATAAATACAATATACAATTTGTGCGATGGACAGATTCAGAGAGTGAGTAGGAATAGGCAAAATTATCTCATTTGAAAAAAAATCGATATTCTTCACGTGAAAAAAGGAATGTATCCACAAAGCTGCGCCGCATTCTGGAGTGGTGGATCATACTTTATAAAGTGAGACTGATGATGCGGTAACAATGTCATCGCTTTCAACCAAATTTATATACTGGAAATAAGAAAATAAATAAAAGTGATTTTAGCAAGTCGACGCTGCGAGTCACTGGCACATGAAACAACAACTTTGCCCCACATCAAATTTCCACTGACCAACTACTTTACAAGATCGTCCGATTTAACACCACACATAAATTTTAAGACAATACAGAAAGACAGTCGAAAATAACCATAAACATTGATCGAGAATCTCATGATAACCATCATTACAAGCAGTTCTTCTAGCAGTTTCAAAAGCGTTTGCTGCAGTGCTTGTAACACACAATGGCAGCGATTAATATCACCACTTTGATCATGTTACTTGCAACTTTTCCAGTCCAGTGGAAAAAGGGCCTAGTAGAGCTAGACGCTGTGTCTTAAAGCCCCGCTAAGATCAAAAAATTTTCATAACGAATCCGGTACATTCCCGACTCACCAGTACAATTATCTGCACTGCACCACTTACATATTGTAAGAGGATGATAGTAACAAGGCCACGAAATGCTTCACGCACACAATTTAACACTAAAAAGGCTACTAAGGTTATAAGAAGCTTCGACAAAGCTTATACACCCCGTTGTGCCAGCAACACAATAAAAAAACCATATTCACTTTCGAATATCTATTGAAGTTTGAACTATTAGAAGAACTACCTGACGGGTACTTTATGGAAGATACAGCAAAAATAAAGAAAATAATTTTGAAGATATTGCCTGTAAAGCTGCAGAATACTGGAAAAAGGGTAAAGCCAATCAGCTCTATCCAAAGTATGAAGGACAATTTCAAGAAAATGAAGTTGTTACAACCGTTATACAGATGAGAAGAAAGTATTAATAGAGGTAGCACCCATCCAGATAAATTGAGGTGCAGTACAGAGCGCATCCCTGCAACATTTCAAAATAGATTTAGTGATTTGTTGCCCCATCGCAGAAAACGTAGTGATGCCAATTCTCTGACTGGTATACTTTCCCTCTTAGTAGTTTAAAGACCACATTATACTATCTATATTAATATGTAATAATATTGGGTAAAAGTTTGACGCTTGTGCCTAGCAAAATGGTCATTTTCAATGTTATCAATAAAATGTAATTGTTATATTGTTTATATTGTTGCCTACTACGAATTATTGGACAATGTCATGAACAGTCGAAGAGCCACTTAAGAAGAACGAGCAATATTGAACATTTGGCGAACGCAGAAAGATGTACTTTTCAAAATTTTATAGAAATCCTTTCGTAAAGTTATAAGCAACTTTGGTTTTTGTATTAGACCCATCTACTAATACTGTTCGTGTAAAATTTTGAAGATTTTCCGTATTGATTGCTTTTAATTTATTGCACCTACGTGCTCTCATAATACCTAAAATTGGTGCCAGCTTGAATAACAAAATGCTGAGCTTCCGGATAATTTAGTTGCTGCAAGATATTTCAAGATATCATCAGCATTTTTAATAAAACTATTTATTTTTCAGGAATGAAGTACTTTATTATCTTTTGCTTCTTCGTCAATTATATTTGAGAAGTGCTTTTAACTTTCTCTACAAGTCTAGTTTCGCATCGTAACAAATTTCAAATATACTTCTTAGCATTAGATTACTCGAACTCCCATCGTGAAGACGCTACGTATTTTTCCAATAATTCCCCCAAAATAATCCAGTATTACATTCCAGAAGAATAACTAGTTTTCTTACTAACACACAATTCCATAAATGATTTGTATATAAATTCGTAGTCTTTCTGGGATTTTGCAGGCAGAAGATTCTCGGTTGGTTGGGCCATTTGGAGTATTTCCAGTGGAGATCCATTTTAACGTATTAATACAAATTGACCGGCTTACTCGTACGAGGTGCGTAACGGAACGTAAACAAGCAATATGCTGACACACTTGGCTGTCACACGAGTCGATTATCAACCACAAAAAGAGTTGGCTGCGGGCGATTTAAAGCTGGATTAGCGAAATAGCGACTTTTGGATTCGTGTATGTTGTTGCCCAGACACAACGAAATATTAAGAAGAAGTGCTAATAAATAAAACAATTTTTATAATCCTTATGTATATTCTATTGTAGTTGCTTAGGCAAACCTTCCTCGCAAACGATTTAATTGAAATTTCTTTAGTATCGATGATGCAGAGTTCCCAAAGGTGCTTAATACATGTGTACATAGCTGTACATATTGACATATGTACGCTCGATGAAAGTTTTCCGCGATCATTTCTATACATGTTAATGTATCTACACGTAATAGATGTAAACATTCACACGGTTACAAGTGTATAATGCAAGTTCGTGGCATAAGGTGAATGTTCTCGTTTGTGGTTGCAATAATGGCATAATTGCTTTAGTTTTTCCTTTCATTTTTGATTTCAACTACATATGCCTATATGTATGTACAATAGCACGAACGTGAACTAGAATTATACGTATGAAAGTGAACCTTGTTTGTTCTGCCGATATTACCTCGTCACTTGCTAGTCGACTTGTCCCATCGTACGTACTAGAGGAAATGCATACACTTGAAACCATTGAATTTGAATTGCATATATTGTATGCCAACTAAAAGAAATTCATCCGAATCCAACGTTGGCCGAACCAATCGATAGAATTGACAACATTGGTCTTCCCAATCAGGAACCCTTGAAGTACTTCGTTATAATTCGAAGAAAATATCTAACGTTGATTTCCTTACATGCAGATTCCTTATCTCTACATTTAAAGCGCTAGTAGCAGGATGGATTCCCTATTTAAAAATACATTTCCGTTTAGAAATTCCAAATTTTGCTTATGCTTGATTTTTCTCTTTCTTTGTGAAATTTTGTTGCGTATTGGACTATTATTTAATACGCCTGCGATTCAATGCCTATGTAAAATATAATTTGTGAGGTATTAGAATGTATTACTGTAGATTCATAACGTTACAAGTTGATAAGCTACTTATGTTCAATAACATTAAAATGCACTTAAAAATTAGACAAATTAATATTCGTTGATTGTTTGTTCATTTTGCAGAAGTTAGAGAATTCACTTGCAAATTCGACCCAGTGGCTATTAAAGAATCTTGGTTATCAAATAAGGTTCACTCTAACACCCTTAATTATCCCTATCTATTGTGCTGTACGAAGCGACATACAAAGTAAAGGTAAATGTGTAACTTCCTACTTTAAATCGGGATTAAATGCAGCTTTAGATAACTCATCTTCGTAAAATGTTACTGAACAGTTACGACTTAAATTATGCATTAATGAAAACAGTATTGCTATTAGTATAATATACAGGCCGCCGAAATCCGATCATTATGCGTTTTGTAGGGCAGCTAGCAGCATCAGAATAAAAAACATTTTCTTAATTTGATCATATCGTTCAATTTAGTACTTCATAAAATGGACAGATCATTTAGATTTAAAAACTGAACAAACTACAAAACGCACATCGAATTTTCGATGCCCGTTTTTAATCTTATTCGAATGAGAGCCAGTGTAGCAGCTTCAAACGGTAAAAGATTACTCAAAAATGGGCCGCACTTAGCTGTGAAAAAAAGAATTTATTCTAGCAATAATTTCACGTTTAATGGATCCCCAAAGTTTAAAAAAATGTGTAGATGACACAATTGGCAAATTGTATAAAAGAAAATATCCATAAATGTTAGACAAGCAAATTCTGAAAGTAAAGTATTTAAATACGGGACAAATCAGTAACTGCTTCAGTTTATTGACTTTATTTGTGACGCGTTCGAACATAGAGAGTTGATCCATATTGTATTCTTAGATGTGGTAAGAACATTTGATTCCAAGTGGCCGATAGTCTCCTACACAAACTCATGCACATAACGATAAATGCGAATTTTGTACAAATTCCTAAAGGCTATCTCCATAATACCCTTAACGATTAAGGTGGGTGGGGAAGGATATGCTCGCAGGCGAATAGCGACGAGCTTCAAAGCTCCCCATTACGTATTGAATTTTACATCTTCTTCACGTTTGATATTCCTAGACATTAGATGCTAAAATTATCGATAATGGAACAATATTGCCCTGTATTCGATTCCGAACCATGAGGAGATGTAAATAAGGGCTGGTTAGCTTCTTCTCCGTGATCCACCTACGTCAGGTATATGAGATCACAGATAAGCATCTCACTTGTCGTGGTCATATAAACAAAGTCAAACGCGAACTAATATCTCCTCAAAGCAGAGGTGTAAGAGCAAGTTAAGATAAGTTAAGATTAAAGATAATTTTATATATACCTACATTAAGCTGAATTCCAATATATGCGGCCATTGCGTGGCCTACTGTGGTGGATGGAGATATGAACTCGTTAGTAGAGATGACAAAAGCAGGTGGAATTATTCCTTTTTTGCAGCGACCAGATAGATTCGTGTCTATTCGCTCCATGGGAATGGATTCTTGTGGCCTACTGGCGTCACCGAGATTCGACAACACACGAGTTTGTCTAGTCTCTGCAAAAAAGTAATACTTTCATCCGCCTTTGTCCCCTCTACTCATTACAAATCGAGGGGACCATGGTTCGTGCGAAATGACATATGTGGCAGACCAACAAATTCCGTTAGTAACGGTGTTTATGAAAACGCTATGAGAAGAAACACGAGAGCGTGCCTCGGAATCAGTTGTCGACAGGTGCGAGAGTTAAAAGAATCCAAGACAGAATTTCCCAGAATGAGGACAAACACTCAGAAGCGAAGGGTTAGTTTTGCCGACAGATACGATATAGAGGGTTAAATCAGGATGAGAGGACCCAAGGACGAGAGCTAGTTAAAAAATATGAAATTACAACTAATGTAATGTGAAAGAAATTAATAAGTAATAATGAATAAGTATAATGTACAAGTAAGTATCGAATAAGTCACCATTCTCGGCAAGCTATTGTAACATGAAGCTCTTACATTAGCTAACTGCCTATCCGTATTCTTGTATTATTGTATTCATTAATAAATCTACATTTCTGTGTCTTCCGGAGTAAATCTTATTTTTTTCACAAAAATAATTTTGCTCGCGAATTTATTTCCCCGGTCTCCATCAATCCACGCGTAAGACAATGTCCAAATATTCCCTAATATTTAATCCAAAATGAACCGGACACTCTTGCTGGAACCAAATGTGAAGTAAAACTTTCCAGAATTTCAAATTTTCTTATTATTCTGTTGTTAGCCAAAATATGTGCAAATGTATAAATATATAATCGGGGATGGCCCATACCACGAGTATCTTAAACATTTGATTCATTATTTAAAGCAAAAGTGTCTCCTTCCGTTAAACAAATGATGATGAAATGAAGTACCGGATACGATTTGCTTCCGTTTACATAATTTTGCAAAGAATGTTTCTGGATTCAAGTGGAAGAAGTTCTTCTATACCATTAAATCATAAACAGGGAGCGCACTGTGATATTGAAAATAGTTGCCAATACTCAAAAAGATGAAAGCTGCAGGTTTATGTATCTGTACAAGCAATCATATTTGAGCAAGTCAGCGAAGCAAGTATTTTATATTTCCAATATCTATTCGTGTGAAAAATGATAGGTATCACTGTGAATAAAAAACTGTTAACGATAATAATTAATAAAATGAATAACTAGATGAAATAAGAAGTAAATGTTAAGATTGAGAAAAGCGAGCTCAACAATTAGTTTCTTTATAAATATGCTCGTACAACCTTATCAGTACCGATTCCAATCAAATGACGTGTATTACGCTTTCGTAATTTTTCCTCCTCGACCACGTAATAGCAATTGCTAATGTATCGTCAAAGGGAGAGTTATTATAGAATTATGGAATGTAATGGACAATAAGATTATTTCTTTTACTGGGAGGATGTTAATCTAAGAAGAATGAAACATGTTCATTGATTAAATAACGCAAGATTTATTATAGATGACGAGGAAGCAATCATAACCTAACTAATGTAAATAAATAAAGATAATTCATTATGCACTATGCATTACGTCTAAATTAGGAATGAAATATCTAACGAGACGACCAATATTACAAGCATACCAATCCGTATTGCGGCGATCATTATCCTTCGACGGAAGAATAAGAAGGAAATTCGAAAATACTCCGCCGATATTAAATGAAATTGTAATAAATTAATAATTCACACAAACTCATTAGTGTGTAGCATATGCAGACAAGGTGGAAGGAAGGGAGGAATAGAAAGAAGAGAGCGAAATACACATCCTGAACCGACTCATTAATAATTCCGAACTTTAAATGAATCTGAAGTTAGATATAAGTTCACTTGCCTACATGTGAACGTAATAATACAAACGCATATATCATGTGAGCGCGTCAGACCCTAATACCTAAACGTCGCTTGTTCTTACGCTACTCTTTACCGCCACCTTCATCGTTTCGTTTTCTTGCGCGAACGAGATGAAATCGTATCGTGGGGTAACTGTCGGACGCGCTTCTCTGGATGGGGAAAACAGAGAGACGGTGTGTGAAGCGCGGGAGGTTCCCAGTTTACAAATTATCGCACCTGACGTTCGATCACGATTCAAAAGAGACGTGTAAGCGATAAATAAATCCCTTTGAAATATGAATTTAGGTACCTATGAATGCATGCGTATCATGCGTGCGAATTATGTCGCGAGAGGAAAGACATACGAAATTATATTTGTGAATAAATCTCCCAATTTCCTGATCAGCTTTTTTAAACTTTGTGACAGTTTCTACCCCACAAGATTTAGTTGAGTTTGATTTGACAAAAATTAAAGCGACAATAAAGAAGTATAGAGATAGGTGATCCTATCAAAGAAGTTAGAGCAATAGAAGGTAGTTGTTTATGTTTATGAGATGAGTGTGATGCTCGCAATACAAAAATATTTATATCAATCTCTCGTACAATGGCGGTAAAAAAGAAATGAATATCTTTTCTAATTTCATTTCGTACCTGTGTCTGATATACTGATATTTAACTGTCTTCCGCGTACATTAACTCTTCCAATCTCTAACAATCAATCGTATGCATAATATTATCGTATTGCATATCTCATGTGTAGTCTCATGGATTTCAGCGTATCCAGACGGCGAAAACATATGGCATACACAGAATCTACAAAAGAAGCTTTGGAGAACGTTTTACCGTTTATCGCAGATATGTGCAAGCCCCTTATGCGTAGCTTAGGAATTTTTCCAAAAGACGTTTTTCCAACTTGAACATTTCAGTAGTTTCAGAAATCAACTTTTTCAGCTATTTCTTAACAAAAATATTTGTTAACTTTTTCCCTAGTAGGAAAAGAGAGGGGTGCGTCTGCACCCTATTTAACTCGCTGTGTTTACAACGTTTCGTACAAGAATTGCCCAGATTTACAGATTATCTTAGGGGAATGTATTTACTTTGCAACTATAAATATGTACTTTACGCCAGTACTTACAGTTTTATCAAATTTAATTATATTTTAAAAATTACCCAAATTTTCAAACATTATTTACGTTATTCGGGTTGTTGCTTACGGTGTGCATTTACAACCCACATGACTATGTATGTAACAAATGATAGTCTAGCACGAAAAAACCTACACTAACTAAATTCCTTAATCAACTTAATGAAAAACTTTTGGATTAAGAAGTATTCGCATACAAGCTCTGCATAAAATACAGATTATACTCAATTGTAATTTTTATTTTGTGGAGAAGGTGCCTAATAAAACCGGAAAGAAAAGAAATGTCTTAAGACTTGTGGAAAGTTTGCCAGGTTAGAGGAAACCCGAGCAAATTCTAGCTATATATGATTTATTTGTTAGCTAAGGACGGCGAAATTGTTAAAACGGCAGTAGGTTTGCTAAGAGAACACTGAACGGTCAAAAGGTAACAGACCAACAAAATTAACAAGAAAACAGCTCCCAAAAATGAGCCTAGAATATCTGATGGCCGAAACCTATGCATAAGAAACATTGTAAAATCTGGGAGAAAAGGCAAACGTAACGTAAATGATCTAGTAACTAAGGAACCACAATGGATCTGAGAAAGTAGCAGTAGATGGTAGAACCAAATGGTTAAGCTCAATGGAATTTGGTAGAAATATTACAAGATAGTTGAAAATATGTTCGCTTAATCTAGATCATTTTATTTTCAAGAATACCTAAGTCGTTCGAACGGCATTTCTGCGGAGACGGAATAAATAAAGAGGTAGAATTAAAATTTTCTGGAAAAAGTTCTCCGATTATTGAAAACCAACATCGAAATTTTTCAAAAAATGTATTAAAATAAATATACAATCACACGGAATAAAGAAACGAGAGAAGTAGGAAGAACAGCCAAAACAATGTTTAATATGTAACGTAAATACCATTTAAGAATTTGAAATTGTCAAAAATATCATTATTTCACCAAATATAAACAAATGTTATAAAAAAAGTTGACTACTTAGAAATTCGAAATTCGTTTTGTTAAAAATATATACTTTTTGATTGGTACCGAGAAAAAGAAGGTTCGTCTTAAAAAAGGGAAAATTTTATTTATTTTTTTATTATGAAGATCTTTTCCAAGGTAAATCATTTTGCGTGGAAAACATAATGCCGCATCTGGATTCATTTTCGTTTTTTGGTACCTCAAAAGAGACCACTTATCATTTCTGTTCTTGTAGTGAACGTAAACGGAATAGTGTAGTTAAAAATGGTGATACATAAATGCTGAATGATCTCCTTCGATTTCAATACAAAGCTCTACTGATCGTTTCATGTTGCTAAATGCATCAACGATATGTAGAGGCGTTATTCTGCGATTATTTGAAATTGCTTCGGTTAGTTTTTGTGTCGTGTATGTTTTATAACTATGGAAAAATCAAAACATTATTATTATTATATATTAAAAGTTTTGATAGAAGTATGTATCCCTTAGTTCATCATGAGGCAACTGGTTTAGGAAAACTACATTACCGTTTCGTGAAGAAATAGTTCTTCCCCGTGATACCAACCTTTCAGGATGCGTTGATTTCCTTTAAAAGTTTTCATCTGATCATATAGGCATGATTGGTTTGTTCATAAAACTACTAACGCCGAGTCAAACTTCGTCTGAAATAGATGGATTTATCTATTGTTATTGACCTTGACATCTAGGCCATAAGCCACGGCAATATAATTAATTATCTATAATAAATAGTTGAAAGATTGAAGATACACGAATAAGATACACTGGAGGACACACTTCACAACGTGACGAATTAGTAAATATACAATACTAAACCACGAATAACGGGAATTACATATACCAGGAATAAAGCATCAAAGGATCAACAGCTAGATACAACTTAAGATCTATTTTTTTCAGGAAGCCTAAAATGTATCGAAAAACAGCTTTGTTACTTAAAGATAATAAACAAGATATGTATGTTTACAGGAAACGGGTTGACTATTAGTTGGACATTACGTTATAAAGGGATTCTTCCCTTTATCACATCATATTCTTTCTTCTGAAAGAATATATGATTGATGTATGATAATACATCGGCTGTCGACTCATTCATGCGATTATCAAATTAATTGCCCGAGATTTTGCACAACACAAATTTTATATTTTTCGTAATTTATTCTCAGAATAAGGATAAATACCGGGATAGGAATAAATTAGTTTCCTGTATAAGCTTCCCAACTGACTTTATAGATATACATCTTAACTTCTGCATATAATAGTTACAGCAGTTCCTTTCTCGACTCTACCACTACCAAGTTTACGATTTACCAGTTTTACGAAATTTATCAATGCGACAAACAATACTTTGATGTAGACTGAGATATGTTATCGCAAGGTGTAGAAACTGAAAACGGAATTCTTCCATACGTCCATTGCGACAAGAACTTTCAACCACAAATGTGTGGTAATCTATAGTGGATGCGCTTTGAAATTGATAAGATATGTCAATGAACATCAAATGTAATTTAAATTTACAAATTTGTCGATAAACGTTAAACGTAATTTGAAACTTTGATCTTGATATTAACTGCTAAATGTAGTCGTAATCAAAATAAAAAGTAATTCAAAAAAAAACATTTACGATTACGTTTTTTACGATCGTATTATACATATTTGTTGTACATTATATATTTCCTTAAGTTCACCGTTTCTATATAGCGTATATTAAATGTAAAACGCGCACGGTTAAAACGCTCTCACGCACGCACACACACATTAGATATGCAAGCTTCCCCTCATTTTTAAGGTCTTCACCCCGCGTGACAATTATTGATTGAGAATTCTTCCCGTCTTCCACTTACATGCAATGAGTAAAGACAAGAAACTCGGCAGCGCCGGTCATTAAAACTTTTGCCTCCTTAAAAAGAAACGGACTCATTCCCGCAGACGCTCTACAAACAAAGACGAGAACATAGGAAGGAGGACGGAGAGAATACTACTGGGCTCTCAGATTAAAAGCAGAATATGTTATAACTTGAATAATTGCGCTGCGGATGAGTTTAAAATCCTACAGTCGTATTTATTGGTTGGGAATAAAGCTCTTGATTATTATTCTGGAAGACTTTCGCTTTTGAAAATTCGATCCCGGCCGTTAGATGGCGGTACGTTCGCGCAACTGCCTCCATGCAAATACAATGGGCCAGACTGAGAGGAACAAATTAGCGGTACGTTGGAATTAAGATCGGGATTTTAATTTGGAGCTGCGAGGCTTGCGCGCGCATTCCACACACACACATACACACATATACGCGTTCTTCTCGCTCTTTCTTCGCCTGGTTTTCCATTCTCATCCCCTTCTGCCCGTTTTCCAATAACGGTACAGTCCACGGTGTTTTTAATTTAAGATGTACGTGGCGGTGTGACTGGGAAAGAAGAAGAAAACTGAGAAGACCGTGCGCGGCGGTGCGATGGCCGCAAGGACGAGATAGGGAGCGAGCGAGATGGGACGATCTTCGCGCGGAGAAAGAGTAGTAGTGAGTACGGAGGAACAAAAAAAAAGGATTCGGAAAGAAATATCGACTTCAATTTTCGAAGTAAACTTTCGCAATTTGAGAAACGTGTGTTGTTTATGCAAGAGTCCCTCGCCCTGGCGATTGGTATACTACCACTCATTTGCATTGGTGTGCGTTACGTGTAGGTGGTACGCTTTCTGCAATAGGTGCAGTACATATACGGTTTGGAGCTTTCTTGCTTCAAGCATAACACCTATTCTACTCCGCAGCTTCGCCATTATGCGAAATACCTTTGTTATACCTTATTCAACTTCGTACATGTACAATACATAAATAAATTTAGCCTGTTTTCAACAGTTTCTTAAATATCTTCGAAACCCAGTAACATAGTAGAAACAAAAAAAATGAAACCCGATGAAATTCTCTTTGAGAAAGTTAAAAGTTGTGCAAGATAAACATAGTTGTACCATGTTTCGATATTTAACGTACAGAACGTATGAAATACTCGAAGAACTCATGAAGTACTGTATCTATTCCCCAGTCTTTAATGTTCATTAACACATCATCATCAATTTCCTTTCGAGATTATTTCCACTAATTCTTCGAAGTACTGCTGTCATAGATGCTAAAGAGCTTTGGAGTACGTCGCTAGATACAGTCAAAGTTCTTGATGAAAATTAATTGTCGTAGACAGAACAATCGATGATAAAGGTAAAATTATATGAAGGCAACAATGCTTGAGCAGAAATCAAACCAACATGAAGACTTTAGACCTTAAAATATCATGATCCATTCGAATACCTTGCTTAAAGTAAAAGTAAAGTTGAGATACATTAGCACCCAATTAATAGCAATTATCAAGACATTCACTTGCATATTGCATAAGCTTTACTAAATGACTAACAGTCAAGCGTCCACCAGCAATGCCATGTTGGTAGGCAAAGGAGTACAGTTTGATGCGGTAATGAAATATCGCATCGACAAGATGTTCAAACATTTTATCGAAATTAAAGATCACAAAGCATCAAGATGTTAAGAAGAAATACGGCTTTGTAATTAATTAATTAATTATATTACAGCGGCTAACGGCCTAAATGCCAAAGTCAAACAAAAGAAAAGGACGGCTGTGTATAACAGGCCAGGCAGCCAAGGAAAGGAAACAAGTCCGCTTCTGAGCTTTTGCAATTAGTTTATTGCTACATCAGAAAATACCAAAGTGACCATCAATTGGTAGAAAAACAGTAAAATTAGACATTACAATCAATTACGTCGTGACATTTAAAAATTTTAAATTCAATGAAAGTTATCAGTTAAAAAAAAGGAAGCGGCCGAAAGCTTCTTGCTTCGCTTTTTACAGATGTCTACAATGTAATTGATTGTAATGCAAAGCTTTTCTCCCAGTTGACTTTCCTTTGCTCTCCTCTTATAAAGCAATAAATTGTTTTATTTTTTTTTGCTACGGGAGCCATTATCCATCCTTCATTATATCGAAATTGTTTAATTCAATAATTACTACACATATAATCCGGCTTTCGTCGGCGAATTATGTAAATTTAGAATTTCCTTGGTATTTCCTACGTAATTAATTGTTTTGAAGAAAACCCCATCCCGGTAAGGAACCACCACAGCCCTCTGTGAATTTCAGCAAAAAAAAATTAAACCTTACATCTGAAGAAAAGCTTGGAAAATGGTAGGTTGTCCGCGAGAGAAAATGGGAGAATGGGAGAAAACTACTAAAGTTATCATTTACAGAAGTTATTCGAATATTTCCTGTAGATTCAGAGATATGTATGTATGTATTAATGCAAATACTGGTGGAGTATGTTGCGTTTACGGTACTTTACACCCCGATAATGGTAATTGGGCAGCTAAAGGTTGCAATCGTTCTTGTCTATAAATCCACAAAAAAGTTTCATTTAAATCGGCGAATATCACTTACCTTAGTATTCCTCTGTTAGTTGTTTAATGTAACATTGATTCTGTACGTATATTTTATTATTACACAGATAAAAATTCCTTAGAGTAGAAAAGGACGGTATAAATATACCCGGCAGTTTAGCTCCTACTCTTTGTTGAAGTATAATCATTGTAATGAAAAGTAACTAACTGGCAAGTGATTACTTCTTTTTAGTATCCATCCCAAACGATGATTTTAAAAATTCAAAGAATATAATTTTATATTTATAATGCCGAATATTTTATATTTTGTAGTTAGTTAGTTATTTTATATTTTGTAGTTAGTAATCCACTAACATTGTTTTTTAATTGGAAATTCACATAATTAGAGTTAAAATAACACTCATTTGTTAACATTGTGCACTAAGCAGCCTTTTCTCTGGATGAAACTGCGCGATAAGAATTTAATAGCCGGGAAGAATGTAGTTTCTAGTTTCCATTCGACACCACCTAATGAGGTGGGATTGCTGAGCAAGTGTTATTTATCAGAATAAAGCATCAAGATAGAAAGAAGAGGATTGAGATGGGCGATCAAGAAATCAATGTCAATGCAATTAACACTATACGTAAATGGCGAAATTATTCTCACAATATCCAACGGAGTTCTTTTTTAACTTACACGCGTTTTATTGTTTGGATTATTGCCGTATTTATTACATTTATTTACCTGCAGCGTGATATCGAATGCCAGCGTTCGCAATAATTATCACAATTTGCTTTGTTTGAGTTACTGTAATCACTTATACTGTTTGGATGATCAATCTTATATTGTTTTATTAAACCAAAATATCTGCATTTACATTATTTACATTGATTGATTTGATTAATTCGCTTCGTGCTAGTAATGAACAGCTTTACTTACTAGTTCTTTCTTTATGATAGATTAATTTCAATGTTTCAATTTTAAATTGAAAATTTAACATTTTTCAATACCATCGCTTTCCTTAAATTGTGATGTTCATTATTTATGAATGTGGCCAACTGATTTCTGGATTTAAAAATTCTCTTATCTTAAATAAATTTTAAATCTTAGGTTTATTTTTAAAAGCTGGCAAATCACAATTAATTTGTTTTCTTTTTCCGACTCTTAACACTTCGAGCATTGTAGCGCTGTTGAGGGACAAACTTCAGCACTTGAACGCCAGAAAGCCAAGCTGATTCCCAACCTTCAGATATTAACTTTGGTTACATGGTGTGCTATTATTTTTTGTTGCTTACGTATTATTTACTGTTAACATACTTCTATTTTGAAAGAGCTTAACTTTTTTTGTCTTTGATCGAGGACAGCAAACAAACAAAATGAATGGTCATTCATTTTTTGAAATTTTTTCATTTTTTGAATTCATTTTGTAAAAATACCTAGTGCCCCTTTCCTTTTAATAATAACCTTCAGAAGATACTCAAGGATTGTTATCACTATTCTGCGCAGCTCTATTCTCTGTTTTCTTTTAATTGGAACAAAAGCATTTAAAAATATTTTTACCAAAACGCAGGGTTTTCCTATGTTCAAGTAGAACATACAGCACCAAACTAGAGAATTCGTTGGCAAATTTTCTTCAAATATCTAAGTAGGTGGCTGAACGTGTAAAACGTCTTAACATCGAACCAGATTAATTCTACTCCACAGAAGAAAACAATAAAACATAGGAAACATTCCGATTCTGAGAATTTCCTCACTTAAAACACCGAAATTCTTCACCGATAAGGTAAATGTTCTAACTTTGAATAATAATATCACCAAAACGAAGAATTGATTCACCACGGGGAAATTTTTAATACCAAAACGGAGAAATTTCTTAGCGAAATGGAAAAACTTTTCAGCGAAGGAAGAAATTTTACATACATATGTAACACTGAAAGTTTAGATAGCTCCGCTTACCACTCGAGGGTTTTGAAGCAACACCGTAAAATGTTAACTCTGTCGATATAGCTGCTTGTACAAATGGACAGAAGAGAACAACCAGATGGTGTTAAAAAGGTATATGATCTGATACCATATTTTTATTTGTGTATTATTATCACTAATGTAGAATATTGTTTCCATTAATTTCTCTTATCCACGTACAAAATGTTGCGATATGTTATATTTTGAATCGGATTTTATTAAATAAAAAAGGTTTACTATGTATCAGCATTTTTTTTATTATACTTATACGCATACCTTAAATATCTTATTATCCTTAATTTATTGAACTATTTATCTTCCCTTACCAGTAAATAGCAATCGCACCATTACGCAGGCTGCTATAGTTTATTTACATTATATTCACATTTGGATAAATATTTGATCGTTCGAGAATGCAATTCACGTGAGAAAGTTAATATGATTTCACTAACCGGTTTCTAATTGGCGTAGAGGTATTTGCATCCGGACTCCGTAGACAACTCGACGTCGGAAATAATTTAGAACGATTATTATGGTAATAGCGGCCCATACGTTCTCGTCCGTTTGTGAATTTATAAGTATCGGATATACTTACTGGGCACATATAACATGTTACTTTGATTCGCAATTGCATTAATCAGTTGCATTCGCAGCGTGGTATTTACAAGCGCTGTACAAAAGATAAAAGCTTGTGTTGCATATGATTTGTTTAGATATGTTTATACACAACCGTTCAATTTGAATGATTTGCGTTTATTTTCGGTAATTTTTCGTATCTATGCAGTATTCTCGTGTATTCGTGAGCTAATTTATACGTACATTATCGGTGATTCCCTTGTTTATTTACATCACGTGTCATCTTATCTTCAAATTCTTACAAAATGCTTTACAAATTAAAATAAGGATAATTTAGTTGGCAAAATGCTTAAACGGCAAATTGTACGATTGTTTGAGGATGAAATATTTTTGTACGTAGAATGATTTCAAAAATGTTAGGAAAACCTATCAAAAGGCCCAAGGAAGGTTTTTACACCTTTTATAGCTTTTTGAAAACCGTATTGTTGCTTCTGTCTATCCGCACACTTGTTTCTCTCGAAAGATTAAAACAAATATCGTAAAATACGGACAAACTTATCTTCAGAGAATTCTTCGCTGGTACCAATCCTTGAGATACATTCAATTTGGTGAATATTATAGATAATTTTCTAGGTAGATGCTCTTGACAATATCCATTTTCACGAAAGCAATGTTGACGATACGCCAGAGAAAGTAAAATGAAAGACAGAAACCAAATGTTCTAAAAAAAAATGTCTTATGCGAGGCGTCCGAACAAAACTAAGTCAAGTAACAATCTGGAGCATTGAATGTTATTTATGTTATGCATTAATTGAAATTTCAGCTAATTTCAATTAATGCGTAAAAATGTTGATTGATTAACCTCGATCTTTCTTTGAATAAGTTTTCGCTAAATGGTTGCTGCCACAAACGCAATGCTAGTAGCCAAAATTATATTTTAATCCCACGTCACCAGTCAAAAAGGTATCAACCGAGTACTAACTACTTGGCAGTCAAATTTTACAAGTTACTAAATCACTTCCAAAGTTTGACCGCTCAGAAATGTAGAAAGAAGGCGAGAGCGGTACTTGCCAGAGGGCGCTTTTATTCTTCTGATGAGTTTTTAAATTGTACATTTTAATGTGTATACGAAGCTCTTTTTATACTTTTATTGTACTTTTATTACATATTTTCATAGCATTGTTATTATTAGAGATGGCAAAGGCGAGTGGAATTATTCCTTTTTTGCAGCGACTAGATAGATTCGCGTCTATTCGCCACATGAGAATGGATTCGTGTTTCCTACTGGTGTCCCCAAGAGTCGACAAAACACTAGTCTCTGCAAAAAAGTAGTAATTTCATCCGGCTTTGTCTTCTCTATTTATTATTATTTGTTGCATTGAATAAACAATGACAATGGCAAAGCAAAATTTATATGTTAAACTCAGAATTTTTTTATGAATTTCTGTTGTATTAACGGTATTCGTTGTATAAGCTGTATTCATAAAGAAAATGGATTAAATGTTCTATTACAGGTACATCCTTTTGCTTGTCCTGGATCACCGCGTGATTTTATATTGTTCTTTGATCAAAATAACTTTTATTCTGTATCGAAAAACGCCACTTTCTTAAGGCGGACGCTACAACGTACTATAACGTTTCCAGCCAGGAAAGTAGTAAACAAAAATGTTTACAAACTAATTAAATGTATAGTTAGTAGTATAGCGAAGGTGTCGCTAAACACTCTTTCGGCAATTTAAATTAAAAAATAAGTTTTACATTTACAAAAATCAGCCATTGACATTCCTTGAAATCCATTGAAATCCATTGAATTCAGCCATTCCTCCTAAAGTCCAAAAACGTCTCGTCCCAGATGGATCCAAACCATCTCGGCTGTACGGTCTTTCCAAAATTCACACGTAAGGCATACCTCTCAGACCTGCTGTTAGCGCTACATGCTCTCCTACCTACCACTTATTAGAATATCGGACCAACATCTTTAAAAAGTACACGGGAAACATACCTTCCCACATACCTAACTCTGCTCATTTCATGGAAGTTTTCCCTAACATTCACATTGAACTGAAGGATATACTAGTCACCTTCTACGTAACATTCTTATTCACCAAAGTTCCTATCCATGATTTAGTAAATATCATCGAAGAACTCTTGGGACGGGATAGTGAATCTGCTAGCTTATGTTATCTCGTTGAAAAATATCTCACTTCCACATACTTCACATTCCAATGACAATTTTATAAGCAGTTATCTGGTGCTGCCATGGATTCTCTTCCTTCCGCTGCCGTGGCTAATATTCGCACAAAATCTTTTGAATCCGTTACTCATGGTTCAGCGGAGCTGAATCCTAAAGTATGGTTAGAATATGTCAATGATATCATCATCTGTCCCCATGGCAAAGAGTCTATCTAACTTCCTAGACCACTTCAACCGTTAACATAACGGTCCATTCCCATTCCTTGACGTACTGGTCACACGTAACCCCGATGGTACTCATACCTTGATAAGTGTCTTCGTGCCACCTCACATCATCATCCGGCACATAAGTTCTCAGTTGCCAACTCCTTGGTCATCAACAAATATCTTTATCCGACCAGTAAACCAACGGGCCGATAGCACTTCCACCAATCTTGCTACCGCTTATCTTCTCTATATCTACAAGGTAACGGACAGAATCAATAAAATTTTGAAAAAAGAAAACATCAAAACAATCTTCAAACTTTTTTAAAGGTTACAGAAATTCTTCCATCTTCCAAAGACAAATTTCCCTCTTGGTAAGTAAAGGGGTTTTAGGAAATTTCTTGTTCGTATGATGGTGGTGATGTACATATCTCAGCGAAACGGGATGCTCTGCCAAAACTCATCTGACAGAACACGAACATTGCGTTAGAACACGCCTTTCAAAGAATTCGGCTATCGTTGAATTTCATCTGGCCACCAGATATTATTCAGTGTAACTTCATTTCTTTGTAATTTTTCTCACTATATAATCACACAATTTTAAGGTCCAGAGAGGTCCTTAAAAGTCCGTCATCTTCGTTCAACCGCGAACGCCAAACCCGATCAATCAACAGGCCTCGCCCACCGCCAGTAAAAAACGTGCTAGTGTCCCGTTCTCCGTAGTTGATTTTCGCCTCTCATGAGTTACCGTGCTAACTGTTGCCTACCAACGTTCCGTCTCCTGAAGAAGCCCCGTACGATTGCGGGCGAAAAGTCGAGTTTCTATTTTAACGAAAACGACAACATGGTTCAAATCCGGAACATGTTTACTTTCAACTGACTCTGGCCGTGAAAGCCTACGTTTTTATTTGCTCTTATTAAACGCTCTATTTGTTGAAATACTCAAGTTTAACTCTTAGTAGTTGTACATATACACTTACTTTAAAAGAAAATTTAATTCTCAACCAATTTTGTTGATACGAAGTCAATCTAACATTCCAAATAAGCAATAAAGAACTGATTAATTCTAAGTTAATTAGCTTTGTTAGTGTGGTGGATGTTCAGAAACAATCTTTTCTTGGTTTCTGCTTTTTTCGATACGCCTCTAGTACTTCTAGATTCAACTCTTTAAGCCCAACATTGTATTCAACATCTTAATTACACACGGTACTCTTTTATATTTGTTTGGAAGAATTAATTATGATTATTAAACTTGCGAAAGATCATTTTAATTTGTATTAATGTACAATGGTGACTACATATTTGCACTTAACCATCAGGTCTCACACCTAACCGTACGCTTGATATATGCAGGCGTAAATAATTTCATATTATGGTATTTATGGTAATACCTTCTATTATTTCATGAATTATAGGAGGATAACCTGAACATTTTATAATCTAATCTAACAGAATGCGTTTATGATTTAGAACATGGCTTAAATTACCTGTGTAATAATACTATGCACATTCCCGGAGTTGCGCACAGACCGCAATAACTCCATTTACTTTAAATATTCCACAATAAAAACACCACATGTGGTCCAACTTAGAGCCTGTAGGCTCCGAGTAAATTATATACGGTAGTATGTTCTTGGAAATGTAGCGAAGTCCAATAAAAATTTTAGTTTTGTCACAGGTAGAAGATTATGGCTGGAGTATATCACGTTAAGGTGATTTAAGTAAGTATACACACATAGATACCTACATCTCAATCCTCATATGGATTATTGTATTTTAAAGCTTTATTACTTACGGTAAGATTCAACATTTATTTTAATGGTAAATAAGTTTAATTAATTGTGATCTTAATAGCAGCAGACACTGTATTATCTACAGCGTTAGTAAAAAGTCCCGGAACGGTCGAATAACTTTGTTATTTGAAAATTATGATTTTTGAAATTTGGTATGGGGTTAATATAAATGCATTTTATGCAATACAGTTAACATTTTTTCCACTTCCGATTTAATCGGCAATACGTCCAATTTTTTTTTTTAATGGAACGCCCAGATTTTTTTAACACTTTTGAATGCAAAATAAAAAACTACGTTCAGGAAGTATTAAGATGTTTATTTTCTTCAAAAAGTGTCCTAATACAGAAAAATCAAGATACCTTTGAAAAAAGTTGTTGTTTAGTGTTTGCATTCTTTTTGCCGTCACATTTGATAATTTTAAAAGCGTTTTAACTTTTGCATCGCTATAAATTTGCTTATTTTAGACATTGACACATTTGAAAATGGCAGTAAAACTTACTGAATCAGAACGAATTGAGATATTAATGATGCGTGGGTACAGTGATCGTCAACGTTCTTTTGAAGAGGTTCGTATTTTGTTTAATACTGTTTATCCGGATCGTCACATTACTAAAAGTACGGTATGCCGAACAATTCAAAAGTTTGGAGTCTTTCGTCAGGTGAAGCATTTACCTACAAGGGGACGTCCATTAACAGCAACAGATGAAGAAACTAGTTTGAATGTGTTACGTGTTTGAATGTTAAGAAAATCATCATGTGTCCACGACAGAATTAAGTCAAATTCATGAGATTTCTCAAAAATCTGCTCATAAGATTCTTAAGTCAGCAAGAATGAAAGCCTATAAAATGTATCCCGTCCATGAGTTAACTGAAGATGATCCAGATCGTAGACTACAATTTTGCGAAACAATGACGGAATTGATCGAGCAGCAGCCTAATGTTTTAGATCAGATCATTTTTTCAGATGAGGCAACGTTTTCTCTCAACGGCACTGTGAACAGACATAATTGTCGCTACTGGTCAATTGAAAATCCGCATTGGATTGAAGAAGTCCATACACAGCGTCTTCAAAAGGTGAATGTCTGGGCTGGTCTTGTTGGAAACAACATCATAGGACCATTTTTTATAAGAGGAAATTTAACTGGCAACGTCTACTTAAATTTATTGCGAAATGAGGTTGTTCCAGCATTTGCGGCCCTCTTTCCAAATGCAAACATAGGTGATCACCCTAATGCACATTTTTGGTTTCAACAAGATGGAGCTCCCCCCCATTTTGCCCATAATGTCCGCGATTATTTGAAGGAAATTTTTCCGGGACGTTGGATCGGACATAGGGGAGCAATCGAATGGCCAGCATGTTCGCCAGATCTCTCGCCATTAGATTCTTTCTTTTGGGGTCACTTGAAATGTCAAGTGTACAAAAATCGTCCCCATTATCTTGAACAATTGGAAGAGAGAATAGTTCAAGAAGCCAATCGCATCACTCCAGAACAAATACAAAATTCAACAACAACTACGACGCGGTTTCAGCCTGGAAATCCGAATCCTTTATCGATACTATCTTCCGCATGGCAAGGCCAAGTATTCAGGCCCAGCAAATAAATGCTCAGAATCGCGTTTATTGGGATTAGCCATCATAAACTAAAATGGGAGTAATATAATCTACCCGCGAATTCTACAATAATCCAAGCGCAAGCCTGCGAATGGTAGAAAGTATAATTACACTGTTTCAGGAGGGACAAAAGATAAATATATCACTGTACGTTACCTATTCTTTGCATGCAATGTTACAAAAATTCTTAAGAATTTTTGTAACATTCGTGGTGCCATAAAAAAATAGTAAACCATTTTCGATTTAATAGTTCCAAAATGTAAATTGACTTGCTTTTATTTGCTTTAGTTAGCTTTAGTTGCTTCGCTTTACAACAACTTTTTCTCCTATCTAAAGCTGAATCATTAGGGACTAAAGCGAATAGAAACGTTGAAGATAATACAACGCAGCTTCCATCGCTAAGGAGGTTCTGGGATGCCATGTATAGATGTGAGCGCTTACGAAATACAACGCATGCAATATGTAATGAATTAGGGCAACTAGATTTAAGCAAGCTTGGTCGAACATTGGTCGTGTTGCCGAAATATCGAACTTTTATATCGTGGCTAATATCACATTTTTAGTGATATCACACGAAATCACAATCAAATTGCGGAAATGACGATCGACTTGGGTTTTGTATTTGAACTACAATATGTAGCGATGCGATCTCCATTAGGTCAATCGGTGAATGACTTCCCCAAAATATTTCCACGCAGCCAACAAAATGTTAAAACGGGAATCCTCTTCACTCCTTAAAAAATGTTGGGAGTTGTTTGAAAATATATTTGTGAAGTCATTGACTAATTAACCTAAGATAGAAACCTCTACTATTAATATGCACCATTAAATTTTTCTTTGAATTTGGTGATTCATTCTTTCTTCACCCTTGAATTATATATATCCTCTCTTTATTCACGCACACATGATATATGATCTCGCAATGTTTATTGTGTCCTGCAATGCAATGTGTCCCGATACTTACGAAACTGTTCTTTCTGGATGCTTGGATGCATTAAATGGAATATTACTTACTATTCCTTATTATTATTAATACTACTATTAATAATAATTTTTCCATTTGCGGTCAGCGTTAAGGACATATTGCTCGCATTACGATCGTTTCCAAAACAGTAAATCTTTATTTCGTTATTATCGCCCGCCTCCCTGCACGACCGTGGCCTAGCTGGCTTTGCGAACCTTGCGAACCTTGCTAATCAACTAGAGCTTTACAAACTAGTATTATTTCAAGATTATAATTAATGTATGTATTAATTATATTAAATACAATATTATGAGACAAGACCTTTTTTACTCTCTTATTTTTATTATGAAAAATTCAAAGAAATAAACTCTAGCGTTCCAGGTTTGGATCATGTCATGGTTAACTGAAAACTCAGCGTTTCGTTTAGAATCATATAGAGCTTCTTTAGAAGGGGGAAAGATGGTAAGTTGAGGTTGATAAGAAGAAGTTGATTTTCGTCTCTGGCATGATCCATATCTCGTGTCACCGTGATCAACTGCTTTATGCTCAATTAGTTTCGCCTCTGACATGGTTTACGCGAAAACTTTTCCTCTTCTGAAGACAAATATAAGCGGAACGTCGAATTTTCGATTAAGAATCAGGACAAGGTCCAAACCCGGAACATGTTAGGTTTTAACAGACTCTGGTCGTGGAAGCCTACGTTATTAGGTCACACAGAATCATATCCTTACACCTAACTAACAGACGGAAATAATAACGCATTAAGGAAATTACAAAAGAGACGAAGTATGTCACATCCGATGTACTTACCAGTCTATTTAAAGAAATTAAAAGAGATCATTTACAGTATAGAAATTGCATATTTGACTACCGGCATATTCTCTGAGAGCTTCACGATTATGTTTATTTAAGAAAGTATTATTTTTGAAACGTGTATCTTTATTATAATAGTCGCCGTTAAATATGCAATTATGTTGTTACGTTAGTAAGTACGCAAATAACAGAGACAGCGAAGATTGTATATGACTTAAACGTTTCGCGGCAAAAGCGAGCTTTTCCAATAAATATACAAAACAAAAACATAACAGAAGCGCAACTTTTTTCAATCCTTTTGAAGATATTCAGTTTTTTTTTGTGTCCCCACCGCCAGCGGTAATATCACGAGGTTTCGGCGAGTTCCGAAACTCTATCACTTTTACCTTGCTTCCTCGTAAACTTATTTTGTAGTGCAATTCGTTGGCAAGCGAAGTAAATAATGCAGTAACAAAAAACGGTGAACTATCGAAGACCGGTATTTTAATACATGCCACCAAAGGTATAGGAATTGGTGAGACCATAAAAATCCGAACTATAACATACGATTAAAAAGAAATGAACTAAAGTGATTATAAAAAAATCTACTAGAAAGGGCATTAAGCTCAAACTTTGCGCAAAATGTCGACTGTGATCGTTTCTTCCGATACTCCTCGTATGTAGGTATATTAAGTAGACATATTAAATAATAAACCATATAATAACCATAATAATAATAAATAAATACCATAATAATAATAAATAATAACCATAATAATAATAATATCGTTTATTTACACAATTGGCTAATGCCCACCAGCAGGATAATTACAATAAATTAATGTGCATATAATTATTATAATAATGAAAATATATATAATTAGCATATAGATTTCTATTATTACATTTTTATATTATTATATTACTCTAGGGTACATATAATAATCTGCATAATCAATAAATGTGCCAGTAAAACCTAATGTAAAGATATCCCCCAATTGTTGTTGCCTGGATAGCGTATATGTAAATGCTGGTTTCATTAAATTCGTCTATGTAAATAGTGTTATAAAGGTCCTTTTATATCTGAGGTTCAAGTAAGGCCATATAAATGGACAATGTATCTTATTCGAAAGAAGTTTACTCAAGAATCTAGCACTGATAAAACCTCTTCCCTTTGACAAAGGTAACACATTATGACGTAATATGTTATTAAATAAGTCATCTTCTGATGTACCCTTCCCCAGAAAGGTTCCATTAATTTAAAAAATAGGATATTTTAAAAACCTTGTATAAAGTCTATTAACAACCGACTCTTATTTGAGGTTAGTATAATTACCAAAATAATAAATAACACGATCTGAGCGAACACGTGCTTAAAGTTCCACACCGTATTTGTCGACATTTGTATTAAGTTCAAAGTAATCGCACCATTTAACTAATACATCCGCGCCCCGCTGAAGCTTATTTCTGTCCTCAATTGATGAAACATCAGAATAAGGCTTAATGCAATCTGAGCATCCAAGAATAAGGCAATCTATGCGAAGTAATTTATTTATGAACAAATTAAACAATAACGGGCCAAGATTTGAATCCTGAAGGACACCGATAGCTGACACGAAATCGCTAACTGTTGTAGAATACATGTTGTACATACATTCCTTTTAGTGGAGGGACTATCACAAAAGAGGAACGGAAGAGAAAACGAGACCAGACGAACTTATTTTAAATAATGGAATTTGCATTCACAATAAATTTATCATGCTACCTATTTTCCTCCAAAGACCGTAATGGGCACCAGCCACATGCTAGGAGGAGAAAATATTTTTCTCTAAACATAAAAATTTTTAAACCGCAGCGTCTTCAACTTCATCTATTCGCAAAACTCGGACAAAACTAATCGACTTGATGGTGTTTCAGTTTGTTGGCCCTGTTTCTACTTTTTGGAACAAAATCAAAGCAGAAACGCGACTCGTTTGGTGCAAACCATGCTTAGGCGAGAGAAAATAATGAACACAATACTCTTTTTATAGAAAAATAGATATATATGTCTTTTTAAAAATCGAAAGCAGGACATTTGGTAATCAAAAAAAATATTGTCACCATTACTTTTTCTTCGTAGCAAGTTCTACATTCAAGGAAAATACTAGTATCTTACGATCTTGTGGTTTAAATATGGCGTGTGACTTCAGTTTTAAATGAAAAATCGCTAAACTCACAAAACAACTTCTGATATATTAAGCAAAGTATGCAAATATGACGATTTCCTCTAAATTTAGAAATTTCATTACATAAACACTGGATACTCATTTATTGGTGTGGTTACTACCATTACCATTTAAAAATCAGAAGTAATTGTAAAATCATAATTCCATGTAACCGTAATCTGCGCACATTAACACTTTACAAATAAGGAAATCGATACAATTTTAAAATTTAAATGATAACCGCATAACCAAAGTTGATACTGGTTATGTTAAGACGCATGAGCATGCAGTGTTATATCATTTGTTTAATCAGTACCTGTCTGTCCAGTATGTGGTTTTGTAAGCGTTAATTACTCGTGCGAATTAGAAGGTGATCTAGAAATGGCTATTTAATTTATTTTCTATCTTATTTAATGTTTCTTTTCGATAAATTTTACGTATGCTTATTCTGATGTAAAGATATTGAATTGGTTTTACAGATTAATACTATAATTCTGGAGCTAATGGACAACCTACATATATCAATCTGTTCAATGGATATCTAATTCTCAAAAAGGAATATTATCAGCGCTAAGTAGCTTATAATCACGTGATTTAATTTATGTAATTAGATTTACATGACATGGTTCAATGGTGACTACGTCTAGTTACAATAACATGATGTATTTTCATGCGTATGTATTTGTAGCCCGACCAAAATTAATTTCCTCCGTCAAGTTAATCCAGGTAATATTGCTTCTTCTATTTAAATTTATAAAATAATAGCTACTGTAATATATCTGCGTGATTTATTTAATGTAATTTTCTGAATGTTAATAAATATCAGAAATTTACTATAGTTGGGAGTCGTGAATTCGGGAATGTCCTTCGACACTCTTTCGGGCAAGACGAAATCCGGGGATCGGGGAGGTGAAATGGCCACTAACTTTATATATTGTAATGTTGTTATACGTAAACACCGGTTCTATACTTTTCAATTAAAAATACACTTTTTTAATCACTCTTAACTCAATGATCTTTCGACATAAAGTCGCTAATAATTAATAATTATCCTTAATTTCCATTGCCAACGATTTAGTTTCATTGATACCTATGATAACCTTTAATAATTTTGAATATATAGTTATTTAAATGGATTCCGAAACGAACTATTTTGCTGTACGGTAA